>CM068587.1:22731033-23931033 GCA_035048485.1 Pteria penguin | reverse complement strand
ATTAAACAGACGTTTGAAACTTTGAATTTCAAAAGCTGTACTTACTGTGTAAAAATATCTTAATCCAAAGATGATCATGTTGAAATTTTTTTGGTGCGTCAAAGTCGATTAATTTGAGGGAGTGAAACTTTGTGCAATATTTGCTTAGGATCCCCATTTTCAAGCAGTTTATAATGTATGAGCCATAAAAAACCATAATGCAATATAATGAATTGAAGTATATACTTCAATATGTTCTCCAATAGAACACAAAGATGTTCCATGATGATTCTGTATCACATAAATATGATCTAGGATATACATGAACCATAACAGAATCATTTATGATATATGCATCAAATTGAAGGAACATCCACCTTGAGCTGTCTATTTGTCTCCAGTCACTTAAATGTCACATGTATAGCAACAGCATCTGCTTGATGCATTGTCATGTTTCAAACTATGGTATAGACCCACTTAAAGCAATCGGAGATAATTCATGTTCCATCATCACCATGATAAATACCAAAATAAAAAAAATTCAAGCACATGACATGACGATTCTCAAGAGCTTTGTACAGATGTGATAAACTAAGATAGACAGAAAACAGTGAAAGAGTTATAGATGTCACAAAAATTATTAAATTGGAGAGATTTCAATGAATGTTGGTGGACAATTCAGTTGACAATTTTTCCATTCTCTGTCATGTTTAAACCATCATACCTGATAATCTGATACCATTAGTTTTTAAATCTATACATCCCTTCTGAAGAAGATTTTCAAAGGAAGGTACCCTGTTGGACATATTTTTGTCTATGGTGGCACCACTTGTCAAATGATCTCAATAAAAAACAAATTTAGTAGTCCTATACTACTAGTACTTACAACTTCTGCGAATTTGAGTTACAAAAATTTGTTATGGGCAATAGTGACTTTGGATTAAAGATATGATACACCCTAGTGTCGTCCCTTAATACAAAAGTCAAATTTTAGGGCATGCCAATCAGTTTTAAGGGATTTTCATTATGGTCCAGACCCATTTTCAGTTATCCATACTCTCTGGCCTTGATCTTTAATCTTTTGACCTCCAAACTAATGGGACACATCTTTGACTGATGGTGGATCTGCGTAAGGAGATTATCTTCCATAGGTGTGTGTAGAATTAAGTTGCTGTCCTGAAATCATTTTCAATTATCTGTATAACCCCGACCTTTGGACCTCCACATAAATAGGGCAAATCATGACTCAATATGTGGAAAGGGAATACCATTGTAGTTTAGATACCATTTTCAATTATCCATGCTCCATGACCTCCAAACCAATAGAATACATCCTGGAATTGCTGTGAATCTGCATGTAAGTTTTATGTCAGTATGTATAGCAGGAATTTAGTTATGGTCTGGAAACCATTTACAGTTATCCATGATCTGTGACCTTGATCATCTAATCAATAGGGCATATCTTTGACTCACAGGAGTCTGTGTATGAAGTTTCACATTTACTGGTGTAAAGGGAATTCAATTATGGTCCAAAAACTATATTCAGTAATCCATGCTCTGTGATCGTGACATTTTGATCTTTAATTCAAAAGGCTATATCCTTGACTGATGGGAAGTTTGTGTGTGAAGTTTCCTGACCATAGGTGTAAAAGGGTTTCAGTTATGTGTGAAGTGTCCTGACCATAGGTGTAAAGGGATTTCAATTATGTGCCTTAAACCAAATACACTGACAGACAGACAGGGTAAATCCATAACACATCTGTTCCCCAAACTTTGTATACAGTGGGTTTAAATATACATGTACCAGTGTGACCAAATCTATTGAGTGGTTAAGGAGTTAAAGTCCAAAATATAAAAGTTTATGGATGCCTGGCTACGACAATAATTCATCTGAGCCTTTGGCTTATTACAAGGTAAAATATACATCTTTCTTACTGGCTCTATTTTAATTCAACATTTTCAAACACATGCTTTCTCTAAGTTTATTAACAACGGTGATCATTTCAGCTATCTGTGTCATCTGATTTGTCATGTGATTTATACCTTTTATGTTTTTTCTTATGTTTATGTTTCTTATGCTTATTTCTCTCCCTTTTCCGGTCTCTGTAACTTGTGTGACTACCATCACTGCTATCATTACAGCTCTCTTTATCCTTGCTGTCACTGACATCACCACTGACTTGACTGTCACCTTTATCACTGATTTCACCATCACCTCTGTATGCCTGGATTTCATAATAATCTTTGCCTTTATTATGACTTCCTCTTTCATCTCTTCCTCTTTCATCTCTCGATTGACTATGCGGTCTTTCATTAGACCTTAAACCCCTTCGTTCTCTTGACTGACTACGTTTTCTTTCTCTAGATCTATTACGTCGTCTTTCTCTAGATCCATCATGCTTTCTTTCTCTAGATTGGCCCCAATTTTTTTCTTTAGACCTGCTACGTTTTCTGTCTCTAGATCGACTATGCTTTCTGTCTCTAGAGCCATAACGTCTTCTATCTCTTTGACGATCATACTCTCTTTCTCGACTTTTACTCCTTTCTCTTTGCCTCGATGATGAAGGTTCTGTAGAACAGTCTCTGTTTTCACTGTCCCTATAGCAGTTTTTATATCCTGCCTGATCTCTTGAATCATCTACAGAAGTATTTTGCCTAGTATTATCTCCCTGATCTTCCATGATCTCATCTTTATCTTTGAGAATTTCTGTCAAATAATCAGTCTGGTTTTCTATCACTTCTCGTATAATCTGTAATATAAATTATCCTGCCCATGATAATTACTGGTAAATCATGAATCAGTATAAATACATATTAATTCGAAATTTTTTACCACTAAATAGTTTCATATTACTACAGTGCCATATTGCTAGAGACGTGTGTGTCCTTTGCAAAAATAAGAGAGTCAAAACACATATGTGATTTTTTTTAAAATTTTGTTATAATGGATAAGGTCATAATTCTCTTGCCTGGAAAACCACTACCGGTGTTTCCATATAAAACCAAAGAACATATTTTATTATACTGTAAAACAAACCAGAATTATTCCATATCATGATTGCATAATCAGATATTCTTTACTATAACATTATTAAATAAGAGTTGTCAGAAGACGACAGAGCCTGCCGGTGTCAGTCAATTCTTATACGTAATGAAAGGTCTTGTCACAGGAATACACAAATGAAATATTTAAGCCCTATCTCTTACTGTTCATCTCTTACTGTTAATAAGTTATGGCCAAGGTTAAAGTTTTTGAACAGTAGGTTAAACTTCAAGGTCACAACACAAAAAATTTTGATATGTAATCACAGGCACTGTGTTGCATGAATAGTGCCTTTTAACTACCGGTATCCAAATCCCCCTCTATCGCATCGTTCCCTTTCCTCTAATGTAAGAAATGATATTCAGAATGTGACTGCTTAAACCAATATTTCCTAGAAGTTCTGATGATAATTAAAGGAAAATACCAGCATGTAAAACAATCTCTAATCTTTTGATATTTGTCTCAGAATTTCATTCAAGCATGTTTAGAAGCGTTAACAAAAGCAGATTTGAATGGCACAACTCTTGGACAGTTTGCTCGCCAGCAATCTGTAACATGTTTATTTACATGCTTGCTTGGTAGTAAATGTAGATCAAATCTATTTTTATAACAACAAGCAAAAAAACATTAAATCTTTCTTCCATTTTATGGCTTTAATATGCCTTTTTATCACAATCTTGTCAATCCTGTCATTATACCAATCTTGTCTTTACACCCTGCCAAAGTTAAATCAACATGGCAAGCTGGCAATCAAAGAGTCCGCAAGTTGTGCCGTTCATATTTGTGTTTGTTGGCACTTTTAAACATGCCTGAATGAATTTTGAAGAAGGCACAAGGAATACACATGTGAAATATTAAAGGCCTGTCTCTAATGGTTATAAAGTTATGATTCAGGTTAAAGTTTTGTCTACGGACAAGGACGACAATGACACCGATGACAATGACACCCAGGGTATGACAATAGCTCTCTGGACATTCGTTCCAGCGAGCTAATAATTTTGGATGGAGATGGGGATGGAAATGTTCATTTACGTTATGACCATATAAATGTTGTATAACATGGGAAGTTTGATGAACATGTGTTTTACTTTTATCTTTTCATTAAATAAATGTAAATAGATGAAACAATACCACAGCATTCTTACATTTATTAGTGATGTGTTAGTTTTAAGTACATTGTTATCTTACTGAACCATAACATCTCTTTTAAAAGAACCATTTAAATCAACATAAATCATTACCTCCGTATATGACTTCTTTGTTATATGAACATTTTTGGCTCTGTATGACTGTCTTCTTCGTTTATAGTCCCTCATGGTTTTTAAGTATTCTAAGTAACTTTTTGGTTTGGCATTATCTCCACCTTTATGAAACGTAACAAATCATCAACTATGGATTTACATTGGTTCAAATTAATCAATTACTGTTTGCTAAGACATCATCAACACATAAAATAACTCACGTTGCATGAAACAGCAATAAAACTGTGACTAGGTTTGGACTAAAGTATAGGGTACTAGTGGATCTAAGCAAATGCTGACAAAGTATCATATCATTTTTCTAAAGGTAATTTTGTAGGAACAAATTTCCATATCCATTTGGTTTTGGGAAACTAGACTACCTAATCCTTTTTTCTTGACCAGCTCCTCAAGGTTTGCTGTCAGTAATGTATCTTGTTCAAGTCCCAACATCTTCCCTTCTTCTCTAGCCTGCTGCACTATGTAGTCATACAAAGCTCCTCTTTCATCAGGTGTCATGGTCATTGCTTCCTCATCTGATGTTGCAGGTAACTTATTTTTCCCATAAAAGACTGAAACATACAATCATATTTAGTTTTTATTCATAAAAATACTTATGATTAATGGTCAAGTTGAGAAAAAAAAAACCAAAATGTACTAAACTAATTATTATTTCTTTACATCTCTCACAATTATTTCATGTATATGGTGATAGCCTGATGTATTGCATACAAATTTATACGTTTGCAAAGGACCCACCCAAAGCAGTGAGGGATCTTTTACTTGCATTCCCTACCTTGACACAGGACCTGTCTCATCCAGAAGACAGAACACCTGTGTGGCCACAGTAGAAGTTGAATCCAGGACCTCTTGGTCACGAGATGAGCACCTCATCACTGGGCTATATTGTGACCTTGGGTCCTGGACAGCAATTCTGTAAAATATTCAAATCCATGCAAAGGGTAATAAGTTATGTCCCAGACAAAGATTTACCCATCATATGCATTGTGACCTTGACTTTGCATAAAGATACGAGCTTCGTTCAATGTCATGACATACCCTTGAATCCCTTGCAATAATTCTGTGAAATGTTATCTAAATCCATGTAAGGGGTAAAAAGTTAGGCCCCAGACAAAGATTCACCCTACATATGCATTGTGACCTCGACCTTGCAAATATGACCCTGGTTCAATGTCATAACACACCTTTGGGTCCCAGACAACAATTCTGTGAAACATTATTCAAATCCATGCCTCGGTTACAAAGTTAGGGCCCAGACAAACTGTAAGTGCCAGATGAGAGATGGACACCAGCTGAACAATGCCATAACATAATACAATGCACTTGAAGACAGGAGTATAAAAACACAAACTTCATTCTTGCAATTTTCTGAAGAGACAGATGCTTAAAGTAGAGTACCCTTTTTGAATTACTTTGAACCCCTCTTTATCCACCCCTGGAGCATTCTGGATAAAAAAAGCACAAACAAAAGATCTCCAGTAACTGCTTGCTTACAAGTTTTAATGAAGTCCCTTAAGCTACATGCACTGCAAAGAAGTAAGAGAAATGAATGGATGCCAGTCTCTGGATGAAAGACAATACACTAAAAACTATTAATGGCAGCAGCTCAGGTAAGCTTAAAAGATACCTGGTAAGTCTATTGAATATAGGTTTGTATCATAACACTTCTTATTATACATGATGATATTACAATTTCAACCTTTAGGGGATAACCCTGATACTCACTGGAATGTTTCTGTACATGATGATTCCACAGCACTTTATTCAAAGTCTCACAATCTGTAATCAAAGTGACATAATCAGTCAATTATTCTCACAAAATGTTATCAAGCACACTGAATTATTCTTCAGTTTTCATTAATGGAGATGAGTCTAGTTTCTTTTAATTCATTAAAATTTGGGAAATGTGAAACATTATGAAACTCGTAACTATAATATTAACATATCTAACATTTCATTATTAGGTCAGCAAGTGGGATATTTTATATTCTCTATTATATCATAAATGACTTTACCCAGCTTGTAGGAACCTACACTGCCAACATTTTCATAAAAGAACTTTGATGTCTGCATCTCTTCACTCTGAAAAAACATAAAGTACTTGATAATATTACATGTATCAAAAGTTTTATGATATATAAATATATATGGCATAATATTGAAATTTGTTTCTTTATTATAAACATACATCAAGGTAGTGGCCTATGCAGAGACTGACCTTTGCTATATCTTTCGGCACTCCTTTGGACGCTAAGTTGCAAATTGGTTCATGTTTCAGTAAAGATTCTGGAGACATTATATGATGAGTGTTAAAAGGACAAACTACTGAGGTCTTTTGCTGAAATAAAGAATCATAAATCTTGCATCTCAACATTTAATTAAGATATTATAAATATATTGTCCACTGAATATTTTTACTTCATATATCATTTATGAATTTAGATATAAGAAAATATTGATATACTATGTTACTACTTGAAAATAATGAATCACTTTAAACACAAGAATATTACCGGTAGGTGCCATTCTAAAAAGATTTTACTGAGAATTATCTCCTCTACCTCATGGATATGGAATTTATTGTGATAGAAGTATAAGAACTCGATCCTCAAAACTTCATCTAATAATTCTAGTGATATAAAGACTAGAAAAGCTATTTGTCACTTGTACAAAATTATCTGGTGACCAGTCAAGAGTATTTAGAAAAGCTAACTGTCATCTATACAAAATGATCTGGTGACCAACTAAGTGTATCTAGAGAAGCTTATTGTCACCTGAACAAAATGATCTGGTGACCAATCCAGAGTATCAAGAACTTGAGTCATATCTCTCTGACATGTTTCCACAAATTCTTCCAGTTCAGAGATAAACTGGATCCTTCTCTGAACCTCCTCTGTCGACGTCATATCCTCACACTCACTTCTCTTTTATAATCTAGATGAAAAATAAAAATAAAAAAGATGATAACGTGGAGGGTTTTGCAATATGTTTTTGTAAATCCTTACTTACAGCTATCCAGGCTGTCAATATGTTACCCATCCAATACACAAATTTGGTCTGCGTCATATATTCTGTCACTGGGTCTGAACTAAAATGCGCCTATAATGATTTCATATATAAATTAAGCATTTTCTAAAATTATTTTTATAACTATTTCTTGTAAGTATGTTCGCGTTGTATTTCAAACTTGAAATACTCAATGAAACCAGGAACAACTAGGACTGTGAAACACTAATGTAAATCTGCCATCTTTCCCCCTCAGGTATTCTGCATTCACTGCATGGGATACCCTATACCTGCATTCCCTGTCTGGAATATCCTATACATGCATTCACTGCTTGGAATACCCTATACCTGCATTCACTGCATGGAATACCCTATACCTAATTCTCAAAGTCGGCGTGATGTCACTGTCTCTATTGATATATGTAGATGCTCGAGGAGTCTGTGGCCATGACACTTGGGATAAAACAAGTCCAACAAATCTGACGGAGGGCATTTTTATCATCTGTTGTTATGGTAGGGCATAGCGACAAATAATAAAAATGCCCTTTGTCAGATTTGTTGGACTATACGATGAAACTTGAGTTTATCGTTAGCGTTAATACAACTTTAAGTTCTTCTGTATCAATTCTTAAGTGTTTTTGTTATAACTTACGATTGAAAATGTGTAAAAAATTATTTTCAGAATTCACTAGTTTAAACGATAAAATATTTTAATTATTCGTTTTTACCAAAATTCCTCCTGGAATATGCATTGTTCTCCATGATAACGTCCGATGCTTTACCCTAAATGTTCCTAAAATTGTCAGAAAACTTGCATGGATTGCAAGTTTGGAATTGTTTCCCTATGAAGTCGAATTTTACCGAGTAAACAAAATACAGTGTTTAAAAAACGACAGAGGAAATTCTAAAACTTACATTATAGTCCAATTATCTCAACATGGAAAATGAAATGTTTATATCAATACTTTATTACTATCGTTGACTTCATATATCAAGTCTTTATTGTAATTCTCTTTAAGGCAGTCTTTTTACCATAAGCTTCTTCAACAAAGCCAATACAAATGCCTGTACATGTAAACCCTGTGTGCATACATTTCAGAGTAAGATCTAAAGAAGTTCCGAGTTTTGAATACGATAAAATTAAAACCGGGATCGGTGTAATTAATCCCGCATCAATGATCGTTTCCGTCTACGGTTAAGTCACCTTATGGTGATATGTTTTATGTATAAATGAATGGAAAGATTTGTATGATTAATATTGAAAGTTATAAAGTATTATGAATAAATCTATCAATTTTCTTATTAGTTACGAGGGGCAGGCTTGGTGTAGTGGTTAAGCGCTTGGCTTGCGGCGCCGACGATCCGGGTTCGATTCCCGGGTTGCGACACTATGTTTAAGAGGTTGGTAACCTCCTGCTTCCATGTCGCGATATAACTGAAATATTGTTGAAAGCGACGTAAAACACCAATCAACCAACCAACTTATTAGTTACGACTGCAACGGAAGAGCTATTTTGTACGGGACAAATAGCTCCTCCGTTGCAGTCGTAGCTATTTTCTTATATGTTATCGTAAAATTATTTCTGTGACGTAATGAATGCTGGATAGTCAACAAAATTTATTCTTTGTATATTATTCAATCTAATCTCTTCTTTCATAATCTTCTTTTCTATGTCCCTCCACCATTTCCAACATCTTTTAACCAAATGTTAACGAGTGACCTTTATTTAACAATCCTCATCTCTCAAAGGATATTTCTGTGTATTCTGATACAATTCTTAAGAATGATTTCAGCATCTTCTCGAGACAAGTGTACGTAATATCTTACTCCCTTATGTACGCTTGTCTCCAAAAGATGGGTTTCAGAGATATGAGGCCTTAATTTCCCAATTTTGTAGAGATATGTATTGAGTGACTTTGACCTTGAGTGACCTTAGTCCAAAAGTCTTTCTCAAGCAACATTTGTGTGAAATGATAAAATTCTAATGAATGGTTTAAGAGATTACAGCCTTTTTGAATGTTATAGGGATCCTAAATGGCTGTCATACTATAGCTATCTTAAAGTGCTATAAGAATATTCACAATTTTTCTATACAATGTGTGTATTTACATACAAAAATCGCTGACAAAAAATTGCATTGCTGCATGACTCCAATCACATGATGTATACAATAATCCATAAACAGCTCGGTGGATTTTTTCAGTCCTTAACCTCTGTAATATGTGATGTCAGAAGTTGTACAAATGCTACTTTTCCTTTGGTTTTAATTTATGAAGTTAATGTCTGCATTGTGATGTCTCAGTAAAATGACGTTAAAAGTTGTACAGGAAGCCTCTATTTTACCCGGGTTTTCCCGTAAAATGGGGCAAATAGATATTTTTAGATATCTCTCTGAGAATACTGAAGTAGAAGGAGCTCTAATTTTTATGAATTTCATAATAATTCAATTAGGATTTTAAGAAAATGCAAAATACCCAATGCAGTACATCGTATTCTAATAGCACTTTCAAATCATTTTGTTTGTAAATGCTAGTTCTCCTAAATGCTTGGAATATACCATCTTGACTAAATACAAGGGGACTTGTAGTAGAGTCTACACCTCCTCTAATGTAATAAAATTGGCAGCTATCCTGAATTTATAATCTATACTGCTACTACTGCTTATCAAATGATAAATTCTGGATTAAAGAGTATTTTGGTGCCTTTTTTTTATCTTCATGGAATTCAGACTTTTGATTCCAACTTTAATGGTGGCCATCTATAATAAATTTCTTGCTTTCAATTCATTCCCTGAATAATATATCCTTATGGCTGATTATAAGGCACAACATGTAGTTGATTTTAAATGCTAGTTGGAATCCTCTGATTTTCAAAATGGCCACCAGGTTTTGATTTATTGCCATGTGAATGATCCTAAATATAGGATTTACTCCTGAGGCTAACTGATAGCTTGCTAGATTCCCACTACAATATTAACAATTACATGTATTATACGGGTACATAAAATAAATTGTTGTATACGTAATGTATATCATAAATCATAGACTCTAAAATAATAAAGAAGATAAATTTATTAATATCTCACCATATTGAAATAATTTTCATAGAGTGAAGACATGTCACTAAGAAATCTAATTTGTCGATATGAAATAATAGAATGTTCAAATGTTCATATACACACATAGATAGCATACTGTACATATTCTGCTCATTCAGACATTCTCCACATGAAATGACATCAACTCAGTGAATACATACACACATCATAAATCATTAAAGTAATGAAAATGCAATCATTCATCAATGACTGTCTCACAAATTACAAAGAACTATACTGGAGAAAAAAAATTCTATCATGTAAGGAAATAATTCTACAACTCTGTAACAACTAAAGAAATAATCATTGCTACTAAAGCTTTCTCTTCCATACTGTGGCATGCGCAACAGTCCACTGATTTTTTCTGGCCGTCTCTCGAATAAAGAATGGCATGTCTACTGCCTCTACCAAATCAAAGCTGCCTCCAAGCTCTTTCTTCAGAGTGTTGAATCCTGTCACTTTCTCATTATCTTTATTTTTATAACCACCCAGCCATTTTTTCTGCAGTATAAATTAATTTATTTGTGATAAACATCAGGGTATATATTGTAACTATTCAAATACAAAAATCACTTCATAAACAGATTATTTGTTTTCTAAATTGTTGACTTGTCTCGCTCTCTGACAACTGCCAAGCACTGCTATTATTTGGTTTTTATTGATGACTGCCAAGCATGGCTAAAATTTGTTTTTTATTGATGACTGTCAAATGATGGCTGGTTACTATTTGTTCTGTTGTTTGTTGAAAACTGTCAAATATGGTACCTATTTGTTTTGTTGTCTATTGTCTTGATGTCTGTCAAACATGATAACTATTTCTTTTGTTTTTGTCGATGAGTGTCAGGCATGGTAGCTATCTGTGATATTGTCTGTTGATATCTTTAAAGCATGGTAACTTTCTTGTACACATATTTGTTTAATAACTGTCAAGCATGGTAACTTTCTTGTATTTGTTGATGACTGTCAGGTATAGTAACTATTAGTGTTGTTTGTTAATGACTGTCAAGCATGGTAACTTTCTTGTATTTGTTGATGACTGTCAGTTATAGTAACTATTAGTGTTGTTTGTTAATGACTGTCAAGCATGGTAACTTTCTTGTATTTGTTGATGACTGTCAGTTATAGTAACTATTAGTGTTGTTTGTTAATGACTGTCAAGCATGGTAACTTTCTTTTATTTGTTGATGACTGTCAGTTATAGTAACTATTAGTGTTGTTTGTTAATGACTGTCAAGCATGGTAACTTTCTTTTATTTGTTGATGAACATCAGGTATAGTAACTACTTGATTTGTTTGTTACCATAATGACTGTCAAGCATGGTAACTTTCTTTCATTTGTTGATGAACGTTGGGTATAGTAATTTTTTTGATGACTGTCAAGCATAGTAACTAATTGTTTTGTTGTTTATTAATGGCTGTTCAGCATGGTTATTATTTTGTGTTTGTTGATGTTTGTTTGCGTCCAGCATCTTTGCTATTTGTTTTATTGTTTCTGCTAACTGAGAAGTGGACTGAAGTTTTGTCTTCAGTAAAAAGTATTTTGCTTAAAAATGACTATTAAAGCATTAAGATAAAAATAAAACAGAACATTATTTCAAAAGACTATACTAACCTTATCTGTGAATTCACTCAACCAAGTATATGGAGAGGTAATAACAAGGATTCCACCTGGAGCAACCAGATTTTCTAGTCTGCGCAAAAACCAAAATGGTTCATGTAACCTGCAAATCAAATTGGCTGCTAATACACACCCAAATTTGCCAAGATCATGACGTAAATCACAGGCATCTCCCTGTTCAAATGACACTCGTGATTTATCCTGAAATGGTCAAGAAACAACTGTTGGATGCAAAACCATAATATCATATCATCTACATTCAACAACAAGACAGTCTATACAGATTTCCAATTTTAACTGGCATATCAAGAGTATAAGACTAACAGGGGCAGATCCAGCAAGTATTCAAAGGATCTAATCTTCAGTGGTAAAATTTTGTCAAGGGAAAAAATGTTGAAAGTGACTCAAAATGACATTTTTTTGAAAGTAGTGGGTGTGGGGGGGGGGGATTTGTTTGTATGATTTTCTGACCAAAAGGGAGGGATTTCAGACTCCAAAAATTTCCCTTCTGGATCCTCCTGTGTCAAAACTCCAAAACCCTCTTCAGTTTGTCAATTAACAAAAAAACCAATTCAGTCTTTTCATTACACAGAGTTATTTCCCATTTGGGACGGCATCCGACATAAAACAATTATGCCATCATCAAATTCCATGGAAACCAATCTAAAAGTCAGGGAAATGATAGTCTACAAATGACGTTTTCATCTGAAATTTGTCGTCATGATTGTTTTATGTCAGATACTATCCCAAATGGGAGATAACTGTTTAACAAAAAAAACTCAATATTATTCATATACTATGGGACAGTAATGATTCAACATTAATCAAGACAGTAACAAGTAATTTATGTATATATTTATGTATATATCATTCAACATACCAAATACATACACAAGAATGGTTAAAATATAGAAATAAGTATAGTACTAGAAAATGATAGATTTAATTGTTTACTATTACAGCATTATAATTGCATGTATGTAACTACTTTTCTTCAATAAATACAAAAGTTCTAGGAAATATAATTCCCCAGAGAAGACTTTACATAGAAGACTTACTACTCCCTCTGGAACTTTGGCCTGTAGAGGAGTCATCAAGTCTCCTTCATCCTGTATAAAGTACACCATGTTCCCCTGGTCCCGTAGCTGAGTAGCAGCATCCACAAAAGACTGACTATAGTCAATGCCTATAACTTCTCTGAACTCCTTTGCCAACTCAAATGTGGATCTACCCACTGCACATCCAATGTCTAAGCCTCGCCATAGGCTCTCTGACTGCAAAATATCATTCATGATTTAAAAAGAACAAAATTAAGTGTATGAAGCTAGAGAGTTTTAGGGGCGCGTAGTATTTGTTGGATCTGTTTGTTTTTTTCTGGTAAAAAAATTCAAATGAATGGCAACAGATGGGTCTTCAGTATTTCAAATGTGTATTCCTTAATGTAAAGAATGTTATTGTCCAGTGACAAAAAGTGATAACATTATGGTTCTAAATATTGTATTTTCTAATGAATTATCTTTCATGTGTATCTAAGTAACTGAAGTTAACGGACATAATGGCATTTTTATCTCGATGTCAATCGCAGTTTTTGGATAAACATTGTTAAAGCTTAATGCCAGCGCTAACAAGATTACAGAGGAGGGATTGTCGTAATTTGAGACTCGGAATTAAGTTCTTCCGATTCCGGAAAGTTCCGATGCTTTACGAAGTATTTAATTAGTAAATTTTTATTTCTTTTCTGTTATTTAGGTTTTGAATTTTGTGTAAACAATGTTAATCATTTCACAAGTAATTGAATATGCGGTGAAATTTATTGAAAATAAATTAAGTTTTCATAGTTTTACATAGAATCTCGGTAGAAATTCGGCATTGATACATCACGTGATCAGTGTGACTTTAGAAAGCGAATTTTACTTAGGTGCGCATTTCCACGAGAAATGCCCAGGGTGAACGACATATTGTATAATAATGTGTGAATTCATGTAGATTAGTTCAGTGCAATCAGGAGTGAGTGTGATGTAAAATATTGTAATACTGAATTGTTGAAATCTTATATATTTCGTATAATTACTCCTGTGATTTCATTTATTACACAGTTTAATTTTGATTTATTTGTATTTTTTTTAAATAAATGTGTTAAAAGAGGGTTGAATGATATTTTCATTCTTTTGAGCTGTTTAATGAGTATTTCGTTATTTGTTATGTGAATTTTGATACTTTCATGTCACATACTATACAAATTTATTATCTCATTTCAGGTCTCGTTTTCTATGCTTTGTGCTTGATCTTCCAAATAAATGAATCGAACCAAAGAGAGGTCTCGTGGCTTGTTATTGGCTGGTCGGGATTATTCTCTCTTTACATTAAGATAACACCTTTCATTGAAACTATAATTGTTGACCTTTGGCACTGACTATGGCCTCTAACCTACTTTTCAAAACCTTAAATATGGCTGTCCTCTGGGGACTTCAGTGTTTCACAAACACATTTTGTTTTTGTGTTTGTAGGTGATTTTATTCCTCATCATTTTCTATACAAAATGTGAAGAAACAGGATGTCCAAATGGGTCTATATTACTCACCTGAGCACATCAGAAATTCAGAAGAGTATTAGTGTTATCTACATCAATTACCTCGAAAAGAATGCAGAACTTATCTGACATGTATGAAATTCTATCTGAAAATTAAGCCAAATTTTGAGCAAAATATTTGACCACATACTGGTATTAGCTTTTAATACATTGTTTAAGAAGCCTATATCAAACGGGCAAAAAGAAACATTTTTGTGTTTTTATACACTTGGGAAACTTTTGACAAGTGACTGATTGGACAGTGGAAGAAAATATTTAAGCATGGAATTTCTGAGAAATGTCCCAAATTTATTTCTAATATATACAGTGAAAGTAAATTTTAGATCAAATCTTATTAGAAATATTAAAACTTTTGCTTGAAATATTGGCATAAAACAGGAAGAAACCCTTTCACCTTTTGATGGAGGAAATGCAGAAATTGTGAACCACTTCAAAAATTAAGGTGTGTGTTTTCAAGAACTGGTTCATTTATAGAAATGAAGAACTATGAATCAAATACAGCCAATTAGGCAATGTATTAAATATTAAGCAAAGGTTTTGACCTTATTCTTAACAGGTCTTTATATGATGATATTTTTAAAATTTTCAAAGACAATTTTTTTTTGATTAAATGAAAATTACTCAACATCAATGAATTTTCATACCACGGACCATCACAGACTAGAAAAATCTACCCCCAAAATTCTCTAAGCACAACTACAGTCAGTTATTCTGGTAGAAAATGGCAATGCTGTAAACTGATACTACCTGTGTTTATTAAATTTTAACTGCACTTCACATCATATGTACATCCCATTAAGGGACACTAAAAAGGTCTCTCAACAATTGTTGATATCTGCTGCAATGAAAACCACTATGCAGATATTGCAAATGTCAACCAAGTTGCACATTATTTACAAATCCCAGTAAACCTATGTAGGTAATAGATACTAAATATCTGAATTTAAGTGATTTAAATATTAAGGATATCTGAACTACAACAGATTTCCTTAATAAGGCTTTTCTAAGCCACTCTATCCTAAATACTAAGGGGGAGATAAATCTCACAGATCAGTTCTCACAAATATTCTAATTTCATTTCATTTTAGTACACAAGAAATGTGATCCAAGACATGCAAAAAAAATCAAAGACAAATTATTCTCTAAACATGGTGTCGAGATATTATACCTGAAATGGGAATTAATTCTGGTTGTTAAGGTGTTTGTCTATAAAATGTAACATAATCAACTAAAATGTGGATTATATAAACTATTTTCCATGCTCTTCATTTATGATTGGTATGTATCAAAATTTTACACATTCATTTCTAAAGCTTCTTAAAGTTGAACATTCTGTTTATTCTTAGGACATTGAATATTAGCTTTTTATTCAATGATTGTAATAAATTTGTATAAAAATGACATGTTTGCATAATTTTATATTGTAATACCAAACATGTGCATAAGAAGAAGCATATGTAGTTTCATCTACAAATCATGCATGGATACAGAGGGGGGTACCAGGGTATGGACCCCCCTGGCATCTGAAAATTTTACCAAAAAAAGGTAATATTTGGGCATTTTTGGAGTTGGATTCCCCCTCCCCCCCTCGTCTAAAAGAAAAATTTACATTTTTATTCTGGATCCGCGCATGCAAATGCACTCTATGTATCTATTACATCAACGATTCACTGCACTGGACCCTGGATCAAATACTAACCTTACCGAATCCATCACAGTGCTTTCTGCATAAATCCCCGCATCTTCGCGGAAAATCAACAGCATCATGCGGGCCAAAATCATACTTGAGTACATCACTCTTTGCACCATAGTGGAATACTAAGTATTCGTTTAAAAGTTTCTCGGATTCATACACATTATCTCGACGTTTCCGGGCCTTCTCCGACAGCCATTTGTACGTTGAAAATATGGCCAGTCCTGTTGACATCGATAAAGCACCGATCATTACGAATCTATGATCTATTCCAAGTATGTATGGCATTTTTGATGCTTCAAGTTTAATGAAATCTTTCTTAAAATGCTATTTTTCTTTGCCACATGTATGTATGTCT
Source organism: Pteria penguin (assembly GCA_035048485.1). NCBI lineage: Eukaryota > Metazoa > Mollusca > Bivalvia > Pterioida > Pteriidae > Pteria > Pteria penguin. The sequence continues at coordinate 23,914,389 of CM068587.1, read as the reverse complement.
AAAACACTCGCACCGGCGAATCAGTGTATGATAAATGTATGTAACGTTACTTTTATTCTAACTAGCTACCATACAAACGCACAAATGATAGAAGAAAGAAGATTAAATATGAATATGTCAATCCCCGAGAAGTCCGAATAGATGTAAACGTAGCACATGACACTTGCCGCGAAATAACGAATGAATTTCATCTTAATTTGGAAATATGAGACGGTGATTAGTTGGATTGGTGATGGGACATATATGAAGAGAAATGCACGAATTTAGAGGAAATGCGGAAAGTGCGGCGTTTATTTGTGTTGGGGACGGTATTTGTTGTGTGTGTGTTAGTTATCTATTCCTTTGTTCACGTCAGCAGCCTCATCCTAGCTCCAAATCATCAAATTACAAGTGAAGCAGACGACTCCGGGCAGGTGTGTCATATACGTATTTGTTGGGTAATTTACACGAAATTATGAAATTGTTATCTTACGTGGTTTCTGGATTGTTTGTTGATCTACACTGTAGATTTGTAAAGCAGAATGGGAAAGGGGGGGGGGATATATTTGCACTTGATAAGTTGTTCTGCCTCCTCAGACTGCAGGAATTTCGGCGGATGTTGGTTAAGGCTAAGATATTACAAATGGGAACAATAATCTATTGTATTCCCTCGTACTTGAGTTATGTGTATAGAACTTGTCAGATTTTAGGCTCAATACAGCAATATGATACTTGACATCATGAATCCATCAAATATTGAAAACTGCTGTTTTTGAAGTCGGCGTAACATCACTGTCTTTATTGGCCTCTGTAACCTAGTTTTTCCAAATTAAGAATAATTACTATTTTATTGCTATGCTACTATAGTAACTAATTTACTGTAATGTGTACTTGAACTAATTTACTATACCGGTAATGCATGCATATTCATCGCCATACATGTATTTTAAATAAGGTATAAATTTGACATTAATGTTGAAAAAGAAGATCGTATATCCACTTTGAGAGGAGATTCCTGAAGTGTGAATTCTTACTAGGGGCAAATGGATGTAGGAGAAGGAGTACTGAACATTTTGCTGTGAAGCATATTCCTTTAATTAAATCCTAAATTCCCACTTCCTAAATTAATAGATCTGCCACTACACATTGTCAGCTTCTTTTTATTTCAACATTTTAATAATAAGACTTTTATTTTAGATTTACCTTCTCAATCTGGGAAAATTTGAAGTGGATAAATATATACCTAAACTTAATGAGGAAGACAGAAAAGATCCTTATCACAAACATGGTTTTCACATCATCAACAGCCGAGGAATGTCATGGGACAGAACTCTCCCAGATCTCAGATATTACACGTGAATATATATATTTTAATCCATATTCCAGCTTCAGGTTGAGATGGTGCATAACAATGTATCAAGGTATTTGTGATAGCTGTTTTAAAATAATCTAATCATTAAAAATTTACAAAAAACATGTCTAAAGATGGCCTGAATTATGTTTGTATAAATTATAATGTATTTTTCTTTTTATCTAAAGGTGTAAAGAAAAGAAAATGTCAGGATTGTCTCCTACCTCCGTTGTTATTGCTTTCCATAATGAAGAAAGAGCAGCCTTGCTGAGAACTATTATGAGGTGAAGTTTTTCTTTTTCTATTCTAAGCCTTAAAGAAAAAATGTGACAAAGGAGAAAATTAAGATGAACCAGATAGTGAAATGTCTTTGATTGTATAAAGACTATTTAGAGATTTTAAACAGTACAAACCATTGCATGTGTAATTTGAATTTTCAAAAATGCTTCACATTGTTACCTTTTGTTGAAATTACATGTAAAGCTGTCAAAATTATGTTAGACATGCGACATGTAATGAAAAATGTCGACAACGAAAGTTAACGATTGATGCTGTATGTATTAAGGGTTCTTTTGCAGTGATGACTGATTACCTTAAAAATGCTAATCTGGTGCTGGATATCAGTCTTCTGTAGCTTCTTTTTCTGGAGGAAAATTGAAATTGTAGATTATCACATTATTAATTTAATATGTATGTATGTACATATATATTCTATATATATATATATATATATATATTTATATACAGTGGATTCTGTTTAATCTATTTTTGTGAATAAAATATCAGATAAAGTGGGCTATCAGATTAGACATAATTACGAAAGTTGATGCTTTATGTTGTGTAACATGTAATAGATGTCTATACTCATATGGACGTTTGATAGTGGTTGTTTTCATTTAGAGATATATGACCGATGTTAGGAAGTCTTTTTCTTTTTTAACTGATGATCATCTTCAAACACAAGTATGAGTAAAAAGCAATAGATTTGTACGCATCTCAAGTTAATGTGCCATACTAGTATTAGATATGTATGCTTGAATTCGATCAATACAAGCATTAATTATCATTGTCCTAGTTTTCAAGATAAAACTTGACGGCTAACCAGTAGTATTATACTGTACTCATACTCTGTGCCGTTCAATGCATTGATGTTACGTGTTAAAATTCAGTACAGGAATCGGACACAACAACTCAGTAACTCTGCTTCGTAGAATAGATAAAGCCCCCCTCACATCACTACTGGAGACAGGGATCGCTGGCGTTTCACTTGTAATATCCTGGTCAGTGTCTGAATCGTAATCAGCAGATCTGGTCTCATCTTGCATGAATTGAGCACAAATATTTTCATCGGTCGGCACAGAATGACACTCTAACTTGTCAACATGGCAAATGAAGTCGTTAAAATGATCTTCATTCATGCCAGGTGGGACAGGAACTCGATCAGCATCAGGTTCGGTGTCAGTGCACGGTTTGGTAGGTAGAATGAAACCAGGTTTTCTAAAGCAGTTTGAAATTGTAGTTGAATTGACAGGTCGCCAAGCTCGTCTCCTGAGATGAATACTGTCTTATGTGCACTCTCATTTATGGAAATGGGCGCCTTAGATGTCCAGTAACAAACAATAAAAGCCATTTAGTTAATAATCTAATTACAATTACATCTACTCTCAATTTCAGTCATCAGCATATTTCATTAATTACAAATGACACTACAGCAATCACTAATTAAAGCTGTACAGGTACTTCAATGAGATGTCAATTGTGATGTACACAAACAATCAATTATTATTTCTTAGTGGTTGTCGTATTGCTGTAGGTGTTGTTTTATGCCTATGTTGTCACAGCTTGGTGGTTTCACAACAGTATGGGGGCTTAAAATACCCGGTAGGCTAATTTGGGGTGAAATATTTTATCAACAGTAATTTTGCTATCAGATAATCTGAAACTGGGACTTTTCACTGTCGGATAAAAAAGACAAATTATTACAGAGTAACATAGAAACGGTTTGGTGTTTTAATATCATATCAGATAAAACGACAGATGATACGATATCAGATAAAATGTTGTCCTCTGTATATATATATGAAGGTTTCAGTGTATGATAGGCCCTTTACTAATCTCTTAAAATTCTTGTTTCCTACATTTTTGGTTTAAAACTTTTTTCTGATGCTAAACCAAATTTGAAAATGGCTGACTTAATCTTTGATTGGCTTATACCTTTGAAACATGTATCAGTATTCAAGAATGGCTAGTTGCTAACTCCATCAATGTTTTATAGCTCATTAAATGAGCTGGCTGTATCCTGTTTTATACTAAGTGGAAAAACAGAGGTGTCAAACCATTTGCACTATTGCATGATGGTGCAAAAGAGAGGCCAAAATGTACAAGTGATTTTGAGGTTAAACCCCATTTTGGCAGCAATTTTTGACACAATAATGCCAAATTTAAGATAACTGGGTGTGGAAAGGAGATCCTCTGTTCCTACCGTTACAGCTCACAATATACATTCTTGCACTTAGAGTAGTAATATTGATCATTTTTTTACAAATGCATGACCCATTTTCAATCAACAGTCACTACTTAGTTCTGAATTTCATTAACAAATAAAACCGGAGAATATTGCTACTATGAGATATTATTTAGTAAACTGCAAGCCATGAAGGCGTAAAATAAATGATGGTGCTGCATTGGAAAATTCAATGCCCCCTCCCCTGAAAAAAACAAAAACAACCCCCAAAAGAACGAGAAGGGAAAGTGACTATTATTCTTATTGTCTTTACAACAGACCAGTATGAATGTGATACATCTCGACCTCTCCGGGTCATTTTAGCTAGGTTTAGGACTCTGGGATTTTTAGGATATCTTATATACAAGGGGCCTGAAATTTTGCTGTGTTAGTTTGTTAGTTAATCAGTAAGTTTACCTTGTGATGCATAAGGTACTGGGTCCTAGTATGAAACTGGAAATCAAACTACATCATCATTGTAACTGATTGTTAAGCATTCTTTGTTATGCTATCGTGGGACAGTATAATACATGTACTGTAGTAGAAGAAATTTCAATGCTTAAAATCAAAACCAAGATATGTGATATGTGATAAATGTATTCACATGTGTGGATGAGTGAAGCACCAACTGACCAAATTATGATTTTGTGACTTAATTGTGAATGTGGGCTCAGCCTGGTTCTCCAGCAGTCAGGAACTGTACTACAATGGGGGGGGAGAGTTGGACAACGGTGATGAAAGTAGTCTTTCTCTTCCCTGTCATGATGTGTGATGATGAAATGAAATACCTGTTTATATACTTCTGCTTCATGTTAAGGATTTATTCCCCAATCTAATTTTTCAGCATACTGAGAAGAAGTCCTCCACATTTAATTGAAGAAATCATTCTGATTGATGACAACAGTTTAAATGGTATGTGTTAACAGCAAGTTGTGCTGTGCATCAGAAGCTGTCACTAAATAAGCTTAATTTTCCCACATGGGCTGTAAATATTTCTAATGAAATCTTATTGTTCCCCGCTTTTTGCAAAAGCATGGGGACATTAAACCTCATTCATCTGTCTGTCTGTCCATCTGTCGGTCTGTCTGTCACAAAAACTTTAACCTTGGTCATAACTTTTTAACCGTAAGATGTAGGGCCTTCATATTTGGCATGTATGTCCTTTAATGCAATATCTTTCCATTGGTATCAAACTTTTTTTTCATGTGACCTTGACCGTGACCTTTGACCTACTTTAATATAACTTTTTAACCGTAAGACATGGGGCTTTCATATTTGGCATATGTGTCCCTAATTGTGCCCTGCTTTTCGCGAAAGCATGGAGACATTAAATCTCATTCATCTGTCTGTCTGTTTGTCACAAAAACCTTAAACTTGGTCATAACTTTTTAACTGTAAGACATAGGGCCTTCATATTTGGCATGTGTGTCCCTAATTGCAATATCTTTCTCTTGGTACCAAAGTTTTTATCATGTGACATTGACGGTGACCTTTTACGAACTTCAGTATAACTTTTTCACCATAAGATGTAGGGCATTCATATTTGGCATGTGTGTCTGTATACATACACAACCATGACAATATGTCACAGATCACTGCACCATTACTGAGAGAAGCCTGAAAGCGGGAAACTACAATTCTCTGAATTTGCTTGTTGCAATACCTTTCCGTTGGTACCAGAATTTTTTATCATGTGACCTTGACCGTGATCTTTGACCTACTTCATTGTAACTTTTTACTGTAAGACGTAGGGCCTTCATATTTGGCATGCGTGACTGTAGACATGCACAACAATGACAATATGTCACAGATCACTGCATCCTTAGTGAGAGAGCCCCGAAAGTGGGGGACCACAATGCTCTGAATTAGCTTGTAATTCATAAATCACATGTCGTTGCTTCAGAGGAAGATGGGAAAATGCTACAGGATATTCCAAAAGTGAAGCTTCACAGGAACAAATTAAGAGAAGGTAAATACATATTGTGATATTTTCATAATTTGAATATATTAAGTCACCTACACATGTACTTGGAATATACAATTCTAGCCATTATGGGTAGAATATGGAAATAGATGCAAAAAATCGGCGTTTTTATAACAAGAGAAATATAGCTAATGCATTGAAAAGTTTTTAACTTGAGCAAAATGTAGTGTGCACGCTCTTAAAGAAAGTCTCTTTGTCCGTTCACTTGTTTACAGTTAGTATTGCTATCTCTCAGGGTCTACAAATGATAAAATCTTTGTGTAAGTTTCAGTGTTATAATGTGCAAGAAGTATGATCTTGTTTTGCATATGTTGCATTTGATTGTATTCCTTCCAAATAGGATTAAAAAGTGACATGAGCATTTTTGTCTCCACAAAACTGAAAGAAGAATTCATAACTTTGTTATAGCTATTCTCTGGAGTCAACTACAAATGACAAGTATTTTCATATGAAGTGGACATGTGTATTGTTTAGAGTAACATATCATACAATATGTAAGGCCATATGAAATTAGAATTTAGTTTCTCAGGCACCACTGCTTTACTAAACTTGCTTCCACTCACCAAAATTTTATACTGGTATATTATGGTTTTCTGGATTTTTAGATCGTGTCTAGGGCAACAACAAATCTCCCTTGGACAATTATCAGAGGTTGTAGTGAGGGGTGTAATCTAAATTAACTTTTATCTAAACATTGCTAATGGTCGATTCGATCTTGAGAATTGGTATTTAAATTTCCCTGATAAGTATAAAAACAAATGTTTTGAAATTCATGATTGAAATAAAAGGGGGGAGGGGACCCTCCCTGCCACATAATAATTTGATAAAAAGTGCCTGAGATACTAAACATTAATTTTGTTTGGCCTTGGAGACCTGATACAGTACAGGTCATGATATACCTCACATAAGCATTATTAAAGGTATCTTTAGTTTGCATAGTAATGGTGCTGATGTAGCTGAGTGGCTGAGGTGCTCATCTCATGTACAAGAGATCCTAGGTTCAGCTCCTACTGTAGGCACACTGGTGACCTGTCTTTTCAGAAGAGACAGTGAAAAACAAAGTCTCATGTCACAGTAGGCATGGCTCATTTAGGTGCTGATGTAGCTGAGTGGCTGAGGTGCTCATCTCATGTACAAGAGATCCTAGGTTCAACTCCTACTGTAGGCACACTGGTGACCTGTCTTTTCAGAAGAGACAGTGAAAAACAAAGTCTCATGTCACAGTAGGCATGGCACATAAATGATTCCTCATTGCTTTGTGTTGATCTGTTGTTAAGTAAAAATTTCTATGCAAAAAATCAGGCAGATGCCATCACCATATACACTGTATGTGAAACAAACATTGAATGACATAAACAATGATCATTGATCATTGTATTAAAATGCCTTCTCGTTGAAAGATTTGCAACCAGGACAATTTTCAAACACCTCTAGTGTATAAGTTATAGACTAAGACCAGTTACCGGCTACTACGTTATTTCGGCTTTTGAAGCCTGAATTTATGAGATTTTTTTTACTAGATTGTTTGCAATACATAGGATACTAAATATTACATATTAAAATTTTGTCCATTCAAGTTTTGAATACCCTTGATACTGCAGTAGCCGGTAACTGGTCTTAGCCAGGGACCGGTCCTTCGCCAGTACTTTGGGCAATAACATTTGCAATAGTTTTGAAACTTAGCAAGAACATAGGACAGTTTTAAAATGGGAATATAGGTAGATTAACAATTTCAAAAATACCTTGTGCAGTCACTGTCTTTTCATTGATACAGGGAAATTGTAACAGTAGACAACTCTAATAGAGAAATAAGCCTATGTATTGTATTGTAATCTGAGAGAGTGTATCGATGGATTGTATTATGGACTTTTCCATACAGTATATTAATGCTTAGAGTAATGGTTATATCCTTAATGGTCACAAGTGGTCTAATTTGTTGTAACTGTTTCTTTCACAAATTCATCCCAGTTTAAAAAAAGATAAGAAAAGTGATAAAGATAGGGACTTTACAATGTTTACATCTTGAGCTCCATTTGGCAGGCACTGTGTATGTATGAAATCATAAAGGTCCATTATCAAACCCGAGTCAGCCACACAAAATTGAAGGAAAGGTTGCTTCATATTATTACTGTGTACAATGTTACATGATTTTCTATAGGAGTAGTTCGTTCTCGTGTATGGGGTGCAGACATGGCTTCAGCAGAAAGCATTACATTTATGGATAGTCATTGTGAAGTTAATACTGGCTGGTTGGAGCCTCTCCTATACAGAATCAAAGAGGTAGGATTGTAATATAACTGTCCTTTTCTGCCAGTAACTTACAAAGCTTTCTTTGCATCCATATATTGTTTTAATAATTGGGTTATACATGATCTGACCAGTGTGATTCTAAAATGTTGATATGATAATTTACCTGCTGTATGGGTTTCTGTCTTATATTTGTGGTACATAAGTGTTATTTTAAGTTCTAATTTAGCATCTAAAAGCATAGCCAGTCCAGCCTATTTTATGTTTTTTTTTTTTATTTAAAGTTTTTATCGCAACTTGTTTAAAAAGATTTCTTATATTATGGTAAATAAAGTCTGACCTTTGCCTTTTGTCAATTAACACTTACAATGATCATGGGTCTAGACAAATAAGGCCAATGAAAATACAATGTTTAGGGTTAAGATGAAGAAAAGTTTTGGGTTTATTTTACGTTTTAAAATTATCTTAATTTTCAAACAAAGATGAGTTTTAATGAAGATTGTTTTCTTTTATTGCTAAAGTTGTGTCAAGGTTTTACTGTGGCATAAGCTTAATGCATTGCTCAGAAATTTCCACCTATATACAATATACCCACACAAGAAAATGAGGGATCTTGAAGTGTTTTAACATGCCAATATTGTAGGTCTTTTGTTTTTATTCAGACCTATTATCATGAATATTGCATCTCCTCTAAATGAATTATGATTTCATAGTCATGATAGTGGCCAAGATGATATCCTAACGATGCAGTTAATGGTTTGTTACACTGTTTTAATGTCATAACATTGTTTTGCAACGAAGACTTGGGTGCGTACATAGTGAATTTCATAATTCATGGATTTGAGAAAAAAAAATGAATTATTTATTTCATGCAGGATCCGTTTGTGATAGCTGTGCCAATGTTAGATGTCATATCATCGTCGTCTTTCAAGATGTCTTCTACAGACCCAAATAAAGTGGGAGGTAACTTGAACTACACTTTTATAGAACTAACAAAGAAGTTGATACTGTCACTGCACTTTTATAGATCCTTACAAAGAAAAAGGTATCTAATTGTCTTTTTGGAAATGGGAAGTAAGTTTTGCAAGACAGTAACAAAGGGGCAGATAACACTGCATTTATTTGATTCCAGATCTGTTTTACACGTTTAATGTGAGGAAGCTCACATCCTCTAATTGGAGTTTGATCTTGCGTCAACGTTTTGTTAAAAAGATTTTTATAATGCTTACATGTATTAACATTTAACTGTTTGGAGGTATTGCAATCATATTTGGAAAGTAACCTCTTTTATTAAAGTCTTTCTATCCTCTGTGTTATGTGCTATATTTTGTTTTGAAATTCTGGTTTATCTCCTCATAGTTGTTGGCATTATTATAAAAAAGAGGAGAGGTTTTATTTTGAGTACATTGATAAAATTGAAATTAGAGTAATCCTTTTGTTTAAATCATATCAAAGATACAGTATTCACTAGTAGATAATGTAAAGAGCTGATAATTTTACAAAATTCCATTTTATTTGTTTTGTCATGTTTTTGTTTTTTCATCCTGATCAGGTTTTGATTGGAGTTTAAGATTCAAGTGGGATAATATGCCAAGTGAAGATTATGCCATCAGACGAGAAACTGATCCCATCAAGTAAGATTTACATTAAATTTTATTGTTTTCAATATGTATTGTTTTCAGTCATTGAAATAATCTTTCAGTGGTTTCTCTTTAAATTTCCTAATGTGAAAACCCATTTTCCAAGCTTGCCTCATTACCTGTCTAACAGATGAGACAGTAAAACTATGGCCCTGTGACATAGTGTAAATAAGCACTGCTTTGTTTGGGATTGTTACATAGATAAAAACGTTTGAGGCCTTGTATCAGCCAGGTGCTGCATCCATGTAGATGTAATAGTTCTGAAGTGGTGCTAAATAATATTTATATAAAACTAGGTAGCAAACATTTTGACCAATAGGGCTCAAGAGTTCATTACCTGATTGTATTTTAAAGGGATAGGGAATAGTATTTATATCTGTCAATGTAAGCTCATTTTGTATAAATCCTCAGTATGGCCTTTTGACGACTTCTATGTTTGCAATACATGGTTGCCTTGACATACCTCTCTTGTACTTTACATTGCTTACAGTTTGTGTGTTTTCTACCACGCACAGTAATCTGTTGTCTGTCTTCTTTCACATTTGATTTAATGTCTTTGCAGGTAACACATCTTTTATGAGCACAGCTTTCTGATTTATTGATCTATATTTTAATGTGGTCATGTATGCTGTTGCATGTCATTGTGCTCACCTTTGTCATTGTTTATTTCCTTGACTGCATGTTACTTTTGTGTTTATGTAGGTTTTTTGTGTCTGTTGGTGTATCTTTTGTGTTAGTGTATGTCTGGTAGTTTGTGTAGGACTTTTTATATCTGTATTGTTTATGCCTGATGCTGTTTTAATGATAGTGACTGCTTTATGATATCACCCTCAGGACCCCTGTCATGTTTGGTGCCGTGTTTGCTGTGACAAAAGAGACTTTCACCAACCTCGGTAGATATGACACCGGAATGGAAATACAGGGAGGAGAGAATATTGGTGTGGATTTTTACTATTATATCAGCTTCATTTAGATTGAAAATATCAGATCCTAGATCATTTTGTAATACATGTGCATGTTCTACCTTTTCATTAATTTTTTTATAATTAGAATAGACTGATTTTTATAATAAAATCTGGTACTGAAAGCAAGAAATTATTATTGTATACATTTTACATAAATAATTATTTAGGTAAGTTTTGAATCTGTGGTTGATAATGTTTCATTGTTGTCTTCTAGGAAATAAAATTGTATGATATCCAAGTAGTGCAAATTGTTTTACTTGGTTAAATCAAATGCTATTAGTATTTTCATAAAGGCATTTAAATTATACATGTATACAGTAGAACTTGAGTGCAGTGGCTTTCAAAAGAAAAAGAAACTCAAGTGACAGCTACTGCAAACTTTATTTATTTATAAATCAAGTGAGGTATGTTTGTATGACTTTTGTAGAGTTTTCATTGAGAACATGGATGTGTGGGGGCTCTATTGAAGTTCTACCTTGTAGCAGAGTAGGTCATGTCTTTCGCAAACGACCTCCATATACCTTCCCAGAGGGCAGCACTAGTATGTACATAAGGTAATTCAGTAATCAAAATGTTTATGTACATTGTTATGATCCTGGTCTCACTTCTCAGGACAGGATGAGGATTGAAGAATTGGACAGACAGTTCTCTTTTAAGTAAGATGGAGACATACACAGCCAATGAATGAATACCAACTTTCTATGTCTACAAAATACAGAAACCGTTTTAATTTTTACATGCCTGTCAAAAAAGATAGACATATTATGGTATGGCTCTGTGGGTCCATGGGTCTGTCCGCACCTTGTTAACACGATACAGACCATACCATCTGAGTTAGGACTTTCAAACTTGGTACACTTATTTCTTCTGGCATGAGGACAAACCCTGTTGATTTTCGATATCAAAGATCAAGGTCATTTTTTTTGCAAAAATGGCAAATTTTTGAAAGTGCAACTTGTAAACAAGTTACAGACCAAACTGTTCATACTAAAACTTTTAAACTTTGCACATTTATTTCTAATGATTGGTGGATGAACCCTATTGATTTTCAAGTTCATATGTACAAGGTCAAGTTCACAGTGCTTATGCCAATTAGATTTTTGTCCAGGCCATAACTTTTTACATCTTGCATTGATTGGAATAATATTTCACAGAATTGTTGTCCAGGACCCAAGAATGTGTCTTGACCTTAAACCAAGAATATATCTGCAAGATCAAGGTCACACTGCATATGATAGGAAAATTCTTGTTTGGACTATAACTTTTTATGCCTTGCTTGGATTTGAGAAATGCATAACAGAATTGTTGCTGAAGACCTTAGGGTGTGTCATGACCTTGAAACAAGGTCATATCTGAAAGGACAAAATCACAGTGCATATGATGGGTAAATCTTTGTATGGTTCACAACTTTCTACCCATAGCACGGATTTGAATAACATTTCACAGAATTGTTGGTAAAGGGGGAATGTTTCAGTACTTTCAAATTTGATCCTTTCAAACTAAGCGACAGGCATATTATGCCATGCTAGGTGTTGCTTTTGTTACACATGTACTATTTTAAATAAGCATTTAATAATAAGTTAATTCATTCATTTCAAATCTTGATAAGCATGTTGTTGATCTGTTCTTAGAAATTCACGGCGTATCGCAGAGACTTGGCTTGATGAATACAAAAGATTTTATTATTCCCAGCGGCCAACTGCCCGTCTCAAACCATATGGAAGGTAAGAAGTTCTTATCTTTCTCAAACATGTTACAGAAATGCTGAAATTAGAACTGCTGTACTAAATTTTGCATTTTAAGTTTTTCCATTGATATTTTTATGCCCCTCCCATGAAATGGCCGGGGCATATAGTGATACCCAGTTTCTGCTCATTTTCTCTTTGAATGTTTGATGGATTAAATTGATATTGGGTATACAGATTATCAAGGGAAGATGTAGGTCAAGTTCGAATATGGGTGTGGTCCAGTAGTTTTTGACAGAGTCATTGCCCTTGAACATAGAAAATTTCTTAAAAATGACAGTTTCTGCTCATTTTCTCTTCGAAGGTTCGATGGATCAAATTGATATTGGATATGTAGATGTATCAAGAGAAAATGCAGGTTAAGCTTGAATATAGGTGTGGTCCGGTAATTTTTGGCAGAGTTGTTGCCCTTTAACAGAAAATTACTTATAAATGACAGTTTCCGCTCATTTTCTCTTTGAAGGTTTGATGGATTAAATTGATACTAGGTATATAGATGTATTACGGGAAAATGCAGGTCAAGTTTGAATATAGGTGTGATTTGGTAAATTTTGACAGAGTTATTGCCCTTGAACATAGAAAATTTCTTTAAAGTAGCATTTTCCGCTCATTTTCTCTTTGAAGGTTTGATGAATTAAATTAGTATAGGGTATATTGATATATCAAGGGAAAATGCAGGCTAAGTTTGAATTGGGTGTGATCTGGTAATTTTTGACAGAGTTATTGCCCTTTAACATAAAAATTTCTTCAAAATGACAGTTTCAACTCATTTTCTCGGTGAAGGTTTGAAGGATAAAATTGATTTTGGGTATATAGATTTATCAATGGGAAATGCAGGTCAAGTTCGAATATGGGTGTGTTCCAGTATTTTTTGACAGAGTTATTGCCCTTGAACATTAAAATTTCTTGAAAACATTAGTTCTTCAGCAATTACATTTCACTAGCTTAGCTGCAGTGGGGGCATTTATGTTGCACTGACTCATTAAAATTCTTACATTTTCTTAATCCATTTGTCCAGATTTAAATATTTATATTCCATTAATGGAATTCTTTCAGTTAACATCAGAGTCATTCTTACTTTAAATAACTGATCTGATCTGATCTGTCACCTACTACATGTACCTAATAGGAGGATTTGATAAGGTGATTTGTCTGCCCTTGATTAGAACTCTCCTACTCACTGTATATCATGACCTTTTTCCTATTGGTTTTTTATATTTCATTCTATGCCAGACATACGATAATTTGCCATAAAATTTGTGTCTATTTATTCTGACGTCACTAGTGATGAACTAATTGTTGCCAATCGATTGTTGATTGCTAAAAGTCTTTCAATTCTGATTATCAATTCCAATTCTTCATAATTGATTGTCACTGAGAGTGAAAAAAAAAAATATTGTTCAGAACGAACTGAACTGCGCATGAATTGTTTCGCATATTATTCCACACAAACTGTCTATCACTAACAAGGTGGCTATTTGGAACAATCTCGCACTTTACTCATGCCAACTTATAAAGACTCGAACATCAGTCGGCGGAATGACTTACATCGATTCCATGCATCAGTCGGTTTCTGCCATTGTACTCAGTAATATCAGTGATGTAAAATGTAATCTGTTACACAAACTATGTCAAGGAAAGTAATTAACGCTGCAATAGTTTGGGATTACTGTTTAATTTTGGTCTGTTGAATTGTTAAAGTCTTCTACCGTCTTCATTACGCGCCAAGCACGGACTTATTTGTCTGGTATACATGCAAGCATCCATAACTACAGGAACTATTTTACAATATTGGCTAGGAATGACTTCCGAACTGAGGGGTTTTTTCTTTACGTTACACAGGAAAAGGCTCAGGATGTCTGAATACAAGATGGCGACTAAAACCAACGACAACACCATATCCGTTTAAAATAGATTTGCTATGTGATCTATTAATTTTCAAACTCAAGTTATAGAAAATATGGATTTCCAATTTAAGTCGATAATCGATTGGTTTACCTTTTCAGAATATCTTCCAATTATCGATTCTTAAATCACTTCTGATGTACAATACTAGATATGACTGCTAGCATTAACGTCATAATGAATTCCTGGCAAAAGTACCATGTCTGGCATAAGGCCTTTTGCATCTTGTTCAATCAGATAAACATCTATTATATTAGCAGTATTGTACAACAATTATACCATTCCTTATCCACTTCCAGGGGACGACCGAATAAACAAGAGCAGACAACTCATCATATTAAACCGTCCTATAACCACTTGAGATAGGTTTTATATCTCATGAATGAAACTCTGCAACAAATTGTTAATCATATCTTGTCTTCATTTCCTTCAGTCTTGTTTGGCATGTAGCTTAGTTCCAAAGAAACTTTTGCCACATAACTTCAAACTCATAGTCAGGTTATCATGACAGATTTTTGTTTTGTTTGTTATTGTTTTACACCCCATGAAGATTATTTGACTTATATTGCGATGGCACTTATCTTATGCATGGTCTGATAATTATAAAGCAATGCTGCAGACCCAGCTGAATGGTTAGGCATCATTCATATGCCAATGTATACCATGATATGATAGAAAAAAAAGATATCATAGAAAAAAAGAGTGAAAAATGCTTTTGTTTGCTTGATATTTTATGTATTGTCAAGATTATGGTGAATGTACATATCTGTCTGCCTGATGCATTGCTTAGAAATTTTGACTTATAAATCAAATGCACCTGATGCAGTGAGGGATATTTAACTTGCAGTTCTCTGAAGGACTTGAGTTTTTACTCTCATTGACTTCATAAAAAAAGACACCTATAAGTCACCAATAGAACTTAAGTTTGGCGTTGAGCCAACATGTTATCAATCTAACTAGACTGGGTCCATTTCATGTGCAAAAAAAATTGCTTTTGCAAAAACGAACCAGTTACTCATTAGAGTTCATTTCTTGATATATAGGTGAATTTTGATAATGTGATACATGTAAAGGACCTTTGAAATTATTTCCAGTTTTGGTAGGTTCAAGTTTCTGAAGTTTCCATGGTTAAAGATGTTGAGATTGCATGATTTACTTTGAGTTTGGGAGGGTTTTCAATGTTTAAACCATCAAAGTTGTCACTGTATATACAAATTAAAGAACAAAAGCATTACCAAATATGATAGTGTTTACTCATTTGAAACAGAATTGGTAAACTTGCAACATACGAAATGTAATCTATGAGGAATTGATTTTCTTTCTTATTTTTTTTCCAGTATAGAGGAGAGACGACTGCTTCGCAACCAGCTCAAGTGTCAGCCATTCAAATGGTATTTGGAGACTGTTTATCCACAGCTCAAGTATGTCATTTTACCTCACAGTTTTGTAGTAAGATGGATCTTACAATAATAATTTCTATACCTATGACAAAAATACTAGTAAGTTGTTCTTTAATGATTCATTATACCCAATGCAACAAAGAGAGATAACGGACTAAAACTTGGTACACATCTTTGTTACCAACAACTATAAACTGAGTTTAAATAGTGTTGTGGTTGACCTACTTTTTGCAGACAGATTTATTGTTTGTATTGATATGATTTAGTCCTTTTACGGAGCTTTGGTGGCAGAGCAACCTAAAGCTCTATGCTGAATATGAGAAAGACCTCTAGTGATTTACTTGTCTAGTAACGGTTCATCTTATTGTAAACCACTAGTTATGTCTTTGTCTAGTAGGAGTTGACTTGATCTATAACTTCATGTTTTTTAGCTCACCTGAGCCAAAGGTCATAGTCATAGTCATAGTGCGCCGTCCGTCGTCGTCAACTTTTTCACATTTTCGACTTCTTCTCTGGAACTACATTGCAGATTTGGATCAAACTTTGTGTAAATGATGTACTCAAGGTCTCCTACTAAAATTGTGTTCGGGATCCAGATTCGCTGAGGGGTGGATCCAGGGGGGACGAAAAGTGCCCAAAAGGGTACCCCTCTTCAAGCATCTTCTTCTCCAGAACCAGTACATAAATGGGGAAACTAATTGCATTTCAACAATCTATAAAGATGGGTTATTAAAAATTGTGTTCGGGGTTAAGATCTGTCAAATAGAAATTTACGCTTTTTTGACGTGTTTCTGGACTTAGTCATTTCAATGAAGAAAAGTGTCATGTTTTTCAGTTAATTGATATTGATGATTTCTTAATGACTATTTTGATCATAATTGTGGTAAGGAATATTATTGTGAAAGAATTTTGTCATTATCTCAATTTTTGGATTTTTTATGAATTTTTTAAGACTTCCAAGAAAAAGGGGGGGGTTGGCCATTTTTCACATTTTCAACTTTTTCTACGAAACCACATGAAAGATTTTAATGAAACATGGAATATATGAAGTACTAAAAGTCCTCTATCAATGTGGTAAATTTCATCCAAATTGGTTAACAGATAATGCCACCATGTCTAAAAAGTAGGTCTCACAATGGTACATATACCACTTGGTAATTGAAATATGGAGAGTAGCGGATCAAATCCAGCTGTGGTCAAAAAAATTTTTTTTTTTTTTTTACACATCTAAATAAGTTTTTAGATGTTTCTCAACACTCAACATATGAAATTAGGAATTTTACGTTTAAGACTTCCAAAAAAAAAAGGGGGGGGGGGGGGGGGGGTGGCCATTTTTCACATTTTCAACTTTTTCTACAAAACTGTTTGCAGGATTTTAATAAATCTTGATAGAAATAAGTCACTTATGATCCTCTTCAAATTCTGTTGTTTTCGTCCAGACCTCTTTACAGGTGGCACCACCATAGTCAAAAGTAGGTCACAAAAGAGTTCCCTCCTTTAACAATATTCTTTTTCATACGGGCTGTATACAGAGACAAACAGAATGCATTGAAATGATCTAGAGGGATGAGTGAAGACGTATTGTCATTTTGGTTCCCTTCCAAAATCAAATTTTAGAATTTTTTTTCGACATTTCTTTGGACTTGATGATTCAATGCAGAAAAAAAAGTGTCATATTTCCTAGTTAATTGATAATGATGATTTCTTATGGACTATTGTGATCATAATTATGGTAAGGATTGTTACTTTGAAAGAATTTTGTCAATATCTCAATTTTTGGATTATCTATGAATTTTTTAAGACTTCCAAATGAGGGTGTATAGGAACAATTCAATCACATTTTTCACTTCTGCTGTTATACCACATGAAAGATTTTAATGAAACAAGGAATACATGAAGTACTAAAGGTCCTCTATCAATTTGGTAAATTTTTATCCAAATTGGTTAACAGATAATGCCACCATGTCTAAAAAGCAGTTCTCACAATGGTACATATACCACTTGGTAATTGAAATATGGAGAGTAGCGGTTCAAATCCAGCTGTGGTCAAATTTTTTTTTTCATTTCTTTACACATCTAAGTAAGTTTTTAGATGTTTCTCAACACTCAACATATGAAATTAGGCAATTTTAAGTTAGATCTGGACAATATTTGAAACAATTGTTGTTCATGACCCAGACTTGAAATCAGTCAACAAAAGGCCCCACCTAAAGAAAATGACTAACTTGTTGCCCTAAATGACTTCTTGCAGAGACAAAGGAAATGCTTAATATCAAAATCACGTGAATGGATGTGCAAAAAAGTGTTGTTTTTTATTCTAGCCTGAAATAAAATTTGACATATGTTCAACATCTGTGTTGACTTAGTCACATTAATGCAAAAATAAATGAATTCTTCCTTCATGCATGACTGATCATCTAGGTACTCAGGTGAGCGATATAGGCCCACTTGGGCCTCTTGTTTATTCTAGCCTGAAATAAAATTTGACATATTTTCAACATCTGTGTTGACTTAGTCACATTAATGCAAAAATAAATGAATTCTTCCTTCATGCATGACTGATCATCTAGGTACTTAGGTGAGCGATATAGGCCTGCTTGGGCCTCTTGTTCTGTCTAGTAAGTACTGATCTAATTAAGACCAGTGATTTATTGTCTTGGTTACTTATTGATCTGATTTCAGGCCTTTGGTGATTGATGAGTATGCTTATGGCACTGTGCAACAAGATGGGTTATGCATGGATATAGATCCTGGTCATGTACCTGTAATCACCAAATTGAACACCTGCTCAGATCAAAGAAGTTCTCAGGTAGTGTAAATAGTCCACTTTCTGATTGTTTAAGACTGTGAACATATCGAATTGATGAATTAATACAATACAAACATTCTTTTTACAGTAAGTTCAAAAGAGTACATTGTTTAAATATAATCATACAAAGGAAATTGTGAATTTGTGAAGTTTTTATGACTACCCCCATCCCCCTTTCCGAAAAAAAAAGATATGGATTTTATTCACAGGAATGGACATGGAAGAGGAATGGGAAGATTATGAGTAATGGCATGTGTCTAGGGGCTGATGTAAAGGATACACATGGATATGTACTGATTCAGTACTGCAGTGGTATTGGTAACCAGGTAAATATATTTCAATTAGCTATTTTGGAAGTTACCAGAAAAATGTATTTTACTTAACAAGTAAATGGAGCATCATGTCAGATTTACAGCAGTTATAGAGAATTGCATTAATATACTTGAATTCGTTGTATTGAGAACCAGTAGAAAAGTCTCTGAGGCAGTACAAATACTGCTTTAGGTTTTGAAATTTGTACATATATGATAGTAGATTCTCTTCATACTTACTTTTAAAAGTTACTTAATGTGTTTGAAATAATATCCAGTCAAAATTTGAATGAATCAGTAGAACTGGGGTTGCTCAATAAGTGAGATACTTGGTTTGTGACTGAGAGGTCCCAGGTTCAAGTTCTGATGGTGACTTGTCGGTATCCTGTCCTTTGGGTGAGACCAAAAACCAAGATCCTGTATCCAGGATTCTCCATAAGAGGCGGCACCCTGCAATTTTTTTATGCCTATATTTTCTTATTGCCGCCTATGAATCACTAAGAATATGACGTTATTCAGAAATTGAAACTATTTTAAGCTTTAAAAATAAAGTTATCTCATCCTTTGACTTCAAAATAATCTGAATATTCTACTTTCAGTTTATGATTTACTCTAAACTAATGTAACAATCCACTATAAATTAATGTAACAAATCTTTTCAGTTGTGGCAGAGAGAAAAACAAAGAATAGTCCATCAAGCTTCAGGTCTTTGTATTGATAGCCATAAAGCAGAGATAGGTCTTGTCCTTGCAGACTGTGATGACTCCTATCCTACACAGAGATGGACTCTCTCTCTGGACATGTCTAACAAGTGAACATTTATAGTTACAATGCAGGATACACCACAATGATGGGCAGTCTCACTTGCTTCATTAGAGGGTTAAATTCATACTTTATGCTTTATATGAAGTATTCAGGTCTTACTTTCTTCCTTACGTTTATGTGTAGATATGATTGTTTTTGGTTATCTGTATGGAAAGTTGATGCATGATTTATACATATGTACTCATGTTTCATTTATTAAGGCTCATATTATGCTTATTGTTTTGATCTACTGCTGATTTTTTCAAGTGTCACTTTTAAAATACGTGAGGTAAATGAATGCATTGTCAGAATAACTACTAGATATTTTCTCCTTTGTATATTGAAAGGAATTTTTTGATTGTATTTTTTTTTTAAATATATATATACCAAATGCATTTTTAATAACAGAGCAATTCTTTATCTGGTCAGTTTATAGTATATCTGATGATGTGTAAATAGTTTACAACATTTTACCTGATTATTACGTAGTTTAATTTGTATACTTTTTGCAACTGAGCTATTCATTGATTATGGTGACTACTACTCACATTGCTGGGTATATAATTCCTGTCCTATTGAACGGCAAATTCATGCTCGAAGTTTAGATTTCTCTCAACTCATAAGATGAAAATTAAGAATTAAATGAAAATGGGGTTATTATTAATAAAGCCAGTGCTCTTTCGGTAGTAAATTGATCAGTGTCTCTGTTACTTTGCCAAATTGCCATAATGGTTTTTTTTAAAGGAAAGAAATAAACCATAGATTTTTACCACACAAAGCTTCAGTTGAGACTACTTTTTATTTTAGCTGCAGACCTCTGATGAAGGGAAAATGCCTTTTTCTCCCGGGGTTTCCATGTCAAAATAGGAAACTTCTTGATGACGTAAATAACCTGCTAAACAGTATCTTTCAAAAACAGATTGTGCAAGCTGATTTTAAAATCCTGATTCTGTAATCTATATATTGATAAGCATCGCTTTCTGGAACTGTTCTACATAAATCCTTTAAATTTATGGTATAGAAAGTTGATTGTACATATAGCAGTCATTTAATATCATTTTACATAGATTCATATTCAAGATTTTTAAACATGCGGGTTTTGTCTCATATTCTATAGCTATAAAATTTAATTAGTATTTTCATTTATTTACAATTTTTTCCTTTCCTTTTTGTCATGTGTTTACTTGTATATCAATCTTCATATGATCTACAAAGTTTACCTTTTTACAGATTTTATTTCGTCTAGTCCATGAAATTCATCTGTCCAATTGTTTTATATCCCATCCTTAAACCTATATTCCAAGTTTAAGACCCATATTATAATGATATATTCAAATTATTGTAGTCTCAATATTGATGTTAACTTTTAAGTATTTGGGTGAAAAATTTAATTTTTGTGTCATTGCTTAGCAACACATATTATGTTGACTGTGGTATGTACACAGAAGTTATATTATTGCAACTGTACATGATTAAGTTTTGCTATTTATAACAAGTTGATTCTAAATACTACCTCAGAGCTTGATTCTGTGCCTTTACTAGTCTTTGTACTGGTAAACATTTTGTGTTTTCACATGATCTCCTTTTATTTGACAAATACAATTTCTACAAGTAATTTACAACCAGAAATTATCAAGTGACTGAGGATCCCAATTTTTTTTTTTGATCTAGTCAATTTCTTTAAATGTCAATACAGTGATTTTACAGGAAAATAGAGAATTATTTCATATAGTAAGTTTACCTTACTCTTTTTAAAATGTTCGGGTTTTTTTTTTTTTTGTAAATGTTTATACAATCCTTTGAAAAACAGATGAAAAGATGTTCCTAAAATTACAGCTTCTTAAATCTCTTTGATTGAAGAGTTCTCGATATCAATCGTTTTATTCTGTTAGAAATGATATGCTGAGGGTAAAATTTTTTCTCAAATGTTTTCTGTTTAATGTATGATATACAGATTGCTCATTGTGGCAAGACTAAAAACAAATTGATACACAGTCTTGCTCAGTCTCAGTTAAGGTATATGTTATCTCTGTATTTTTTGCTTTAATAGTTTTTAATTTTGAATACAAATCTCATTTTTATTGGATCTGTCTCTTATATTAGTGCAATATGTTTTTAGTATTTGTTTTGCAAGCTTATTTCAAAAAGTCACAAAGAATTTAATTGCCATAGTTTTTATTACATATAGATACTTCTATAGACCATTAAATGTTATGTGCCCTTCAACAGTGCTTTATATAACTGGAATTTTTTTATAGCTTCCATTTGAAAATATGAAAATGAGATGTGCTTACAAATAGCCCATGTATAGAATAAATCCAAATAGTACAATATGTCAGATTTGGTCCTCGGGTGATCGATGTTTCTGTTGTTTGCTAGATAGAACCAATGTAATTCAATCAGTGAAGTGCTTTACTTGTAACCAAGAGGTCCCTGAGTTCACCGTAAAAATCAAGGTCCAGCGTCAAGGTGGACATGACACATGAAAATCCTTCATCACATTTGATGGATCTATTGCAAAGGCCTAGATTTCTATACATTGCATTAGGCAGATGTGGTTGCCATAGAAGTGCAATGATGTTGGTGTGACATAAAACAAGAATCCAGACAAAACCATTTTTAACATTGCGTTAAATGGGTTAATGAATGGTCTATAAATGAAATATTATGAACATGATGTAGCTGTAAATTGAAATATGTTCTCACCAAATAAAGACAGAAATATTGAAATGATTTAGAGTCCAACATCCAGCATATCATTCTATGATACACACCAGTATATCCTACGATGCTACACACCAGCATATCCTTCTATGCTACACTCCAGCATATCCTATGCTACACACCAGCATATTCTTCTATGTTACACACCATCATATCCTTCTATGCTACACACCAGCATATCCTTCTATGCTACACTCCAGCATATCCTATGCTACACACCAGCATATTCTTCTATGCTACACACCAGCATATCCTTCTATGCTACACACCAGCATATCCTTCTATGCTACACACCAGCATATCCTTCTATACTAAACACCAGCATATCCTATGCTACACACCATATTCTTCTATGCTACACACCGGCATATCCTTCTATGCTATACTCCAGCATATCCTATGCTACACTCTAGCATATCCTTCTATGCTACACTCTAGCATATCCTTCTATGCTACACACCAGCATATCCTTCTGTGCTACACACTGGCATATCCTTCTATGCTGCACACCAGCATATCCTTCTGTGCTACACACCAGCATATCCTTCTGTGCTACACTGGTATATCCTTCTATGCTACACACCAGCATATCCTGTGCTACACACTAGCATATCCTGTGCTACACACTGGTATATCCTTCTATGCTACACACCAGCATATCTTGTGCTACACACCAGCATATCCTTCTGTGCTACGCACCAACATATCCTTCTTTGCTATACACCCTGTTGTATTGTTTGTTTTGATGTTTTACCTAGATTGGCAGCAATATGTATCTAATGGTGTTCTAGCTTGTGAAAACAGAATATATATAGCAATTACAATCAGTATTGTGTACATATGTTCTGGGTAAATGCTTGATTTGCATATTTGGGGATGTTTGATTTGTTGAATATCAAATGAAGTACAAAATTACACAACTGAGGTGATGTCTTAAGTATTAATACCAGGTATGGTATAACATGCTTTAATTTTGAATTCAATGGAAAACTAATTTGCCTATGTGGTGCTTAGATTTGTGCATTTTAACAACGATATTTGTATCTTTAAATTGTGTGGCTTTATTTTTAGATGATACTATTACACTCTTAAGTGTATGACTTTGTATTAAATATATCTGATATACTGCTTTAATTGTGTATATTGACATTGGTTATATATTTGAGCAGTTTTGGCAATCCTTGCCTCCTAATCCGTCAATCTTTAATGAACAATTACGAATACTCACAATTGCAAAATGAAAATTTTAATGTTTGTTGTATGAAATCGTGTCCATGTTGTATCTACATTTGTAGGTAAAAGAACTGTTTCAATATTTTGTCCTTGTCTTAAAAAGAGGGGGGGGGGGTGCTGAAAGTTACATAAAAAGCTCTCAATTTCACTGTCACCGTGTCTTGTAGTTTGAGTAAAAGCATTTGTTTACATTGTGTTACGTGCTTAATGTATTTCATAAGCAGGTCATTGAAGTAGGATTAAATGATATATAATAGTACTGTGCATGCTCAAATAATAAATATATATAAATATAAAATATATATATATATATATACAGTGCCCGCCACTTAATTGAATGTCGCATTATTGAATATTTCGTTTTATTGAATAAGATGCTGAAATCCAAAACCATTTTCTATTAAATCTATTGAAAATCCGCCACGTATTACACTAGAATAAAGAAGCAACTTCGTTTATTTGAATAGCGCGATTATCCTACCAAGCATACCTTTGTTAAAACTTCATTGTATCACGCCCAAGGTCATGTTGTTTACTACGGTGCGAGCGACCTATCAATTAGAGATGAATGGTTTCACACCTGCCCAGGTAAAAGCTGTTGACCAAATCACACGTTAATTGTCAAATAGGCCGTAGCGGTAGGGATGAAAGGATTAATTAATTATCATCTGCCGAAGCCAGATCGTGCGCAAGATCATCGAAAACATCGACAAGATGACGCTGTTAGCCAACGGCATTGCGTGAAGTCTGACCCTACTAGATGCTGTCCACTTACTGAGTTACTCAGCAAGCCCTAGCTCACCGTCAAGCCCACAACTATTGCCAACTGCTTCCGAAAGGCTGGCTTTGTCTCGTCAGACAACGACGCAACCGAAACTGACAGACAACGACGCAACCGAAACTGACAATGTCCGGCCGCCAGAGGAGTTGATAGCTAGACGCTTGATGCCTTCATGACAAACGATGGCAACCTGGAGAGCTAAGCCGTCCGGACTGAGGAGAAAAATATGCACCAGTTTTTCTGAAGACGAGACCCGGCCATGCGGCACCAGTGACGACGAGGAGGCTGAAGAAACGGCACCAGTAATGCACGGCGAACGTAAATATGCAATAGCCATACTTTGACGATTCCTTGAGGAAAAGTAAAGCGATGACATCAGCCTGTTCTATCAGATGGAAAATTGAAATTTTACTCGCTTGAATATGCCTTTTAATTTGCCTTTGTTAAAATAAATTGCTGAACCGTCTTGTGTCTTTGATCACCCTGGCTATACGACTGAGATACAATTACATCGTGTTTCAATAGACAGCGGATTTATCTTTACGGTCAGACGAGCAGGTGTAATGTAACCATTTAATAACATTTGGTCACTGTACTTAAAAAGACAGTTGCTAAATTCTCGAAAAGGTAGTCTGTTGATATTCATGTTCCTCAAGCAAACAAGAAGAGGATCTAAGAGAGGTAACTCTAATGTATCTATATATAGATACATGTACACTGATTCTATTACAGATACCGCGAAAGTTATACACGTATGCAATTCTTACACAATCTGTCGATCTTCTGGTCTTTGAAACTGCATTTGTTCGTCATGCCGTGTAATTGAATATTCGTTTATTTGAATAATAAAGTCCTGACAAATAGCTTATTCAATTAAGCGGCTTGCACTGTATTACTTTAATGTGTATATCATTATACATGTACTATGGAATTGCTAGCAGTATAGAAATACTATTAAAACTGTGTTGATAGAAGCTACTTAATAGACGTCGTTTTCCTTCAAGCATCATGATGGTGTGTAAAAATAAAATGTATATCATTTATCGACAGTAAAAGAATGAAGCATGTACATTGTACCATATGTTGAATATTTCTTTTAAAGTTGACTTTTGCATCGCACGTGAAACTACCGGTCGGCAGCATAGAGTGATAACTTTATCGGTTTTTGCCTGTACATTTGTCTGTCCACTTTTCTGCCTGTCAGTAGGAATCGCATACAAAATAGACTAGGGACCGCTCTCAAGACAGGTCACCGCCACTACGTCATAGGATTATATACATGGCGCTTATACAGAGTTATGGCTCTTTGATTTGAATTTTGGTGCGTTGAAACGAAGAGTCTACGCTTCACGAGGAAGTCACCCCCGTACTTCACACACGATAAAGTTCTGTTTCAACCACAGGAGGCCGAAACTATGACAATAGAATATGTATATGTGTGTGTTATTTATTATACAATACAACATAGTAAATGACAAACAAATGTATGTATATTTAGATTTTATTTTATTGTCATAGTTTCGGTCTCCTGTGGTTGCAACACCCCCTTCTTGGACTTACAAGAATCGGAGTCTGACCTTTTGCGTCCAACACGCTAGTGTGAGTTTTGTATTTTGGGAATTAGGTCTGAAAAATGCTGTTATAGAAGTGCTTTAAAGATCTGAATGATAGTGCAACAGGAACTGAGTATACATATCCGTCAATGCGTACGTAGCAGCCCATTAATAACTGACCTCGAGTTTTGGAGATTAAAATCATGAGAACATCGTACTGTAAATCATGCATATGACAAACGGAATCAGCTAGGATAACGCGACATTAAGCACAATAAAACACTATCACACGGACCATACAAAGTCTGAAGTATGATAGCTTGATTTATGTACGCTTAACACGGAAATCTCGTACCTTACGGTGACAGTATTCCCGTGTACTTTTGGTAACCTTTGCGTAACATATGACAGCTTTCAGCCCATACCGATAACGTTAACATGCGCTTACGAGTACTGAATCATACAATTACCATCTACCATACCATACTCTACTACCTCGTGTACATTTAGTTACTGCAAGCCGGTGTGGCTCAATGGATGAAGTGCTTGGTCTCTGACCGAGAGGTCGACTCCCGCCGTGAACACACCACTCCAGTTCCTGTCTGTAAACTCTATGCTGCCGACTGGTAAAATCGAGGTCGCGTGGCAGGTAAAAGACCCCGCACTGCTTCGGGTGGGTCCTTTGCAAAGGTATAAATTTCTATGCAGTGCATCGGGCAGATGCCGTCACAATGATGAAAAAATCGATATTGGTCGATATTGAAGGAAATTGGGTTCCAGCAGGCGTTCTTTACACTGAACGAGTATGGGAAGGACACCGACATGCTTCTCATCAAAGTAATGAAACATTTCGGATTTAACATGCATTCCGTGCATTCAAAAGTTGTGCATAACAAGATTTTTTCAGGAGACGTTACATTTTAAAGTCCACAATACACTCTGAAAGATGACATGAATTTACATGTATTGCATAAATACACTTAAGTCTGAAACATAAATGTAAATTCGATCCCGTACGATCTTTATATATCGTAGGTGTCCATGGGGATGCCGATGTCTAGGGTAACATCCTACGACACCTACCAGTGCGCGGCCGATGTCCTTCCTGTATATGGTCCAAGACTTCCATACCTTTCGGCTTAGAATCGGCCGATCGCCGGTAAACCATACTTACGTACACGCCGATAACATCTTTAGGCACTTACAATACACGCATCAGAGGAATGTGTATAAACTTGATCGAACCATCCATACTCACTCACCGGAAACGTCATTGTACAGCTTTTCGTATCATTCTAATACTACTAGTACTAGAAGCATCCTTGTGCACCCACTCATCACCTTTAATGATATCACCGGAAGCACCTTTAACTACAAGCTTTTATCATCCTCATGCACCCGAAAAAAATATCCTGTACTTATCCTTACGCCTCACCGGAAACATCTCTTTGCACTTGTAGCATCCTTACGCACTAACGGAAAACATCCTTATGCACTTACTCTTTAAATTCTAATGCATATACATGTACTCTGTCATCCTTATGCATTCACAGAAATCATCCTTTTTGTGAATGTAATAACTGTACAGAGCTAATGTTATTTGTTATATATACCAAGGCGAAGTCAAATAATTTTATCTTTATTCTTACACTCTTTCTCACAGAGTCCGTCTTCACCTACATTCTCACACTGTTACTCGTATATTGTCTTCCAGCATTATAATAATATACTTACCATCAATCGTGTACACGATTTAATGGATCATAAGGAACACTTATTATTTTTGCATGTCTATGTCGGTTTGTTGTTTTAATATTACGTTTGTGTTTGTGTGTGGGTTTTGAGGGGGTTTTGAGTCGGCTTCGGTGAAGCCGCACTCATTGTAATCACTTTCTTTTCAGGGGTTATAACTTTCACAACTGTAGAGGAGATGTAATACGCCGCTGAAAAATTAAGTGCTAAAGAATTTCTGATATCATCTTCAAAATTCTTCATTAGAAAATATATCTGTAAGATTTATGACGGTCAGATAACTCAAGCTATACATTGACACTGTTTTTTCACCTAAAAAGGATGTGCAAACCTCGTGTAATAGCATTGACGATGTTTTTTTTTTTCACCTGAAAAGGATGTGCTAACCTCGCGTAATAATACTAATTTATTCAGTACTTTCCTATTCGGATACTCGCTGTATATTAGTTCGCTATCGGTATGGTTCTAATTCGTATTTTCATTTTCGTTTAAAGCAATTTTTGAGTCGGCGCTCTCATAGAGCGCTAGACTCAATGGCATCGCTTTTCAAATTCTCGTTTTTCAGGGGTTATAACTTTCACTACCGATATAGAGCTTACTACGCCGCTGAAAAATGAAGTGCCGAAAAATTACTGATGTTGTCTTAAAAATTCTTGATCAGCACAATGTACCTTTAGCTCAGTTAATTTAAGCTAAACATAAACTAGTTTCAATAACTCGAAAAAGGAGTTGCAATAATGTTTTCAAATTTCGCGTAATAATATGTAGTTGTGACTACTTTACGATGTGTTTACCACCGACACCGTCGGATGTACTCGATTGTGTAATTCTCCGGACAAAACATTTGTCTTGATCTTGTATCGCTTGTTTTTATCGAGATATTTCAATTAAAGTTTTCCCCCAACATGTTCTGGAACTTTAGTTCTTTTTCACATATACGACAAATTTAAAGATCGATCTTCCCGCATTTCCTCTGATAATGAAAATGCATTATAAATATTTAGCTAAATGTTGTATGTTTCTAAATATAAATGATGTTAAAACATTATGAGAATCGTGAATAAGATGGTTATTTAATGTCCCACTTGAAGGAATGTCGTTCCTTGGCTCGGCTTCGACTCGTGACAACAATGCAGTAAAACTTGTTGCCCCCCCCCCCTCATTTTCCTGAAATCCTGAATCCGCCACTAAAATGGTAAAATTATTACATACTTAAAATCAGCAAAGCCGACTCTCAGGACTTTTTAGTCCTTTGGTTTTGTTTTTGTTTTTGTTTGGTTTTTTTTTTTATTAAGCGTTGCCTACAAGGCAATTATCGACTTTAAGTAGGGGAAACAATAGAATCTATTGAAGTTTTAATGTTACAAAATGAAATTCTGTAAATAATAAAATTTGCACCGGTAATGGGCCATGTAACACTTGCAATATTTAAGTGTTTAATGGAAATATTGATAGGCGGAATAATAACGAACTCCCAAATACACGCGATCCAGAACACCAGATCCAAACGCATAAGTTCTATATCTGGTACTCCTCCTCCTTGTTACTAGAGTGTGGTTTCGAACATCGGTTCCTTCAATGTAGTGGACATTTTCATGCTATATTACGGAAGCCTATACGTGCCACACAAAAGAAAACAATTATTCCATTATAACGATTTAGTATCTCATCACGACTTTATGTCGCTATTACGACGCACGACGGATGTCGTTATAACGACATATTATCTCGTTATAAAGACATACGACGAATGTTATAACGACTAAATGATATCGTTATTACGACGTAAATACGGAAACGTTTTGGTGCCTGGTGTTGTTGTGTTGTAAGTAGGTATCATGACAAAAATAAAATTGACTTGCCGAGATTAATAAAACTTGATGACGAAATGAAGTCGAAAAGTTGCCGTAAACTGTCCTTAAACGAGTTCTTTTGCACAACTTTATCGCATCATGACGACTTCAACAAAGTCAATATTTCGAGATTTTCATACAAATGCGAGTTTGTTAAGTCGATTTCGAAGAGAAATTGACTTACGAAATCTCGAAATGGTTTTTTTTAAAACAATAGCTCGACATAAAATGTTCATTGCAACATATCAACAACAATGATGTCAATAATTCTTGATTTTCATGGAAATGCGACTTTATTACGACGATTTATTTTGAAATTGACATAAGGATAATCGCATAAATTTATCTTGACTTAAAGAAAATCAACTAAGTGTTTTATAGATTACAAGTTGTGCAAAAGAACTCGTTTAAGGACAGTTTATGGCAACTTTTCGACTTCATTACGTCATCAAGTTTTATTAATCTCGGCAAGTCAATTTTATTTTTGTCATGATACCTACTTACAACACAACAACACCAGGCACCAAAAGTTTCCGTACCGTAGATAATATATCGTAATAACGACAATCAATATGTTGTTATGACAAGATAATATGTCGTAATGCGACTTCCGTTGTATGTCGTAATAACGAGATATTTTAAAAGTCGTAATAAACGACATATATGTCGTTATAACAACATAATTATTTTTCTTCGATGTGGCAAGTATAGGCTTCCGTACTATACTGCAAATGTTTTGATTTATTTGATTTCACATCAAAATTTGATACAAAATGTATGGTAGGTGACTCAATTGTTACAACGCATACTATGGCCTCAGTTAAATGAGGAAACTACGGTGGCATTCATCTGTACGGTACACATCTCATGTAACGCCAGTAGTTACCGGTGTGACGATAATAAAATAAACAGAAATCGATACATGCATATCAAGTTATGTTATCTCTCTCATCAAAACTTTCTTGTCGGCAAAACTATATGATAGACGATATACCTTATATAACGCACAGCATATCAGACCGGTGTAACGGACCCATCCAAAGCAGTGAGAATTTTACGTGCGGGTCTACCGTGATACAAAATCTCGGTTTTTACTCTCTCGTTCAAACGACAGGACATTGACGAGCCACTGGAGGAGACTGGAACCTAGGTCACGAGTAAAACACCTCACTAAATGTACTACTACCATATAGGGGCAGGCGTGGTGTAGTGGTTAAGTGCTTGTCTTGCGGCGCCGACGATCCGGGTTCGATTCCCGGGTTGCGCCACTATGTTTAAGAGGTTGGTAGCCTCCTGCTTCCATGTCGCGATATAACTGAAATATTGTTGAAAGCGACGTAAAACACCAATCAACCAACCAACTACTACCATATTTGAATATATACTTAATTACGAAGAGAAGTTAGTCTCCAAACAGTTTGGGATTTTTTTTTCACATCGCCCAAGTTGCACTTCGATATATAGAATCAAAAGACAACCGCCGTGAACAGTGAACAACGATAAACAAACTCTGTATGTCGTGTCTGATTTCTGTCAAATATGAGGTGGGAAATGCGACGATTTTTGGCCCAATATGTTCGGATAGAAGCATTAAACGATTTAAATCGATATGGCACTTGCATACGCATTTCACGGTGTCAGTTTTAATCTTATTAATCGGCCTTGCCTACGTCATTGTTTTGATCAATATCCGTCGATGTGACGCACATTTCGTACCATTGGTGTTTATATTTAAGATAATATTAACTTGATTATAAAATGATAATAATAATAATGAATTTATTGTGTAGGTTCCCTTTCTTCTGCTCTTTTTATCTACTCTCCTTCTTCGACAAAGATATGTCTGCATCCACCATTAAACAGAGACTTTATAGATCTAGATATACATGTACTATATGCCATTGAGTCATCCATGGTCAGTGATGGATTTATGATGTTCATGATGGATACTGGAAATTGGTTAAATTAAAACTAGAACTGTCTTATCGGGACAGCAAAATTGAATAACATCAAATTTATTCATAGACTATCAATGAGTGTAGATCAAGATCATGATACACATTTGTACCGTATATTAAACCCTAACCATTACTGTTCAAGAAGTATAATCAATGAAAAAAGAAGACGACAGGCAAGTTCATGTTCTATGGTTATCACAAAGTCCACAAAATGAACTAAATGCATTATGTCCCAAAAATGACCAAAAAAAAAAAACCCCAACAAAAACAAAAAATAAACAAAAACAAAAAAAAAAAAAATCCCCCCAAAAACAAAAAGAAAAAAAAAAGTTGAAAATGGCCCCAACGAGATGAAAATGGGAGGCGCACACCTTTATGTGTTAGTGAAGGTAAATCTGTTACAGTAGCTTCGATGGAATCTATGGGAAGGTAAGTTGAAAATACTCCGGACAGAGTGGTACTGGAGAACAAAGTCCCAAAAATGGCAAAAGCATAAACAATGCTGAAAATGGCTCCAAAGAGATGAAAATGGGAGGTGCACATTTTTATGTGTTAATGAAGCTAATTCTGTAATTTTAACGGAATCTATAGAAAAGTATTTGAGAAAAACTCCGGACAAGATTGTATCTAGAGAAATAAGTCCGAAAATGTCAAAAACATCAAAAAAATGTTTTAAATGGCTTCAAAGAGATGGAAAATGGGAGGTACACACCTGTTATTGGTTATAAATCTAAGATTTCGGTGGAATCTATGAAAAGGCAAATGAGAAAAGCTCCGGAAAAGGATGTATATGGACGCCGGCGGACCGGACGGATAGCCAGACGGACGGACAAACGGAAAGACCAGATGACTCCTATATGCACCTACTTCGTTGAGGGAGGGGGTGTTCTAAAGACCGACCTTTACCCTTCAGGTGGCGTAAGAAAATGTGGTATCTCTTATGATAAAAATGTTTTGGAGGCAAATATTCATTTGTATATATCAATTTTAAGTACATGTGTTATCCTTTTGGTTCTCTTGCCTTTTGTAAGATTGTGTACTTTTCACTGTTTTCGCTTTAAGTATTCCCATAACGGTGAAACGAAAGGGGGTGTGGGATGGGACATCTAGGTTTCCTCCTCGTTTGTCCATATGACGGAAAACCTTGTCCTTTTAACTACTTTTAAACCAGTCAAATAATTTCCATCAAACCTGGTACAAATTAAGAACAGTATCTTAAGATATGAATGGAGGGAGATTTGGAATATTTTACAGAAGTTGTGTTCCTTAATTTTATACATTATTCAAAAGCAGCTTGTCATGGAAACTCTTAAAATTATTCAATAGATTTCGACCAAACAAAGAACAGGATATGAGGATGTGTAATGAGGAAATGTTTTGCTTAGAAAAATTTCGGGGAATTATATAATGGCTGTCGTGTCGGCATGTCTGCCTAAACTCATAAACCGTTCATCAGAATTTGATCATACTTCACACAATTGTCACTCGGAAAATGGGCTTTCAGACAAAGGTTACTCATGTCATTACTTAAAAGTCAAGGTCAAGGCGTATGTTCATACTTCTTAAAAAGGAAACGTGCAAACCCAACTTTTTATTCTCTCTGAGAAATTTCCTAGATAAAATAGTTGTTTTGCCTGTCTGTTAGTCGTTCTTTCCGTATGTACGACCTTTTTAAAGACCTTTCATTGGAATTTGATTAAATTGATGTACATGATTGTAGTGGTGACCTTTACTTTACGCATGTTTCTCGTTTTAGACACAATTTAACTTTAAACTACTCCGAACTAAATTGAATTAAATTAAATTGGATGAAATTGTAATTAAATTCAGACTTTTTTCAAATGGATTTATCTGTAAGTTTGATACAGTTCAGGGAGCATGAATCCGTTTTTCTGATTTCTTGTTTTTACTCTGGTTTGTCTCTAGTAATCATGATGTTGTTCACTGTTCTATTTTACCCGTCGTATATGTATTTATTCTTGGTTCATATACTCAATTGAGACATTATGTGTATTTATTTCCTGTCAGTTGATACCCGTATCCTTTATCAAATTTATGACCGACATAGTTCTACGTAGCAGGAGGTACTGAATCTTCCCAAATCATCGTCATTTTCTGACCTGTTTCCAAATTGGATAATATAATATATAAATTGGATATTTAATAATTGGATTATATTATAAGCTGTTCTTCTCCGTTGCTCTGTTGTTCATGCACAGTGTACTCGGGTTTACTGGTTTCTGTTGTTCATACGGTGTATACTGGTTTAAGATGTTAACACAAATTGTACACAGGTTTCTGTTGTTCATACACAATGCACACAGGTCTCTGTTGTTCACACACAGTGTACACTGGTTTCTGTTGTTCATACAGTGTACACAGGTTTTTGTTGTTCATTTGCAATGTACACTGATTTCTGTTGTTCACACTTAGTGTGCCCTGATTTCTATTGTTTGATAGCATTTTATTAGCCCCGAGACTCGATTTATTCTTATCATCGGTGTAGCTGAGTTATTGACGAATTCGGTTAGAATGTGTAATGTGTGGGTTCGAATCAAAATTAAATCACAGTCATGTCGTATGTACGACCGATAGAACCACGTTTGTGTCTGATTTGTATTGAGCCTGGATATCTTTCAAGGACAAAGAGATCCCCAGATACGTATACATGGCGAGGGTACTTTAGCTCAACATAACACTGAAGATGACGTCCTGATACAAATCAAATAAAATCGTGAAAATGTAAAATAAACAAGCACAAATTTTATAAACTACCAAAGTGTATTTGATTTATTTTGGTAATAAAGATACAAATGTCCTCAATTTAAATATTTTAAGCCATATAATGGTTCTTACATAAAGGATAACTGACATAAAGCGAGACAATGCCCAGTTTCAAGGACATTCTATACATAGAGCTATAATTTGAATTCTAGATGCCCTCAACATGGGTTTATCCTTTAATGAAGCTTAATCACAAAGCGGACCGCAAGTCACCCAGCCATGCAGTTCATCTCAAGTTCATGGGTCGCGGCATAAAGCAAAGGTGAACGATCTTGTGTGGGAAAAAATACATTATTCTCTTAAAATGTTAATCCGTGTACTTGAAATGCATGTGTTGACTAAAATAAACGCCGAACAAATGCACCCCCTGTGGTTCACGTTCGTCAATTTTGGTAATGGAAGTTGGAGATCAGTGATTCATACAGTCCAGAGGTAAACGACAATAGTAACATCCTAATAGCGTCTACTATATTTAGTCCATTATACAGTGACAATATGAATAATGCAGACCGTACAATGGGACATCAACTTAGAGGGAGTGGTGGTATATGCATGCAATGATGGGTAGGGGTGTGCAGCGCAGCACTCACTGCGTTATCTCTTGTATTCACGTTTCATATATATGAGGATGGCGAAGCAAACTCGGCACCGTGCTTGACAAGTGGCCAAAATGACCAGGGTTCGAGTCCCACTTGTGACTGTGTCGATATCGCATCTGTCGTACAATCAATGTCATTTCATGTATTTCATTACTTGTTACCAAAGTTTTATTGTACATCTCCTTTGTGACTTCTGTAAGATGACATTCCCTTTCCCCTTTGGGTGGTTTTGTTAGGGAATGCTTTGGGTAATTTTTGAGACAACATCAGTAATTTTTCGGCACTTTATTTTTCAGTGAAAGTTATAACCCCTGAATAGAAAGTGATTGCAATGAGTGCGGCTTCACCGAAGCCGACTCAAAAATGTCGCTTTAACTCGTCTAAACAGTCGCTCGCCTGGCCGTCAGTCCTTGCTTAGCATGCCTGCTTTGTATCACCAACAATGGATCATAAACTAACGCAACATCCGGCTAGAATAAAGCTCACATTCAGATGAGGGTTTTTGTAATGTATGTTTTGTAATGTATTTTTGTAATGTCGTTTCTGAGTATATTCTACTATTATCATGTCTTGTGTGCATGTCCTTGGTGATTTGTGTCATACAGCTTTGTTAGAAGTCTTATGTTTTCTCTTTTATTAGTCCCCTACCGGCATCGCCGAAGGGGACTATAGGTTTGCACTCCGTCCGTCTGTCCGTCCGTCCGTCAGTCACACTCACGTTTTCTGGACTTTTTTTCTAAACGCTTGTAGATATTCAGCCAATTCTTGGTGTGTGGGTATACCTTCATGAGTTACAGATCAAGTTCGAGTTTCCTTACGGTCCACTGATTATTGACGGAATTACGGCCCTTGGAATTAGAAAATTTCTGTAAAATGGCAGTTTTCCGTACTTTTTTTCTAAACACTTGTAGATATTCATCCAATTCTTGGTGTATGAGTCTACCACCATGAGTTACAGATCAAGTTCGAGTTCCGTTTCGGTCCACTGATTTTTGACGGAATTACGGCCCTAGGAATTAGAAAATTTCTTTAAAATGGCAGTTTTTCGGACTTTTTTTCTGAACGCTTGTAGATATTCAACCAATTTTTGGTGTGTGAGTATACTACCATGAGTTACAGTTTAAGTTCGAGTTCCTTTTTGGTCCACTGATTTTTGACGGAATTACGGCCCTTGGAATTAGAAAATTTCTTTAAATTGGCAGTTTTCCAGACCTTTTTTTCTAAACGCTTGTAGATATTCATCCAATTTTTGGACCATGAGTTACAGATCAAGTTCGAGTTTCGTTACGGTCCACTGATTTTTGACGGAATTACGGCCCTCGGAATTAGAAAATTTCTTTAAAGGTTGTAATCAAATACTTAACTTGCTGGCAGCCTGAAAGACAGTATGTTGTGTGTGTGTGTGTGTGTGTGTGTGTGTGTGTGTGTAGGTGTAGGTGTAGGTGTGTGTGTGTTTTGGGGGTCTTAGTTTTCCATTTGCTGGTAGGGGACTTAGTATTGCCTAAGCAATACTTTCAGAATGCTTGTTGGATTTGATGTGGTTTTCAACAGTTTCCAGTTACATCGCAAAATGGCAACTGGAGTTTCCAATTCTTGAAAATAGTAGAACGATCTAGCATTCAAACCGCCTAAATGGTAGGTCAACCGCCTAAATGGTAGGTCAACCGCTTAAATGGTAGGTCAAGCGCTTAACTACTACAGGAATTAGTATCTCCACAGATGTGTTCATATCCCAGATAATATCATTCATTTTTCTACCTTCATATGAAATGGTATGTAAATATGTTTAAAAAAACCCAAATTAATCAAGTTTTATTTATTTATGTTTTAAACACTACATGTAGATATATTCATCTTTATCAGAAAATAACATTCTCTCAGTTAGAACTGATCTAAACGTTATGTACAAATCAACAAATACAAAAAGGTCAAAGGAATCTGGTTGCAGAACAGCATGTTAACCCAAATATTTACATATTTTCTGGATTTTCTATAATACTTTTAACCAAAAAAGAACCAAATTATTCAAATTCAAATTAAATTCAAATATTTCAATAGAAATACATTATTTTAAACTTTCTTTTAATACAAGCTGTTTCAGTTCATACTTAACAAAATCCACAATTACAAAAATGTTGCCAAATTTTGTAGTGACCTTGATCTCTCCCAGACTGATGACTTTGACCTAACAAGACTTTTTACATCAGTAAGATCATATGACATCAGTTAATATATATGTATATAAATAACAACAACAAGAAATAAACATAAAATATACACTCATCTGCACCAATTTGTTCTCAACATTGTGCACTTTAAATGCACCAACGTGTATAGAATATGCAGCACATACATGTACAATACATGTTATAAAGAATCATTATAAGCGTGCATCAACATGTATAGAATATGCAGCACATACATGTGCAATACATGTTATAATGAATCATTATAAGCGTGCATCAACATGTATAGAATATGCAGCACATACATGTCATAAAGAAACATTATAAACATGCATCAACATGTATAGAATATGCAGCACATACATGTACAATACAGGATATAAAGAAACATTACAACATGTATCGACATGTATAGAGTTAGATGTACTTACATGTACAATACATGTCATAAAGAAACATTATAAACATGTATATAGTGTGCAGTACATACATGTAAATGGCATGCTATGTAAATTTCAAGAATATTATACTGTTCTTGTACTATAATAAATGCATTGTATTTCCTTTCGCTTAATAAACGATGATACAGCACTGTTACAAATGAAACAGGTCATACTGATTTTTTAATTAAAAAAATCTATTGGTGTGTTAACAAACATCATTACAGTATATTAGTTTCATCGAAAAAAATTGAAACATTTGAAATAAATATTTAAAATCTATAACAAAATTATGAAAAACATGCTGCAAATATGAGCATATGACAAATGCTAGATAGATTTTAGGTGCTAATCGGAATGGCTCGTACTTTACCTACAGAAAGCTCAGCAAAGGACGAGAGTAACCGAAAGATTAAGTGCATTATGTCAGGAAATCACAAATCCTATGTTATAAATCTCTCCACACTTAACTCTGTAGAATCTAATATCAGTCTCTTCTAGTATCATTGGTCAATAGGTCAAGATAATATATGTTTGTTTGGGTAACTAAACCACAATATTCTTTGCCAAAGTCAAGTATTCATTTTTGTCAAAACAATTAACAAACAATGATAGAGTCTGATTGTTTGTTACACTGTATATATTTTAACTACAATCCAACATTATTACATGTGTCTATATATACATATACATGCGCGGATTCAGAGGGGGGTTGGGTCTCCCCCCCCCCCTGGAATCCGAAAATTTTACCAAAAAGGGTAATATTTGGGCATTCTTGGGGTTGGAACCCCCCGCCCCACCCCTCGTCTAAGAGAAAAATTTACCTTTTTTGGTTGGACCCCCTCTGACAAAAATGTCTGGATCCGCACATAAATATATATATATAGACCCGATAGATGTGAACTTGACCCTATGCACAGTACTAAAAGGTTGACCAATATAATCGGTTGTTAGACTAGATTTTATATGTTACATTACTCCAAAGAAAATGGCACTATTATCTCTCTTAAATGTAATATGAAAAAGCACATCTGATAGTGATTAGAAAAATAAGCCTTTTAAAGGAATACACAACATATAGTATATTACACGTGATAAACACGTGACATAGTAGGACAAACGGTCACGTGGGAGGTTTCTGAAACCTCACTGTGATACATACAACACGCATACACATTGATTACATGTAAATTTACACTTGCCTTGATGCACCAACTGCTAGCATTAACAAAGTATTCAACAATAAACAATCATACTAACAAGAAATATTAACAAGTTTGCATGGGAGTAGTAATGATGTATGAATTGACATCTGACCTCTGTTATTTCTCAAACTCGCAATTTTTCAATATCAGGATATTTTTTTTCATTTATACCTTACATATCCATATTTTCTGTTAATTCAGTCTCAATCCAATGAACCAAAATATCAAAAGTACAATAATTATGTTACCTGAATTCCAACATGGAGAACAGTGGTTAGGGGACAAATTGATTAATTAAAGTGAAATGAGGATTTGGTGTGTTCATTTTCATATATTATAAAGATATCTGATTTATCATTCACATTTTTAAATTAAAATGCAAATCTTCCGCTGCCCTAAATTCTGACTATGCATAAAGTTTTTTCCCAATTCACCACACTCAGGATAGTTTGTTCCTCATTTGTTACACTATCGAGGAGTCCTTACATTGACGACAGTCCTTACACGCCTGGGGAGTCCTACACTGGCGATTTTTCATAAGGATTTCGGGAAGACTGAATTAGTGACAGTCCTCACACACCTGACGAGTCCCAAACTTGCAAGTCCTTATACGTCCAATGTGTGCTAATCTGGCAAATCCTTACACTCACTGGATGTCTTGAACTTGCGGGTGTCCTAACATACATGAGGAGACTTAAACTGGCGAGAGTCCTTGCAAGAAAGAGTCCTACACTGCTGAGAGAAAATCAATGTAGACTTGATGCTATCATTACTACGCTGAAGACACCATCAATACACCTGGATCTGTCTCTTGTATTGACATACGATTGTGAAAGGCGAACACGTCCTTGGCAGTAACGGTATATTAACGCGACTTATTTTTTTTTTCTATTCAGAGGAACCACTCGATTTTTTCTCCATGAAGTCCTGAGCATCTAACATTTCTTTTAAAAGATCACAGAAGCTGACAGCGCCTTCATATTTAAGTTTTTGAAAGTAGGAAATTGCACGCTCTCCAGCCTGTCTTAAATGCGTTAGAAGCAGAAAGACGGATGGTACATGCCGGACATTGTCCGGGTGGTATTTCTGTGCGGTGTCCACTATAGCGTCCAGTAAAGATTGTCGCATGTGGATTATCTGAGGGCAACTGGCAAGGCGTCTTACCTCTGAAAGTATTACGATAGCGATGACAATCTTATGGCTGTGGTAATGGCAAATGCATGACAGGATTCATGTAATATTGAAATGTTTCAGAATACAGACTGGAAATATAATCCAGAACTCAACTCGAAAAAAAACCCCCAAAACAAACCGACATTAATAGATAAATCATGGAGTGAAAGATGATTGGCGTAATTACTCATTTTTCATCTTGCATGTGTTCAATATCTTAAAGGAGAGAGCACTGCCCATTCATTTAAATCAGGTATATACAACTTGAGCATTTATATTTATCTTTATTGATAGCAGCGCTTATTAACACCAACATTAAACCTACCTGCATTGACGAGAACTGTAGCTTGTAATAGTAGGAATTCGTCCTTATGTAGGTTATACTGTACCATTTGTTCAGAGACAGCCGCCACTTGTTCCAGAATCTCGGACATGTCTACTGTGTTCCACAGCGTCCTTAAATACAGAAATGTGTATATAAAGAAAGGAGAGTTAACTTCAATAGTAAACAAAGTAGAAGAGACACAAACACTTCTTGTGCATGTGATTTGGAACAATGTATCATACAGGCGCCGATACCTCATAAAAATGGCGTAAAAGAAATATCAACAAAACACATATAAAGAGCAAATTCAATCAGAGGCTCTAAATATGGGGACAAAAGGGATATTTAACCATAACTTCAAAAATAAGGACCAAAGGGACCAATTAATAGGGGCGCCGGGCAATCTAGCCGCTTGGTTTCGGTATAGGGTAAATTTTGTATAAAGTTTAACAAACTTGATATCACGACTGTAAATTGTCTTGAATCCGTGGCATCTTGTGTATTGTTGGTATTACAGAAGGGACGGGGGCGAGGCATACATCTTAAGAGTATACAGACTTTTATATTCCATTTTAGTCCCACAGCAATGAAGTCGCATATCATGTAATCTCTACAACAACCAACTGAATTGCTTAAAAACAGGGTGTTCCGGTGTGTAATATTGATTCTCCAATTAACGAAAATGTATTTATACAAGTTGCCAACTTCATCATGATAAAACTCCCGCTCGTGTGTTTTTGTTTGTACGCAACTTTATCGCCGTGGGTCTGTAATTGAGTTAGAAGCATAAATCCGCAGACATATCTACGTCTCTTTGAATCCGCAAATTGCGTAGTTGATATTTCTGACTTTAAGTCGGATTGGATATATCATTTACAATATAATTCTATAAATATAAAAGAATCGAAGCAATAGGCAACCGAATGCAATCTTGAGCACGCAAACGCCTACAGAATGATGGGCCAACGGTTTGATTATTCCCATAATCAGCATGTCATATCACGGGATTCTAATAAAAACATGTACCAGTACCCTGGTTTAACGGTACAATGGCGGCGCAAGGTGCTCAACGTTTAGAATTTGCCATATTGCACTCCAAAGCAATGAGAGACTTTCAATGTATCAAACTTTGTCAATCTTGATGAGAGAAATCCACTGTTACGGTATAGCCCGAATAAGACAACCACCATAAAATCATCATTGGAACACGAAATCACTACCCACCCACATTCGAACTAAATACGCTATAAGTGCAATTTAACTTGTAACTATTTTTAAGCTCTATCTTTGGATAATATTTTCATGTCATGAGATTTTGTAGTTGTAAAATATCATAAAAAGGAATCCACTCTGTCCGAAAGAACCACATCAATACATAAACTAATAAAGAATTGATATGAAAAAAAAACCCGTAAAACAAAAACACACAATTATGTCTTCAGTCTTTCAAAATCCGGGATATTTTAAGAACCCTACCGTCACAGCCTGTGGGGATCATTGGTTTTCTAACCGTCAACCTGTCTGTGTGTCCGTCAGTCATTTTGTCACAAATCAGTTTCCGGGCGATAGCTCAAGTAACATACATCCAGATCTGATTCCAGCTCAAGTTGGAAAGTTGGAGAGGAAGATGCCTTTTAATTTGAGGTCAAACAGTACAGGGTCAAGGTCATAGTACCTGAACCTCGGGTGAAAATTATCGTAAAACACTGTTTCAAGAATACAACTCAAGTACTATACATAAAATTCAATTCAATTCATATATGAATATATACCAAGTTATGAAAAGAAGATATTTTAAATCAAAAGATCAGTAGTCAAGGTCGTAAATTTCGATAGTAAAAATATGGGAAAATGTAAGTTTAACAAAGAAAAACAAGCATATGGGCTGCAGCAGACATGAAAATACTTCGGCAGGGCAAATTTTTGTTCATAGTTGATACATAATTTTTGGGGAAACCCTATTGGTAAAGCCCCTACTGAATTTGCTAGGACTGGTAGGGACAAACATTGCTCCAGCAGTACTCCTAGAATGTTTTGGATTTTTTTTCAATATTACTATTTCTACTCACCTATCTAGAATGAGATCTGGAGCAAACACCAGTCGGTTGCCTTCCTGTTCCTTTGAACGGAATGCACAGTTAAGTAACAAAAGTTCCATCCAGCAACATTCTATCAAATGAACTTGGTCGCTTAAAGACAGATCTGTGTATCCTGCAAATAGACAAGATTATATAAAGAACCGTCTTTCTGATTTCATTATGTGGGTTCAGAAAGAATTTACACTGGCGGTAGACACTGTTCTATAGAAGTTGAAGATAAAACTTCCAACATCAACTAATTAATAGACAGGCCTCCAAAAGATGAATGTACATACCTGTTTAGATTACAGAGAGCAGTAAATATAAAAAGTTTTTATTTTTGAGGAGTTAAGAGTGTGTGTGTGTGTGTGTGTGTGTGTGTGAGAGAGAGAGAGAGAGAGAGAGGGGGGCTGTTTGTTTATTTCTATTGATATTGTTTTGTGCATCAGGCCGAAATTAAAATATAGCCAATAATATTCTGGATTGCGAGAATATATATGCTGAGTCTAACGCTTACGTTCCATCCGTTTAAAGTGGCGGAAGCTGTTTTTACTTTATTTTCGAACAAAA
This sequence comes from Pteria penguin, assembly GCA_035048485.1. Taxonomy (NCBI): domain Eukaryota; kingdom Metazoa; phylum Mollusca; class Bivalvia; order Pterioida; family Pteriidae; genus Pteria; species Pteria penguin. The sequence goes on along the minus strand of CM068587.1, from coordinate 23,871,532 downwards.
CGTCAGTGCTGCATTATAAATACGCTCGTCGCTTCATTTCAGGAAAGGAACTATCCTCAAAAGGGCAGTAACTCTTGCAGAATCAGGTCATACACAATTAAAGTCGAACTTGATCTGTGTTTTTTTTTATGAAAGTCAACAAAAAATTCTACTTTAATATATCTACCCAACAGAAGAGGGACAGGAGTCCGGGAAAGTGATTCCCTTTAGAGGACAATAACTTTTGTAAAAGCAAGTCAAGCAGAAAAAAGTTAAACTGAAAGTCTCAGTTCAACATTTCGATGCATGACGGAAAAAATCCTGAAAACTAATTTTCCTCACAGGGTAGTTACCTATGTGAAAGAAAATCTCAAACGATACGAAGTCGTAACTAAATGATGAAAATGCACGCCAAGTTTCAGTTCAAACTTTCAAAGCACGACGAAATACAAAAAAGAACAATTAAACACATGGAAAACTAAATATAAATAATATATATATATATATATATATATATATATATATATATATATATATATATATATATATATATATATATATATATATATAATATAATATAATACGTCCCATCTCAAGAAGAGCGTATGGATTGTAAAGAAAGGAGACATACAGCGCAACAATATAATACGTCCAATATCAAGAAGAATGTAGAATGTAAAGAAGGAGACGATAATATAATACATGTCATCTCAAGAAGAGCGTATATAAAATGTAAAGACAGAAAGGAATAGTATTTAGAGGTCAAATTTGGACCAGAATCTGAAAAAAAAAAGTTGTTTAAACGTTTCGGTATTTTTTTCATACAATTTTATATCTTAAGTACTTAATATTTCTGAAACAAATATTGTATTATTTTTGTATTACTTTCTGCTGACGTATTGAAACACCTAAATTTCCTCGATTTTTCCAAGCTTATGAGAAAAATCAACAGTTTCCCCACAATTTTCTTTATATTCAATGTCTAAAACAGGTGTGTATCAAAAATAATTCAATGCGTAATCTTCATTTAAAGAACCTAAACATTCCGTAAAAGTCTGGCATTGGTCCACTTCCGTGTTGTATATCAACTGAAACCAAATATATTGGAAAAAATCCTTCTTTTCCTAATTTTGCCAATTCAGACTAAAACAATGGATTTTCCTACTTTCATATAACACAAACCTAATTACTGCTTTTTCCTAGAGCTTTGCACTACACCTTCTTTTGGGTATATCGGATGAGGACTTGAAATTTTTAGAATAATTTAATATTTTAATATTTAAGGTCACCTTTAGCGACCACAATCCTTTTACCTTAACCACACAAATAAATAACATCTTTCATATTTGTTTATTTTTCCATGACTAGGTATTGGTATTGGTGGTTGATCCATAAACAGTCTGGAAAATGCATTTAAAGACACTAAAACGTAGTATGTGGCCTCATAATGTTTTGAGTATAAAATGTGTTCACTTTACGTTCAGATTTAATTAGTTTAATATGCGAAATGGGAGGTGAATTCTGCCTCGTAATCTTTGTTATCAAGTTTCTTACAGGTAGCTTGTCAACAAATTCGAATACATTACAGATTCAAGCTGTACAGAATCATTCACAACACCTTTTCTTGGTGGGATGAAACCTAATTTGACGTTGTATTGTCGTATATAATAGTAATAACGGTCCAATACTACTGCATCTCACTTCTCAACATCAGAGTCTCTGGTGGCACCCACTTTCCCGTTTCTTTGCAATCAATGTCTTGACAAATTGTTCAAAACAATATAATAGCGGGACAATCCGCGTGCATGACCACCTGATGTGCACGTGTTATAGACAAGACCCTTTACCCATAGTCTAACGAATTATAAATGGGTACCAGGAAATGAAAATGTGATGATCAGGTATCCTGTCCGAGGGAAGGAAGGAGGTGTGATTCTACAACGCTTAGTATCATAGGTACCGGGTATGACTTAGAGAAGATTAAACTTAACTTTTACCTTTCCTTCTTCTACAGAAGAGTGAAATATATAGAAAACTTCTGAGGAAGTTTTGTATGCAAATCCAGCATATATGTCATAATTTGTTAAACTGTTGAGCGGTGACATCAATCATAGCACATGTTATTTCCTCTTTATATGAACAAAGACATGACTAAATATAATGTAGCATGAAATGCGAAGGACATTGTGATGGAAACCACATCTTACTCGGTTCATTGTTTTTGCAACATCTGTGCTTATGCTATACGGATAAAATTGATAGACTGCATTCAATTTTATAAATTCAATGCTTGCCTATCAGTTTTCTATCAAAATACAGCTTAATCCTGCTCATTCATTACTCTGATGAGTTTCCTCATTCCCTTATTTATTCCTATTCACGAACCTAATTTCCACAGAAATTAGTCTACTTCTTACTTCTTTCTCGAGATTCCAGCAAGCTGGGACCGTGTGTAACTCTTTGTATTATTTTCTAAGTTGCTTCCATGCTAATTATTGTTATTGATTTGTGATTGTTTTACGCCACCCTAAGATCGTTGGACATATGCGATGGCGGAAGTTATATGGTGACGGCACTAATTTTGCACTACACTATGAACTCATACGAAGCAGTGAGGGGTCTTTTACGTGCTAAAGTATAGCGTGAAATGGTGTCTAATTAAGGGGTCTTATCCGAGACACAGAATGGGAAACACAGAAAGATAAAGTTTTGGACCAAACTGCCCATTGAACAACTGTTGAAGGGAGAAAATAAAATCTAAGAAGCCAAAACTAAATTATATTACTCTCACATTCACTATATCTCCTCTAACATAAGCTATATCCCTTCTCATCTCAAATTCCCTATGTCGCTTCTCACATTCTCTATATCTCCTCTGACATAACCTATACCCCTTCACATCTCAAATTCCCAATGTCGCTTCTCACATTCCCTATATCCCTTCTCATATTCTCTATACTCTTTTCGCATTCCCTGTATCCCTTCTCACATTCTCTATATATCTTCTCACTTTCTCCGTATGCCTTATCACAATCTCTATATCTCTTCTCACAATGCCTATATCCCTTCTCACATTCTCTTTATCCATTCTTACATTTTCTATAGCCCTTTTCACACTTCCCTTATCTCTTCTTACATTCTCTGTATCCCTTCTCACATTCCCTTTATCCATTCTTACATTTTCTATAGCCCTTTTCACACTCCCCTTATCTCTTCTTACATTCTCTGTGTCCCTTCTCACACTTTCTGTATCCCTTCTAACATTCCCTATATTCCTTCTCACATTTTTTATCTCTTTTCACATTCCTCATATCTCTCCCCATATTCCCTATGTCCCTTCTCACATTTCCTATATCCATTCTCATATTCTCTTATAATCCTCTTCACACTCTATATTTCTCCTCTCTTCACATTCCTTTATTTCTCAATGCTCCATGTCCCTGTAATGTGACTTCTAACTTTGCAATCAATTCGTTTGTGCTTTCCAGTGTAATCCTTTCCATTTACTTAAACTTCCCTCTATTTTCTCATACATATAATACATTGTATTCATATATTCAATATCCACTTGATTCGTCACTGTAAATTCATCTTTCTTTCACTTTTATTATATTATCACCACATCTATTTCATTCCATTGCTCAACATCCACCCTTCGAATACTTTCATAAACACAGATTGGTTCCTGTTAATATTCCTTTGTATATAATACATTTACGTTAATATTCTCCCAATCCTATTTCTATCCTACTTTTCATCGTAGTATATATATGTATTGTTTTTTCTTTCATATTTTACGATAAACTACATACCAGGAACATTTTTTGCCCAGTTAATGAGATGTACCAATTCTCTCTCGGCCAGTTTGACCAGCGAGTTCAAGAGATGCAGTCGAGTAGGGGGTATGCTGTGGTTATGGAATCCTTCCAACACTGGCAGATCGGCTTTATTGAGGGCCTCTAAAATCATCGTGGTCTGAGACTTTCGCGCATTCTACAAAACAAAATGAATTCCATGTACTAACATAATAACGACATAATTCAGCAAGATTTTAAAATATCAGTATTGTTATGGGTTTAGTATAAGCATTGTCTTCGCATGCGGATTCAGATATTTTGCTCCATCCATACAACTTTTTCAATAAGTGTACCAAATCGTGTGGAGTAAATGTTATTTTACAACAAAAATACACGGAAAAGTCAGTTTTGCTGAATTCCAAAGCGATGGAGGTACGGTCGTCCTGCCATCCCTCTAAATCCGTATACAAACCCGCTGAAACTCTCTGTAGCAGCTTCTCGCTTCTGTGAAGTCAATCACAATTACTCGGCCATTTACGTGCCGTTGAATTTCCGATTGCTGTGAAATCCAAATTGGGTTTAGTGGGAAGAGCCACTAGTATCATGGCCATAGGAACCGGGAGGGGGGTCTAGCGCCCCCCCCCCCCCCCCGTTTTTTGGCCGATCATAATTGTTTCGTAGGTTGCTATCTAATTTACTAAATTATTTTTATCAAATTATTCTTACCATTCGGTTGATTTGTAATCTTGTAAGTTGTATTGCAGCAGTATGTATAAATTTGTTCTTTTCTTTCTGAACGTTAATACTATAAGTTATTTTCATCATGCAAAGATAAGTATCCGGGCTCTGGAAAACATTTACTGGTGCAAACATAGGCCGTTCCTCTTAGTGCCCCTAAGTTGAAATGACAGGCTCTGAACACCGATTATCTATGTTTGGGAGGTGGAAATGAGTTTATTATTAACTCAGCATTGGTGGATTTTGAGAGGGGGAGGATTGCAACCCCTCTTTGGTCGGAAAATTTTACCAAAAGGTTATTTTCGGCCATTTTCAAAGGCTACAACACTCTCCCCACCCCTTCCAGACAGAATAGTGGAAAATAGTAGTCATGACAGGCAGCAACACCCCTTTCAAAAACTTCTAGATCCTTCTATGGTCAGTTTCTAGCTCTATGCGATTCAAGCAGACTCCTTGGCACAAAAAGTGGCTTAAAACAATGGTATCAGATATTTGCAAATTTTGATTTGAGTTTATAAGTTTGGCCCCTCCACTTTTGAATTGCTTCCTAGGGGCCTGAGTATTTCAGTGAAAGTTCGATTATGATTTCTTTTATAAAGTCACTTCATTCATTACCAAACACTACGTTGGAGAGATCATATAAGTAAACAACAAAGAGGTGCATATGATCATATATAAAGCAGAGTTACCTTGGCTGGGTTTGGACTGCCGCTTGTGGAGTTGACAGTGTTATCGGACGAGTCCGCGCGGCTCCGTTTTGTCGTCTGTTGCTTGGACATCGATACACTTCCTTTCCTTTCTTTCCTCTGACTTCCTGGAAAATAACCACACACCTTTACATATCACGGATATATGGTGACACACAAAACAAGACATCGGTCGACAGCAGGCGTCTCCGTCATTTCTCACTTAAGTAATCAGGAGTCAATCTTTGAACTTTAGCTCATTATTAACATTCACTGCATTTCCCTAACACATCAGAAGATGTAGATATCATGTATGTAAGGGGAGAGAAGTGGATGGCCTCCGCCATTCAATACTAATCTTACAGTCACCGTCAGTAAATGAATACCGATAAACAATTGTGTACATGTGTACGAGCAAGGGTTTACTTGGTACAGGTAAATAAAAGATCCACTTTCAAATTAGGTCTATAGGTGCAGATGTTCCAAGTTCATGTCGGGCAAGGTCGTTTGTTGTTTCTGATAAGGATTATTACTAGCAATATTTCCTTATAATCAGTGCAAATATATACATCTTTTATGATTTAATATCATGAAGTTCCAAAATCCTTTCCTCCAAGACTGACATGCACAATTCTGAAACATCATAAATTTAATAGTATTCATATTTACATATACACACAATGACCCATGTGATTATTAGAGGCAATGACAAATGGTCAGGAGTAGGCATCTCCTGAACGGCTAGCAGCATCCCCATGGATGACCAAAATATACAAAAGACTCAAAAATATTTCAACATTGCATGATTGAGCCGACTGCAGTGTCGTAGCCTCTAAACACCATGGGTATATACAGTATAACTTGAAATAACTTTTAAAAGTCATTTGACGGGGAATTTTCCCCCTAGTTTCACACGGCAAACGGACCTGTGTGATCATACTGTAACTGGTTCTGGGTCACTGTGACACATACAATAACGTACCATATACAAAATGTGTACCATGTAAAATTATAAAAGCCGTCATGGCGCACGTGGAAACAACAAAGAAAACAACTGCTACTGGGTTATAAAATTATTTTTTTTTTCAATTTATTTTCCTTCAAATAGCTCAATCTGTGACACACTTACGTTTAACCGCTCACTCCATCGCCACATATCTGGGACAATGACTCTATATATGCAATGGTCGTGTAAGTTACTGATCGCTCTATAGAATGCATATGCAGATCATGTATGGTCTATGGAAACGCGCATACGGCATTTCAAACGATTCTGCCATACAACATAAGAGTAAGGCTGAGCTTTTATATCCTTATAAACACTGGTTATGTATACATACTGCTTTTAAGGGCGACCAAATGCACGATTCTCGTACAAACAAGAGCAAATCAATGTCTTTAAGGGAACTTTCCATACATATTCCTTTCAAAGTTTAGTTAAACTTAGTTAAGTCCATCTTCGCAAGCTAAGGCTTCGTTTCGTTCTACTGCACTACGTAGTGCAGTAGAACGAAACGAAGCCTTGGCTTGCGAAGATGAGTTAAGTCATATTTCGTTACACATGGACTTAGCTCGCTGGAACCACAGCAGATACCTACATGTCTTATATGTAGGCATTCATCGTGATTCAGGTGATCTGGGATTCTGTGTTACGTCGCAACTGAATAAGCAGTTTTAATGAAAATGTTGTCAGTAGTGTTTTCAAATGGAATTGTGTTTTTGTTTTCATGTCTGCGACAAGATAAATTTAAATTAATGGATGTGTGTTAAACACTTTTTATTCATCAATCATTTGATCTTGTCAGAGATGGAGACCTTTCAGAAGTGACCAGTCGGAATCAAATAATGCCATTTCAGGCAGCAAATCAACCTCGAAATCAACGTTACACTTATTTATATATACCAAAGATAATAAGCCATTTAACGTAAAAAGGGGATGGGAGAGAGCCATGTCCTTCCTCTTTTCAAGTGAAGGGCTCTTAAATGGATTTGGGTGTTGTAATTCTTTTGATATCTTTATCTTATTTTATTTTTTTATTCATTTATTTATTTATTTTTTCTTTATCTATGTATTATTTATCTATATTTTTATTTGATTTTCATTTATTCATCTATTGTATTCTATTTATTATTATTATTATTATTTTTATTTATTTATTTATTTTTATTTAATTTAATTTTTTTTTTTTTTTTTTTTTTTTGCTTTTCAGATGAGAGGTGCGATGAGTGACACTCCTCTTTTTTAAACTCAGCTATATCACTACCATAGAGATGAGAAGGAATATTAAATAATTAAAGTTCATCTGTAGTTCTAGTTGCGGCCTCCTGTGGTTTGTACACAGTGGCACCATGAATTCAAAGTATCCAAAGTAATGTGCATTGAGTACCGACGGCAATATTATCAATGTTCCTTATGAACGCACGTGCATAACGTGTGTATCAAAGTCTATGTATTTATTGTTTGATTTTAATACAATACGTACACATAATTAAACGATGTTACTTTCAATAAATTGCATAATAGAGGGGAATTCCAAAAATAAACTCGATATATATATATATATATATATATATATATATATATATATATATATATATATATATATATATATATATATATATATATAATAACAATAATAAGATAATAATAATAATAAAAATAAAAATACTAATAATAATAATAATAATAATAATAATAATAATAATAATAATAATAATAATTATTGTTGTTGTTGTTGTTGTTATCTTCTTAATTATCATTATTATCATTATCGGGATTACTGCAATACATGTATTGTTATTTTATACTTTTCTTTCTTCGTACTTTACGCAAAATAAGAAACTTTCTTCTTTTTATTTACGACCAATTTTAGGGTCTATGTATAAAGCACGGAAGTTGTGAAAGTTTGAAGTCCTGTACGGATTGCGAATCGCTTTAAATATAACTATTGTGAGCGAAAATTTGTACCAACTCGCAAATAATTTGCACGTGGTATCATCCACGTAATGAAGTAGCAGAAACCAATTACATCCTCTACACACATTCTGAGATACATTTTTATTCAATGACGTAAATCCATTAATTAGCGTATCGCTTTATTCTTTGTATTTACTCGGTTGTTTATGACTTATTCTTAAACACAAGAATGTGATGCGACAAATCCTCGACCTTGGAGCGATATTCAATGTGAGAAAGTTAGAATAGGGCCAATAATATCTCGACGACGAGCAAAAATACAGCCCTTCAAACGTATTACGACATATCCAGAAACTTTCAAATCTAAAGCTCGATTTGTCTATTATTGGCTTTTGCTGTTTTTATCAGTATCTTTTGTCATTATTATTACCCACAAATTTAACCGAGTTGATATTTTTTAAAAGAAAATGAGTAAAATATACGATAGCTTTACACAATATCTATGGCTAACAACGTTACATACAATTTTTTTTTACATTAGGGTATACTTCCAAGGGAAGAAAATGAAAAAAAAAAGTAAAATGACTGCCTAACTTAGTGTTTTAACAGGGGTGTAAGATTTCATTGAGGCATATATATTAATTGTCTATTATTGTCTTTTGCTGTTTTTATCAGTATCTTTTGTCATTATTATTACCCACAAAATTAACCGAGTTGATATTTTTTTTAAAAGAAAATGAGTAAAATATACGACAGATTTACACAATATCTATGGCTAACAACGTTACATACAATTTTTTTTTTTTACATTAGGGTATACTTCCAAGGGAAGAAAATGAAAAAAAGTAAAATGACTGCCTAAGAGTAAGATTTCATTGAGGCACAATAATCTTATAAATATATAATGGACCATATCATCCGGACTGAATTGAAGGAGCAACATCAACGATTTAAAATAGCCTCCATTTTGAAATTGAGAGGGTCTAGGATTTATGTAGGAGATAAAAGGAACACATAACAATTCCAAGATTTTTCCTTTATTTATTTTTTTTTCTGTATGGAACAAAGAGAGTTTTCTTTGCCGTCCCTGCAAGCCTAGTTTACGAGTTAATAGCCTATTAAGATCGGATGTATTATAATCTGATAACTCATCATTCCCGGCAATATCCAAGTGTTGTTTTACCGCATTCATAGACAGGAGAGGCGGGAGAATAAGTAGGCCACTATAAAACACACTCCATTCACAGTCTGAGAGCACTGCTAGATTATTGATGAGATGGCATGAACTACGAATATACGGGAATGTGTAAACTGGGCTAATGTAGTCAGTCCTGCACAGAGTCCTGTCAATATTCCAGAAGTAACCTCTGTCAAGGATTATTTGATCTATTCATCACAACAAGATGTGTTTGTTCTTTTATGTCGTCTACATGATATCTTTCTAAAATTGACCTACCTTCAATACTTTATTAACCGTTTATCTAAACTTAAAATTTATACCTATCCCGAGATAATATAGCGTTCATATTTTCTATTCAGTATATATATATATATATATATATATATATATATATATATATATATATATATATATATATATATATATAGATAGATAGATAGATAGATAGATAGAAAGGTAGCCATTGTGTAAAGCTATCGTGTATTTTACTTATTTTCTTTTAAAAATGTATAATCTCGGTTAAATTTATGGGTAATAATAATAAATATATTGAGAATCGGTTTCTCAGTAACACCTGAAAGTATTTACCGTCCTATAAAGATGTTAAATCGATCGAGAGAGCCATAAAAAGTACAAATGAAGGTTCTGCTGACCGAAATATATGTAAGTTGCAGTTCGTGGAATTGCATCAAAAAAGATGATCACAAGACGGGTTATAATAAAGACATACAGAATCTTGATAGCTGTGAAATGTGGTTCTGTATTTTGTTTATATTCGGATATCATTCAAAAAATACAGAGCCATGTTTACAATTCTTTTTTTTTTTAATATGATCCATAGATTTCATAAAATACATATTTCCCTAGTTCAAAAACATCAGAACCAAGTAGAATACAAGGGTCTGATATTTTGGACTAAACTTGAAACAGAAAGAGACATATGCATGTGTATATATGTCTCTGAAAAAGCTGATGCGTTCGGCCCCAGCCTCTCTGATATGTTACGCCAACTTACCTTTGTTCATTCCAACTTCATAACACTTGCGAAGTCGACATGCCTGACAGCTTTTGCGTCGGTGTTTATCAATGGTACAGGTGTTGGTCGCAGGGCAGACGTAGTCAACAGGGCCTAAAAACAAAAGTCACAATCACAAACATACGCAAAACGGGGCATCTAAATACATAAGGATTATGCTTCCCAAAATATCATCCCTGGTGACCCGATAAAAGTTATATTATCGAATGTGTAGACTTCAATTATCGACCGCAAATCATAATGACGACCAGATAAATATCACAACAGTCTTAAGGTCAATGCCCTATTACCACTCCACCGGTCACTTCCTATCGGCCACTTAGGTTACGAAGAAGAATTCAAAGGCGTCTGGTGGGAGGAGGCAGTCGAACACAGTGTTTGATATCCGCAGCTGAGGAAGGTATTGCTATATTGAGTGTGTTGATCACACTATATCGTCAGGACACCTTAACCTTTTCCTTCCTCTGATTGATGTATAGAAGAGCGCTGAACTACCCCGCTCGATCAAGCCTAGTGCGTTTTCACCGATTTCTTGATTACGCAATCCTCATTCGCATGCCTTCACAAGGTTATGAAAATTGTATTAAGTTGTTTGCACGAGAATTCTGTTCGGTGTTCATTCATGCTTAAGCACATGCACTCTATCGTACTAACATAAAGGAACTGTGGGCGGGGGCTTAAACAGGGAAATAGGTCATATCGTCTGTCCCAGATGTCAGACGTAAATGGATCGAGTTTCACTGCAATCTCGTGATAATGTATTCACATTCTTACAATGAAAAACTCTGTCCTACGTCATAACTTAAAAGAAATTACAAATTGAAAATAATAGAATAAATGATTTTCTTATTCATCTTGAAATTCGTTAATTCCTATTAGCTATTGAATGCCAATACAATAATACCAAAAACAAATGTAAATCTTATTCCATAAATCGTGGTCAGCTCGATGTTTATCTATTTTTGATTTTTACTTATTTGGCGAGTATTCTATTCACCCTGGAAACTTCTTTTGACGGTTAATAAAACAAATGATCATTCTCAACATCAAACTTGAAGGATTTCAAAGACAAGTTTATTTCTACTCAATTATGCTCTCTGAGCATAAGAACAACAGAATTATTTACTGTATAAGTATAATATACATCATGATCTGGTACTTATCTAGAAGAACTACTAGATAAGTCTTATCTAAGATACTTCTCTAGTAGAATTACTTAATATGCACCTGTCTTTGATAATACTAACAAAGTGAATATTTCCCACAAAAATCATCTTGAATAATTACTGGACAGTGTTTACAATGGTTACTTTTTACGTGAGAAACGAACATGGATTATTTACTTCTAACTAAATGCACAATGTATTCTACGGAAAAGTTTGTATGCGACACCAGAAATCTCAACCGGAGCACGTTGCCCTTCTATCGTGTACACTGTAAAGATGGTACCGGAGTACAGTGGGAGAAATCCACCCAAGTAAACTGAACGACCGTCCCTCGCCCTGGCCTGGAATCGGACTCGGACATGACAGGGGTGAGTAGCTACTTGTGAAAGTATTCATCTCACGTATCTAACAGTCAAACTTGACTTCAAAGCGACCACTACAGAGAAAGAGTGTCTATGTCAGTTGTCCTAAACACAGCGCAATGAATGGGGAGGATACAAAGTTAGAACATCAAAGAGTTAAAACAGGGAATTGGTAGATCAGATGGATACACCCCAAATAAACACTAGTTCAAAAAGGACTAATTTACACTTCACTTCTCATCAATATCTATCTACTTATGAAGTTTTATGTTGATACCTCTGATAGTTTTCGTTGTCTTATACCCGGATAAAATTATGACGGACGGACAAAGCATAAAAGTATATATGCACTACTTTCACGATCTATAATCTGTCCCGAGTTTGCTTTCGTACTGCCATCACAACTTGTGTAGGGAGTAAGGTCCAGAACTGCATTTGTTACTCCATTCAAAAAAGCCTGACTTATGCTATACGGTCATAGTAAAGAGAGTACTACAATACCTATTTATCACATATTTTGCTGTTTATGCAGTGAAATATTGCTATGTCATAAATTGGTTTTGTTTAGCGTGGAAAAGAATTGTGTCAAGCCGGTGTTTGGTGAAATAAACTGCTTTAAATTGAGTGTAAACATGTGATAAAAAGAATCTGAAATGAATTTTCATTTCATATGGTATTTATGAAACTCGCCAAGGCTCGGGGATATGAAAGAAACAACTCATTTCATAAATACCGTATCAAATGAAAATTCGTTTCAGATCCTTTATGTCTGGAACTGTCCTCACAAACAAGAAAAAAAACTTTAACAAAGAGATGGTTGCTTGGTACAGGTGGCCGATATAGAAGGTTTAACTTGCAAATCATCACTATGGATACTTTTCAATAGATGAACTTAATGCGTACTCGACGCGGACGTTTCTCTTGAGAAAATAATTAAACAATAAATACAATTTACCTTGAATACTTCTTTTAAAGAAAGCTTTACATCCTTCGCATGACCATACTCCATAATGGAATCCAGAAGCATTGTCGTTACACACTTGGCACAACTTATTCGTCCCGTTTCCTGCAAATAAATCATCATGAAACAGTTATACGTTACATGTATGCATGTAGATGAAAGGTCATTTCAACTATGGAATATTTTGTTACCGACTATAGTATATGTACAGTGTACTTGACATTTATTCAAAATAGTCTCCTTGTCTCTTTTCGTGTGATATAGTAAGTCAAATATAGGCACCAGACTGGCAAATCTGTGAAATAACTCGATGACCTGTAACAAATCTAATGAGGATGGTCACAGATGCTACACGTCGAAGACTGACCATTACTCTGGTGCAGGTCAAATCACCACCTGCGACCATGCCATATCTCGCATGTTAAGACGGAGATGAACTCAAAACTAATGTCATACATTCTCGGGGTCATGAAGTGGTGGTGCCAGGACTAGGTCAATGAGTTTAAAACAAAAAAGTTGGTTGGTTGGTGCTTTACGTCACTTTCAAAAATATTTCAGTTATATCGCAATATGGAAGCAAGAGGTAACCAACCTCTTAAACATAGTGGCGCAACCCGAGAATCGAACCCAGATCGTCGGCGCCGCAAACAAAGCGCTTTAAAATCAGTACACAGTATATATATATATATGTGTGTGTGTGTGTGTGTGTGTGTGTGTGTGTGTGTGTGTGTGTGTGTTTATATTGAAAACTTCAAAACAAAATGTTATAGAGAGCACAATCCCTCCATCCAGAAAAAAAATACCCTGCTCCAATAGACTTCTAGGTCTACTGCTGGTCATCCTATATATGTTTTATGAAACCGATGGTTATGTATCAAGCAGGTGGATTGTTTCACTTTGGAATTCATGTCGTTTTCTGGATTTTTAAACAGTCGCGCTAGCGAAACAAACAAACAAAGAAAAAAAAAACAACCAAAACTTAAACTGATTAACCTATCTCACACGACGGTGTTGTTTCCTCTCTCACATGACGCTGTTTCCTCTCTCATGTGGCGGCATTTCCTCTCTCACTTGACGGATGTTTCCTCTCTTTCCTGTCGGTGTTTCCTCTCTCACCTGGCAGTGTTTACTTCCTCGCGTGGCGGTGTTTCCTCTCTCACCTAGCAACGTTTCCTCCCTCGCGTGGCGGTGTTTCCTCTCTCACTTGACGGCGTTTCCTCTCTCACCTGGCGGTGTTTTCCCTCTTACCTGGTGGTGTTATCTACTACGTCGAAATGTTTCCTGATATGGTCAATCATTTGCACAGCGGAAGAAGGATAACTTGTGATTTTCATTTTGCTAGTCCGAAATGTCAGGCCAAAGCATAAGACTTCTCTGATAATTTCGGATTAATTGATTGCTTGATAGATATTAATTAATTGGTTGAGTGATAAATAGCGATTTATTGTTGAATATTAACTGATAATGATCGATAAAATCAATAAATCCATCCATCCTCCTATCCATCCAATCACCCACCAATCCACCCATCCATCCACCCACCAATCCATCCATCCATCCACCAATCCATCCGTCCCTCCATCTAATTCATACAACCAGCGACATTAATACTACAGATACAGTAGGAAGGTCCCTGAGATAAAATCACTCCGTCTGGTTGTCCCAGCATAACCAATCTGGTAAATGTTGGTTTTCCGTCCTATGCTGTGTTAGGTAAAACTGATACTTTTCTGAAGTTGTGTAAACGCCCAATACATGTCCTTGGCTAAACTAAACACGCTTATTAAGGCATGGAAATGCAGCCGTTGTGTGGTAAATAATAATGATATGCCCTCTGGACTTTCAGCATGCTATATATTCATTCCCATGTTCTCTAGTTTCAACAAAATGGTTTAACCTGCTTCTACGTAATACATCAAATCATTCATTCATTCAGCATGTGGACCATTGGCCGTTTTTTCCTGAGATATACCCTTTCAAGTCTCATCTAGGTTAATTTATTGTTTTAAAAGGAATACCTCGATACTGGAAAGTAGATCAATCCCAGACTGTAATCAAACAGCTCAATACGTGCAGTCGATCACATAACAGGGGAGTTTTTTTCTATTACTTGATTAAAGTGGGATCTAGGCCGTATGTATAGCTTCATGTTTTTGTGAACAGCATCAACAGACATCGGTTTGAGAAAAGCATAACTAGATACATAATTTACATTGTTTTTGTTTTTCTTTCTTTTTTTTCCCAAGTAACATGTGTACATCCAGGAGAGAGGTGGGAAGGAGTATGAACTCATCCTGACATTCGACGAGAATGACTTTCTGGTACATTTAATTATAAAGCAGATCAATTTTCACTTTCCCTTGACCAAATTTTTAAATCTGTATTACTATTGCTCACTTTAAATCAGGAGCAGGCGTGGTGTAGTGGTTAAGCGCTTGGCTTGCGGCGCCGACGATCCGGGTTCGATTCCCGGGTTGCGCCACTATGTTTAAGAGGTTGGTAACCTCCTGCTTCCATGTCGCGATATAACTGAAATATTGTTGAAAGCGACGTAAAACACCAATCAACCAACCAACCAACACTTTAAATCATAAAAATTTAAAGTTAGAAAAAGACACTATTATTGTATTGTATTATTACTGCATCGTGGTGAAACTGACTCTCCGCCTGCACTTACTGTATCCAAGTAAAGTTTTACTACCTGCACCGAGTAGCCTGGAGACTTTCAGCTATGATATAACAGATTGACCGTCTAGGACTGAAGTAGGTGAGTTGAAGACATCCAAATATTTGTGTTGACACTGTGATCGATCACTCCGTTGTAAAATAGCCTATGACTATCTAAAAGGTCAACGATTCACCGATAGTTCACCTCTTCTTATTGTCTCCTATAAAGTCTACCCTCTGTCCTGATCTTAATATTCATAAATTGGAGTATTTTAAACATCTACGTGTATCTGGTGCATAGGAGATATGGAGTTTTCCTTTTTCCCTTCCTTCCTTCCACTGCATGCATTTCCCCATTTCCTTTCTCCACCTCCTTTCTTCCCTCCCTGCTTCTTCACTCTTCCCAATGTCATGTTCTAATTTTTGAATTTACTTGGGGGGGGGGGGAGTTAAATACAAGACAATTATCACATTTTCTTCCTCTCCATCTCACTCTAGTCTTATCCCTTCGTCCCCCTACCTTGTCCCATTTTTTCCCCTAACGGCTACGTTATAATTAAGAAATATAAACCCTATCTCTCTAAACCGTATTTCAGTGTCTGTTACATCATTACACACCTGCATGTGCCGCCTCTCTTAGTCTCCGTCCGTCGGTGTAGGATATTGAAGGGTCCAACATAGGAAGAAGTCTGTTGCCATGATCACGATAGTCCATGCCAGCTGATGTAGGTGTTGCTCCTGGCATCATGTGTGGCAAACCCATGAAGGCACCCTGGGATACCATGCCTCCTACCATAGGGTGGTGGGGCTCCTCTTTAGGTATCAACTTGGAGGGATCCCTGCAAAGAAAGAGGAAAGTATTTATGAATACACACAGTGAAGGATAGAGAGTATGTTTGTTTCCTGTTTTACGTCGAATCAAGAGTATTACACTTATGGTGACGGCATCTACCTAATGCAATTCACAGAAATTTATACCTTTTCAGACAGACCTGTAGAGGTGAGGGATCTTTTACATGTCAAGGCTACCTCGGTTTTTACAGTTTCATTCGAAAGACAGGGCATTGACCAGTCACAGGTCGTACTCGAACCTAGAACCTCTCGGTCACGAGCCAAGCACCTAACCGATAAAGCTACGCCGGATAAGGGATATATAAGGAGTCACAAGCATAACGCAAACCTGGGACCTCTTGGCCTCTAACCGATAGAGCTATGCTGGATAATTGATATACTTGTAGTAAAATTATGATTACTTGCCAATTATTTTTATGCCTTGTCATGTATATGGCTGGTACATCGGTGATTGTCTTATTTGTCTCCCGTGATTCCGTCTTAATCTGCATTTTACTCATTTACAATGAAAATGATGCCAATATTTCCATGGAATTTACAAATACATTCCGATGACAACGTGCAAGATTTATTCATTATCTATTTGGGATGTTCAGGGGAGTATTAAAGTTGTGTGTGTGTGTGTGTGTGTGTGTGTGTGTGTGTGTGTGTGTGTGTGTGTGTGTGTTTGCTTTTGGGGGGGGGGGGTTGTTGTTGTTGGTTATTTTTAAAATTTATTTATTTTTACTATATATTTATTTATTTAAATATTCTGAGATAACATCTACTTCTTTATATGGAATCAATACCACTTTAAAGAAGGGACTTCCTTTTCATACGTAAAAGTATTATCTTGAGAAACTATATACATAGAGCATAGACATATATACTTTGTGTATATATGTCTCTGACATAGAGGGACTGAACTGGCTATCTGTATACCGGTTTCATCTTTTCCAATTTCCTATTTGCAGTTACATATACACGTAAAATTCTTCGCATTCATCTAATCTACTCAATAAAAGAAAATTTCTATACAGACACATATCAAAGCCCTCGCTAATAAATGCCGCGTACTAAATTGCCGAAAGAAAGCATTGCTCCCTATCCCTTACAAGAAAGTAATAACTTCTAAATTTCCTTATTGTTGAAGGAAGTTAAACCCGATCTAACATCTAAAGGTGTTACCACAGCAACCGTGATTACGACCAGGGGTCATTCAGTCACTGACCAGTAGCTAGCACATGTATAACATGCAAATTATATCTTTGTAAAAAGGCCGGGTCACACTGACCTGGGGATTGCGGCAGTTGGTGAACTACAATCAATAGAGTTGATCTAGACAGCAGGTTGCCTTTTGTTGTGAAATCAAAAGTCAATACTACGAAAAGGAACATTTGTTTCTGTCATTTTTTTAAAATTCATAAATGATCATGGGAAAAATATTAGCTCGTCATAGAAGTTAGCTAAGATAGCCAACCAGTACTAGAGACGTACACATATCTAAACAGATAGATAAGTCAGCTGCAGAGGCATAATAGAATAGAAACTGCGGTGTATATTGCAATCTGGGGCGCTCTCTGTTTGTGTTATTTAAATATGTATTTATTTATTTCGTTAATCATAATAGTGATCAAGTTTTCATTTTAACTGCACAACAATACATTTCATATAGCCTTTACAATAAATATAAATACTGAAGAAATACGTGCGCATGTTACAAGGTTCTGATGCGGTGTTATACATGCAATTAACCGGTGCGGTGTCATACATGTAGCTCACCGGTGCAAGCTGCAGGCATTATGATCGCCTGGAAATGCCATGGAGACATATTTAGGCGATCGTAAGACCAATAGTGCAGGCGATCCGAGTTCGATTCCTGGATTGCGCCACTTGGCTTAAGAGGTTGGTCACCTCCTGTTTCCAAATCGCGGTATGAATGAAACTGGTTGAAAACTGGTTCCAGTCAACCAACTTACAAAACTGTATATATGTATATGTTTATAAAATAATTCTAAGGAGAGTCAAGTAAACTGGACACCCACATACATGTATATACAAATGGCATGATTCTACCCCGTCATTTGACAGTAAACCGGTATGGCCTAGTGGATAAGGTACTCGGCTCATGACCTAGCGATCCCGGGTTCGATTCCCGCTGTGGACACACCGGTGTTCTGTCTTTCGGATGAGACAGTAAAAACCGAGGTCCCGTGTCACCGTAGGTGTGGCACGTAAAAGGTCTCTCACTGCTTCGGGTGGGTCCGTTGAAAAGGTAGAAATTTCTATGCAATGCATCAGGCAGATGTCGTCACCATATACGTGAAATAACCGTGAAGTGACGTAAAACAATAATCAATCAATCATTTGACAGTCATTACTATGATATAGAATATTTTGTGATGGTCTACAAGTCTAAAAGTATGCTGATTTTATCTTGTCTGGGCAATGTCATACAGTTAAGTTAGAGTTTTTGCTCCTTCCTTTTGAACATCCACAAGAAAGCGAAATGTTGTAAAGTCTATTCATGTATGTGGGTAGAAACATCAACCATCAAAACGCCAAAAAAAAAGAGAGTATGACATGTTAATTAACTGAGGACGGATTAAAATGTATTTTGTACTATTTTTCAGAAAGTATATCGTATAACATTGCGATATGAACTTCTATAATAACATGGCTAGGTCATTGTAAACGCTGTGGTCATCCTGTAGTCCGGACGATCGTGTAGACAGTGTTACATAACGCGTGACAAGTATGAGACCGCTAGTCGCAATCCATTACATTCCGCCAGACTGTAAGGTGTAACTACATGGACATCGTGCGCGCATCATAAAACTTCTAACGGATTAAAAGGAGGGGGTGCAACTGATACCACTAAAAGCAACACAAGAGTTCTTACAGGGAAATCGTGTGTTTTCTTTATCTTTTTACAAAAAAGTTGTCAAGTGTCAACATCTGTTTCAAAACTTAAAATAATAACTTTAATTTCAATAACTTCGAATATTTTGTCATTAATATCGTAGCGTAAACTCTGATGAATATTGAAGCTAAATATATCAAGAGATAAACGTTTACTGTAAATAGAACACTCTTTCCTATGTAACCCATATGTGACCACCTGCATTCTATATTTCCTACACGAAACACTTTTCATTCACCACGTGCTATTAACATCGTCTTCTACTCTACTATACTGCGTTAGTATATCCTTCGTATTTCTTTACTGACTGTACAATCCCTCCTTCCACGTTTTGTACTCTTCGTGAGATCGTTTTCTACGTTCAGTTTTCTTATCCTATTTTATTGTCACATAAAGATGACATACTCCCAATTTTCATACTTAACGTAGATCCTGTGGCGAATCTATATCCCTTATAAAAGGAAAAAGGAGACCACAAAAACACAAGGTACCGAAAGATAATTCATGCAACATTTGTTGTGTCTTATCATAATATTTGGACGTAAAGAGGGTGGGTGGCGCCATCCTCATCTAAATCGACCACTGCGATCTAACACTCACTATCTTAAATTTATGTTTGAACATACCATATCAGCCTTATTTGTTAACTTGTACTGTTGTCCTGGTACAGTAATAGTTACACCCTCCTTTTCTTGGGCCTGTAATTATCCTGGAGTTGTTCGTTATAATACTAGAACGAACTCACTCTCCAGTTTTCTTTCCCTCCCTTTTACCTTAACATATCATCTTTCCTTACCCTGAATTATTCATTCTGCTGTTACTGTTTTCTCGTAAAATTTTAACAACAGTAGTACCATTCTCCGAAATCCCCTTTAAAACGTTCAGTGCATCTTCAAAGTCTTCATCTTGGTATTTAAACCTTGATTCCATCTCCATTCGTGGAAGTACACATACAAGAGCACACTGTCCGGTCCTCGTCTACATACATTGGGTATGAGTTTGTTTAAAACCAAATTTCGGAGGAAAAGATGAACATTTGAACAGATTACGTTTATACTCCACACATTATCACCATCCGCTCAATCGTACAAACAAAGCTTGGTCATTCACTTCGGCCACGACCACGGATCAATAACTACCACTAGGTCATTACGAGTTGACCACTGGCCAGGCAACCTTCTGACCCGGCCGAACTAACATGCAACACTTGTACTGACTCAACTGCGGTTAGAGTTACACCAGATCGGCTTGTCCAGCAGTGAAGGCTAGCATAACAGAAACTCGTTTTAATTATAGCAGTATAGCCATTCTTCTGACCGCGGATGACCACAAACGTTAGGGATAAAAGCATGTTCCGTTTAAGATGATTTTGTTAATCAAAATTCAATGCACAAGATTGGAGTCCTTTCATCTTTTGTTGGTATAAATCTTATAATAGAGGTACACCAGGGATAGGAACGACGTTATGGTCAGACGGGGACTAACGATATCTTATTGTACTAGGGAGATAATCCGACCATTTGCACTTAATTGTGCAGTAGTTTTCCTGTTTAGTGCACTCCATGCCCTGAAGCCATCCATGTTTGCTAGGGAGGTGTTGCGTCTGTGTACATCGACATTATACTTTGTACCTATATATCGTGGCGCGCTCAATTATGATATGTATCGGAGACATTATGAGTGTGTGATTTGTGTCTAGATGTGTTTTCTCTCATACGGTACAATTATATCTCATTTGTTTAGGTAGGAGCGTTCAGGTTGACAGTAGTTTGATACAAATTAATTAATGATGCTTCAATTTCCCCAGTATTACTGCCGCGAAAAAAAAAAAAAAAACCGGGTTAACTAGGTATCGAGCCCAAATATTCTTGACCGTAAACTAAACCTTGACAGTCGTTACTGTTATACATCACTCCCCCTTTCATAAAGACTGCTTACACTCCGAAACAATCTTATGGCTTACTAGTACATACAGTGTCGTAAACCATTGTTATTGTCGCTGTCCCATTACATTGACAAATAGAGTGTCGAGTTGTCGGGTCTTTGTCAAGGCAGTCTGGCCTAAAATTGATTCAATTTAATACCGCTATCCCACGTCATCTGATACATCCGCTTAAAATGCAACAATTGCAACTTTATGTTCAGGTCTATTTATTGTGCCATGGACTTTTAGTTCATGATCCACCCACGAATACACGAAGCGTCTGTTAGACCATATCCTCCTAAGGTCCAGTGATCATTGTTCATGATCCCCTCCTATGATCAAGAACTTCCAAACAAAAAAGTTTACAAGTCCTTGTCATACCACTGAAGAATTAGGTATTGTAGTCCCAAGTTATACCAGCAGCTCCACTGAATACCGTAAACACTATCCACCGTACTGTTACATCTAATTCCAGTATCTGGATTATCACCCGTGAGGCATTGATAACTTATGATTACACAGACCCTTTGTTTCCGCCAATACCTCCTGAATTTAGAATTAAGAAATGAATCCATTGTTTTTCTTCGTTGGATGGAGGTATACCACGAAAAAAAAAAATAAAAAAAGGACGGAAAACTGCGTCACTGCGCATATTGCATGATGCATAAGTTTCCGTCATTTTTTCGTGGTATACAAAACAAAAGGTTCCATCCAACGAAATACAAAGGAGATTCATTCCTTTGCATTTGATTCCTTTCAAACACACTTTATATTCTCAGAAATTGGTACGTAAAACTGCACTATTTCTCAACATTTTTTCCACGGTGCTGTGAATACTGACGTCACAGTTACGAAAACGCGGAAAATTACGTCGTCAGAGAAAAATGTTCGTGGATGAGATATACCACAAATTTTTAAATCAATCAAAATGCGTCTTTTGCTTACTAGAACCTACCAGAAATTATGCGTGTTTCTTCATATTGCTTGGGTGATTTGTTGGCATAAAGTACCTCCTTTTTGTTTGCGAGCTTGTACTGCGTAAAGGAGGGGCTTGCTTGGTGTAGTGGTTAAGCGCTTGGCTTGCGGTGCCGACGATCCGGGTTCGATTCATGGATTGTGTTACTATGTTTAAGAGGTTGGTTAACTGTGGAAAGGAAATGAAAGAAAGATAACTCGAATGCAAGGGCAAAAGAATGAGGAGAGAGATAGACAACTCTAAGTTTCCTGCGACTCACCTTCTTCCATCATATCCGTTAACGAAGAAAGGATATCCACCCATAGACGACTCTCTCTCCAAAGAATTTGTTATTGGGAAACCAAGATGATTATAACAAGGTTCTGTCAAGATGCCTACTAAGTTTTTCCTGGCATCTAGATAGTCCTTATTATTGGAGAAGGTTGTACTGTATCCTCCCATTCCATACTGTAAAGACAAACGTTCTTCTATGTCTCTCCGTATATTAGTATTGGCGTTAGACGTCAATCTGCTCTCCACTGTGTCATTTTCCTTATCTAATTTGATTGTTAAGTCTCGTGGTTCAGAATCGGAGTTAGCACGCAAATAAGCACTCGCGATGGACTGTCCATAAAGGTATGGGGTGAAATAACTGGACAACGACTGGACAGTGGACGAAGCATTGGACGACACTAACGATGACGCAACGATATTGTTTAACAATCTATTGCTTTCCCTGTCTTTGATATTTCCAGCTCTATAGAATAAATTTTTATCGAATGGATTGGATGGTAACACTGTTCCTGCGAGTGGAGAGATAGGCGATGATGTACCATTTGGCAATTTACTCTCCTGGCTGGCCTTTGCAGATACTACGTCGGAGTCGATTGGTTTCTCATGTTCGTGCATTGTCTCTATTTCTGTGGGAGATACGCTTTTTGAGGACCCACCTCCATCACTCCCCGGCACTCTTTGTTCCTCTTCCCTTTTCTTTATGATAAGTTCTCGCAGCAGGCGGAGTCCCGGCGCTTTTTCTTCATCCACTTCCAATGATCCAATTTTATCTATTCCTAAATCCGAATCAGTGGATTTCCTGGATACGATGGATACATCAGAAGCTTCAGAGTTTCCAGAACACGATCCTAACCTTTTACGAGGATCGTCCGTCAGCTCATCTCTGGAAAGGAACTGCTCAATAGTAGTTGGTCCACTTTTTGGTTTTTTGGGTGGTGGCATATTGTAATGTAAGAGTCACCTGTTCAGATGTGTCAAGTCATTCTGAAAATAAAGAAACTATCCATCATAACAATGCATCAAGGAGTAGATATAAAATACTCATTTTGAAATACAATGCACCAAGCAAATATATATGTATAGTTAAAAACCCCACAAAAAACAAAGTAACTCCCCCCAAAAAACCACCCTTAAACCCCCCAAAACACCCCCACCAAAAAAAAAAAAAAAAACCGACCACAAAAAAAAAAAAAAAAAAATAAAATAAATAAGATAAATAAATAAATAAAAAAAAATGTAAATCAGTGTTAGCAAAAAATTCAGTTAGCGTTGTATTTTTACGCAAGTTAATACAGATTTCATTTGAAACAATCAGATTTACATTTAAGTAACATTTGATAAAACGTTGATAAAGTAAATCTTAATTTTTTTTTATAAGATTTCTTCTTGTCGAATTTGCTTAAACGGAATAATATCACCAAAAAATAAAAATCAGTCTTCATTTCAGAATTCTGCAATATATACTTTAAGACACCTGATTGCTGTAGGCTCAAATGTGTTCGCGGATTCGAAAAGAACATGAACGAGAGTTATCCTTCTTTGCATATACACACAAATATCGAAGTGACCTTTATATCAGAAATTAATACTTTCGCTATTTCTCCTTATTGGTTTGACCGATTTAACGTCCGAAAATAAAGACAATTTAAAATCATCCACTTGACCTCAGTTTATATTGAGAATAGTCATCTTTAATACACATGCACTTGACCACTTCCTGATGGCTTCAAATTTTTCACGTATAATTGTACCATCAGAAGTTCTGGATATAAACACTCAATATTGAAGGACCTGACTCCACATCACGGGGTTGGGGTGGTGCTTAACTTCTTACATTACGGTACATACAGACATGCCGCTGGAATGAGGTATACTTTTATTGCAATCTAATACATGCACGGGTATCACTTTCAGTTAAAATATATACTTTTATTAAATTAATACTCATTGGTATAGATCAATAGAATTCAAAGTAGAAACATACGCGAAGATCAAAGAAGAAGACATTTGCACTTGAATCCGGAATGCAGAATTTGATATTGAACGCAAGCCTATTCAAGTATACATATATGAATGTGCATGCTTTCTACTCGATATGGTTTCATATTTTGCCCAAAATAAAATTGGGTATGGTACTAACAACTCCAGCCGTACGCCCAAAAATTCATGTCAGGTTAACATCTCTCTCCCTCCCGGTTTGTTACAAACTGAAAATCATATGTGTCATTTAATAATACATCCAGGAATCTTCCCGTTGTTAGAAAGTAACAGTCCAATCATCAATACATGTAAACGAAAAGAAAGGTGGATTAATTCTTTTAAATCAGTATACCAGTCAATCTATAAATATAGACTGGGCCTATCATGATGGTTTATGTGAAATGAACAACGTAATCTATAAATATAGACTGGGCCTATCATGATGGTTTATGTGAAATAAACAACGTAATCTATAAATATAGACTGGGCCTATCATGATGGTTTATGTGAAATGAACAACGTAATCCATAAATATAGACTGGGCCTATCATGATGGTTTATGTGAAATAAACAACGTAATCCATAAATATAGACTGGGCCTATCATGATGGTTTATGTGAAATAAACAACGTAATCTATAAATATAGACTGGGCCTATCATGATGGTTTATGTGAAATAAACAACGTAATCAATAAATATAGACTGGGCCTATCATGGCGGTTTATGTGAAATAAACAACGTAATCCATAAATATAGACTGGGCCTATCATGATGGTGTATGTGAAATAAACAACGTAATCCATAAATATAGACTGGGCCTATCATGATGGTTTATGTGAAATAAACAACGTAATCAATAAATATAGACTGGGCCTATCATGATGGTTTATGTGAAATAAACAACGTAATCTATAAATATAGACTGGGCCTATCATGACGGTTTATGTGAAATAAACAACGTAATCAATAAATATAGACTGGGCCTATCATGATGGTTTATGTGAAATAAACAACGTAATCTATAAATATAGACTGGGCCTATCATGATGGTTTATGTGAAATAAACAATGTAATCAATAAATATAGACTGGGCCTATCATGGCGGTTTATGTGAAATAAACAATGTAATCAATAAATATAGACTGGGCCTATCATGATGGTGTATGTGAAATAAACAACGTAATCCATAAATATAGACTGGGCCTATCATGATGGTTTATGTGAAATAAACAACGTAATCAATAAATATAGACTGGGCCTATCATGATGGTTTATGTGAAATAAACAACGTAATCAATAAATATAGACTGGGCCTATCATGATGGTTTATGTGAAATAAACAACGTAATCTATAAATATAGACTGGGCCTATCATGATGGTTTATGTGAAATAAACAACGTAATCAATAAATATAGACTGGGCCTATCATGGCGGTTTATGTGAAATAAACAATGTAATCAATAAATATAGACTGGGCCTATCATGATGGTGTATGTGAAATAAACAACGTAATCCATAAATATAGACTGGGTCTATCATGATGGTTTATGTGAAATAAACAACGTAATCAATAAATATAGACTGGGCCTATCATGATGGTTTATGTGAAATAAACAACGTAATCTATAAATATAGACTGGGCCTATCATGACGGTTTATGTGAATAAACAACGTAATCAATAAATATAGACTGGGCCTATCATTACGGTTTATGTGAAATGAACAACGTAATTCATAAATATAGACTGGGCCTATCATGATGGTGTATGTGAAATAAACAACGTAATCCATAAATATAGACTGGGCCTATCATGATGGTTTATGTGAAATAAACAACGTAATCCATAAATATAGACTGGGCCTATCATGATGGTTTATGTGAAATAAACAACGTAATCTATAAATATAGACTGGGCCTATCATGATGGTTTATGTGAAATGAACAACGTAATCCATAAATATAGACTGGGCCTATCATGATGGTTTATGTGAAATGAACAACGTAATCCATAAATATAGACTGGGCCTATCATGATGGTTTATGTGAAATGAACAACGTAATCCATAAATATAGACTGGGCCTATCATGATGGTTTATGTGAAATGAACAACGTAATTCATAAATACAGACTGGGCTTATATATCATTGATTGATTGATTGATTTTTGTTTTACGTCACACCACGAATATTTCACGTATATGGTGACGGCATCTGCATCTGCCTGATGCGGGGCATACAAATTTTTACCTTTGCAACGGACCCACCCGAAGCAGTGAGGGATCTTTAACGTGCCATGCATACCACGACACGGGGCCTCGGTTTTTACTGTCTCATCCGAAAGACATGACACCGGTATGGCCAAAGCGGGACTCGAACCCCGGCCTCCTGATCAGAGTCCGACGCGATACCACTAGGCCACGCCGGCTTGGGCTTATATATCATGAGGGTTTATGTGTATTGACCAACGTAATCCATAAATATAGATTGGGCTTATCATGGTGGTTTATGTGAAATGAACAACGTAATCCATAAATATAGACTGTGCCTATCATGATGGTTTATGTGTATTGAACAACGTAATCCATAAATATAGACTGTGCCTATCATGATGGTTTATGTGAACTGAACATTGTAATTCATAACGTAATATTTTGTACGCTATTTAGACTTCAAATGCTGAAATATAAGTCGAATACATACATCAAAAGATAAATGAGGGATCTAAAAATATTTTATACTTCTTCTCGTGGTATCTACAAAATAATTTAAAACATATTTTAAGTTCCCCCTCTTCTTAACAAACCATTAAAAATTTACAATGCCAGTTAATCAAATAATCTGTCCAAAAGTATTATCCGCCCCAACAATATTTCACAGAATTCTTTGTACTTATTGCTCAAACAAATCTTGTAAACTGAGAGGTACATCATACGTTTATTAACGATTTCAATAAGAAAAACTTTTCTTTATCGTCTAAATCATTTGGTTTATTTTCACGACCTTATCAATCGTTTTCCTTATAAAATATCATAAATGTTTAACATGATGATCTTAATGAAACTATTGGTTGACTTTATCAATTAACGCCAGTCACCCATGATAATTGATGACGACACCTACCTAGTGTGTGACCTAAGCAATGTACCCACCCGAAGCAGTAAGAGATCTGTTACGTACCAATGTCACAAAGAGCCTCATTTTGTATTGTATTATAGAAAGTTTTCGAATGCATAAAATTTAATTGGAGTTACTTCCGTTTTCCGCCATCTTGGAGGTATATGACTGAAGATTTGTGCATAAATCAACCATATTGTGTAAGGAATTTCTCTAAAATAAGGATGCGTCTTGAAATTTTGCAATTATTATGCAGTAATAAAACAATTGAACAGTGTTAAAATGTTTTCAGAGGAGTGAAAATATATACAACTTTCTGGAAAACATTCAATATAATTGGAATGAATATGAAGCAAAAACTCCAGCGTCACCTCTATGATGGCGGAAAAGGGAAGTAGCTCCAATTAAATTTCATGCACTCGAAAACCATCTATACGAAGGATATGGAGGTAGAAGTCAGAAAAGTCCTTTTTAACAATAGGGATAAGAAATCTACCGCGGTGCAACTTGACCAACCTTCCCCTCATTAATAACGACGTAATTTCTTAGCTGAGCTCACATGCTTCAAGAATATATTTCTTTTTCAAATAGATACAAAATTAAGATGTAAACTTTCTTTTAAAAATATTTAAATTGATTGTTACTTTTTATGATTAATATCATGTATCAATATAAATATAAATTGAGAATCTCAGTTGTTTATAATACGTAAATGTTTGCATCAATTTATCAATTTTCTATATTAAATTAATTGAAACTGTAATTCCTATTAAAATTTAAAAAAAAAGTGCTGGCCTTGTAAGAAATCCCAAGGGTGTTTTTACACTAAATCCTAACTGAATGATGATGATGATGATGATGATGATGATGATGATGGTAATGATGATGACGATGATGATGGTCATGATGATTTATTAAGTTTAATTTGCGGAATCAAATGCAAAATTCATTTGTTTATTACATATAAAAAAATAACATTCCCCCCCCCCAACAAAAAAAAAAAAAAAAAAGAAAGAAAAAGAAGAAAAAAACACAAAAAAAAAAAAGATTGCTACTGCATTACAACTGATTCTGTAAATACATATCAAACTATTATCTGAACAGTTTGATATTTATGCCACTTCTCTTAAGTAAAATTTTCCCCCCAAAATTGTGTTTCATTTTGATTTGTAAAAATTTACCTTACTGTTCGAAATAACAATTATTTTCTTTAATAGTCATTGAAGTTACATTAGTTCGGTTGCAGATTCTGAAAATACATTATCTTAAATATATATAAAATTATATATTCACTTGCGAGTAATATTTATTTTATGAAGAAAAAGAATGTCAAAAATGACTATAAAATTATTGAATAAATAAATAAATAGATAAATATCAATCAGTCTAAGTTATAATTATTTTGATTTAAAAACTTTTAAAATGCTTTTAAAATAATCAACAATTCATTTTATGGTGTGCCAATTTCATAGTGAAAATACAAATATGCAGATTTATCTGACATATATTACTTTGCACGCAAAACGTTATAGTAAGGGTAAAATTATGGGAATTAAATTCATATAATTAATTTTAATGGTTTTAAATGCATTTTGCGTAAAATCACTCATAAATGATATCAGTTGATCGCGTATTTGTACAGTGCAGATGAAATACTACTTTATCTAAATTCTATGCATAATTGATTTAAACACATCTTTTAAAATGCATTTAGTCAAGAATCGCGTACATGATATTATTATAAACAGATATACCTGACAGCTTAGTAGTATGAACACCGTCCCACAATCATCAGCTCAAATGAGTAAGGTATTTTTTTATAAGTTGTTTGTGTAACCTGTGTCAATTTCTCTTTTTTATATTTGACCTATAACGTCCGTCTAGCGCACTTTGACCGGTGGTAGCCATGCAGACGAAGAGGGGGCAGTGAACCTTGCGTAAAGTTACAACAAGCGGAGGATCAATAAACAGGGTTGTGCTATTCAAGTACCACAATGAGGTGACAGACAAGAAACCAGGGTAGGTGCGGCATAGAACGACATGATTAAAACCATTGTTCTACCCAAACAGTTATTGCAACTTTACAAACCTACATATCTACATGTACATAAATATGATTTCAAATATTTATGCAACAATACGAGAGTTAATCGATAAGCAAAAGTTGCACGGTTACAGTAAAACAAACGTCTTTAAAGTACTGCCGTAAACGCAATGTAAAACAATGCAACATTTATACATAATAAGCTGAAAATCATTTTTCTTACACCCCTCCTTTCCACAACAAAATCTACCAGGCACTTTGCACTGTTTTCTTCGCTAGTGTTCTGGAGCCGCGCTTAAAAAATTTATCCCTGAACACCGTGCCTTGCCATGTCAACGGCAGGTCATGACTCCGTTCGCGAACAGCCTTTGATTTCCTCTGACTGGTTTCCACCATCGATAATAATAGTTGTGTGACCGCTAGTTGAACCGAACGAGTTTACCTTAGGCGAACTTGTACGATCGATCGTCCTAGCTCTTGTTTAAAGGTATATACTTACAACGGCCACTGCAGTATATTATTGGTCATTTATAATCGTCATTGCATGACTATATTTCGAGTTTGAGAAAATCAATAGGCGATGGCCGTTCATGACCACACGTTTTGATTTACATGATTCACGTAGGATCGTTGACCGTCTCGATACATTGTGAGTACATGCAGCACTCGTAGACACTGCCAGAGCCGTTTTGGAACTCCGAGGGAAGAAAAGTGGGGGATAATCCTCTGACTCATTCTGATATATACATTTCAAAAAGTGAGGAAACCGTATTAATTACACAAATTGTAGTTATATACACGTTCTTTAATGTATATAAGGCAGGTTTCATATCAAAAGTAACAATATGTTCTGTTATTGCCATCTAAAATGATTTCAATGCCGGTTTCCGAACTCTTTTGTGGGAAACCGTCATTGGAGACATTTTAAGTGGAAATAACTGACCAGACTTATATAAATTAAAGAATATGTATATAACTTAAATACTCTAACAATTTGTGTAATTAGCACGGTTTCCTCACTTTTTGAAATGTACAACAGAATGAATTGCTACCCTAAATATTGCAAAGAATTACCTTTAAATTTGTACTTTTGAATGACCAAAAACAAAAAGTGTTGCAACCCCCCTCCCCTTACGGACCCCCTGATTTAGCGTTAATTACATTTGAAATATGCCTGGACATGTTCATTCCAAAGTGAATCTCGCTTGAATATTGACTTATATTTGAAAAAAAATTGAGTTTAAGCAAAGTATAAAATATCATAATTCTGACCTAAGCTCGCACGTTTTCATTTCTTTATTTCTATGAACATATCCAGGAATTCCGTGACCTTGACCTTGAATTGCAGGATGAAAAAGTCATGCCATGCTTCCTCGTCCTATGAGATGAATACATTTTCCCATTACTTGGGAGCATATCAAGACTATTGAACGGAAATTATTCGACTATATTCAGCAATATTGACCTTGATTTCAAATTATGGGAATACAGTTTGATCTGACCAGATCTTATTGTTTAATATGACCCAAAAACTGTTACTCAGCGGAAAGCAAGCGGCGTGATCGATATTTATTTTTTTACATGTAATAGTGAACAAACCCTCCATTATTTCATAAAAGAGAGGAAATCAACAAACTCCTCTGTGTTAACTACCATGCCGTATTTCACTTAGTTTGATCTTTTTTTTTTTCTTCAACTTTGTCAAAACAATCCTTGAACGAAAAGAAAGCGTTTTTTATGATATAAAGTACTGTTTTGATTTTCATTATTTATATTACGTCTTTTCATTAATTGCATCTTTTGGTAAATGCTTTTCGTTCTGCGTTTCCTTACTGTTTTAATAGTTTTTCCGTCTTGCTTTGTTTCTGATTAATCTCTTTTATGTTACATTTGTCTCCGTTCTATGGATAAAATTTTTTATCCATTTTCATTCAATTGAATTAATTTTGAATAAATAAAGGGCAAAAAAAAAGGGCAAAAAAAGCCACCTCCAGTAAAACAAAAAGGCAAATGAAAATCTATCGCTTAACTTCATAACCATCAAAATATCAGTACCGATGACTTCGTTTATGCATGTACTTTCTTGAATGCAATCGTGCACATTGAATACTTTACTTTCATGAACTGACATTAAATGATCATTAAAATTAATTGAAATAAAAGACCGTAAAATGAATCTTAATCATTCACTTGAATAAACAAACATACCGTAAATGTAAGAAACTTCTAATGTATTACATTCCGAATATATATCATTATATAATGTGCAATGTATATTTCTGAGATGGTTGAGACGTTTTTCTGTGGATTATTCTATTGAATTTAATTGACAACTTGGTACATGTTAATACTATAACACGATGCATTTTTCTTCTTCTGCAATTCTGTGTAGGTTAATGCATCTTCTTCGCGCATCCATTATCTCCTATGTTGACAACCCCTTTCCCAAATACACCAACAATTACATTAAATTTTGAGGAGATGTAAAAATTCCTGTTCAATATGCACATCTTCATAATGTGATATTTCTTTGTACCAAGTTTCATCAAAATCCATCACAGGGTTTAGAAGACGAGGTATTTTGCAATGAAAAATCTTAGCTCAAGGGTCATAATTCCTGTAATTTTTTCAATAATATTCATCTTCCAACATGCACATCTTCATGCGATGTTCTTTCTTTGTACGAAGATAAATCCAAATCCTCCAGAAGGGTTTAGGAGGAGTTGTAAAGTATTTTGCATAGAAAACTACAAAAATCTAAGTCCAAGGGCCATAACTCCTGTAAATATTTTGGACTGCATTCACTTTCCAATATGCACATCTACATATAGTGTTCTTTATTTGTACCAAGTTTCATCAAAATCCCCAAAGAGTTAAGGAGTAGTTACAAAGATCATGTACATGTATTTTGCATAGTAAAAACTATGAAAATCTTAGTACAACTGACATAGCTCCTGTAAATGGTTTTTTTTTTGTATTTATAGTGTAACGTACTACTCAAATTGTTGAATTTTGCTTTGGGTTTTTTCCCTTGTTAGTTAGAATAATCATCCTGTGTTTTTTCAAGAAAAAATGGGTAATTAATTGGATGTAAGTATTTTTTTGTTTCGTTTTGTTGTTCTTGATTTTTTCTATTTATATTATTCATTTATTATAAGAATTTTTGTTACAAGGAAGCGGGGTTAATGGTTGAATCGAGATGTAGTTTTGTTTCGTTGATTCTTTTCTTATTTTTTTTTTATTTGTTTATTTACTTATTTGTTTATTTATCTATTTATTTATTTATTTATTTATTTATTTATTTATTTATTTATTTATACATTTTTGTGTAGTGTAAGTACAAATGTACAGATAGAGTGTAATGGAGAACATAAGTCGTTATCGACTATAAAGTTAAATCTTTTTTTTAAATAAAAGTCTCATAAAAAACCTATCAAATAAACTACATATTTCATCTTCGATATCCCATGATTACTGTGTGTTTTATTCGCTCTGTAGTAAAGCTGGTGAGATGTATAAATATTTTCTTTTCACTGTTTACTTTGTTCATTTATGAGAATGCATGATTGATAATTGACGATGTTAAAAGACCCCCCCCCCCACCTTCCCAAAGTAAGTGATCAGTAACTACCGTATTGAAATCAAAATGATATCTCATTTGAAGACTAACTGGTAAAGAATTACTTGAGTGAACAATCTCCTTATCACTGACTAACCTATATACATTTCATTACATAAACTATTATTACATATATAAACTACCATCACTTATCCCGATCCTGTTCAAATTATTAAGTGACATTAACTTTTGACCTTCTCTAACAATACCCTTGGGGTATTAGGATATAAAACACATACACACGTACTTTGTAGATGCCCACCTTTATGTCAATGTCATTCATGGTTACATACTTGTAATTCATAATATAATCATAGCTTTTTTCATATTAAAAATTGCTTGATAAAGGTAGTGAGGCCGAAAATTTGCAATACAGAGTGTTTTTTATGTACCGGACTTCCCTTTTTCCCTTCTTCGAATCTTAGTTATAACGTAAGTTGCACACATAAAAGTGCCTACATCGGGAAGGTGACTAAATGCAAACCGTGAGTAGTAGCGAAATCACGTAAGATCTGTTCAATGTACAATACTTATCCTCCGCTGACAATACGAAGGTAAAATGAATCTATTTCAAGATATACAATAAATATGCTTAAGCTATACAATGTTTATTACACTGTGTCCATGAATGTGCAAAAAATAATCTTCAGTATCATTTATGCACATGTTTGACAGTCTTCCGCTTTGGCTAATAAATGTTTAAGAAACAACTCACTTTTCTTCTTAAACGATCGAAAATATATAGTATTTTAGGCCTGTGCATAGACATAGAAAACAGGGGCCAAAGCAAGGGGCACACTATGTTTAAAAGATGATGTTCATTCAAAAACCCTCTCAATATTTGGAAATACTGTATAAATAATGGAAAATAGTTTTAAAAGATTATAATTTTATTGTTCTCAAAGTTGATTCCTGTAAT
The DNA here is from genome assembly GCA_035048485.1 of Pteria penguin. Taxonomy (NCBI): domain Eukaryota; kingdom Metazoa; phylum Mollusca; class Bivalvia; order Pterioida; family Pteriidae; genus Pteria; species Pteria penguin. The sequence goes on along the minus strand of CM068587.1, from coordinate 23,837,437 downwards.
TAATGTATTTATTATTATCAATATTATTATTATTATTATTATTATCATTATTATTATTATTATTATTATTTTATTTTTTGTTCAAAGTATACCTTAAATATGTGTTCACACTTGTTACCAAATTCTGTTTGTTTTCTCTGTAATTTATTATTCGCTTAAACTCAAAATAAATAAAGTTTCAATCAATATGAGGGACAGGCTTGGTTAAGCGCTTGGATTGTGGCGCCGGCGATCCAGGCTCGACTCCCGGATTGCGCCACTACGTTTAAGAGGTTGGTTACCTCCTGCTTCCATGTCGCGTTATAAATGAAATATTGTTGAAAGCGACGTAAAACACCAATCAACCAACCAACCAAATCAATCAATATGAAAATTTTGGCCCCAACCCTTTTTTATTTAAAATTTTTCTGGATTGCCACCTACGCCACTGCTGTGAAATCATGAATTTCATAATTTAAAACAAAGATATATGGGAATTTCATCAACGAGAGGAGACTGTATAAGATTTTTCGCCATTCAGAACGCGGTTATAAAGGATTTTCATCATTCACGCCTCATAACAATAAAGGACTTTCTTTAAAGCGAGACTATACAGGAGTTTTCGTCATTCAAAACGAGGCTCTGTAGGAATGTTTGTCTTTTGTAACTGACTGAACTTTTTGTTTTAATTCAAATTTAATTCTCAAGATTTTGTTTAAAGCTCAAATGTAAGAAACTTGTTTATTTATGAAATCTTGATTTATATTACTTGATTTTTTCCAATTCTCAAATTCTAAGTTCATTAACAGATATTTCTTCCCTCCAACTGATTACGGCAGACATCAATCAAGATTCAAGAAAAAAGGTGGAAGCTGCTTGGAAATCACCGAACAATGCAAATCTCATCAATGCTCCTTCACACAACAAAGCATTCAAAGCATTTACAATGTATACATATAACCGTGAGAATCATTATAGGCAGAAACTTAACTTAACTTAAGATAAAATTAATAAAGTTTTTTTATTTTTAATTATTTATTTACTATTATCACCATCATTTTTTGTTCCCGTTACTTTGCTCAACAATTTATTAATACATGTATTTGAATAAATCAAGGTATTTTAATGCCATTTTAGTAAAGTTTTTATAACAGATTCAACAATTTCATATACTTGTAATCAATTTTCCCGTTCTTATTTTTGCGCATAAAACATGCGCAGTTTCCGGAGTACAATGTATAAATTTCCAAAAGAAAATGGCTGATTTTCGGGTTGAGTTATTCAAAGTTACAAAAAAGCAACAAACGAAATAAATAAATAAATAAATAAATAAATAAATGATAATTTCAATAATGCTAAAAACCCATTAATTTTGTATAGCAATGCCATCGAAGTGTAAACTTTGAAATAACGTTAATATTCTTCAAATTTTGCAAAAAGTGGGGAAAGGGGAAACAAATTTAAAGTGCGTCATCTGGATAATTGCACTTGGATTGAAAATATTTCTCATATTTCCATATACAGGTATCTGGCCATCATATTTCCATATACAGGTATCTGGTCATCATAATTCTAAACATACAAAATTCAGTAGATTTGATTAACATTTTTTTGTAAAAATATCAAATTCATACACATACCCATCCTTTATTTTTTGATCTTAATAATTAAATATATCAATAATTCAACAGCATGAAGCAGTTAAACAACAAAATTATAATAAATATAATATACTGTAATATCATAACTATGTTTATGTAATATCTCTCCAATACACAATCAGTCACTACAATTAGTGTGTTTATCTACATAAAGCAGTATCATAATAATAAAATGAATAATTAAAAAATAAAGATTCATTAACCTTCTAAAAACAGATATCTAGTATATAAAATTATTAATATTATTATCATTATTATTATCCTCATCATCATTATTATTATTGTTATTATTATTATTATTATTATTATTATTATTATTATTATTATTATTATTATTATTATTGTTGTTGTTGTTGTTATTATTATTATTATTACTATTATTATTATTATTATTATTATTATTATTACTAAACATATAACATTGAAAGATAATTAAATGAAAACGACTTGTATTTCATTTGAAAAAAAAACTTTATAAATGTAGCATCTATGATATACGCTCATATGATATATTTAATTGAATGCGACAAAACAATGTTTTCCCAGGATACTATACGCACATTTTCCTAGGACGTGTATAGTCAGAAATGTCAGACCCAATCATAAGCCACATAAGTAAATGTAATGTATATCATGGTCGTAGTCCGAAATGTCTCAAGCATCCACTCGGATCTCACTTTCGGACTGCTACGTGCATTACATATACTTATGAGGCTATATGTGAATGCTTACTTACGTTACGCGGATAAAGCCGTCCGTGTGGTCCACTTGGTGTCTGTGGGTTATCTGAAATTTACAAACAAAAAATAAAATTATAAAAAGCTGATTTTTCACGAGAAATAGTCAGCTATGTGAAAATATATCAAAAATAAATAAAATAAAAAAAAACCCAAACAAACAAATATAATGAGTAGTTACTATAATGAGAAGAAAATCAGTTATGATAAAAACGAAGATGCACCAATATGATTCACTTGTATGCAATACTAATATCATAAATGAAAATATGAACGTGGTTGATTAAAAATTCAAGATGCAACACAAAAGCAGGGGGAAAATCAAAACAATACAGCGTACTTACTTCCAATCCAAACCTTAAGTATGCAGAAATACAACTCACATCTCACACACTAGTCAGTTCACTGCAGAACACGATAAAGGATAAAGTGACCCGTACGTGCATCATAATCCCTCTCCGTCACATAACAATCCACTATACACTGCTACAAAACACTCTGAACGTTATAGATATCTCGGGTCGTCGACAGGTCAACTAAGGTGAACCCTGTTAAAACACTGCATACAATAACCAAACTGACGAGCTTAACAAATTCCTACTCTCTTTCATTCTACAATATACAGAAATTTGCATTTCCTAAATTGTAGGACAAAACATCGTACAATAAGCATGGCGTTCTAAGCGACTTATTGTGTGGGGTAGCCATACAGCAGCTGACAAGGGGAAGCTACTCGACTCATCTCTATACCTTCGATGTCCTCAAAACGGCCGAGTCAACTCTGTCCGGGGTCGTAGGGGCAGCGACCTGACCTTAATTGACCGCTGATTAACGGCTTTCACGCCGAGAAGTTTGCCTCATTTGATTTGCATCATATATACCTGTACAGAATTAAGCGATAATGTTTTTACCCTAAGCCAGTTATCTGCCACTCTGATAGATAAGTATATAGACAACAAAACTCATTGCCGTATTTAGACATTGATGCCACCTCCTATTTCACATGAAATTTATCGCACAACACAATAGCGGATTCATGGGGGCTGTGGAGGGGCACAGAAGGTGGTACAATCGTTTTCAAAGTTCCGAATATTTTCCAGTTCCGAATAATTTAAAAAGTGTAACCCACCAGTTCAAAACCACACATCAAAAAAAATTTTTAGGCAAAATATGCGTTTCAACTCTCGGCGAAGGGAACGCTGGATAAAAAAAATCCCCAAGACTTTCACATTATCCGTCTTATGATTTCTTATTTTACATTTAGTTTTTGATTTTTTGGTGGTTTGGGGGGAGGGGGAGGTTTGGTGGGGTTTTTTTGGGGGGGGGGTGAGTGTGAGTTTTTTGTTGTTTGTTTGATTGGGTTTTTTTTTTTTGGCGGGGTGGGGGTGGGGGGTTGTTCGTTTTTCGTTGTTGTCTTACGTTTTTTCTCCATTTTTCTGGTATTAGATTCGACATCGAAAACATCATGAAGTTTATTATCCTTCCCATTCATATATCCAAGTCCTATAAAGTTTCTTTTCAATACCGCATTTCTTAAAGATTTCGAAACAAATTCCTACATAGCCTGGCTAGTGGTCAAATGATATAAGCAAGTTCTATTGGGTGTGTGTGGCCACGTGTGACCGGTCATTGCATAGGCTTGACCTCCCCTTATCAGCTTACATCTATCGTACTGTGCGTTACAACAATCAAGCGGTCTTGGCTACAGTACATATGGACGTAATGTATGTAAGAAACAAAGTATAATTAGGAACGTATTTCACGTATATTCATATTAATTTAATTGATTGATTGATTATTGTTTTAGTATTCCACGAGTATTTCACGTATATGATGAAGGCATCTGCTTGATGCATTATATAGAAATTTATACCTTTGCCGAAGCAGTGAGGGATTTTTACGTGCCATACCTACTACCGTAACACGTGACCTCGATTTTTAAATGTCTCATCCGAAAGAAAGGACACCTATGTTCATACTACGTGAGTCGAACCCGGGACCTCTCGGTCATGAGCCGAGCATCTCATCCACTTGATCCACACCAACTTTAATATTTTATGTGTGAAATTTGAATGCACGTCGATTCAATATTAAAAAGTAAATACATCATGTATGGCGAACACATCGGTTCTCCATGACGACCGCTTTTGCAAATAACGCGCGAAGTTTGTGAAAGTGTTACAATATCATATTTAAGGAGTGTAATATTCTTAAGGTGACATTTTTATTATATATAATGAATATTACATTTATACGGGGTGACATGCCATTTTGTCAACCCTGGGGTTCGCCTCAGTTTATGTGTACCACGATTTCCAAGGGCATGTCACCCCGTAAAAATATCGTATTTATATAACATGCCATACATCTACTGTATATTATACTATATTTCTTGAATATTATACATACTGCCTATTGTATAAATTGCATATTGCATTTGTTAATTTAAGCAAAGCATATCTATACTATTTTATAACTAAATGTATATATAATTTGGGTACAGTTGATGAAGTCGCATGCGTGAGAGGGTAGTAAACCCCAATTTGTGACTTGAAATATTGTTGTAAAAGTTTCAAACTCGAATAACAAATTGAAAACTATGGTATATCTTTATATATAACAGAATATTACTTTATTATATAGTACTTGATTGTGTATTGCTTAGCACGACATCACCTACATGGTTGCGAGGTGTGAGGAGGTGGATGACTACCAAAATGCCCGGAGATAGCCGCTCATCACTGTGATATTGACCAGAAAATCAAATATCGACCGACATGAAACGGAGATCAATATTTCATTTTCTGGTCGATATAACAATTTGTTCACCAGGTAGAAAATCCACGACTCTCTATTAAGTAGTTGGACTATTATTACTAAATTGCAATGTATAATATTCAGCTAGATTTAGAGATAATACATGTATGTATTGTCTTTTTCTAACTTTAAATTTTTGTTGAGCACATGTCTATGCTCACTTTAAATAACAAAAATTTAAAGTTAGAAAAAGACAGTATCGTAAGAAAGTTATTTTTAGAGTTTAACTGTCTCGCCCACAAGATTTTCAAATAGCAATGCCTAATGTATTTATGACCGGAAGTAGTATCATCCGCCACTGAAAATGGGTTTGATAAAAGATTATATAAGAATATAATTTACTTACTATAAATCATGACTTATCTATTGTATATTACATCAACACGTTGCAGTATATATGAAGTATGCTTGTATATCTCTTTGCATCCATGGCAGGTATATATGTACGAGCAGGATATACCTACGTTTATCATGTATGCCGGCTGCGGTATGTTATTATGAGTGCCAGAGTGACATAACATAAGTTACCTCATATTGTTTTAGTATGATATGTCATAATACAATATTTAAAATCATAATGTATATCGTATTTTCTTTACTGTTTAAAAACCTTGATTTCATTTTACGCATTATGTTGTTTGTCTGTACGTTTCTTAATTAATAACAGTGTACACACGTCCTATCCAACTGTCAAATCTACAATACGTACTGTATATCAGATTTTGGAACTGCGTAGACAATATATTGCAGATTATAGTGTGGACATTGTAAGATTCAATCCCATTATTCTACATCATACTTTATTTATCTACGGGCCGTTGTCTATATATATTATAGTCATTTTTCTCATGACGTAGTCTTGCAGATTATAATCTGTGCATTACCTATGCTGTATTGTACGTGGTGTTCTCGAGACTGGATGACGTTTATCGCATATTAAAGATATTATAATTTTTGTTATTTGTTTTACAAAGGTTATGATTTTCATAAATCCTCCACTTTTTTATAGCAAAATCGCCTTTCTCTTCTCGCCTACAGGATTCTCATTTCTCACGAGCGTTATTCAATGTATGTAAAACAAGAAAACAAACATGAGAAACACTTTATACAGCGTAGAGGAGAAATCACGATTAATTTTACGATACCTAAAGATGCGGAAATGATACATTCTGTTCATCTATGTATAAACCAAAAGTACGAGTTTGCTTCATCTGACTGAATTAACGAATAAATAATGTTTGAATAACGACTTTTTTTTTTGTTGGTCATGAAATACCGAACTTTTCCGTCGATCATGAAACACGTGGCCTCTTTCATTACGACACAGTTTTATATTACACAGAAACCATACGTATTCCTGTTCAGTTTCGCAGATAGCCACTCGATATAAAGATCGATGAAGTTGTGTCTGAGTCATTTTGACCACTTCCTCACCAATGACCGACAACTGTAGATTGTTAGTGATGTTTGAGAATGAACACATTTTGCACAGGAAGTGTGGTGTATGACGTCATGAATTGATCTAGCCACAAGTTCCCGGTCAAAGTGACATCTTTGGACAATAAAGTTACACTTATACATGTACCTACATTTAAACAATAGAACTCCTACTTGGCGGGAGAATGCGCATTAATAATACTGTATGTAGTCTGAAATACTCAGCATCTGAACAATCAGTGGCGGATCCAGGATTGCCGAAAAAGGAGGAAGGGGGGGGGGGGGCACATGTGAAAGTCTAGTATTAGCCAAAATACTCCGCAGTTTTGGGAGCCAAATCTGAAGTTTCACTCATAACTGTGGCGAAAGGGGCGGGGCAGCCCCCTAAATCCACCACTGTAAATCATAGACATAGGCCTGTACTTTAGCCAAGTATTTCACAACACACAATCACGCAGCAAGTTTGAGAATCACACATAAAGATGTCTGTATTGAGCGGACTAGGACTTTAAACTGAAAATAGACATGCGAACACAGTGCAAAGAAGCTGCACTGCTAGCAACATCCGTCAACGGTTGGATAATATGTGAAAACTAACATCGAAATTGAAACCCGACTGTATTGTGCATTGTAGTTTTACTCTGAATGGGAGCCATTATAACCAAACCAAAACGTTCCAGGAACTAGTTTGCCAAGTCATGTTCTGTAAGTCAGCAAGTGTCCTCAGGAACCTGGTTACTATATCGGATAAAGACACAAATACGATGTTTTTAATACTAAGAATGCAATGCATCTTAATATGAATAAAAAAGTTCCAACCTTTTTTTATTTTTAAAGAATTAATGAAAAGTCCTTCAAAGGGAAGTGAATTTATGACTAACAAGAAACTCTCATGCAGTAACGGAAATTTTCGGTCACTTAGCCTTAATCAAGTGGAAAGCGAAAATAAGAAAATCGCTATGTAAAATCCATGCTTGCTGATTAAATATGTGTGAATATATATTGAAGGCGGTAGTATATGTAAAATCCATGTCTATAGATCAAGATGTGTGTGTAGATTTATTGAGCGCGGTAGTATACGACTGAAGTCAATCTACTATTGCGGTATTATAACTTTTGAGAAATTTTTACACATTACTGACATTATCTACAGATTACTAAACTGTTCCATCAACAAAATACACCATTGTAATAAAGACATCGCTCGACTCGGCTGACTGATTTGAAATGCCTGGAGTCTGCAACAGGCTATAGCACGGCAAGTCATTAAATTGAAATGACCCTACGTTGGCGGCCATCTCAGGTCATTACCGCTCACCTTATATGACCCGGTAGGATAGCAGCCGCCCGCTCTGCTATTGTTGCCGAGGGTCACGGGAGGTGAGGGGATGCCAAGGCAACCGATGTTAGTTTCCAGTAAACCACAGGTGGCTAGAGTCAAACCGTGACCATAGGACAAGTTGTATATCAGGCTTCGCCGATGTCAACAGGGTCTCACTGCTATATACGGCAATGACAAAAACAAAACAAAACAAAACGAAGCGAAACGAACATTACTTATACAGGAAAATATGGATAACTTTGGGGCAAACGAAGGTAAATCGGTCGAAAATAAAAACTAAACCAATCTGTATTGAACATGTGTATGAGGTATTACATTTGCCGTACGTATCTGCTTCAGGTTTTGAAGGTGAGTAGTGAATACCCCATGACTTGTGGTCATCCTGTATGAGAATACATTCAATGAAAAATAAGAGGTTTAAGTTATACACACCTCTGATTAAGAAATTCCTATTCTGTATAATAAGTGGTCGAAGGGTCTCGATGTTCATATGAAATTATACCCAACACACGTATTGTTTTATCGTGTAACACATTATCCTCCACGGGTAATGGTAATATATATTTCGATAACTTTAATATATGAACAGACAAATGCACAATATAAATCCAATTGAACCGTTTGAATGTTTGACGACATAATTTAAAGCAATCATAAGAATATAATATTGCAAATATGTCCAAATATACTGAGCTATAAAGTGTAAAAAAGCTAGTTCATACATGGAGCGAAAATCAACAAAATTCCTTAATATAGTCTTTAAGAACTCTCCAAATTACTACATTTTATTATTTTTTTTCCATTCCTATTAAAAAAAAAAGAACCAAAAATACAACTGAATGTTTGTACATCGATTATTCGAGCTTTTAGACTTTTCTGCATTGAATGACTTTGTTCAAACAAACTCTAACATTCAGCCTTCCATAATCTTGTTGCAATTCATTGATACTGGAAGTTGATTTTATATAGTTCATGGTGAACACCGGCGGGGTAACAGAAACATTGCCAATATAAGACATACCGGTAATATAAAAATTTATTGTGGCTTAAACCTCTTGAGAAGAATTATAGCATTTCCCTATACATATATGTTATAGCATTTCCCTATACATATAAGTTATAGCATTTCCCTATACATATAAGTTATAGCATTTCCCTATACATATAAGTTATAGCATTTCCCTATTCGTGTAAGTTATAGCATTTCCCTATACATATAAGTTATAGCGTTTCCCTATACATATAAGTTATAGAATTTCCCTATACATATAAGTTTTAGCATTTCCCTATACATATAAGTTATAGCATCTCCCTATACATATAAGTTATAGCATTTCCCTATACATATAAGTTATAGCATTTCCCTATACATATAAGTTATAGCGTTTCCCTATACATATAAGTTATAGCGTTTCCCTATACATATAAGTTATAGCGTTTCCCTATACATATAAGTTATGGCATTTCCCTATACATATAAGTTTTAGCATTTCCCTATACATATAAGTTATAGCATTTACCTATACATATAAGTTATAGCATTTCCCTATACATAAAAGTTTTAGCATTTCCCTATAATCTAAGTTTTAGCATTTCCTTATATATGTAAGTTATAGCATTTCCTGTTCGTGTAAGTTATAGCGTTTCCCTATAAATGTAAGTTATAGCATTTCCCTATACATATAAGTTTTAGCATTTCCCTATAATCTAAGTTTTAGCATTTCCCTATACATGTAAGTTATAGCATTTCCCTATTCGTGTAAGTTATAGTGTTTCCCTATACATGTAAGTTATAGCATTTCCCTATACAAATACATTTTAGCATTTCCTTATAGATTTAAGTTGTAGCTTTTCTCTATACATGCAAGTTATAGCATTTCCCTATACATTTAAGTTTTAGCATTTCCCTATACATGTAAGTTATAGCATTTACCTATACATATAAGTTTTAGCATTTCCCTATAATCTAAGTTTTTAAATTAGTGTAAGAACATACCCCCCCCCCCCCTTCTTCCCCCACTACATAATTTTCCTTTGTTTTATGTTACTTCCCTTCGGAGGACTTTTAAGATATTGTGAAACAAATCGCATCATATCTTAATTAATTAGAATATTGTGATTGACGAGGTAAACATAAATTTACTAGTAACAGGTTATGTTGGTAATTATTATACATGGCAATGAAAAGGGTAATTAAATATAATAAAAGTGAAAATATCAGATCTGCAGAGGAATAAGGGTTGAAGTGAATAAATTAGGTGACATACCATGACCATTACTAACGCTTGATTTAATCATATAGGCTAATCCTTCTTTGTCAACCTCATTTGTATGAACACCTCGTGATATGACGGAAAGTGACTTAAACATGCATTCAGTGCCAAACTTCACAAAAATGCTAGGAGTAAAACACGGACGTGAACTCGATTTTATGTGAAGGTAATACACTATCAAGGTCACCGAATGTAGATTACACTCATAATTTAAAAAGTACGCCAAATTCTCTTATTTTTCTATTTACATGTATTTATTTATTCATTTATGTATTTGTCTATTTCATTTTACATTTTTACATTTCTTTCAAACTATAAACTACTTAAGTTCTGCTTTTATCTATCTATCTATCTATCTATCTATCTATCTATCTATCTATCTATATATATATATATATATATATATATATATATAAATATATATATATATATATATTCACAAAACTACAAATAAATCGCATAAAATAAACAGATTTCACGTTCAGATTGGAATGACAATGCTATGCTCTTTCTATATTGTAATCATCATTTCTAAGCTTCAAAGTAAGAACAGTAACGTTTCTGTTCTGTTCCTATTCACAGACGGATGGACCCAAAAGTAAACGAAAGGCCCATGCGCCATAACGCTCATTCTGGTAGGTTATGTACTAGGACAAATTTGATTCTAAATAATAATATCATAAGGACTTTGTATACCAAACATTAATAATTTGTGGCCGTTTGATCTTGAGAATGACATATCTTAATGATTTTCCTCTATAAACTATATAAAAAGTGTCGGTCCCTTGGGGAAGGCCGTCCCTTGAATAAATTTGTGGGGTCTTTAGAAGAAAGTACAAAATTTCAATTGTGTATTTATATGTAAAATCTGCTGGTCTAGGGGCGGAACCAATTTTAGTATTTAACTAATTTACCCCCTGTGGTTCTTCTTATCCCCTTTTCAAGAGTAATAACGAATATTTAAATACAACTGCATCGCCTGTTGTAAGGATCATAAGGACATGTAATCAGAATCCTGAAATCGTTACAAAGCCAAGACTATCAACCGTCAAACCCCCCCCCCCCCAAAAAAAACAACAAAAAAAAACCCCAAAAAACAACAAAAAAAAACCAAACAAACAAACAAACAAAAAACAAAAAACAACAAAAAAAAAACGCAAAAGGATGAAATACAGAAAAAAAAACACGCAACAAAAAGAGGAAGAGAGGGGCGATTCCACATCTCAAATGACTATGGTATAAATTTTTGAGTCAGTAAGGAAAATGGAAAGGGGAAAGGGTCTTTAAAATGGCCACCCTTGCCTATTTTAACAAGGTCAATACATTGTTTCGACTGACGTAAACAAAGTTGTGTTAGTTATATATAGTACTCAGTATTACAATATATAACACAATAAAACAAACTTTCACTTTTTGTATGCACGTCATCTGTTTCAGAATATGCTATGAATTCAGATTTATTTTTGAAATATTTTAGAGAAGTCATTACATTCGTTTTTCCTAATGTACTGAGTGTCACTCTTTTCGTTAGATAACATGAGAAACAAGATGGGATCAGTCTGTCCAGTTTTCTTTTTTTTCCAGAAATATCATAAGAAGCATAAAACGGAAAGTCCGTCTAAACTTGTTTACGGTCAATCCGACCCTGCTACAGAAATGGGTTATAAGTTTAAGATGGCAAGTAAACAAATATGATAAAATAATAAAATAAATAAATAAATAGATTAAAATGATTAAACAAGTTTTATGTCTGCTGTATTAAAATTCCCGATAAAAATATTAACAGTACTCACGCAATCTATACAAAAAACCCCATATAGTTGGCTTTAATTTGAAGAATACATTCAACATAGAAATGACTCATGGTTATATGTGTATATCTGAATAACAATGAACATAAATGCAACATATCCTATACAAACGAATCACAATTTAACACCTTTAGAACGACTGATGTAATGGCATTACATATCTTCCATCACATCAGTGCTCTTGAACACAAACAACATCTCTTTCTACAATATGACTGTATTTTTACAGTCAAACTTTGTGAAATCATTCTATAATAAAACGGAAGAAACAAACTTATATTTCAATATGTAAACTATTGAGAACAAAAGATTGCCTTCGTCCTATGTGTACTTACGTATGAAGCGACATTGTTTTAAAAATCCTGTCTTATTCCTCACATCCTTTACTGAATCCCTATACAAAAGGTCTATCTACCTGACCGTCGGTCAGCAACGTACTTATCAAAGCGTACAATATGTATATCAATTTTCCTGCTAATCGAGGCAATCTGTCTAACCGTGGTCACTGTGGTCCGGAGTGACCTAAGCTGACCTCGAGTAACCTATTAAGCATGCACGTTGTACGCGCACACTCTCTCCGGCCATTTATATTCTGCAGTTCATTGCATTGAAGTGAGTACATGACATAAACTGGTCGTATAGAGCGTGGACAATAAGTAAAACACAGAACTGTAACAAGGTACTTTGAGTAGTACTATAATTTCGTTAATCGCTATAACTAGGTCGGAGTATGTCGTTTTGACCTGTGACATTTTAATCAACAGAAGCTAGGTGATAATACGTGAAATAGTGTGTACAAGTATGGCTTTGTATCTGTAGAATGCTTGTGACTGCTTTTGTAGAGAGATCAGAAGGAGTGTGTGTAATGTATTTATATCACTCCAGACAAAGTGGGTTCATGTAGCGGTCACCGCTTACCTGTTATGAAATTCGCTAGTCATACAGTCGTCATTATCGATTACATTTAGCCAAGTGTTCACGCAGGTAAAAAAAAAAAGGAGCAGAGCAAATTGTCTGAGGGCTGTCTCTTGGATTGGTCACGCGCTTTATTTATAACAGGGCATGATGGTCAAGCTTTTATACCCAATGTAAATCCTCCGCTGTGTTTGTTTTTTGTTTCTGCACAGAAACCCATAGGGAAACAACAAGAAGGGATGGTAGTGTTGCTGCAGAAATTCAAACGGCATATAAACGTATGGGCCTCTAAACAGCTTTATTTCGTGACGAAATTAGACAGTATCATAATTTTTTCAAAAAGAATATCCTCTGTAGCTGAAAACTCGATGCAAAATCAATAATAATAATAATAATAATAATAATAATAATAATAATAAAAACACATCCTTCTATCACGCTGATATATTTAGTTTTCACTATATTAGCCCATCTGAATTTCTCTTTGTGAAATAAAGGTACATGTACCTCATTAGATTATTTTGATTTTCATAAAGTCCGATAAAATACACAGAACAAGTTTATTACACGCAACTTTCAACGAGAAAATCAAAATCACATGAAAGTGCGCAAAAATCACTCCAAGTTAAAAAAAAAATAAAACCAGACAATAAAATCAAAACTTTTATATCGGATTGTAACAAAACGTAAAGACTAACCAGAGACCTATAATAGGTCTCTAGACTAACTCTGATATCGGTCTGTCTGAAGACGAAATCGTCAATGGAGTGTACGTTTAGGGACCTATATCGCCCATTCTGGTTTCATGCTTGAAGGATCCGACTGAAAAACAATACCCGATACTTTGAAGAGGACATTGAATACTTCATACATGTACATACCGAGTTATAATAAAAATCTATTCAGAGGTTCTTAATAACATTATAAGAGGTAGAAAGAGTAAAGTTCTTTAAAAAATAAAGAGTAAAAGGCCAAATGAACAAATTCTCGCATGACGGACCACTAGGTCAGATGACCTAAAATCAATTTATTTCAGAAAGTCAGATTCTCTTCTACGATCAAGTTATCAAGATAATGAACAATAAATGGAGGTATGTCCATATAGAATTAATGAAAGTCTGGCGAACGAAGTCAGCAAGAAAAAAATCATCTAATTATGTTTGGCGAAGAAAAATACATTGCTTATTACTTGTGTGTTATCAATATGTGACAAGAAAAGAAAGGGGAAAATTCAGTTCCTCCCCCTTTTCGAATGACGGAATAAGGTGAGCATGTGCGTCAAATAAAGTATTCCCCTAGCAAGTGCATTTGTAACCCATTTGGTCCTTTCAACTACATTAAAATGTTTCAAACTCATCGGTAAATTACGAAAAAAGAAGAAAAAGATAAGAAAACAATAGATAGGGGGAAAATAAAGAAGCACCGAGATGTTTTCACATGCATTGGGGTGTGCTTTCAGTCTATGGAATGATACAGAACGAATTTATCGTACTTTTGACAAGAATAACTAAATATAAAGACAACATACAGTTAGCCATTATAATATGGATCCATAAACTAAACTGCGAAATCTTTGAAACTTTTCAAACTTTCTCTTAATTTCAATCCCCCATGCTAAACCTCCTTTGAATGGGAAGGAGACTATGGCCACCGACTTTGACATTCCACCTACTTTGATGTGCTCCAATGACGGTCAAGGACATCCCAAGTGTCATACAAAGTTACACAGGATTTCTGACCAATGCCACTATTTACTGAAGTATTTATTTCCTGGTTTCTGACAGACATACTATAAAAACTGCACTGTATGTGTTGTGCTGTCATAAGATATTGTATATCATTACTTATACAAACAGAATTTAATACAAATGAACACGTGCAAGAATGAGTCAAGGGAACGGACACTGTATCGCCCCAACCTGAGGTCTTAACTGGGTCGGTGTAGCTCGGTGGATAGAGTGCTTCACTGAAGCTTGCTCGCGACTGAGGGATCCTGGGTTTGACTTCTGCCATGGGCACACCGGCGCGGTGTCCTTCCTTTCGGGTGAGACAGTAAAAGTCGAGATCCCGTTTCACGGTTGGCGTGACACGTAAAGGATACCTAACTGCCCCGGATGTAACTGCCCCTGATGGGTCCGTAACAGAGATATAATGTAATGCATCAGGCAAATGTTGTCACCATATACGTGAAATAATCGAAGATTTGTTGGAACTGTGCTGGGCATTCTTGCCTAATTGTCTTTAGTTTTGTTGATTTTACATCACGGCAAGAATATTCCACTTCTAAAGTAATGGCATCTGCCCGATGCTTTTCACAACAAACCCACCATCTTTCACATGCTGACATCTAACTTAACACTGGAACTTAGGTTTTACCTTTTCATCCGAAAAACAGGATACCGACGAGACACCCGGGAACTCAAACTCGGAATCTCTCGGCCCGAGCCAAGCACGATACAGATTAAGCTTTGCTGGCTTCATTCTAACATGCACAGACCAATAAATTTGGATTACCACTCACCGTGGAACGCCACAGCTGCCCAGTGAAATCTATTACAAAGCTGTACTTAGGCATTTGTACGACATTAATTTTGTTATTGTGTGACAGACATACGCATATTACTTCCTTATCTCAGTTTTACAGAATTAAAGTGAATAGATACTAAACAACGGAGTTTGGACCAGATATTCAGTCATCCCTTTTCATATTTTACCTTTTTAATTAACTTGGTGGAGGGGGGGGGGTTAAATTCAAAAATTAAAACACAATAATAAAAATATAACACATAAACTAATGGACAAAGTTTTCTTTTTCTTTTTAATTTAAAGAGAAACGCTTTGAAATATTCGCAAAGGATGGGACGGGATGTTCCTGAAACCCTCAATGCTAACTGCAAGGCTTTCCCAAAAATTCCTCCCTTGGTTTGTGACATTATAACTGATGTCCACTACAACACAGCGTGGATGCATGCTTGACCATGATCCCAATGTCATAATGGTCGACTTAGTTTTTTTTTCGCCACAGAAACATGTCAGAGATATCCTCATCTCGAGGGCCACTTTGACCTAGTGTTATCCGCTATCAGCGTATGTTGTATTGATTTTTTTTCAAACCATTGCTTCACTTAGGGATATTGATTACATGGTATCAAAGAAATATGCTACTACTGTAAATAAAATATTCACACAACTGTGACTGAGTAAATTAACTTACTGATTTCATATACATTCCAATTAAACAGATTGGTTTAGTCAATATATATGTAATTTAACCGTGGTGGTCTCTGGTCCACTACTCGACCACTAGGACATGATTACATGGTAATTTAACTGTGGTGACATCTGGTCCCCCACTCGACCACTAAGACATGATTACATGGTAATTTACCTGTGGTGATCTCTGGTCCACTACTCGACCACTAAGACATGATTACATGGTAATTTACCTGTGGTGATCTCTAGTCTACTACTCGACCACTAAGACATGATTACATGGTGATTTACCTGTGCTGATCTCTAGTCCACTACTCGACCACTAAGACATGATTACATGGTGATTTACCTGTGCTGATCTCTAGTCTACTACTCGACCACTAGGACATGATTACATGGTGATTTACCTGTGCTGATCTCTAGTCCACTACTCGACCACTATGACATGATTACATGGTGATTTACCTGTGCTGATCTCTAGTCCACTACTCGACCACTAGGACATGATTACATGGTGATTTACCTGTGCTGATCTCTAGTCCACTACTCGACCACTATGACATGATTACATGGTGATTTACCTGTGCTGATCTCTAGTCCACTACTCGACGACTAGGACATGATTACATGGTGATTTACCTGTGCTGATCTCTAGTCCACTACTCGACCACTAGGACATGATTACATGGTGATTTACCTGTGCTGATCTCTAGTCCACTACTCGACCACTAGGACATGATTACATGGTGATTTACCTGTGCTGATCTCTAGTCCACTACTCGACCACTAGGACATGATTACATGGTGATTTACCTGTGCTGATCTCTAGTCCACTACTCGACCACTATGACATGATTACATGGTGATTTACCTGTGCTGATCTCTAGTCCACTACTCGACGACTAGGACATGATTACATGGTGATTTACCTGTGCTGATCTCTGGTCCCCTACTCGACCACTAGGACATGATTACATGGTGATTTACCTGTGCTGATCTCTAGTCCACTACTCGACCACTAGGACATGATTACATGGTGATTTACCGGTGGTGACCTCTGGTCCCCCACTCGACCACTAAGACATGATTACATGGTAATTTACCTGTGCTGATCTCTAGTCCACTACTCGACCACTAGGACATGATTACATGGTAATTTACCTGTGCCGATCTCTGGTCCCCCACTCGACCACTAAGACATGATTACATGGTAATTTACCTGTGGTGATCTCTAGTCCACTACTCGACCACTATGACATGATTACGTAGTAATTTACCTGTGGTGATCTCTGGTCCCCTACTCGACCACTAAGACATGATTACATGGTGATTTACCTGTGGTGATCTCTGGTCCACTACTCGACCACTAGGACATGATTACATGGTGATTTACCTGTGCTGATCTCTAGTCCACTACTCGACCACTAGGACATGATTACATGGTAATTTACCCGTGCTGATCTCTAGTCCACTACTCGACCACTAGGACATGATTACATGGTGATTTACCTGTGGTGATCTCTGGTCCACTACTCGACCACTAAGACATGATTACAAGGTGATTTACCTGTGGTGATCTCTAGTCCCCCACTCGACCACTAAAACATGATTACATGGTGATTTACCTGTGGTGATCTCTAGTCCACTACTCGACCACTAGGACATGATTACATGGTAATTTAACTGTGGTGATCTCTGGTCCCCTACTCGACCACTAAGACATGATTACATGGTGATTTACCTGTGGTGATCTTTAGTCCACTACTCGACCTCTAGGACATGATTACATGGTAATTTAACTGTGGTGATCTCTGGTCCCCTACTCGACCACTAAGACATGATTACATGGTGATTAACCTGTGGTGATCTCTAGTCCACTACTCGACCATTAGGACATGATTACATGATAAATTACCTGTGGTGATCTCTGGTCCCCCACTCCACCACTAAGACATGATTACATGGTTCTAATTAAAAACAAAAAAGACACATAACGTAGAATGTTTTTGTACCATTTGTGTGCATGCTAAACACAAGTTCATGCTATCAGCTATGACTTCAGTAATATCGGATGTGACTGCTGTCATGTTAGACTCTTCACGGGGACATTTTACTGAATAAGCGTAACAATAAAGTCAAGCATCCCCCCCCCCCAAAAAAAAAAAAAACAAAACAAAACAAAACAAAACAAAACAAAACAAAACCAAAGACCAAAAAAAAAAGAAGAAGCAAAATAAAAAAAAACTAAACCAAAAACACAAAACAAAATAAAACTTGCGTAACATTACTTGGCAATAACAACAACGCGACATAATTATGCAATAGTTACTTATATAGAGGGCAATATCAATGTAGATCGACCGACTGAGGGCCTGGGACTGGACCGCCTGGTTCATATGGTCCGAGCCGAAAGCGATAAAAAAATTACCTTGAAACATATATGAGGCACTTCAGTTGTTATCATCAACAGTTACCATTTTTTTCACCTTAAGTTAAGATATTGTGACTTTGACGACCATTGACCTTATGAATCAAGCTAAATAGAAATTTCTACGAAGTACATGTATTTGTCTAAATTCGTTATAAATCTGATATTTGGTACTTCAGTTACCATCCAGAAAACATGTTTTCATTATACATGTATTTTCAATTTCATAAATGACAATCAGGAATAACAGCTGTCTCCTTTAAAGACATTTAAAACAAAATTGACTCCTTTCATGCACGTATACATATGCTGTTTTGTTATTGTGCCAGGTGTGGCGAAAACCAGTTCAGTGGTTTAGAAGGAATGGTATTGGCACAGAACATAAATAATAATAATAATAATAATAATAATAATAATAATAATAATAATAATAATAATAATGTATAAATTTTCTGAGTTCAAAGTTTTACTTGAAAACCACATTATGTATCGTCATGCATATCTTTATATTGCTATTCTTTATTTGTGGAAATTTTGGTGTAAATCAGTTGTCTGGTCTAAAAGGAGATGAGATGACAAGTTTTGTTAGAAGTCAATTGTCTGGTCTAGGAGGAGGTGAAATGACAAGTTTTGTGGAAGTCAATTGTCTGGTCTAGGAGGAGATGAAATGACAAGTTTTGTGGAAGTCAATTATCTGGTCTAGGAGGAGGTTAAATGACAAGTTTCGTGGAAGTCAATTGTCTGGTCTAGGAGGAGATGAAATGACAAGTTTTGTGGAAGTCAATTGTCTGGTCTAGGAGGAGGTGAAACGACAAATTTGGTGGAGGTCAATTGTCTGGTCAAGGAGGAGGTGAAATGACAAGTTTGGTGGAGGTCAACTGTCTGGTCCAGGAGGAGGTGAAATGACAAGTTTGGCGAAAATCAGTTGCCTGGTCTAGGGGGAGGTGAAATGACAAGTTTGATGGAGGTCAATTGTCTGGTCTAGGAGAAGGTGAAATGACAAAATTGGTTTAAATCAGTTGTCTGGTTTAGGAGGAGATGAAATTACAAGTTTGTTGGATGTCAATTGTCTGAGAGGAGGTGAAATGACAAGTTTGCTGGAAGTCAATTGTCTGGTCTAGCAGGAGGTAAAATGACAAGTTTGATGGATTCAGTTATCTGGTCTAGGATGCGGTGAAATGACAAGTTTGATGGAAGTCAATTGTCTGGTCTAGGAGGAAGAGAAATATGAGCGAAGTATCAAAGCCTTAGCTATATTTGTTAATGGTTAAAGGTTAAAGGGTTTTTTTTGGAGGGGGGATTAAGTCGAAGACCAAGATCAAAGGTTATGGTACCAACTGAAATTTCCTGTCACAAGGAATCTATATGTGAAGTTTCAAAACCCTACTTCTCTTGATTCAATGTTGTACCAATGTTGAAGTTTTAGAAAAGTAGGTCAAACTCCCAAGGTCAATGTCAAAAGGTCAAAGATTATAGTCCCAAATGAAGCGGCTTTGATGTTTCACATATGTATCCCCTGTTTGTTGAGACCACAAATCTGATTTAATTGCCTTGTCCTAGTTTCTTATAAAATTATAAGAATAGTCATAATTTGCGAACCGGAGGAGATTTTGAGAGGCTTTTTGAAATATAAGTCAAAATTCACGGTCAAGGTAAGGAGGTAAGGAATTATTGCACCTACGGAAAGGTCTTGTCATAAGGAATACGCATGTGAAATATGAAAATCCTACCTCTTACGATTCAAAAGTTATAACCAATGTTAAAGTTTTTTGTTTTGTTTGCACATTTGCCTCCGTCTGGTGGTATCAATGCTTCACAAACACGCTTTGTTATTAATAATTAAATTGCAGTTAAATGGAAGGTTAACAGATTCGCCCCCTATAAGTGGATTAGTCTCTTGCATGAGATGTACTATTACTTTACATGTTTTCTGTTTTATTGGATTAGACCCACCGGCATTAACATTGGAAGTAAGGTGATTGATTGAACTATTTTGACTTGTCCTAAATCGAAACAGGTCTATGATTTTTAATGCCGCTCGAAATGTGAAAGGAAACATGAATGGTAATTCGACAAATACTGTTTTTCAAGTATTTTGCAAGGTTGTATGGCCGCCTGTGTTATGATCAGTTTTTATATTGGCCCCGACGAGATAACACTGCTAAGTAAACGTCACCTGTATTGAACTGGTCTACGTCTTGTTTTGACCGGGTCACATAACCACAAACTTGTGTCATAAATAAAGAGTAATCGGACATTTGGCACAGCAGACACATAACCGTACTCTTTTCTGGAAGATTACTTGGTCACGTAATCCATACCACGTGATTCTACTCACAGAACCAAATATTTATTTCTCAATAGGTCCTTTAAGGTAAAGGGATGTCAGAAAATTAGAATAAGTGAATTACATTATGATATGCTAAAATGATGAAATACTGAGATAACAAGGTACGAGAGATTGAAATATCAAAACAAGAGTCATGTGCTACAAGTTCTTTTTTATGTCTATAAATACGTAATACACCTTTGTTTGTTTGTTTGATATTTAGTCTATCTAAATACACATTGAAAATAAGCAATTACGTTCAGTACCTATACACAAGACAAAAGGTAATGTGCTAAACTTACAAATCCTCTCTAAGTATCGATATATAGTAAAATTAAGCATGGGGAAAGATAAATTCGTAAATTATCATTAGAATTATATATGTTCACCTATGTATGACAGACGGTCTTTTTCTAACCATGTAGACAAGTTTAGAATTTAAGTTGTATTATTACATGTATTGTAAAGCCTAAAATCTGTATTGCTTTTGGCCAATTAACTAAACTAATTAGAATAAACGATAGTAGCATTTATGTCGGACAAGGTCATGACACGTGCCCTTTTCCTTTCTTCCTTTATAAAGATCTGTTCTGATAATTTTAAAAATGGGTCATTGTTACCACGATTTTAAATCTAAAAATGTTATGTAAGGGGTTGTTTGGGTAAAAAAGCAGCTTTCCGGATTATAGTTCATCTGTATGATGGGGATCACTGGGAAAGGAAATAAAGACTGTTCGATTTTTGTTTTACGTCATTCAAAAATTACTTCACGTAAAAGATGATGGTATCTGCCTGATGCAGTGCACATAAATTTTAAAAGACCTTTGCAACAGACCCATCCGAAGCAAGGAGGGATCTTTTACGTGTTCTGCCCATTCCGACACGGAGCCTCTGTATGTATTGATTCACCCGAAGCAGTGAGGGATCTTGTACGTGTTCTGTCTATTGTAGCACGGAGCCTCGGTATCTGTTGTTTCACTCGAGGCAGTGAGGTGTCCTATGAAATATTACAATTTATAAGGATGAAACTGAAAAGTTCATTAATAATCATTATGAATATTTCAATTTCATCCTTATAAACTGTAACATTTCATGGACACAGGCATCTTTTACTTGTTCTGTTTATTGTGATACGGAGCCTCGGTATTTATTGTTTCACCCGAAGCAGTGAAGGATCTTTTACGTGTCCTGTCTATTGTGACACGGAGCCTCGGTATTCATTGATTCAACCGAAGCAGTGAGGGATCTTTTACGTGTTGTCTATTGTGACACGGAGCCTCGGTACTTATTGTTTCACCAGGAGTGAGGGATCTTGAACGTGTCCTGTCTATTGTGACACCGAACCTCGGTATTTATTGTTTCACCCGAAAAACATAACACCAACAAGGTCTTGTCCGGCTAGACTCGGACCTCTCGGTCACGAGCCAATCACCTTTCCGTATAAGCTATGCCGACCAGAGGCTAGATGACTAAGGATTAATTAAACACTACTCTGTACATCTTCTCAATCTCACGACTTGTGATTCCTTTAGTCATACAAACCACATTCATTATACTAACACTTTATTATGCCTCCCCTCATACAAACTTTGACAAAAGGCAAGCTGGCAATAAACACTGCGTAATTTCAACAAATCATCCAATGAAATCGGTCTTTCGAATCATTAATTTCTCTCAGTAGGAGGACGTAATACAAAAGTATGTAGATATAAATATAAAGAAGGAAAAATATGATCGCCGTTAACATTCAGATGCAGAACATTTATACAACTACGCAATATCAATATGCCATTAAATGAGAATCGTTTCTAATTTGTTCCATGTGTTTCACTTGGAACCAATCAGATATTCCAGCTTCTGAATAACAATTTTTTTTCAAGGCTGTGAGGGATAGAATCAGAAAGCCTTGGCATTGTTATGATGTACTCTGTACATGACAGACCTGAACAATCAACAGGGGATAGACTACAGAGTCCCAGAAGGGCGCTGTATCGTCGTATCACCATCAGGTTATGAATTATCATCTCTGAAATTTGAATCCATACGCTCCATTTACATTGGTTATTTAATGTTTAAGACGAATATTCTGACCGTCATGTCAGCTCCATGACTATAATATTATATATGATGATAAATTACTTCATTGTATACATGAGTATGCTTAGATAAACCCCGTGCATCATGCAGGTGCATGGTAATGTAAAAGCACCGATTACCCTTTGCCAAAGAAATCCACGAATCACTGCTCAAAGTTGTTATCACATAGACAGATAGATCAATGTGTTAGAGACCCAAGCATAAAATTTGGACAAAGTTATATACTTAGGTCTACATATTGGACTACTTCACAGATTGACATACTTCACAAGAGTTTTATACACGAGTATTATCTGCTTATCAGCTATTTGTCGTCACATCAAGATTATTTCATTGCCCCCCCCCCCCCCCAAAAAAAAAGCGGATACATCCAAAGCAACGACGAATCTTTTACACCTCCACCGTGACAATGACCTTGATTTTACTGTCATTACACTGATATGACGAGTCACCGGCTCGGGGCCGGATACACTACTCACCCGAGTCAGCTTTCAATACATGGGTAATACAGTAAAGTGACCAACGGATGTATACATGTTCATAGAATACAGATACACCAAAATGGTGCTTTGTTCTCAATTCATCATGTAATTACATATTTTGTATAAACGCCTTTCATGTACTGGTTGAATTCCTATTTTACAAAGAAAGACAACTCTTTCACTCGTAAAATTTCGGCAAGAAAAATGAAATATTCGTATTCAAGAAATCGTCTTCATTTTAAGTTCTTGTTGTATTGTATAATTTCATTCTTAAAAATTATTCTATTAAAATCTATTCTGATATAGCATTCTTTATCATACATATTCAGTTCAGTCTGAGGCCTGCTTGAACTTTCATTTAATAGTAAATCTTTCAAATAAACCAGCCGAAATTTTTCTGTGCTAACTTATTTAAAGCAACTTCAAATGAACTTTGTTACCCTTTATAGTCCATGCCCTTTTGTCAAATATGAAATCTACGAGTTTTTTGTTTCCTGATGAATGACAAAGATGATCACTTTGATAATGCAATCAAACATGAAGGAAGACAAGATTCTTCTGACAATAGAAATAACAAATGCCCACAAGACAGACAAACCAATGATGGTTAAAGTGATCCAATTATTCTCTGCAAGCTACAAAAATAGAATATAATCTTAACCTTAAATTGCTCATTCCAAAATCAGTTAAGTACCTTTTTGACTCATTGGAAATTTTTCTCAAAATGATGATCATGGAAGAAAAAATTTACTTGTAAAATATATAAACAAATTTACCAATACACTGATTAAAATGCTCTACACCAATTGTCTGAAATCCTCAGACTTACTAAGTAATTAAGGAATTATAACTCAACTATCAAAACTAACTTTCGATGTATAGATTTAATTAGTGTACAAAATACATTATTAAGAATTTCCCATTGACTGGTGAGAGAGAGAGTCCATAATCATTTCACTCAAGCCATCACCCAGTTCTGTGTCCACAAGAAGAAGATAATCCTGTAACAGTCTTGGAAGTGGTAGATTCTGAATGACTTCTTTTCTGTAACATTTCTTTGATACAAAATCAACGATCAGGGATTTACGACATGCATGAGCCAGTGAATGTGAAGATGCTGAAAAAAGAGATGTTTATGTTAGCAACCATATTCCAGATGTTTTAGACGATTTTTTGGTTTATCATTTAATGCGGAACTGGATTTTTTAACATATATTGTGGCAGTCACAATTTAGTGATGGAGGAATCCCTAGTCTCAGGGGAATATCGCTGTTCTTCCGCAGGCAGCCAGACAGACTATCCTACATGTCTGACCAAGACCCAATAACAGATATCAGAGTTCAAATATAGGCTTTATACCACTTATCAACTGTAGTCTCCCAAAGTAGCTGAAATTCAGATTGAGTGTTTTATATAATGTGAGAAAATTAAACAATTATGAAATTTTGCATATACATGAACATGTATTTGATTGATCACTGGACTATCTTCTTGATAAAAATAGTACCAACATCTGGTCAAAAAGCAAAATTCAATTATTTCTCGACAGAATAATGAAATTTTTAACCTAATATTAAAAGTTATATCTTACCTGCCATTCTAGTGAAAAATTGTATCCATTCTGGTTTTAATGCTAAATGAATCAAATCATCTTCCAAAGGGATATTGCACGAAAAAATGAATAAAAATGTCAACACTGGAAAAATGTTGTTCAGAGCGGTACACTGTCTTAAAACATCATAAAAGTCATACATAGCCATGTTACCTTGCCCTGAAAAAGGTCTAATACATGACCCCATCTCACCACCTGATACAACAAGTCTACTAGTGTATCTGGCATACAAATTTCTTACAGTTCCTGTTTCTGTGTCAGTCACTATATTCTGACATCGCAAGTCAGTCTTTAAAGATAGAAGAGCTACCAAATTTCCTCTGACTTTGGGATGATATATATTAGGCTTGGCCCCATATTTTAGGAGAAGTGTAAACAGCTCTGAAGCACCTCTAGATATTGCCATCAACAGTGCAGGAATCTCGTCTTTTTCTTCAGGATTACATGGTAAACCAGCACGCAGCAGAAACTCCACCCCCTTCAGAGGCCATGTATATCCTATATGGCACAGTATGGATGATTGTCTCTGGTAGTTTAGAGTTTGGAAAAAGAGTTTGGTGTCTTGTGAATTTCCTATGGAATCTGGATCCAAAGTCAGATGTGCTTTCACATTCATGCCACTTGCAATCAGGATTTCTAGACATGTTGTGTTGTCCAGTTGGAGACTGAGGATTAAGGGATGCATGGACAGATGGACATTGTCAAACAAACTTTCTTTACTGGTAACTGGCAGTAACAGCTGAAGGCACCTGTAATACAGCAGAATGAAATGAAGGAGAAAGACATATAAAATTAATGGAACTTCCCTGGTAAAGAAAAAAATAAATAAAGGTTAGATGATTAGCGCATACAACTAGTTTTAATGGGACATATACCCCCAAAGGTAGTAAAGTTGTACAACATATAAGTTGGTTATAGCCTTACAGTGACCATGGAGACATGGTCATGACATACACTTGTGTCATGGGCAACAATTATGACATCTTATGTGTGAAGTAACATGATTCTAGCTTGAAAAGCCATTGAGATACAGTCTGGAAAAGCTTTAGATGAAATACAGTCTAGTGATCTTGACATTTGGCTTTTGTTCCTAAAACCATAAGGATCCTCCTTCAGTCATAGGTATCCTATGTGCCAAGTACCATGACTGTAGAATGAAAAACAACAGAGCTGTGTGGAAAACGGACAATAACTCCAGCAGACGTAGGTCAACCATGACAAAATTCAAACTCAGACTTAAGGTCATAAAGATGTGTGTAAGTTTCACTCCAATATCACAACAAATGTGTGACAAAGTTCAGAATACTATCTCTAGACAAAGAGTCATAACTGAAGCAAAGTGGATCAACTGCGACAATATTGAAACCTTGGTCTGTAGTTGCTGGTAATCTATTTCTGTGCAGTACATAAAGCAGATGGCATAACCATATCAATAAAATAAATCAGGTGTGACATAGAAACAAGAATCTCACATCCATTGATGTCATTTTGGTAAAATGAATCATTCTTCTATCTTGCCTTTTCTACAACAATTGTATAATCTTGGATATGAAGGCGACACTCACCGAGGATGATCTTTGTAGATGGCAAAGTGAGCAGCAACTGCTTTGTACTCAGTAATGGGTACATTGGCATCAGCCCCACATGACAGCAACATCTTAATACATTCTTCATGTCCCTCCTGTGCAGCAATCAAAAGGGGTGTGGCATTATCTGTCGTTGGTTTGTTCACCAGATCAAGTTGATCTACAATTGAGTAAATACTAATCTTCAAAAACCCAATGGAAAAATAGCCCATATACTGATATCATTAATACTTTTTCTTTAAACTCCAGTTTCTACAGGTTTCTATCACTTATTGTTTCAAAAACCTTCAGATGTTCAGTTACTGCATTTTCCCACTGTTTCTGAAAGTAAAGGTAAAGTAGCAGTAACTGGGATATTCTAGATGGCTTCCTCAACAGAAACATGCTGAAACTTGGACACTTAAAGGGGAAACTTTTTTGACCGTATGGTTGAAGTCACGAGATTATGCTGGGGGCGTAGTTTAACTGGTTGCCGAATCACTGCTTGTCTCCAGCTCCGGGTATTGCCTAGAGGCACTTTGTAATCGGGGTCTTGGGTATGCCTGGAGGTACATGGTAATCGGGAGGTGTGAACATGCTATAGTTTGGTGTAAACAATGTGTATGGTTTGAAGTGATAATGGAAAGTACATTCTTCAGTCCCAATTATCAAGATTCTGGTAGTGTTTTATTCTTACATTTTGATTGGTTTTATTACTTTTTAGGGGGTGAGGTGTTTGATGTATTTGTTTGTTTTGATCTCTATTCAGAAAGTTTTATCTTAAACGAGTTTGAGGACATTAGCTGATATTTCTCCCGTACTTTACACAGCTGGGCATAATTTCCTCCCAATATTCATGGGACTGCCATACAAATCTGTTTCGCCTTCTGTCCAGACTAACTTCCTGAGTCTTTCTATCTAGATATCGAGAATCATCCTACACACCACGATGGCATAGCATTGTCCAGCACTTCTTGTATTGGACCTTTCTCTTTCTATGATTATGATGACCAGGAGGGATGTCTGATTCTGGTCACCACATCTGCCAGTTGCGATCATCTATCACACAGGGTAACGAAAAGCAATCTCGGCATTCGTGTTCCCCTTCAAGTTGTGGAATGAGAGGCTCATTGCCAGGCGATTCGGCGTCCACAAGGTCCTCTGTCAAAGTGCAGGTGGAGTATTTGTTCAGTCCCAGTCACTGTGTGCAAAAAATGCCTGTAATACTTGAAGCTTATCAAGTGATAGATTCAAAGTTGCAGTGTTCATTGTTGGGTTTTAGAAACAGAATGATGATATGTGGAAGAGATTCAGATATATTGAAATGCTTTCTCATAATTAATTTCTAATTGCAAATTTACTTTGTTCTCTTCTTTACGTACATTACCTATTATAAATTTCCTTTCCCTATAAAAACAACGCATTAACATTTTTTGAGAAAATAATTAACCCGAAATTAAAACACCTCTAGACCATGGCTTCGCAGATTTTAAGATTATTATTTGTGTTCATATTGAATAAGGCAACTGATATAAATGTTATGTCGCATGGTTTCACATGGTTGACCACAAGTACCTCAGTCATCTGCTCTTGTGGTCAGCGTGATGAATCGATACGTGATTGACAGCTTCAAATAATCACTATCTGCTAGCTGTCCAAATAAGAGGTGGGGCTTACACCTTCCCCTTTAAGGAAGTTTCTGTCACAGAAACCCACCAAAACCAAACATTTTAGAAGGTTTCCTCTATGATGATAATAACTCTTTATTGAATCAGAAAACTAGTCAATTAAATAATATTTAAATGATATTTTGCATTTTACCTCTGCATCACAAACAAGAAACCATCAAGGACGGTATGACAAATGCTAAACGAAAAATGTTGATGACAGACGCACAGACAGACAGACGGACGGACCGATTTTGCCAATTTATAGACCAGAATTGCTTTGCATTAACATTTACAATGCATGTATGCAAGTGGTCACCCTAAAGGCAAAAAACAGTGTATGTGTTCACTGAAGCGTGAAGTCAAGGTCACTAAATTTTTGTACTGGTTGGATAGAACATTCAAGTATCTACAAACCTACCAACTTTGACATAAGTACCCTTTAGGGTACGAAAGAACCCAAGCTAAACACAACTAAAAAACAAAATGTTGATGCCACACGGCCGGAATGATGGATGGACGGACAGACAGACGGATTTCGCCAATTCATAGACCGGAATTGCTTTGCAATAACATTAACAATACATGTATGCAAGTGGTCACCCTAAAGGCAAAAAACAGTGTGTGTTCACTGAAGCGTAAAGTCAAGGTCAAGGTCACTAAATTTTTGTATTGGTTGGATAGAACATTCAAGTATCTACAAACCTACCAACTTTGACATAAATACCCTTTAGGGTATGAAAGAAACCAAGCTAAACGCAAATGCGAAATGCAAAATGTTGACGCCTTTGACAAACGGACGGATGAACTGACAGACGGTACGACGGACAGACAGACGGTTTTCGCCAATTCATAGACCGGAACTGCTTTGCAATCCGGTCAATAAAACTACATGTTTCCATTGCACATGGTATCTTGTGACAGATAAGACATCTTTTCCATTAAAGTTCTTACCACTTACCTTTATCTCTGGCCACTTTCAGCATGAGCCTAAGGCAACTGTTGTGGCCAAACTGAGCAGCTAGAAATATAGGGGTCAATTGATAGTCAGCAGTGATGTCCAGTCTTGCTCCGTGACCAATGAGATAAGCCAAGATGGTGTCATAACCTTTCTCTGCTGCAAGATGTAGGGGAGTGTAGCCTGTGAAGACTGCATGATTGATGTCTGCACCCCGTCGTAACAAACATCGTACACACTGCAGGCTCTCCGTATGTACAGCTGCAAATACAGATTTCAAAATGCTGACATCATACAAACTGCAGGCTCTCTTTATGCATAGAATGATACAATACAGATTTCAAGATATAAACATCGTACACATTGCAGGCTCTTTTTATGTACAGCAACAATACAGATTTCAAGATACAAACAATGTACACACTGCAGGTTCTTGATATGTACAATTTCAGAACAGATTTCAAGATACAAATATATCACACACTACATGCTCTCTGTATCTTCAGCTACAATAGATTTCAAGATATAAACATCATACACAATGTATAACATGGATATAATTAGTGACTACTTTCCATAAAATTTCTAAGACTATTCTAATCCAAACTCAATTGTAACTCATCAATCGCTGCATCTGACCAATGTTTACTGTATTTGAACTTCTCACAAAGCTATTGTAAATCATCATTAAAATTTGATAAAATCACAAACAGAATTTCATTACAGCAAGTTCCTTGGATATGAAGTTTACTGTATCTTCATATTGTTTATAATTAATTTTCTTGCAGATAAGGATATATCTTAGAAATCTCTAAATTAAATGAAAAGTATCTGTTACCTGGTACCAGATAAAGATTTAATTTTACTAATAAGTATTTGGTATTTGGTGAATGGTACATTACTAAGGTATAATTGACATTCTAATTTTTGTGACCTTCCCACAAGGGTGAGAAGCCCTCATTGGTCGAAGCATTAACATCAGCATCATGTTCTAGCAGAGCCTTAGCACACTCAAGGTGACCTCCCCTCGCTGCCAATAGTAAAGGTGTCTCCTCCTCAAATGTCTTCCATGATACATCTGTACTTTCTGTAAGAAACAACATGTGCAAATGGAGCTTTAAATACAGTATAACCAAATAACCATAAGCAATACAAATATAAACCTTACCCAATCAAGAAAATAAATTTTTTTCTCAATTAAAGGAGTATTCTTTTTAATTAACCTACCAGAGAAATACATCTAGGACATATCCAGTCACAATAAAAATCACAGAGAAGCTAACATGAGAAACACTCTGAATAAAGAGAAAGTATAAGACTTACCTTGTCTGAGAGATTCACTCTGAATGAAGAGTAAGTATAAGACTTACCTTGTCTGAGGGAGTCACTCTGAATGAAGAGTAAGTATAAGACTTACCTTGTCTGAGAGAGTCTCTCTGAATGAAGAGTAAGTATAAGACTTACCTTGTCTGAGAGAGACACTCTGAATGAAGAGTAAGTATAAGACTTACCTTGCATGAGAGAGACACTCTGAATGAAGAGTAAGTATAAGACTTACCTTGTCTGAGAGATTCACTCTGAATGAAGAGTAAGTATAAGACTTACCTTGTCTGAGGGAGTCACTCTGAATGAAGAGTAAGTATAAGACTTATCTTGTCTGAGAGAGTCTCTCTGAATGAAGAGTAAGTATAAGACTTACCTTGCCTGAGAGAGACACTCTGAATGAAGAGTAAGCATAAGACTTACCTTGCATGAGAGAGACACTCTGAATGAAGAACAAGTATAAGATTTACCTTGTCTGAGAGATTCACTCTGAATGAAGAGTAAGTATAAGACTTACCTTCTCTGAGGGAGTCACTCTGAATGAAGAGTAAGTATAAGACTTATCTTGTCTGAGAGAGTCACTCTGAATGAAGAGTAAGTATAAGACTTACCTTGCCTGAGAAAGACACTCTGAATGAAGAGTAAGCATAAGACTTACCTTGCATGAGAGAGACACTCTGAATGAAGAACAAGTATAAGATTTACCTTGTCTGAGAAAGTCTCTCTGAATGAAGAGTAAGTATAAGACTTACCTTGTCTGAGGGAGTCACTCTGAATGAAGAGTAAGTATAAGACTTACCTTGTCTGAGAGATTCACTCTGAATGAAGAGTAAGTATAAGACTTAACTTGTCTGAGAGAGTCACTCTGAATGAAGAGTAAGTATAAGACTTACCTTGTCTGAGAGATTCACTCTGAATGAAGAGTAAGTAAAAGACTTACCTTGTCTGAGGGAGTCACTCTGAATGAAGAGTAAGTATAAGACTTACCTTGTCTGAGAGAGTCACTCTGAATGAAGAGTAAGTATAAGACTTACCTTGTCTGAGAGATTCACTCTGAATGAAGAGTAAGTATAAGACTTAACTTGTCTGAGAGAGTCACTCTGAATGAAGAGTAAGTATAAGACTTACCTTGTCTGAGGGAGTCACTCTGAATGAAGAGCAAGTATAAGACTTACCTTGCCTGAGAGAGTCACTCTGAATGAAGAGTAAGTATAAGACTTACCTTGTCTGAGGGAGTCACTCTGAATGAAGAGCAAGTATAAGACTTAACTTGTCTGAGGGAGTCACTCTGAATGAAGAGTAAGTATAAGATTTACCTTGTCTGAGAAAGTCTCTCTGAATGAAGAGTAAGTATAAGACTTACCTTGTCTGAGGGAGTCACTCTGAATGAAGAACAAGTATAAGATTTACCTTGTCTGAGAGAGTCTCTCTGAATGAAGAGTAAGTATAAGACTTACCTTGTCTGAGGGAGTCACTCTGAATGAAGAGTAAGTATAAGACTTACCTTGTCTGAGAGATTCACTCTGAATGAAGAGTAAGTATAAGACTTAACTTGTCTGAGAGAGTCACTCTGAATGAAGAGTAAGTATAAGACTTACCTTGTCTGAGAGATTCACTCTGAATGAAGAGTAAGTATAAGACTTACCTTGTCTGAGAGATTCACTCTGAATGAAGAGTAAGTATAAGACTTACCTTGTCTGAGAGAGTCACTCTGAATGAAGAGTAAGTATAAGACTTACCTTGTCTGAGAGATTCACTCTGAATGAAGAGTAAGTATAAAACTTTAAAACTTGTCTGAGAGAGTCACTCTGAATGAAGAGTAAGTATAAGACTTACCTTGTCTGAGGGAGTCACTCTGAATGAAGAGTAAGTATAAGACTTACCTTGTCTGAGAGAGTCACTCTGAATGAAGAGCAAGTATAAGACTTACCTTGTCTGAGAGAGTCACTCTGAATGAAGAGTAAGTATAAGACTTACCTTGTCTGAGAGAGTCACTCTGAATGAAGAGTAAGTATAAGACTTACCTTGTCTGAGGGAGTCACTCTGAATGAAGAGTAAGTATAAGACTTACCTTGTCTGAGAGAGACACTCTGAATGAAGAGTAAGTATAAGACTTACCTTGTCTGAGGGAGTCACTCTGAATGAAGAGTAAGTATAAGACTTACCTTGTCTGAGAGAGTCACTCTGAATGAAGAGTAAGTATAAGACTTATCTTGTCTGAGAGAGTCTCTCTGAATGAAGAGTAAGTATAAGACTTATCTTGTCTGAGAGAGTCTCTCTGAATGAAGAGTAAGTATAAGACTTATCTTGTCTGAGAGAGTCTCTCTGAATGAAGAGTAAGTATAAGACTTACCTTGTCTGAGAGAGTCTCTCTGAATGAAGAGTAAGTATAACACTTATCTTGTCTGAGAGAGTCACTCTGAATGAAGATCAAGTATAAGACTTACCTTGCCTGAGAGAGTCACTCTGAATGAAGAGTAAGTATAAGACTTACCTTGTCTGAGAGAGACACTCTGAATGAAGAGTAAGTATAAGACTTACCTTGTCTGAGAGATTCACTCTGAATGAAGAGTAAGTATAAGACTTACCTTGCCTGAGAGAGTCACTCTGAATGAAGAGCAAGTATAAGACTTACCTTATTAGAGTAATTACTTTGAATGTGGAGTAAATGTAACATTTACTTGTCAGAGGAAGTTACTGTACTTTGACTACTGATTGAGTACCATAAAGTCTTACCTTGTCTAAGAGAGTTGTTCTGAATGAAGATTAAGTATAACCCTTACTTGAACTGACGTATCTTATCAGAGGAAGTTATTTTGATTGCAGAGTTATTATAAGATTAATATGAGGAAGTTATCCTCAATGAGAGTAAGTATGATACTTACCTTGTGTGAGAAAGTCACTTTGATGAGGGAGGTGGTAAAAGATTTTCCTTGTTTAAGACATCAGTTTATGACCTACTATGTTCGATTTGTTGTTTTCATATGACATCATGATTACTTCACTCATACAGTGGCAGCATCGGATGCAATATGCTGCCTATGCAATGGAACAACCCTAAGTAGTGAAGGATACTATATGTGTTGCTGTATACTATGAAACAGGTCCCCAGCTTTTACTTTCTCATGACAGGACACCAACAAGTTGAAGGTCGAGCTAGAGCTCAAGACCTCCTAGTCCCAGCCAAACATGCTATGTTCTGTACAATGTCAGCTCTACTCTGTTTGAAAAACAATCTAAAACCTACCCTGTCTTAGCAGTAAGTCTAAGCATCCTGAGTGACCATGGAAAGCAGCTTCATGAAGTGGTGTCCAGCCTCTGTTATCTCGAACATCACAAGGTCCTCCTACAATAAGAAAATCCATTTATGTCAATTTAAGAATTTCCACCTATATAATAGATACAGGATATGACATGGTGAGCTGGTAGTTATAATTTATATATAATATTTATAATTTTTATATATAATTTTATATTTATATAAATAAAAAATTCCAACAATGCCATAACACACTCTCAGGTTCTGAGGAATACTTCTGCAATATCTAGTCTAGATCTATCACAAAGTGGCTGACTTACAGCCCAAAACAGAATTTAAACAATGTCTCCACAGTGACCGCTTGGGCCTACATCATGACACTCCTTTAAGTTCTGAGAAATATTTTTGTGATGTTTTATCAAGATCTATCACAAAATGACTGATTTATACATGTAGCCTGACAAAGGTTTAAGTAATGTCTCTGCAATAGCTTTGAAACAGGTCTCACGATATTGACTGATTTATAGCCTGGACAAAGGTTTAAGCAATGTCTCTGCAGTGACCTTGAAATAGGTCACATGATCTTGAGTCAAAGTTATGACACACCTATAGGGTC
This sequence comes from Pteria penguin, assembly GCA_035048485.1. Classification (NCBI taxonomy): domain Eukaryota; kingdom Metazoa; phylum Mollusca; class Bivalvia; order Pterioida; family Pteriidae; genus Pteria; species Pteria penguin. The sequence goes on along the minus strand of CM068587.1, from coordinate 23,802,916 downwards.
TGAGAAAAATCTGTATGAAGTTTGATCAAGATCTTTCACAAAGTGACTGACTTACAGACCGCACAATATCTGGGGGGACAAACCAATGGATAAAAGAACAAAAGAATGAGCAAACAAACAGACATAAACTTTACCCAGGGAAAGCAATTCCTATATACATTTTTGTACCCCATCTTCAGAAAGGCACAAGTAAAAAAATAAAATTTTGTAAAGATATATATATATAAACAATCTATATGTCAGATTTGATAGATCATTATTTAAAGCCACATCAAGAACGGAAGTATTCTTCTAGTTGCCAAGCTGGATGGACAGAAGGACATAGCCATACTATAATACATCCCGTCTTTCAATGGGCATATAAAAAACAATCAGCTTTTATCAAAATCTATATATACAAGTGTGAAGATGATAGCTTGCCAAATAAGGTCTTGTAGTAATCTATATATACAAGTGTGAAGATGATAGCTTGCCAAATAAGGTCTTGTAGTAATCTATATATACAAGTGTGAAGATGATAGCTTGCCAAATAAGGTCTTGTAGTAATCTATATATACAAGTGTGAAGATGATAGCTTGCCAAATAAGGTCATGTAGGAATCTATATATACAAATATGAAGATGATAGCTTGCCAAATAAGATCTTGTAGTAATCTATATATACAAGTGTGAAGATGATAGACTGCCAAATAAGATCTTGTAGGAATCTATATATACAAGTGTGAAGATGATAGCTTGCCCAATAAGATCTTGTAGTAATCTATATAATAATATATACAAGTGTGAAGATGATAGCTTGCCAAATAAGATCTTGTAGTAATCTATATATACAAGTGTGAAGATGATACCTTGCCAAATAAGATCTTGTAGTAATCAATATATACAAGTGTGAAGATGATAGCTTGCCCAATATGATCTTGTAGTAATCTATATATACAAGTGTGAAGATGATAGCGTGCCCAATAAGATCTTGTAGTAATCTATATATAAAGTGTGAAGATGATAGCTTGCCAAATAAGGTCTTGTAGGAATCTATATATACAAATATGAAGATTATAGCTTGCCCAATAAGATCTTGTAGTAATCTATATATACAAGTGTGAAGATGATAGCTTGCCAAATAAGATCTTGTAGGAATCTATATATGCAAGTGTGAAGATGATAGCTTGCCAAATAAGATCTTGTAAGAATCTATATATACAAGTGTGAAGATGATAGCTTGCCCAATAAGGTCTTGTAGGAATCTATATATACAAGTGTGAAGATGATAGCTTGCCCAATAAGATCTTGTAGTAATCTATATATACAAGTGTGAAGATGATAGCTTGCCCAATAAGATCTTGTAGTAATCTATATATACAAGTGTGAAGATGATAGCTTGCCCAATAAGGTCTTGTAGTAATCTATATATACAAGTGTGAAGATGATAGCTTGCCAAATAAGATCTTGTAGTAATCTATATATACAAGTGTGAAGATGATAGCTTGCCAAATAAGATCTTGCAGTAATCTATATATACAAGTGTGAAGATGATACCTTGCCAAATAAGATCTTGTAGTAATCCTAAATCTCCGTCTCTTGCAGCGATGCCTACTGATGAACAGGTGTCAGGATATGCCTCTGAGAAATCAATCATTGCACTGAAAATATAGGTAAAAATAACATAGAACATAGAAACATAAGCAAACTATTAAAAAGAATAAAGCTGCTAATCATTTGATTTGGGTAAAATAAAATAGGAAAATATCTACTTGTACTTATATAGTTCTGTATTTCCAAGACGATAACATATTGAATACATCACATACAAGGAATAAAAATTCATTTTAGATTCTATATTGAGTATACATTAACATCATTAAAAGTTTTTTTAAGAAATGACATTATTCAAATTCTGCTATAGGTAAACACAAAAATATATTATATGCTAATGTGCATAGTACAAGTGACCTCCCCCCACTTTCCAATGCCAATAGAATTTGCAGTGGGTGATTGAATATTGCAAATTCAGTCCCTCGCATGGCATGTGACTTCTTCCCAGAAATACTTTGTATCATGCCATCAATAGCCAAATATAATGAGAAGATTTATCAGATTTATCCATCTCATATCTGCAATATGCGAGTGACTATCAGCATTCTTTATATTCTAATTCGCCCATCTCAAACGAACATAAAGTATTTATTATTAACAAAAACTCAACACTTCTATGGAAGATGCCTCTTGCCACAGAGCATTTATTACACCAGTAAATACAAAAACATCCAACGCGATCTTTCCCCCTAAATGTCCAATATAAAAGAAATGTCAGAAAAATTCTGAAATTTAAAGAAATTATGAACACACATACATAGGAAATTATTATTATCATTACATGTATTACCATTATTATTATTATTTTACTTTTTATATTAACAATAATAATAACAATAATATTTTTGTTATTAAAGAATTAAACCCAAACTTGCTCGTCGAGTGGCAAAGGCTCGAATGATCCAACTAACTTCGTGCAAACTAGACATGCCCCATAGAATAACTACTACACAATAATATTAATTCATACAAACATGTGACTTGATTATACTATTCGAACACTCCCATCGTGAGTTCTCCATAACATTAATAAATACATTTATTGAATTACATTTTAGACTCAAGTTAATGATTCCTCCAAGTTTTAATGATAATATTTACATAAAAGTTTTGAAAAGTCTTTTCAATATGATACATAAACTTAAGTAATCTATGAAAATTAATATAGTCTAGAAAAAAATAACATCTTCTTCTATTTAAATGATGGACCACGTATGCAGGATCATCTCAATATTAATTACAGGTAAACCTCGATATCTCGACATCGATTAACTAAACAACCCTTATCTTGACGTCAATCATTTGTCCCAACTTTTTTTCTTAATAATCTTATTAAATTTAGCCTGGATATCTCGACATCCCCTATGTCGACTACCATGCTTATCTCGACATCATTTTGCAGTCCCCTTATCCAAATTTACCTGGTTAATCTCGACAATGGCTTCTTATTAGCAAATTGTAACAGTGATCTAGCCTTAACTGATTAACTGATTGTTATGCAACATGTGTAATTACTTGACCGTAACGACCTGCACATTAACAGCTTGGCTTATTTTCTTAAGTGTGTAGGCTGTTAAAACTATTTTAACTAAATAATAAAACTAGATGATGTTTGCAAATAACAATCGGTCAAATGTTCACTTTATGATGAAATTGGTGATTCATTTTACAAGAAAAAGCTATAGGCAAATTTCAAATACATCTATCTAACATGAAAACATTTAAAAGGGTGTTCATTCTCAGTTTGTCATCAAATCTGTCTATACAATGTCAAAGACAGGTTCTACTACCCTCTCGTCTTTTGCCAATCCCCATCCCAACAGCCAGGTAAATTCAGATGGTCAGGTAAAACTATAATCAAAGTTTATTCTATCTACACGAAGTATCTTATTTGTTGTGAAATAAAACATTGTACATTTACTATAAGATATGAATAAAACAATCATTAACAATAATATGTCTTATGTCTTTGTTCTTGCTATGCTATTAGGTAGCTACATTTCTATTCTACCAGCGATCAACAAAATCAACTTTGACTCAACATTTCTCTTTTTCTTTCAGTATAAATATCTCTATCTAATACCGATATCTTGATATATTTTTCTTGGTCCCTACAATGTCAAGATATCATTGTTTGACTAATTGTTGAAGGATTCAGAACATATATAAATAAATCTACACATATGTGAAGATGCATGTATGTGTACAAGTCTTTACTTAGATGTTTTCCTGTGTGTAAATGACTTCCATGATAAGAAACTACTTTGGATTTAACTGGCTATCATCATGTGGTGATTTATTGATGGCAGACACATACAAGAAATGTAGTATGTCTCTGTTGATGGTCTAACTAAATGGTTACAAATTAATAGTCCATAAAAATATAACTAAATACCTATGATCTAATACAAATAAGTACTTGCTACATTTACTATCTGATCTTGAATTTGATTTGTCTTGGCTTGTACATGTATAATGTATAATATAACAAATTTGTCCAATGAAATGTCCAATTATTAAAATAAGTAAATAAAAACAAGATTTCTTATCTGAAATTTTCATGAGCTATTTTTTCATATAGATTGATCAAGATTAATTAAAATATTATGATTACAGCAAATGATTATCTCCTGGGTGTCTCTGGATGTGTGCCTGGGCGTATAATTTATCCTGGGCGTATAATAGTAGGACCGGCAAATAACAGGATATAGCCGATTTTTCTCAAAATAGAGGTTGTCCCTAACCTGTTACTGATTAATTATTATTTTATGTCACTCCACGATTATTTCACATATATGGTGACGGCATCTACCATATGCATTGCATACATGCAACGGACCCACCCTTAGCTGTGATGGATCTTTTGCGTGCCATGATTACCGTGACCTCTGTTTTTACCGTCTCATCCGAAAGACAGAACACTGCTGCGCCCAGGGTGGGAGTCGAACCTGGGACCTCTCAATCACAGGCCAAGCACCTTATCCACTAGGTCACACCGGCTTCCCTAACCTGTTATAACAACATGTCAATCTGTCCCCTCGATACAAAAAGAGTGGGGTGTGTCATATACAATTTCAATATGCAAATGGTGCAAGAGCTAAGACTAAAGCATTCCCTGCATACAATTTCTACAACTGAAATAACTAGTCAAGAGTGAATCAGAAACCTGAAAGGTCAGTCCTCATCTGACATCTCAACTACTGAGTACTGTACCTAATTTTTTTAAGAAAAACAAGAAAACTATCCCATTCCAAATTGATCTGGATAGATCAATTGCACAACTGTTTCGGAATAAGCAAACCCTCTGTGATGATAAGCACTATGCGGTATGGAAATCAACTCTAATCCACATTTTTCTTTGTTATTTTTTTCTCAGTCTTTTTACTTTTTAGTTTGCTCCGATCCATATCAGATTTTATAATATTTTTCGTATATCCGGTAACAGGTTCGCAGTAAAGAAAATACAAGAAAGTAGACATGATGTAAAATAAAACAGTTAATATAGACGGAATAAAACGGATATTTTTGTGTTGCAGTATTTCACTTCGGCTTAAGCTGCATATTGCTCTTCAGTCCTTGATTGCAATCGCATATTTGTCATTTGGTCTGTTAATATCAGACTAGGCCTAACAATAAATAAATTGTCAGTATTTAACTGCGACTGGATCACGCAATATTTCACGTAATTTTGAAGGATAAAGTTTAGTACAAGAATCCACATGACTTGCAATCTGATTAAAATTAGAATCAATGACATTGATCTGATTCTAATCAGATGCATGACTCAATATGTTTTTTTCTCTCTCTCGAACCAATGATAGTTAGATGCGGATCCAGATATTTTGTCTGGAGAGTGTCTAACCCACAACCCCACCCATCCACACACACACCTACACACACACACACTAAGAAATATCACGATAGACCGGGTGTCTTACTATCTTGTTGGGTGTACATTACCAATTTTATACATATCATATCTTCCGACAATATTTTGCCAGATTCCAAATTCCCCGGTCCACACCCCTGACTCCGTACATAGCAATTTATACATAATTAGAATTTGGAAAGTCTGTGCCGATTATGAATGTTCCATTGGCGTAGGAAGTAAATTAGAAATGGGAGGTTTCAAATTTTATATTTAAGAAATAATTCAACAATGAAAATTGAAAGAGTGTTTAATACGGCAACGTAGAAAGGTCATGAAGAAATTTTTTTAAGTCGTACAAACGAGATACTAACTCATACAAACGAGATACTTAGTCGTACAAACGAGTTACTAAGTCGTACAAACGAGATACTAAGTCGTACAAACGACTTACCAAGTCGTACAAACGAGATACTAAGTCGTACAAACGAGATACTAAATTGTACAAACGACTTACTAAGTCGTGCAAACGAGATACTAAGTCGTACAAACGAGTTACTAAGTCGTACAAACGAGATACTAAGTCGTACGTACGAGATACTAAGTCGTACGTACGACTTGGTATGCCGTAGGTATCAGGGGCGAATCCAGGAAGTGATGATAATGTGGCGGAGCGCAATTTTGATGCAAAAATACACATGTGAAGGCAATGCGTCTGGGATTGCTTTGTGGTGTCTAGTGAATCCAGGGAAAACCCTAGTAGGGGGGGTCTGGGGACGAAGCCTTGGGAGCTCGTATAATTTCTTAAATCATTAAGGGTAAATCGTGGCCTACAATGATTAGTATTTTGCCAATTGTATACCTATACTTTTAATTTTCTTTTCTAACACATGTAACGGAGAGACTGAGGTATATCAGATACAACCGATGTACATAGGGTAAAATACACCACTTTCCTACCAGCCAAGTGGCGTAGCCAGGGGTACATTTGTACGCAAAAACGTCCACATCATTTTCGCAGAAGAAGAAGAAGAAGAAGAATGGGATGGAAGTAGTCATACACAGTCTTGGGTGTAACTCGACCTGGTGTTTCGTACTTAACGAATAACGTGACTGCTGAAATACATGCAATATATGTATATGTTATATACGTAAAAGAAGATGAAGCAATTTCCTCTTATCACTGTTGTTTTTAATCTCCACAACTATAATCTGAACTTCCAATTTAAATTTATGATATCAGATGCTTGCTATGGTCCAGAGATCAGTTAACCATTCTAACCGATGGGCTTCCGCAAAGGAATTGGTTGTCCGGTTATATCGGTACCACAAATACTGAGAAATCAAAACTTTCGTGTCATTTTCGATGTGTTTCTAAAATCCATAACTGCCGGTTAAATCAACGCAGCGAATAAGGCCAAGTCATAAAGGCCAAATGGCCGAAAAGTTGTGGATACAGAGTGTGTTTTGTTATTTACATTATTCATGCTTCCCTTCGGGGTACTTCGTACGGAAGAGGTCAACAGGTTTTACAAGTGCATCATTTTTACACACTCATGCGACTTATAATTAGTATCTCGTTTGTACGACTTACTATCTCGTTTGTACGACTTAGTAAGTCGTTTGTACGACTTAGTTTATCGTTTGTACGACTTAATTTATCGTTTGTACGACTTAGTATCTCGTTTGTACGACTTCGTTTCTCGTTTGTACGACTTAGTAACTCGTTTGTACGACTTATTATCTCGTTTGTACGACTTAGTATCTCGTTTGTACGACTTAGTAAGTCGTATGTACGACTTAGTATCTCGTTTGTACGACTTAGTATCTCGTTTGTACGACTTAGTATCTCGATCGTTTGTACGACTTAGTAACTCGTTTGTACGATTTAGTATTTCGTTTGTACGACTTAGTATCTCGTTTGTACGACTTAAAAAATTTTCTTCATGACCTTTCTACGTTGCCGTAGTTTAAGTTGTAGTACTATACATTGTAGAGCATTGGAATACCAGAGACATATATACACATTTATTATCATTTGTACATTATCTCCAACTTTAATCGAGGAATATTTCTCGATTGAACATCACCATCAAATGAAATGTAGGTCAACTGTGAAGGTCAAGATCACAGTCATACATTATATTACCATTGGAATGGTCTTACCATAAGGAATAAGCGTGTATTACTAGAACCCTATCGATCTTTGATTCAAATTGAATACCCATGTTAATGTCAGTCTTATTCTAAATAAGGCTAAGTGTAGGTCAGACCGACATGATTATCAATGTCATAAAGTCATAAATTATGACAGGGACGTATAAAACTATAGTTATTGTAGTTATATACATCCCTGATTATGGTATCAACGAAAAGTCTTGCCAAAAGCAAAAGAAAAACAAATATGACATTTGAAAACTCTTGGTTCCCATCGTTAAGAAGTTACAGTCAATGATTAAAGGTCAAAATCACAAGATCATACTGAAAATTTTGGTGCCAATGGAAAGAAAATTGCCACTAGAATAAGACATGTGAAATTGTACTTGTTCTGTTACACTGGCACTTGTTTACACGCTTATTCCGTTTGTAGTGTGGAGCTCGTAGAAAAGTTCTCCGCGGAATGTTTTTTTGCGTGTCATTATACTTTTTTCCTGATGCTATGTGGCAATGATGCTTTCTACACAGTATTGGTTCACTTTTATTTATATATACAGTTTTGAGTTACTTTTGTTTCCTCTGTATGTAAGGGCATTCATGGAGGGTGTGGCTAGCCATTCAGGAGACGCTTACCTCTCCCGGACACATAGTCTCACCTCTGAATTTTAGGGATTAGTAAATGCCCGCTGTGGTACATTGTTGTTAGTACCATAGTCACTTGACACCAATTATTTTCATATCTAGACCCTTTCGACGTTACTGCCGGGCTAACATTTTGGTCGGCAAATGATAATGCTTCTTATAAAATTTTGACGTCATAATAAAAAAATATTTGATCGTCTATGACGTCATTTTGTGGGAACCAGCTACCATTCTGCCAACCAAGATGTTAGTCCCGCAGTAATGCCCCCAATTTATCGACGCGGGGATATTAAGAGCTGTGGGATATGTTTCCCTGTTCAAAAGAGTTTAGATGGGCAGTCTTTGTAGCACACCCCGCCAGATAATAAACGTCGATATAGCAAAGAGACGGATGGGATGCATATTATCGTAGTTCGATTCTCCCTTTTCCTTGCTTCAACTGCTTACTCGAAGGTAGCTTCACATTACATGAGCTTCATTGTTCGAATTGTAGAGTAGAAAAGACGTATCCAAATTTATCCGAAATTCGTAAAAATTTATAATGGAAATTTTTAACATATATTATATCTATAGATATTAGATATGCATAAAGTGCAGTATTGCTAGAAAAAAATCATGTAGATATCAAAGTTGACGCAGTAATTGTAATACATTTTTCTTTATTCTTTGAAGAATTTTGTCGGTCATTCACTGCTGAATTGAAAACATTTTTGAGAGAGAGAAGGAGTCCGTAGAAACCTCGTATTTTTTCCCGCAGATCAAGATGTCAGGGTAACTTGACATGTTGCAGAGACTTGTACACCTTTGAAAACAGCATTTTCACACACATACTATATGAAATTCTTTTCAATTTGATTACAAATGCAGTGACACAAGTGACAGTTGCAACGAAAAAGCTGATAATCGTATTGTGTTTATGAAAATGCAGTTTTTTTTTTTTCGCTGCAACTGTCAACTAAGACATTCAAAGTTTCTACCTTTAATTTCTTACACTTATTTTAAGTTTGATAATAAAGCGTACTGTTTCTGTTACTATTTACTAGGAACAATCATGGAGCTTCTTATTCTGTTGTAGGACAATACTACTGTCCGCGCAGCTCACTTCGGAAATCGGAAAATTGCGATTTTTTCTATTGTAGCATTGAAATTGTTAAAAATGAATACTACTATTCAATTATTTGAGTATTCTCGTAACTAAGTTCATAAGATAAACGTACTCAAGTGCAACCATTTGCCTACTGTCAACTCATATCACTTTTGATTGGGGATTCTCCATGTTAATTTTATCATGATGCATATAACGTCGCATTTGGAAGATTCCATCTTGATATTGTAATAGGGGTGTTTTCGGATTTAAGGGTTAAGTACGTATTTGAAAGATTGAAATGGCTATGTTAAATCACAAATAATTGACTTTACGGTAATTATTTTTATCCTCGTCCCCTCTGACTATTAGTCGGGACTCCAGTTGATCAAGGATCTCAGCTCACTTACACCATGGTTTACTTATGTTGATGTCACCTTACATATTTTTGATAACAACATATTATTCTGTAAACGTTTCGTGTGTAATAAATTTTTTATGACCTTTCTTCTTGAGAAACCTGTTGATCCTTGTTCTCTATATGGATTATTATTTATAAATTTCTAAATGTGTGTCCTTTGATTGTGCTGGTTTTGCGGTGAGTAGGAAAGTGGGCGCCCGTAAACCGTACTCAATCGACCGTCCTTAGTCGGTATCGTAACCGCAGCACAATCGAATATTTTTGTAATGTCATTTTTCCTTGTATATTCTACTATTATCATTTTTGGTAGTTCGCTGTCTAAATGTAAAATTTTGATTTTATATTTAGGCAACAAACTACAAACACGCAAAATGTAGCTGGCGTCCGATATCATCGTATAATTAGACTAGTGCTTTGTATATGGCTTTCTTTTTTCTTCATGTTTCTATTTCTGTAGTTTTTTTTTATTGTTTTGTCCTGAAGAAGGGGCAGATCGCCCACATGTGTATTAGTCAAACTACTCAGCCATTTTTGGTGCAAAATCTGGATTTTTACTAGTAAATATGTGGCCCACTCTGAATTCCCCACTGATATATATGTTTAAGATATTTGAAATTACTTTAACTATAACTCATGGTCTATATATGCACATAATTAATCTTGAGTGGATAAATATACAGGGGCCGAGCTACCCTATGTTTACGGGCCTAGTGGCACTGTACAGGACTATCACGTGCCGAGTGTTCCACGGTCTGAGTTACCCCTTATTCTTATGCATTTTCCTGACTGAACTCCTGGCATCCGCAAACCGTAATTCTCAACTATTTTCCTTGGTTTCATTCAAGTATCTGAATTAAGATATGATAACAAAATTGCAAAAGTTGTTGTTTACTCTCTTTAAATGAATCTTGTAATTTTAAAATATCGGTACAGGTCTCGTTTTGCATCATATCGAAAAGCCCTTTTATTTATCGACTGGACATTATGTTCACGAAGATTCCTTCCAACTGAAAATATACTAAATTTACCTTTTCCAATATTAGACTCGTCCAAGAATGACGTCACAGGTAAACACGTGAGGTAATCCACCATTAGCGGACGACATAAAATACATGGAGAATCCCCTATCAAAAGTGATTTTAGCTAACGGTAGGGGAATGGTTGCACTTTGAAATGTTTGACTTGTATATTTAGTTACGAGAATACTCAATTAATTGAAGGGTCATATTCATTTTAATCAATTTTAATGCTACAATAGAAAAAATCACGATTTTCCGATTTCCGAAGTGAGCTGCGCGGACAGTAATATAAGTTCTCCACTTGTAAATTTATATTCTTAATTTTAAGTCACTATATTTTATAATTTTAATACCAAAATCAGTTTTACGCTCTTATGAGCGGTACTCCAAGCAGTGGAGGAAGTTATACACAAAGAAGAAGAAGAAGGAGCCTATTCCCAAATTCATTGTATTTTGTAGAATGCATTATTTTCAGTGATTTAACAGGCCGGGGACAATCTCCCATTTTAGAGACAATCACTTAAATGTTTATCAATCTCTGTTTTCAGTAATCAGTTTCAAGTATTAATGAATACTTTAAGATTAAATTTGGGAATTTTGATTAGAATTCAAAAGGGCACATCTTTTACATACTGAATATAGTATACAACAAAAGATAATCTTTTAAGTTTATCATTCTGGAGTTTATAGCTACATAAGTTTTGTATCTATTAATTTCAAAATGGTAAACTAAAATGTCAACCACTCTGAACTGAAGTTGAGTCATTTGGACCATTTTCAGTAAAACCCAGATCTGTAGCAAAATTTTACTTCCAAAGGGTGGAGCCACCCTTTTCTTGACTAATTTCAGTCATATTGGACCATTTTCAGTAAAATCCCTTTCCGTCACAAATTTTAATACCAAAGGTCAGAACAACCCCGTTCCTGACTAAAGTTTAGTCAAGAAATGGTAAGAAGTTCTCCAAAGGGAAGTGTAAAATAAATAAATAACATGAAACACTCGATCAGTGTCCACAAATTTTCAGCCGATTGACCTTAATCAAGTGGAAATAAAAATAACAGAATCTTCATGTGAAATCCATTTCTGTTGGTTTCCAAGAAATATACAAGAAAATTCTATAATAAATAGATAACTCAATTATAGATCTGGATTATCACTTTGTAGATTTGGTGGCAGATTATTATGGGACATTGCTGTAGATTATAATCAAGAAAATGCAGGTAACTGCTGTTTTTTTTTTTTGCTTTTTCTTTTTCTTTTTTTTTTTGTGTTAAATCTCAATTGTATAAGGAATTTAATTAAAATTTTTGATGAGAAGTTTTCAATCCTTGTTATTTGTATTTTGATGAGAAGTTTTCAATCCTTGTTATTTGTATTTATCACAGATATTCAGATGTAGAGGTGTTTTGTTCTTTTATATCATTTCATGAAGTATTGTTTTCTCATATTTTCTTAAATTTTCTGCAACAGGTGTTGATGGGCAAAACACAGAGCATTCTGCAGTGTTCATTATAGGCAGCAGAAACTCAGTAAGTAGCATGTGACTGTAAGCATGTATGTAACATGGAAAGAGAATTATTATTGTTTTTGTAACAAACAATTTAAAGTGTAGTATTTAAATACCAGTAAATACTCGAATATATGCAATACACACTTTTTTAAATCAATTTGTCTTATCAATTTTTTTACTTTGTATTATACATAGGATTAGAAATCTGTAACTTTTTTTCCACACTCTTATCGACTTAGTGGTAACCATGACTTAAGCTTCAGTGGAGGAATTTAGGGGGTGGGGGTGCGTATGATAGTTAAAGTACCCAAAGCTGTCAATCAAACCCACGAGGCGTGAGATATGTCTATTATTTGTATACTGTCTGCTTCCCATAGTAAATGCCTAAGGCGATAACAGGAGTAATGTCTACAGTGTACCATTCAAATGAACACAATAGAAGACTTATGACGTGTTAATTTAGCAATGGTTTCTGGTTAGCAGATTGTACAGGTGATACAGTGATCTAGAATTAATTGGTTGATTGATTGTTATGCAACAAGTGAAATTACTTGACCGTAATGGCACGAGCATCGACAGTTTAGCAGATAAGACTCATTCATTCATTATTTCTTTATTTTGTCTTCACAAACATTGGCGATCTCCACGCAAAGTTAACGTATTTAATTTGGACACACATGTTTATTGTAACAAGAAAAAATTGAAGCGGTCATTTGGACGAAGGTTAAATACTAGTACGGCCGCAATACTCAAGAAATTTAAGTCCTTGCCAGTTTGATTGAAATGAAATGAATGAGAGAAAAGCGTTGATATCACATGATGAATAAAGGCTGGTCGTTCCATGCCGCTTTTGATGATAATACATGTTATGCGATTACATTGTGAAAGGTATGTGGCAAAGCAAATTCAGTTGACAACATCATCGATGTCATATACATGTGCTGAAAAATCTTGATTGCGTCTCAAGGTCTTGCTGTTTCAACACAAAATTGACATTATTTTTAGGATTTTTCCCCTGCGTATTATACACAGAGTTAGTTTTTTCATGATTTTCGAGGTTATTTTTTAGGTGTGTATTATACTTGGGTGTGTATTATATCCAAGTATTTACGATAGCATGTTATTCTAAATATATTCCTTTTCTTAGAGTCTTTTCAGTTAAACACAAGAAACTATCAGTATAGTTGTACCGTGCATGTACCGTGGACATTGGATTTGGGCGTGTAAAGCCGCGGACACGCGTGGACACTGTCCCTGTATATCGGCCATATTGACCGCGTATATATGTGGTCATTTACCTGTGTCCGCGCCGTCAGACGGTCAAACGTGGACACGAAATATGTCCCGGTAAAGGGGTATGATAGTGCTAAAAAGGCAGCGACCTTATGATGATGCGTATTGTGTTTGGTCAGTGAAGCATGAAAAATAACGAAATTACACTTAAAGATATCTTGATTAATAATCATTTAACATCTTTTTAAATCTCCTCTGCTTGATTTTACAATGAACGTTTGAAATGTATCTTAAGATATTCTGCTATTCTAAATATTTTAAAACTAGAACGCATTTTTTATATAAAAATTGAAAATATAGTGCGCACCTGGAGCACGGACTTATATAATGTTTTAGATACATACGTCCCTGTTTGGACGTATAACTACGTTATATACGTTCTTTATACCCGTATATCTACTTGTAAAAGTGCATCAATGGTATTTGAATGGAATCGGTAAAGACAAGTTGATTGGTCATTGTACAGATACGTGTATAAGTGTGATTTAAAAGAGAAAACTGAAGACATCTGACAAAGCTGTATGACAAAATCACCAAGGACATGCACACACCAAAAAAAAAAAAATGATTTATTATTCCGAGAGTGTGTCGAGTTTCTTTGTAATACCTATTTCGGACTCTTAATTAAAGAAGGCAACGATACGAATTGAAGAGCGCAATTACTACTTGTGGGTTCAGTACAGTAAAGCCGACTTTAAAATCAAATAAATTCATATTATATGTGATATGATATTCATTATTGATTGCTCTGATAAACATATTCAGATTTTGAAATATTACATGCGATTACGATGAAATACACGATTGATTAATTCTGGTAGATATTTATACATATGGACATTGATCTTCATTCTATTTTATTATTATTATTCTTCTTTTTTATGTATTCTTTTATCTTCCTGGTGAAATGCAGGGAAACTTTTGCAAAATATTTATAATCTCAGAACAAAAGACAAAGCATGCGCACAGGAGTCGCAAGGGAAACTAGAGTGTCAGTCGTTTTCTTACCTAAACAGTAAAGAAAAGTATCTTTCAGAACCCCCCCCCCCCTTTAAAGTTTTTAGCTTCTTACATACTCCTGCCAGATATAGGGCCGTATGTACATGTATCTTATGATTTCATCGGATACGATCGTCTAATTCCGTGTATTAATCAGTGTCATAAGTCAAACCCTTTTTCGCTACCAGGGTGAAGTAGAACAATAGACTTCACACAACACGCGTGCTCCAGTCGTAAGGTTACCTGGACTAAGTGCCGTTTGACCTGAACAGAGAGGAAAAGCCCCCCCCCCTTTTTTTTTTTCTTGTTTTGTCTCGTTACATATTCTTTCCCAATACGATCGTTTCTATTTTTGTATTAATTTCACGGATACGAACATGCAATTATATATAAAAGATGAAGACCCGACTGAACACTGAATTTTGCATGTTTTACATTAATACATACACAAATATATATTTTGGTTGTATTGAAAAAGTTAAAAATACGTTTGCAAACGATATCTCGTGCACAGCAGAGAGAGAGAGAGAGAGAGAGAGAGAGAGAAGGGGGGGGGGGGGGTGACGTGTCGTTACTTTAACTCGGCTGTTGAGGGGGAGTAATAAATCACAAGAAATCTGATAATAATTAATTTTCAAATATAAAATAGTAATGCTAGTACACAATTTATTAATACACACCCACATATAACGATAGAATACATGTATATGCATTGGGATGTACATGTATGACAGTCTTCACACTAGAGATTTTCACACCTCTGTGGCTCAAATTAAAAAAAAAGTTGGTTCACACATGAATGATCAGGCGTTTTCCACAACAGGGGAACACCTTGGATACTTTCAACTAAGGGTGATTTAGAAAACATTGTGATTTTTATTTTATTTATTTATTTTTTCTTTAATCAAAAACTCCTTAAATAAAACATCGTGTTTTCCTATTTTTTTTTTTTTTGCAAAACGCCCGAGTCTGGCGCCAGAAACTGAGAAAATCATTTCAATTATATCAGTTTAATTTATTCCATTATCACAAGGACTTATAAACAATTTGTTTATAAGTCCTTGATTATCAAACATTCAAATAAATTGTCAAACAGAATGGGTTTATTCTATTTATGGATATGGACAGGTAACAAAGAAGTTAATCGTAAATGTCCGATACCTGCTGTGAACAAGTGAAACTATCGTTAATGTTCTTTGATTAACATGACATAATACCGGCAAGAAAGATATTCGGGCTAATGGTCACAAAAAATTAAGAATAAAAAAAAAAATAATAAATCTTAAAATAACTGACACCATTTCCACGGCAATATTGTTGTATTCACTCGTTTTTCAAAACTACGCTCTATTAACAGCCGGTTTATAGGTTATCGGGGCCGTAACTAAATAATCTGGAAGTTTCACGATCGTATTTTTAAAGACAAAATGACATCACGTTACGTCTGACGGTTTGTAAAATACAGGCACATCTATATAATGTCCCTTACGTCCACTGTGGGACAATTTTAATTTAAAGGTGTGAAAAGCTCGTCCGTTTTGTCCACCAGAGGACACGTACAGGTAAAAGGTGTGAAAACCTTGTCCGCTTTGACCTCGAGAGGACAAGTACAGGTAAATGGCAAATTGTATTATAAACATTAACGTGGACAGAAACTGACCTCCCGTGGTGTCCACGGAGGACAGACGTGGACTGCCCACCGCGGCAACGAGGATTTTCCAACTTCCACGGTACATGTACGGTATGAAAATATATAGAAATCGCTCAATCAAGAAATGTAGGTCATACTGACCTTATACTATTTGAAAACCAAACTGCTTACAGATGTCTTCCTACTTCAAAAATATGAAGCCTATATCACTTCCAAAAACTGAGGTTTTGCTTAAGTGTTGATGGGCAGACAAGCAGACAGACAGCACCAATATTTGAACCAAAATGCTTTACAGTACAGCCAAAATTGTTAAAATATGAACTTGATCAGCTATTGAATTTGTTTTACAGGGGAAGACGTCAATAATCCTTCGTTTCCTTGACAGGTTTGTTGTTTTTTATAAAATATTTTAATATAAACATTTGCTTTTTATCGTTTTGAAGTCACTATATTTAACAAAGAATATTTAGCAGTAATTTTACAGTATGAATTATACACTAATGCTTACACCACATTACCTGTTAACTACAGTATTGTACTCCTATACAACTCTGTGCTATTCTGATGTTTTCAATTGTCAGTTTAGGACTACAAGATTGCACAACTTAATTCTTCAGTACAAAGCAAACATGATTCATGTTCAGCCAATTTTTTTCCAGATTCTCATGATTACATCATTATTGCTTAAAACATATCAAGTCTTGTTAACTCTTACTGTTTCTGTGATTAATACTTTATAAATCCCTTGAAATATGCAATAATCCACATCCACTTCTATTAGGCAGTTTGAAAATATTGTCTACAACGATTTTGTCACCTGACTGTTGGAATTTCAGTTTATTACACCTACTATGTTACCATATTTGAAACTTTGTGCTCCTTCTACAGAAAACAAATGTGAAATCATAGGTATACCTTGAAATCCCCATGTGTACAAAATAGTGAGCAATATCACCATCAAAATGAAGTCTGGTAAGTGTTATATCAATTCTTGGTTGATTCTTCTAACGGATATTTTTTAAGTTAATTTGAATTCCCTCCTGATATTTGGTAAAGAATATTTTTTACATTTATCTAAAATTGTCAAAAATAATTTTTGGAAAGATGTTTTCTTATCCTATCATAATCTAAGAAATCTACTAGACAGAGATAAAACTTTGCATGAATCTTTATGGTATAATGAGCTGATCAAAGTAAACAATCAAACATTATACTACTCTGATTGGATTGATAGAGGTATACATTATGTTTATGATTTACTTGATAGTAGTGGTAGAATATTGTCTTATGAATCTTTTTGTGTCAGATTTAACTTCTCACCTCTTTTTACTGTATTTTATGGTATCTGTATGTGTATTTTAAAGAGGAAGTTAAACAAAAATATGGACACTTTTTCTCAGAATCAGCCATATTATCCTATTAACAAAAATTCTTAGGAAAAACAAAAAGGGGGGGTCAAAAGATTTTTATGATATATTCATTATGAAATATTATAGTAGACCAAAGAGTGAGCTTAAATGGGAAATAGAATTAGATGTACTTAATGATGAGCTGTGTTGGCAAAAAAATAAATTTAGGCGTTCACAAATATTCAAATGATTGTATGATGAAGTGGTTTCAATATCGTATTTTACATAGGAATTTAGGAACAAATGCACTGTTGCAAAAGATAGGTGTTAATTCTTCAAATTTATGTTCTTTTTGTCAGTCAAACCCAGAAACTGTTTCCCATTTATTATTTAAATGTCAGTTCTCTTACAAAGTATGGAACGATTTTCTAATTTGGTTGATCAATGTTTTTGATATTAATTTAGACTTGAATATTATTAAGATATTATTTGGTCTTCTTAGTGATAAGTATAGGATATTAGATACAATTATTTGTTTGATTAAACAACATATTTACAGAAAAAAAATTGCAAAGTCGCATTCCAACTTTCGAAGGTGCAAAAATATATCTCTCTGATTATATCAAGACAGAACGGCATATATACAGGAAAAATAACAGAATTAATGAATTTAGAAAAAAATGGGGCTCTTTTACCATATTAGCTGAATAATATAATTTGTATTACATGTACTTTAATTTAATTGCTGATTTAAAAACCACATAATTTCTTTTTTTCTTTTGAGAAATTAACAGGTCACATTTAATTTACATTCAATTTATGTTACCAGCTTTGGAAATTGTATGTTTTTGTGTTTTTATACAGTAATATCTATAACCTATATGTTTCTTAATAGTGTCTTTTGTGCTGTTGTCACATAGATGTTACTTGTACTTTGTATGTCTGTGTGTATGTATATGTTATATAAAGTAACAAATAAAAAAAAGTGTTATAACTGTGATAGAGAATTTTAGAAAAAGCATATATTTTTGCACTTATTTTTATATATTAGTAGCATTATTTTAAACATTGAAAACTTACATGTAGTGCACATTGTAACCTGAAATTTTCATGGTCAGGTGACAAAATTATGGAATATAATTTCAAATGGCCTGATAAAACTGGATGTGTATTATGTAAGATATCATGGGATCTATAAAGGATTAATCGCAGAAACAGTAAGAGTTAACATAGGTTGATATGTTTTAAGCAAAATAATGATGTAATCATGAAAATTAAGAAAAAAATTGTGCTAAATGTGAATTTTGTTCATTCTGCACTGAAGAGTTGAATGGAGGGATCTTGCAGCCCTAACCTGACAGCTGAAAACGTCAAAATAGCAAATAGTCGGGTAGAGGTACATTATTGATTGATTGATTATTGTTATATGTCACTCCATGATTATTTCATGTATATGGTGATGGCATCTGCCTGATGTGTCGCATAGAAATTTTTATGCCCCTGGATTGATAGATCGGAGGCATATTGTTTTTGGTCCTGTCTGTCTATCTGTTTGTTTGCTTGTTTGTCTGTTATCAACTTCAACTTCAGCCGTAACTTTTGAAACATGAGGGATAGAGACTTCAGGCATACTCAACTAATGAAGCCCTTTCAAGTGACACCAAGGTGGATGACCTTTTGACCTTGACAATGACCTTTACGCTAAAAGTAATTGTTTGGACTTTGTTGCCGCAGGGGGCATAAGTGTTTCACAAACACAGCTTGTTACCTTTGCAATGGACCCACCTAAAGCAGTGAGGAATTTTTACGTACCATGCCTGCCATGATGCAGGACTTCAGCTGGAATTACTGCTGTTGGAAAGACAGAACACTGGTGTGCCCAGGGGGAGGGGGAATTGAATCTGCGACAATTTGATCACAAGCAATATTGTACATTATTGTACTTAGATGCACATTACCTTTCAGTTAACCAAAACCCTGTGGTAAAATGATCTTAATCAATTATTTGACTCCTGTGTTATATACTGCATTTCTCTAGTCATCAATTCAAACCCAGAAAAGAGGTCAGTTTACAAATAGCATTTAAATTTTATACAAGACCTTTCATATTGAAATGATAGTTTGTAGTGTTTCAATCTGAATATATCAAGAATACACAAATATGACAAAAGTTTGATTTTTCAGCATGTGCACCTTCACATAGCATGACATAGCTTATAGATATACTTGGAATTACGTATACAATGCAATAAGATGAACTCAAAATTATCTATAAAGTTGAGACTCAAAATTGTTGGTACATCACTGAGGAATAAACACTTCTATCTAAAATTTTTCTTCTCCAGAGATGAAGTACCAAAGCCTACTGTTGCATTGGAGTATACATTCGGACGCAGAGCTAAAGGTCATAATATTGTGAGTTGTCAAGTTACATTGTCATATTCTTTGCAGTAGCTTAAAGGTTTATCTTGTTTATTGTGTAAAATGTTTCATGTACTGAAAGATTGTTTTACCTATTTTTTCAATGCTTTTGTGGTATTTTTGAAGTTGAAAAGTTAACTTTTTCTATGATTGATACTCCAGAACTGAAAAAAGAAATCTTTAAGTGTATGTATTCTCTGTTCATTCTAAAACATCAGTCTAGTCCCTTTCTGTGTCAGAATTGTAATTCCAAGGGATATATTCAAATGATGTAACTGCTAAACAACCAAAGACAAGTTGACAGATTGAAATGGAGAAAAAGTTCTGTTCTTGTCTTTAATATTCTAAAACATGGTTGTACTTTGATTTTTGTTTCGTGTATTGTTTTAAAATTATTCTTTTTTACCTTAATTCTAATCTACATGTTTTCTAAAAATTTGCTTATGTAATTACAGTTTTGGTTAATTCTGTGACCTCACATCATTATATCGGAAAATGTCCAGTCAATATGTGAATATATACTTAGGTTATGTACAAAATAATATCATGTCATCTGTTATCTGTATTTGCTGAAAAAGAAACAACATTCTTTATATTGTCTCATTGCATGTATGTTAAATTAATGTCTGCAAATTTGTTGAAAGAGTTTTACTTTTATTCACCATAACAAAATTTATAATAAATAAATATAATTATGTTTATAATAATAAATTTATAATAATTATCAAAAATATCATAAATAATACAACATATCATTTCAAATTTGCTCCCTTTTATTTTCAGGCAAAAGATGTAGGTCATATATGGGAACTTGGAGGAGGGACATGGCTGAACAAGCTAATGGATGTACCACTTAATCCAGATACAATAGAGTAAGACTTGTAGACTTTACAGTGAATTGATTGACGTCTACCAAACATAGCTATATGTTTTTTACAATAACGTTATCAACTTCATTCATCATCAAGAAGTTTTTGCTTGATCTATGATTTTCATATATGTATATGTTAATTTTTATAATAATATATACACTTATTTCAAAATTTTGTCTGATAGGTCAAAACACAAAATCAGTCCTCATAATAAGCTAATAATCACTCAGTAATACAGATATTTGATCACTTGGGTTTTGGTTTTCTTTGACAGACACACTGCCCTAGTGATTATGGTGGACTTATCAACTCCATCAGAAATTTGGTTCACATTAGAAACACTGTTAGAGGCGGCCAAAGCTAGGATAGAAAATATTGTTTTAGAAATGAAACAGCAAGATCCAGGTCTTAGAGACAGACTGAAAAAGAAAGCTAGGGAAAGAGCTGGTGGGGAAGATCATCCAGTAAGTAAACTAAATATAGGTCAAAAAGTTACATAAATAAATTTTTCTTGGTAAACAAGTGGATTCCAATTCTACACTGTAACTTTGTAGACTGTAACATCAGTCAGTTCTCTGGTTAGAGTAATTTGGAAGGTCTACCAATGATACACTGTTAGGAATTTCCTTCAGGTAGTACATATACAGTATCATCCACGGCCAAACACTGACCTCCACCATTTGAATGAGGTAATTCTGATGTGACGTGAAAAAAATATCAAAGGATATTTTCCTCTTCATTATTTTATTTTTACTGTTATATGTATAGTACTTTATAGGCAATCTATTACTTCTAATCAGCTTTTCCAAAGTACATTAACTACAATGAAACTGATGAACATCTTTATTGTTATAAGGACAGGAGTATGATAGATCCTTTTTTGATCCCTCTGGCTATCATTGGTGGTAAAGCTGATCTGTTCCAGGTAAGGTTTTATTGGCACTTTTGTATACATTTGTATTTAACACCCAAAATTTTGCTTCTGTAGCCACAGTCGACAGTGATGCAAGCATATTATACATTCTGTAACTTTCCACACTCTTGATTATTAATATTGAAATTTAATTGCATATAGATTGAAAATATATTGTATATATAATCATTTTGACTACTTAGTACAAATAATTTGCTTTACATCATCTTTGTAAAGACCAAGAAATGAAATAATTGCCCAGAATATGTTGTAGACCAATATATCATATTTTACTTTCAACCAAATATGAAATATGTCCTTGTTTATTTACATATTGCTTAATTTTAAATGAAATATGTCCTTGTTCATTTATATATTGCTTAATTTTAAATGAAATATGTCCTTGTTCATTTATATACTTCATAAATATTAATGAAATATGTCTTTGTTCATTTATATACTACTTTTTAAATTTTAAATGAAATATGTCCTTGTTCATTTATATACTGTTTAAATTAAATGAAAACTGTCTTTGTTCATTTATATACTGCTTAAATTTAAATGAAATATGTCTTTTTTCATTATATACTACTTAAATTTAAAAGAAATATGTCTTTATTCATTATATACTGCTTAAATTTAAAAGAAATATGTCTTTATTCATTTATATACTGCTTAAATTTAAATGAAATATGTCTTTATTCATTTATATACTGCTTTAATTTAAATGAAATATGTCTTTGTTCATTTATATACTGCTTAATTTTACAGGATTTTGATTCAGAGAAAAGGAAAGTAGTTTGTAAAACATTACGTTTTGTAGCTCATACTTATGGAGCATCACTGCAGGTAAACTTCTGATGCAGAGGATATTTCTTTTATTTAAATATGTCATAATCATACATGATATTCTGGCTTGATGTCACTATCTATATTGCTCTGTGAAATTCCAGAGAAAAACTGGCTGGAAATGTTGGAAGGGGGGTGGAATTTGGGGCATTTAAATTTTTGGCATTATCTTAAGACACCATAAGACTTTAAGCTGGTCAGTATGAACTTCTGCACAAAGTGGGACAGGAAGTTTGTAAAGTATATGTAATAAAGTTTGTGACAGATGGGTATTGTCCTGGATAGCTCATTGGTGAGAGTGTCTACCTTGATACTAGTGGAAGGTTCTGGGTTCTATTCTAGAGTCCAGCAACAATTTTTCACCCTGCCTGTTACAGATTTGGTGCTGTGGCTGGCCGTCATGAGTTGCATGTTTGTTTGTGCACTATGGGGGTTACACTGTTTTTCGGTTTTCAAAGTTGACAACCTCTAGGAGGGGAGGAGTGTGACAGACAGGTATCGGCTCAGACAGCTCAATGGTGAGAGTGTCCACCTTTATAGTAGAAGGTTCTGGGTTCGATTTCAGGGTCCAGCCACAATTTTTCACCCTGCCTGTTACAATTTATTACATTTAGTTTGATTGACAGAAATATTACAATTGTTTTTGTCAGAATCACTTCAGGAGTTTTCATTATTGTAAATAGTTAAGTCTGATGAATTCCTCCAAATGTTCTAAATGTCACCAGTAAACTACATTGATGTCTGACTTCAATGAGTAAAACACATACAGTTACATGTTACTTTATATTATACAATGGCAATAGTAGTTAAGGTGTTTTGTCATGTGAAGTATTTTTTGTACAATATCACAATTGGAAATTTGGTATGGATATCTTAAGATTAAATATATGGTACATGTATATTGTTTCCATTCCAATGTTTTATACATGATCAATAGTTTTATGTAAAATGCCTATGTGATGTAACTGACTCTCTTTTACTGAAACACAGATATCTAAAATTTCTGCTGAAATTGAATCGATGTAAATATTCCCATTCCAAAATTTCCTTGAAAATATTTAAGATGAACTCCTGACAATTCGAATAATTTCTTTTGACCCCTTGACGTTCCAATGTGTTTAGAATGATTTGTATTCTTGCAACACTCTTGATGTTCCAATGTGTTTAGAATGATTCGTATTCTTGCTACACTCTTGACGTTCCAATGTGTTTAGAATGATTCGTATTCTTGCAACACTCTTGACGTTCCAATGTGTTTAGAATGATTCGTATTCTTGCTACACTCTTGACGTTCCAATGTGTTTAGAATGATTCGTATTCTTGCAACACTCTTGACGTTCTGATGTGTTTAGAATGATTCGTATTCTTGCTACACTCTTGACGTTCCAATGTGTTTAGAATGATTCGTATTCTTGCTACACTCTTGACGTTCCAATGTGTTTAGAATGATTCATATTCTTGCTACACTCTTGACGTTCTGATGTGTTTAGAATGATTCGTATTCTTGCTACTTTCTTGACGTTCCAATGTGTTTAGAATGATTCGTATTCTTGCTACACTCTTGACGTTCCAATGTGTTTAGAATGATTCATATTCTGCTACACTCTTGACGTTCCAATGTGTTTAGAATGATTCATATTCTTGCTACACTCTTGACGTTCCAATGTGTTTAGAATGATTCGTACTCTTGCTACACTCTTGACGTTCCAATGTGTTTAGAATGATTCGTATTCTTGCTACACTCTTGACGTTCCAATGTGTTTAGAATGATTCATATTCTTTCTACACTCTTGACATTCCAATGTGTTTAGAATAATTCGTATTCTTGCTACACTCTTGACGTTCCAATGTGTTTAGAATAATTCGTACTCTTGCTACACTTTTGACTTTCCAATGTGTTTAGAATAATTCGTATTCTTGCAACACTCTTGTGGTTTTTACACTTCAGAATATTAATGTGTATGTTAATTTTGTAGTTTTTCAGTTCTAAACAGGAACAGTTAGTGAATAAAATGAGAGCGCTGATCAGCCATCATTTATTTGCTACTTCTGCTAAGTAAGTATATTTGTATGTCTGCATTTGTATTTAAAGGTATCAGGAAACTCATTGACCAACCTTCTACTACGAAGTATTATAGCCAGACGGTTCCCTTTAGGTGTGCTTAAAACCTCACCTTTTTTCAGAAGTGGACCGCTGTTACATGCTTACTTAGAATTAGCATTCTGCTTCACTTTACAGCTCATTTTATGTCAAACTTTCAAATGTTCTCTCTTCATACTCACCCTCTTCTTTGGATCTAGTGAGCAACCCATTTTGAAATTCTGATAATTATAGATAGACAATATTTGGTCACATTTATGAATGGGTGAACAGTAATTTGCAACCTTGCAGAGTGGGCAAAAGTGCTACTGGTTTGTTTTGATTCCAGACTGAATCTGAATGTTTATATGGATTTCAATTTAAAATCTTGGTTTTTTCACGCCCTACTTGCCACCATAAAGGTGAAATATTTATGCTGTTTTATTAAACACAAACCCCCTAAACATTCATATTAGTCATTTAAGTTCAAAATATCTATTCATGTTAAAAGTATTGAATTTACTAAGTCAGAATCCTGATATGTTGATAAATGCATTAGTAGTGTCTTCAAAGTATCTGTCCATTTGTCTTTTCATAGTTGTGAATAAATCTTTGACAACATAGGCTAGTTAACTTTTCCTCCCATTTACAGAAATGTCATCAAGATTGATTTTGTTGTCAACGATAGGGAGGCTTATGATGACCTACATTTGCTGATTGTTTTATTATGTTTTAATGCTTTGGTGTCTAAGATGTCAAGTAAACATTGGCACAGCCAGCATTGAACTTTTCCTTCTGTTTGACAGCTCAAAAACAAGGAAAACTGGTTCAAATCAAATGAAAATAGGGAAATGGGAGAAAACATAATCTATTGCTAGAGTGTTGTGGTCATATAGAAATCCACTAATTCTCAATAAGCCTCAACCTGAACTAATTTAGAATTTATTTGAAACTCATGTTGGGGGATTTCTCTATCAGTACCAGACCCTTGTTCTGAAATGCTTTATTATTGTTTAAAATAGTTTAATTAAATAATAAAGACTAATTATATTGTAGTTTGTTCCATAATGAAGTACTTTTTGTGCCTCCGGAATCAAAGATTGAAGGCACAGAGTTTTTTGCCTGGTCTATCTGTCTGTAGCAAAAAAACTTTATAATGGGTTGTAATTTTTGAATCATAAGAGCTAGGGCTTTGATATTTCACATATGTATTCCTTGTGACAAGACCTTTTCTGTCAGTTCAGATATTTTGGACCTTGTGACCTTGATCATGACCTTTGACCTACATTTCAAAAACTTGAACATTAGTTATAACTTTTGAGACATAAGATCTAGGGCTTTCATATTTTACATGCATATTCTTCTTGTAAAGATTTTTCCCTCTATACAATCATTTGTTGGCATCTTCACCTTGACCATAACCTTTGACTTATATTTTTCAAAAACTTAAACATTGGTTATAACTTTTTAAACATAAGAGCTAGGGCTTTCATATTTCACATGCATATACTTTGTGACAATATCTTTCTCTTAATACATGTACATTAATTTTTGACCTTGTGACCTTGACCATTACCTTTGACCTACATTTCACAGACTTTAACATTTGGTTATAACTTTTGACACATAAAAGCTATAGCTTTCATATTTCACATACATATTCCTTATGACAAGACCTTTTCATCGGTACAGTAATTTTGATCTCGTGACCTTGACCATTACCGTGAGTTACATTTTAAAAACTTTTAACTTTGGTTATAACTTTTGAATGATAAAAGTTTGGGCTTTCATAATTCACATGCATATTCCCATGTGGTGGGATGTAATCAAGATATAGGACATTGCAGAATTTGCCTCATTTGGACTTTGTTGCCGTTAGGGGCATTCATGTTTCATAAGCACATCTTGTTTATTTTCAGTAAAACTTTACAAACAGATCACAACAAACATCTTTTGATTCCTGCTGGTGCTGATTCATTACAACAAATAGGTAACTAACAATATAACAGAAACAGAGGGCTACAATATAGCACAATAAAGAGCAACAATATACCAGTAACAGAAACATAGAGCACATAGATTACATATGTCGCAAAACTTCAGTAACAAATAAATCTAGAAAATGCTTGTAAAGACTCTTCAAAATAAAGATGCAGAAAATAAATAACCATCTGCATGGTTTATTTTCAGGATCACCACCTCTCTCCGACAAAGATATAGGACGTGTTTCAGCCAAGTAAGACTGTATTATCATATGTATTTCATACCATATATAATTAACAATAGCATTGTTATGGTATAACATACTTTATCTATCAAACTTTATGTATCCTGTATGATTTATGTGATATGTTTTATTTACAGGAATCCAATGCAGTTATGGAAACATGCATTTTCTGGCTACTTTCCTCAGAGTGTAAGTTAATGATTTTATTAGCATCTGTGGCCAAGTTGGCTCAAGTACTCATTCTGTCCCATTGGCTACCTCTCATACAACAATGTAGATTTTACTGCACTATTTTCATATCATGTGACTTTATGGTTTCATCTTAAGGTCACATGTGTACAACTACAAAATGTCATCTTCATGATGTTTGTTTTCATTTGTTGTTTGGATAACTCTTAAATATTAAATGGTAGAAAAAAGTTTCCTTTAAACTTTGAAACATTTGAATGTTTTCTCACATTATATGAGCACATAAGAGAATAGTAATATTAGTATAACATAGCTTTTTACATTATATGAGAAGAAAAATAATTTTGTATGAAATTATATAAAGTTTCATCAAGATTTTTGAAGGTAAGCCCATAACAAAATTGTTAGAAAGAGAGACAATCAACAACTCTTTTAAGAGAGCATAAAGTATTGCTTTGGAACTCATTGTACTGCTGATGGTCAGTAGTTTTCTTTGGGCAGTCATAAAGTCCCAGACTTTTGAGTCAAACTCTAATGACTTGAATGACTAGTGTTCCATTCGATCCCTTAAAATTGAATTTATCCAGAGTGTTATGTTTATGTATAATGCAATTAAATGGAAATGCATAAAATCTCTACAGCTACAGGTCTGCTATTGTAATTCCACACTCTGTAAATTCTATTAATTGATGTACACAATCGGAATACTATCGCCATTTATTACAAAAACGGAATGGATGAGTTGTTACGATTGTGATGTACAGTGTATTTTTGTGTAGTGCTTGGTTAGGGTTACTGTGAATCATATAAGGACTTTGTTTTTCGTATACATTTGTTATTGATGTAGATTTACATGTAAGGTGGGTCATTTTCTTATTTCAACTTATTCCCTTCACTAATTATACTGGTAAGGAAAAGTTTGATGTTTTACACTTATCCTTAAATATTATACCAGTAATGCCAATATTCTTCAACTTACAGGATATGTCCAATCCAGCTCTTGTCGATGATCCTGCTAAAGACCCTCAGTATGTGGAATCAGCCATTGACTCATTGAGGTCACAAAAAGATGAGGTAAACCTTTATATTTAACATTGAAGAAGTGTACTCATTACCTCGGCAGTTTCCTGTGAGAGTAGCTGTAGAGTAGGTGTAACCCAATCAATAATTTGCTTGGCTTAAGACCTACAGGTCCTGAGTTAAAAACCAACCATTGCTCAGTCAGTATCATGCTTTGCTCAGGGCTCGCAGGTCCTAAATTATTTACTTGCCATTGCCGAGTCAGAAACATACTTGGATCAGGCCCCAGAGGTCCTGAAATAAAGACATACCATTGCAGTCAGCAACATGCTTGGCTCAGGTTCTAAATCAAAAACGTGCCATTGGTCAGTCAGTGATATGCTTGGTTCAGAGCCCACAGGTCCTGAATTAGACACCCACCATTGCTCAGTCAGTTGTATGCTTAGCTCAGGGCCCACAGGTCCTGAATTAGACACCCACCATTGCTCAGTCAGTAATATGCTTAGCTCGGGGCCCACAGGTCCTGAATTAGAGACCCACCATTGCTCAGTCAGTAATATGCTTAGCTCGGGACCCACAGGTCCTGAATTTGAGACTCATCATTGCTCAGTCAGTAGTGTGCTTGGCTCAGGGCCCACAAGCCCTGAATAAGAGAACCCCCCCCCCTTTCCCCCCTTTTAACTCTTCAGGAGTCCCTAATTGTAGATAAGACAGTAAAAATTTAGGCCGTTTCACAGAACACATTGGAACATAACATTCCTCACTGCTTTGATTGGATCTGTTGGATTAGTCCATATTTCTGTGTAGTGCTTCAGGCAGAAGTGATTTTTATGTAAATTAATTCATTTTGATGTGACACAAAACAACAAACAAACATACATTAAAAAGTAAAGGTCTTATCATAAAGAAAGGGTACTGGCACATTATCGGAAAAACATGCAGTAAAAGTTGACTAATTCTATACATGTATATCTCTGTGCAGGCCGATGAAAATCATTCATTTTGGTATTGTTATAGAAAAGATTTTGAAATTGATTTATCCATTCGATATTGTAGGAACTGGAAAGATACAGAAGATTATGTGAGCGTCGAGCAAAAGAGGCCCAAAGAGGAGGATATACAGAAGCAACTTATTAACATAGACTTATGTAACAAATTTTCAAGACAATTCCTCCTACAGTACATGTACCATCATTTCTCCACTCATTCATTAATCTGTATCTGAAAATGATACATACTATAACACTGTGATAATTTACTAGAAAAGGGATTATATTCCGTCCAAATAGTTTATTCTTTGTTGTAAACTATTAAATTATCTTCGAATATTTGTTTTTGTGGTGATTTCTGATTAAGGAATTTCCTAAGAAAAGTATTTCTTGTATCAGAGGATACTTATTAATAGCATTATTATGCTCCCCGAAAACTTTCGGGAGAGCATATAGTCGCTGTCATGTCCGTGTGTCTGTCTCTTTGTTCGTTTGAGCTCATATCTCCTATACCTTTTATCAGAATTTGATCATACTTCACCAAAATATTATTTTGGTTAAGGGCTTTGGGACAAGGGTCACTCAAGGTCATTTCTGAAATCTCAAGGTCACTTAAGAACTATGACATAAAAACAATGAAATACGTACATCTCCTCGTTTGAGCTCATATCTCCTATACCTTTTATCAGAATTTGATCATACTTCACCAAAATATTATTTTGGTTAAGGGCTTTGGGACAAGGGTCACTCAAGGTCATTTCTGAAATCTCATTGTCACTTAAGAACTATGACATAAAAACAATGAAATACGTACATCTCCTACACCTTTCATTAGAATTTGAGCATACTTCACGAAAATATTCTGTAGGTTAAGGACTTTTGGACAGAGGTCACTCAAGGCCATTTCTGAAAGGTCAGGATCACTTATTAACTATAATACCATGAAGTTCATATATCTTCTACACCTTTCATCAGAATTTGATCATACTTCATTAAAATTTTATTTTGATTAAAGGCTTTTGGACAAAGGTCACTCACAGTAATTTCTGAAAGGTCAAGGTCACTTATTAACTATGACTGTCACTTATTAACTATGACTTAAAATACCATGCATTCCTGTATCTCCTATACCTTTCATCAGAATTTGATCATACTTCACCAAAATGTTCTTTAGGCTAAGGACAATTGGACAAAAGCCACTCAAGGTCATTTCTGAAAGGTCAAGGTCACTTATTGACTATGACTGAAAATGCCATGAAGTACTTATAACTCCTACACCATTCATCAGAATTTGATCATACTTCACCAAAATGTTATTTAGGTTAAGGGGCTTTTGGACAAAGTTCACTCAAGGTCATTTCTGAAAGGTCAAGGTCACTTATTAACTATGATTTAAATACCATGAATTACTTATATCTCGTACACCTTTCATTATAATTTGATCATACTTCACCAAAAATGTTATTTAGGTTAAGATCTTTTGGACAAAGGTCACTCAAGGTCATTTCTGAAATGTTATGTTCTGTTCAGAGTTTTATCTCATAACTAATCAGGTTCAAGCTTACTCATTTTAGTTTAAGATACTGTGATCACTTGTTGTTCTACAGTTGACTTAATTGAATATCCATTTGATACATTGAGATTTGAAATTGTCATCAATTAATACAATGATTTTCTACATATTGAGTCATTCTTTCCTTCATTATTGCTGTGCTTCTTGAAGCATTCATCAGTTTTACTGATTTTTAGCTCACACAGAATTTCACCAAACCTCATAGGCAGTAACTACTTGAGGTCCTCTACAAAGTTTGTGTTTTTCGTGCTGATCTGTAATCCAAGATGGCCATCATTGGCTCTGATTGGTTGACACATTTTCGACTTCTTCTCCAGAACCGCTACACAGAATTTCACCAAACCTCATAGGAAGTTACTACTCGAGGTCCTCTACCAAGTTTGTGTTTTTCGTGCTGATCTGTAATCCAAGATGGCCGCCATTGGCTCTGATTGTTTGACGCATTTTCGACTTCTTCTCCAGAATCGTTGCACAGAATTTCACCACACTTCATAGGAAGTAAGTACTCAAGGTCCTCTACCAAGTTTTTGTTTTTCGTGCCAATCCGTAATCCAAGATGACCGCCATTGGCTGTGATTGGTTGACACAGTTTGGACTTCTTCTCCAGAACCGCTGCATAGAATTTCACCAAACCTCATATGAAGTAAGTACTTGAGGTCCTCTACCAAGTTTGTGTTTTTCGTGCCGATCTGTAATCCAAGATGGCCACCATTGGCTCTGATTGGTTGACACGTTTTGGACTTCTTCAAAACAACTGCACAAAATATCACCAAACCTTATAGAAAGTCTTGTAAAAAAAGCAAAATTATCTATTGAAATGAGCTGTCATTTTATTGTAAATAAGCAATTTGTGCTAAGGTGAGCGGTATAGGCCCATTTGGGCCTCTTGTTTGTATATGAATTGAGTCATCAATTCTTGCAATATAAGTGCCGTTTTGGGAGCATCCATCAGTTTTACTGATACTCTTGTTAAAATATTTTATGTATTGGTACTTTCACATTTACACATGTTGTATAAAATAGACAAGAGCAACGCCTAGCATGGCATAATATGCTTGTCGTTTAGTTTGAAGGGGAGAATATGGAAAGTACGGAAACATTCCCCCATCCCCAATAATTCATTCTGTATCCTGCCTACAAGATTTTCTAACCAAGTATTACTATGACCTTTACCTTTGAGCTTGAAAAACAAGAAGCGTTTTTGTCTTGGCATGAAGAGTAAGTGTGGCATGTGGAGTAAGTGTACCAAGTTTGACATTCCTAGCCCCAACGGTTTGGGCTGTATCCTGTCCACAAGGGTTCCTACCAAGGAGTACTACAACCTTGACTTTTAACCTTGAAAAACAATAGGTGTCTTTGTCTTGGCATAAGGAGTAAAGGTACCAAGTTTGACAGTCTTTGCCCTAAAGGTTTGGTCTGTATCCTGTCTTCAAGGTCAGACAGATGGACAAAGCCATACCATAATAGGTCCTGTCGAGGACAGACGTATAAAAATGGTTGATGACTTCAGAACAAAATAATATTAAAGAAAAAACAACAATGAAATTGATTTTTCATATCACAACAAACTTAGCGTATTTTAGGTATGACATAGGGAAGAATAAACATGGCACCTCCTTCAGCTGCAGTTATGATAAAACTCTAGTTGTATGTTATAAATTTTAAACACAAAAGTTAAGACAAAGCAAATGGATGGAAAATCCTGCTGAAGTTATCACTATGTAACTTTATCAGGTGTTGAATCTACTATGAACAGAACAATACAAGTATTAAAATTACACAATCCAGTTTTACTTTCCGGAGACAAAGACTCACGTGAGCAAATGTCATAGCCTACCATCATTTGATCAGTGAGTGATCTAGAGGAACGTCTTGAGGAGTGTTGTTTCTGTTTTTGGTTCAATTTTAAATTATGTGTTTTCTGGGGTTTTATTTTTTTACATCTTATGGACTTTTTCCAGAATCGGCAAACAGAAATAATTCTTAGACTAATTTTTCAAAAACTTTAACCTGGGTTTTATCTTTTGAACCATTCGAGATAGGACTTTGGTATTTCACATGTAGATTCCTTATGACCATGGTCTTTCATTTGTTGCCATATCTTTGACCTCGTGACTTGGAAATTTGACATACTTTCAAAAAACATTAACTGGGCTACATCTTTTCAACTGTCAGAGGTAGAGCCTTGATATTTCACATGTAGATTTTTCATGACCAGAACGTTCATTTGATGTCATTATTTTTTACCCCATGGCCTTGAACTTAAATTTGACCTACTCTTCAAAACTTCAACATTGGTTATATGTTTCGAACTATTCCATGAGTGGATTTTTCATGGCCAAAGCTTTAATTTGGTTCCATCACTTCTGACTTTGTGACCTTGACCTTGGAATTCAACCAACTTTTCAATAACTTTAACTTTGGCTGTATATCTTTGGCAATATAATTAGCAATAGAGCTTTGATATTTCACATAAGGTTCCTTGTGACCAGAACCGTCACTTTTTATCTCATGACCTGTAGCCATAGACCTTCACCTTTTCAAAAGCTTTAGCTTTGGCAAGATCTTTTCAGCCATTTTAGATATGGCTTTGATATTTCTCGTGTAGATTCCTCATGACCAGAACTTTCATTAAGTGCACTTTTGACCTTGGCCTTTTTTATGGTTTTCGTTTGTACCAAAACACATTATATACCTATTAACCTTAAATTTTTCAAATGTGTACAAGATGATTATAACCTGCACTGGTGAGCTATGTTGTCTTCTGACAACTCTTGTTTATTTATTTTGTGCTTAAGGTATTCAGGCAATTGATACTGGCCCACTTTAACCTCTTGTTTGAGATGGAAAAGGGAGAGAGTGCACGCTATTGAAGTTTATATTTAGTTTATA
This sequence comes from Pteria penguin, assembly GCA_035048485.1. NCBI lineage: Eukaryota > Metazoa > Mollusca > Bivalvia > Pterioida > Pteriidae > Pteria > Pteria penguin. Next base: position 23,769,305 of record CM068587.1, on the reverse strand, counting down.
GATTTTTCAAGTGATAGATTTTGATGAAATTTGACAGAAATAAAATTATCAAGGTCTCCTTCATGTGTTGTTGTAGTATAGGTAGGTCTGATCAGGGTTAGATCCAACGTGAAGCAACGTAGATCTTAGAGGTTATCCTCCTCTGTAAAGAGAAACTTCTGATAAACTGTACATGATAGAAAGAATCAAAGATTCAAAAGTCTTGTGTTTCTTATAGATTCTGATGTGAGTAATGTACTTGGGGGAAGAATGGGGGCTGAACTCTGACAGTTGCTTATTCTTTCATGTATTCAAGGTGCAAAGGTGAGCAATATTTGCCCTGACTTGGAACTTTTGTAGAACATGGATAAATTTATTATAAATTATATATTTTAACAAGAAGGTGAGTCAGATATGTTAGATATTTAAACTTAAATGGTACATAATTTTGCATGGCAGTAAATTTAGAGGAGGTAATGCTTGTTATAAGCCAGTAACATTAATTCAAAAATTTGCTTTTAGTTTGTGAAAATGAATTCTAAAAGAACATTTTTGAAAACAGGAACAGACAGGGATAAATGCAATGAGTAAATAATGCATCATCAAATTACTTTGGTTCCCATTTCTTCTAGGGTACAACTGTCAACTCATGCCAGTGTACTTGTACGCTGTAACGTTCAACTTCTTTAAACATTAAGCCGGCGTGGCCTAGTGGTATCGCGCTGGACTCCTGATCGGGAGGCCGGGGTTCGAATCCCGCTCTGGTCATGCCGGTGTTCTGTCTTTCGGATGAGACAGTAAAAACCGAGGCCCCGTGTCGTGGTATGCATGGCATGTTAAAGATCCCTCACCGCTTCGGGTAGGTCCGATGCAAAGGTCAAAATTTGTATGCCCCGCATCAGGCAGATGCCGTCACCATATACGTGAAATATTCGTGGTGTGACGTTAAACAAAAATCAATCAATCAATCAATCAATCTTTAAACATTTACTTCTAGAGGGCACCTGGTCTTGCATCCAATGCTTCAAGCACCTTTTCCACAAAATTTAGGACAAAATTAAGGGCGATTTTAGGCTTTTTTTTAGGATGTTTTAAGGACATTTAGAAAAAAAAACTAGGATTTTTTTTAGGATCTTTTACTCACCTAAAAGCAGATAATAATCATTTGCTTACAGACAGCTTTCATCCCAGTCTTCAAATCTATTGAGTCTTGCATTAGGAAACATTGTCATCTTACTGTAGCACCCTCATGGTTGCTCCCATAATGCAGGCCATCAACAGATATAATAACTGGGGTGAGAGCTCTAGAAATGGAAACTGAGAAGAGCTTTATATCAATTTCAATTATAGGATTTACAATCACATTTGTATAGTGCCTTTAATAATATCACTATCTCTGACAAAATTTGAGCTTATGGATCACAGTCATTAACAAAAAATTAGGAATTTGGTCCAAAATCTAGGACAATTTGAGGATTTTCCCATACCCTCCATTGAATTGATTTGAACTTTTTAGGATTTTAGCAAAATGTAAAAAAAAAAATTAGGATTTTTTAGAATTTTAGGACGAACTTGAAGCACTGTACATCTCATTTTTGGGAGTCCTTGAATGTTCACCCTGATATATTTGTAGTGAGATTCAGTTATCCCATGTTTTACATTATTCAGAAATCAATACGTAACTAGAGCTGTCATAACGGGACAAATACCCCCCGCGGCAACAAAGTTGAAACATGCATCCCAAATTACATCACTTGTATAAGTGTAATGGATGTCCCACTGGTGCATTTTGAGGTATAATGAATGAAAGCAATCTGGTTTGTGTGCACTCCGACCTTAACCTTGTAGATATGACCATGGTTCTAGGTCATTACACATCCCTGGGTCATGGACAATAATTGTCTTTCAGCAACGTAACAGGAAGAAGTTATGGCCCAGACAAGAATTCTGGCTATGTGTGCACTGTGACATTAACATTGTAGATATCACCTCGGTTCAAGGTAATGACACACCCTTAGTTCAATAATTGGACAATAGGACAATAATTGTGTAAATTATTATCTCCCTCCAAATAAAAAGGAAGAAGTTACAACTCCTACTTGACCTTGAAGATATGACATTGATTCAAGATCATGACACACCCTTGGGTCATGAACAACAATTGTGTGATATATTATCCAAATCCATTTTGGCAGTAAGAAGTTATGGCCTGGACAAGAATGTTGGCTATGTGTGCATTGTGCCCTGGACAAGAGTGTGTCATGACCTTGATCCAAGGTCATATCTTCAAGGTCAAGGTTATGGTGCATACATGGCCAAAATCCTTGTCCGGGTCATAACTTCTTACTGCCAAGTTGGATTATTGTCCAGGATGATATTTCAAACAATTGTTGTCTATGAACCAAGGGTGTGTCATGACCTTGACTCAAGATCATATCTCCAAGGTCAAGGTCAAAGTACACATTTGGTTGAAATCCTTGTCCGGGCCATAACTCCTTACTGCTATATTGGATATGGATAACATTTCACGCAATTGTTAGTACATAACTCAGGGGTGTGTCATGACCTCCACCCAAGGTCATATCTTCGAGGTCAAGGGCACAGTGCACATACAGCGAAAATCTTTGTCCCGGCCATAACTTCTTACTGCCCAGATGGATTTGGATAATATATCACACAATTGTTGTCCATGACACAAGGGTGTGTCATGACTTTGAATCAAGATTGTATCTCCAAGGTCAAGGTCAAAGTACTCAGTTGTCAAAATCCTTGTCCCGGCCATAACTCCTTACTGCTATGTTGGATCTGGATAGCATTTCAATCAATTGTTGTTCATGTGCAAGAGTGTGCCATGACCTCCACCAAAAGTCATGTCTTCAAGGTCACGGTCACTGTGCATACATATACATAGCCGAAATCCTTGTACACCCCATAACTTCTTACTTCCAGGTTGGATCTAGATAATATTTCACACAATATTTGTTCATGGCCAAAGGGTGTGTCATGACCTTGACTCAAGATCATATCTCCGAGGTCGAGGTCACAGTGCATACATAGCCGGAATTCTTGTCTGGGCCATAACTTTTTCCTGTTACTTTGCTGGAAGACTATATTTTACACAATTGATTTTCATGACCCAAAGATGTGTAATGACCTTGAACCAAGGTCAAGGTTAGAGTGCACACAAGCCAGATTGTTTTCATTGATTATACCTCAAAATGTACTCGTAAGTGGGGCATCAATTACACTTATACCAGTGATGTATCTTGGGATGAATTATTGCATATTTCAACTTTGTTGCGGGGGGGGGGGGGGCAATTTGTCTCGCTAGGACAGCTCTAGTTGTAATTGGTCTTGATAGTATACCGACCTTGCATCTACAAATTTGTGACTGGTGACTAGCGGTAAAAAAATTATGTTCAAAGGTTCATAGTTCATAGTTGTTTTAGACGTATACTCTTTTTATGAATGTTGCTTTACCATTCTAGCGCTTTACACGCAGTTTATCATCAAGGGCCAGTTGTTCGAAACTTACCACTGGTTACGCTCTATCTTTGAAATCAGTAGTGTTAAGTCGTAATCTGTGTACTTATCTGTAGCATGTGAAACAAGTTTTGTTATGTAATTCAGATAATTATACAGAGATCACATAGATGAGATTGTCTCTCAAACTTTAAAAATTGGTTGGCTTAGTCAGTGGTTAGGGTTCCAAGCAGCTGGCCCCAATGGTATTTTCTGGGAAATTGGTCTACATCTACCACATATATTTGTTTATATACAGTCGTGATCTATGATGTCAGCTTTACCGGTGTTCTGGTGCCCAAAAGCTTTGTTTATTGGTAAAAACACTTAAACACCCAAGAAATGTGGTAAGATTGTTCATCTATATATTATGTGAAGGCATGAGAAAAACACGGATAGCGTGGTGTTAGGTTTTCAATAGTGAAGCACCCAAGAAAATCTGGATTTTCGATTAGCAGGACATTGATCAGTTACAAGAAAATAAACTTTGGTTGGTTATTGAACCTCTAAAGAAGATTACCTTTTTCATATTTTGTGTGCTTTCTGAACTTGCGTACGTCAGACCATTCACACAAAAATAACCAGAGAGGATCTTATCTTTTGTAAGCGTATTAATTGTAATTGTCAGGATCTAAATAGCATAAAGGGGACTGAGGGTTCTCCTCCATAAAAATTTGTTCATAAGAAATTTCCCAAAGCAACCCCCCCCCCCCCCGAAAAAAGAAAAGAAAACAAAACAAAACAAAAACAAAAACAAAAAACAAAAAAACACCCCAAAACCCAAAGCCCCAAAAAACAAAACGAAATCAGGTAATTCTAGCACATAAAATGCATGTCACAACCCGTACATGTGATGTCCTATTCTATATTGACAATATATATAATACGAATTTATCGTATATTATAAAGATATAAAGGAGAAATATCATATCAGTTCACTTAACTTCATTTTCAAATGTCAGTACAACATATAGATAATGCAAAAATCTCAAATATGTACAATATATACAATTGCCATAACAAGCATACACAAACACTTTTATAATATATACACAAACAAATATATACAATATAAAGAGTGGTGAGTGAGTGAAGGAGTAACATTACGATCTAAGTTCACAGGCAAAATACAGATATTTACTAAGATCAAGTAACTGTTTTAACATGATCTGCACTTAATAGCTGCGCAAGTTTGAAAACACTAGGGCTTTTATAATAGTAAGCTTGATACAACAACGACATAACGAGAATATAATGCACAACTATGTATAAAATAAATCCATCTTCTATATCATTCCTGTTGCAATGAGTACATTATCTGCTCTTCCGTCTTACGTCATCGTATCTTCCATCTTCGACTCGAAATTTACATGAAGATACTCTAACTTTAGAGACTGAAGCAAGATTAATAGGTAACAGAGAGCTAAATTAGAGAGACTAAATGTTACTATAAAAACCTGGGCCCGTTTTACCATTTTAGGACTTATGACAAATCATAATTATTTGACGACACATTTAACCAGAGACAGACTAATTAGTAGACTAAACTTAGAATCCTGCAGAAATAATTGATTTTCTGCTCGAGTTTGTTTGTTTTCGCCAGTTTTTAATGAAAACTGTATTTATTTCAGAGCATCAAAGAAAAAGTTTTATTAAGTCAGAGTCCAAAAACTGACGATTTGTTATTTTGGTCGTTTGGTCATACAATATTGTACCTCATAAAACATCAGAAAGTGGGTGCATTAATTTACATGTACCTGTTCTTCAAATTTTCTTTGAGAGGGTGTTCTTAACACTGAATTAATATTAAAGTTACCAATGTCAGGATCTGCAAGCGAAGCGAACCAGAAACTGTTATTCATTAGACTGCGATCAACTGAGCAGATTTACCATACATGGTGTCCAAAATATTTATTTTCTCCACAGAAGAGGTCAGACTATTTATGAACAGGTTTATGGCGGCCGGAAGCAAAATGTAACCCCCCCACCCACACACACTGCCGCATCAGAATCAAATGGTCATCCCCTAATGATCCACTGATTTGTTTGATTTCGAACGGAAGTTTTAGCTTGAACACTATGCCTATGCACTGTGCTTCCGCGGATCCAGAGGGGTGGACCGGGGTCTGGACCCACCCCGAGATTCGATGAAAATTACTTTTCTTGATATATTTATATGTAATATACGTAATTTTACACACAAAAACATGTGCGTACCCCCTCTCGGAAAATGCATGCAATGCGCCTGACTGTGTAAACCTTTCACCCCCCCCCCTCCATCTTCTCTCCTCTGTGTTTACTAGATCTCTACGACGAATGCATTTCAATAACAATGAAACAGGTTGTAAGGGAATTATTTGGCGAGCAAACTTTCCATTCTAGCGTCGAGGGAGGGGGCATTATTAATTGCAGCTATACGCTGGGGTTGGTTTCGAGTCCCGTCTTCCCCACTCCTGGATTTTCGCTGCATTTTAGTATTAAAAAGATGATCACCATCACATAGATGTGTAAAGCATTTGGAACAGTTAGGTTGACAGGCAGATCTCTTCATGCTACATTAGATTAACAGCAATGAAACAATCAAATCGTCTCTATGAATATACAACGAAATGATACAATATTAATTTGATCATATTCAAGATATCTATTCGAACGAAAAAGCTTATGTCCGTTTCCTGTGAGCATGCGCAATGGAATCCAAGGAGCGAAAGGGAAAAGAAATGGTTCTTCCCGTGATTACATTCAAAATAGATTGATACTACCTCCCTTCACCTTATCTTGTATTTTATTTCGAATATCCCATAACTGGAACATTCATTTGACTTTTAACAATAGCAAGTTTTACTGCGACGGAGTCTTAAAATGGAAGTAAAAACTTCATCACTATTCGTGACATAAATTAATTTCGTAGTGCAGGAATTTTACATTAATTTTATATGTTCTGCCCAAAGTGTGTAAGAATAAGGATTTAGCCAATTTAAGCAAAGGTGAGTATTCAATGGTATTTGTGCATTATACTAAAACAAGCAGTTTGATGTGATGAAAAAAATTGTTTACCAATGGCAATGCACCTGAGAACAGGTAACTTGTAGTTTACCTAGACGGCACAGGTAGGCGTGTGATTACATGACAGATTGAGGAGACACAATACACATATTTCACATGCATCTCAACCCCATGTGTGGGTTGTTTATAGAATACTGTTATATAGGCATATTTGTTGTAGAATTTCTATTAGTGATGATAGATTATTGAATATATGGTTTGAAAAACTCATCCACTTACAATTGCACATTATATATGACATTGAAAATCTTAATATGGATATCAAGAACTTTAAAGAATCTAACAAAATGTAGCTTTCCTGATAAACTTAAAACGGTTGAAATAGTGTGCGCTGGCGAAGATAGAGTTGATATTAAATGTACATGTATCTTTAGGTCTGTCATTATGTATTCTTGGCTTTGACTTTACATGTAGAGCTTTAAAAAGGGACAAATCAAAATTGATAACAAATAGCATTTTTTGTTGAAATCACCAAATTTGACATGTTGGCATAATGCCAATAACGGTTCATTCAATGCTTTATATAAGGATACATAGAACAATGATCAAAATTAAATATATTGTATTGAATTAAATGAGATTGTTTGGATATAGATGTAAATAATTATGTATTAAGATGTCTGATTATACAAGTTAAAACAATAGATGACTTTCATCTGCATTGACAATAGAGACAAAAGTAATTCTACTTATACATGTATATAATTTCAACTTTAATCATTTTAATGGCATACGGATGCAACTAGCATGTTATTGCAGTATTACAGGCCATTCTTTCATTTGCGCTATGATTATGAACTGGTACAGCTCAGGTTTGCAATAGGATAGGAAGGTCCTGGGCTCAAATCCCACATGTACATGTACCAAATCCCTAAGTCTTATCAGTCATCTGCAGTCTGTCCTTTGGATGAAACAGTTAAATGAGTAGTTTTATGTTTCAGGGCACCCACACCCATTTGGGGGACTGGTACCCATACCCTTTGAAGGGGGAATTTATGCAGCGTTTTCAGGGCGTTGGGGAATTTTTTATAAATTGAAGGTTTTCTTAGTAAATACAATATATAATTTATAAGTAAATAATATCTGATTTAACACATTTCCTTTTATTAACCAATCCAATACATGAAACATTCAAAATTTCATTTCATGATTTTAGCATTCTACAGTACAGTCCAGGTGGAACTTAATTTGCCCGCTGGTCACAGTGGGCATTTTTAGAGTGAGCATTCTTGTAAAAGTCAGTTAGAATTAACATACAGGTAAGTGGACAGCTTGAGAGCTCAGGTAAATGTCCACTCCTAATGCCCACTGAAATTTCAGGTGGACTGCCCACTGTGGACAGTGGGCATTCAAAGTTCCACCCGGACTGTACTGTATTTAGTAATCTCAACTGCACAGTTCAATTGAGAGATTGTAAGTTGTAGACTCGGGGTAAGATTCAGATTCACAGTTTTCCCCTTTTTTTGAAACATCTGGGCATGGGGCATGTACCTCTGCACTATTAAGTTTTTGTTGTTTAAATAATATGTCGATCTTTTTACAGTCAGTACTAATTCTTTTAGTAATTTTTTTGTTGTTTAAATAGTGAGTCGATCTTTTTACAGTCAGTACTAATTCTTTTAGTAACCTTTTTTTTTGGTAACTTCTACTGTTATTTGACCAATCTCCAAAGCAGAGTTGTCATTCCTTTACAATCCGCACACACCTCTGCCAACGTCTGAGGTTTTACAAGATTCTTGTAAAATCAGATATTTTCTTCTAGACGATATGACTTGGTCTTCAGTGGCTTTATTAGTTAAATTTAAAGCATTTACTATGTTACATTGAGTTTTAGTCGGGCTTCTACATGAAATCAACCCTGAATTTATACCGCACTATATTTCTCAGCATACAAATAAGCGTACTGTTTGTCAATAACACACTATCATTTGCACCTAACACGTCTTGTAATTTCTGAATGAATCCCACATCGTCTAATTTTCGCCCAGATAACTTGAATACGATGACATTTTCCCCAAAACACGCAAAACAGTCTATATTTTCTGCCTTGGGACTACTTTCAGTAGTTGGCAGAGATTAAAGGGAGTGCAAGGACCGTAACTATGCTTTGGAGATTGTTATGTGACATGATTTAGAAAATGAAGGTACATACTAAGCTTATGAACCGAAACTGGAAGCACGTTTCAATTTCAGTGATCTCATAAACACTTGTCTACTAAATTTAATAAAAAAAAATTTTGTATGTTAAAATCAAGTGAAAAGATAGTTTTATTATATATATATTTTTTTTATGAATAGTGGAAAATTTTAAAGGCTTACAGAGGGGAATTTTCGGTGGAAAATTTAACCTATTTAAGGGGGAATGGGGTTGAAATTCAGCCCCATTTTAGTTTGATCGGTTGCCCTTATGTTATGGCATGTAAAAAATCTCACCTCTTTGACTCGTGTAACACTGTCAAACTCATGGGTAGAAATTTATTAAGGAACTGTTGAACACAGCAGCAGGTTCCTCTACCATCAAGATGCAGGGTTGTCATATACTTTAGACAGCAATTACTTGTAGCATGGAAAATAGAGGAATGTTAAAAAAACATGCAGGGAAAAGCCAGGGAAGTTGATGAAAATAGCAAAATCAAGGAATTTTAGGAAAGTTGATAATACATGTACATGTATGAAATGATGTTAAGATAATGATGTTGACAGTGTGATGATATGGAGAAATAGGAGGCCACATAACTGAGTAATGAATCATATGATGTACATGTACTAATTTTAAGTTGGAGGAAAATTAAGGATGATTAGAATACATGTATCATAAATAATTTATTATGGAAATTTTAGTACAAAGTAGGACAAATCAGGAAAATTGCCATGAGTTTCTTTCTCCCAAGTCAGTGGCCACCAGGATGTGAAATTATTCCAGCGAAAACAATATGTGTAGTCAATCAGTCATTACCACTTTACAATGTAGTCTTAAAATGACCCAAACGGTTGAAACCCTTTTGTGTCACCACTAAAACTAAATGATCAGACCATTTCCATTCAGGTCTCTCAGTAGACTTCAACCATTATCAGTCAATTGGATACCAATGGAATAACCATCAGTTGATTAGAAAAAATTCTGCCATTTATTGAATACTGGTATTACCATTCTAATTAATGACAGCTTTTGACACATGTTAACTCGGTAAGATGAGCCACTACATTGTTAGAGGATACTGTATGTTGAATCTATTTTCTGAATTTATGTCTATTTTGATAGAGGTTACAGAATGCAATATAGGGGATGACTTGTTTGTGTTTGAATGATTTGCAAGCATAAATTGTACATGTACACATCATTTTAATTTTTATGGTCGCAGATGTGGCTCGTTAGCGGAGCTGTAAAATGGGTGTTTTGGACTAAAAATTGATACAATATTTGCCTGCAAATTATTCAAACACAAATATATTAACATTATCCCCATTCTAATTCATTTTTCATTATATTTGATATCATAGCCATTGAAAATGTCTGTCTGTTCATCTGTCTGTCTGTGACAAAAACTTTAACCTTGGTCATAAATTTCTAACAGTAAGATTGTAGGGCCTTCATATTTGGCATGTTTGTCCCTAATTGCAATACTTCTCTTTTGGTACCAAAATTTTTATCATGTGACCTTGATTGTGACTTTGACCTACTTCAATGTAACTTTTTAACCGTAAGATGTAGGGCCTTCATATTTGACATATGTGTCCCTAATTGCAATTCTTTTCCATTGGTACCAAAATTTTTCTCATGTGACCTTGACTGTGACCTTTGACCTACTTCAATGTAACTTTTTAATCGTAAGATGTAGGGCCTTCATATTTGACATGTGTGTCCCTAATTGCAATACCTTTCCGTTGGTTCCAGAATTTTTTATCATGTGACCTTAACCATGACCTCTGACCTACTTCAATGTAACTTTTAACGTATGGCCTTCATATTTGGCATGTGTGTCTTAAGACATGTACAATTATGACAATATTTCACAGATCACTGCACCCTTACTGATAGAACCCCCAAAGTGGAGGAACCACAATTCTCTGAATTTGCTTGTTAAATTACATGTACTTACTGCTGACACATGTCCATTTTAGTTACTAGGTATACATTGTACATGAATGTATTTATTGACAAACTGATTATGTCTTATATCAACCAAACTGTCCTATTATACCTACACAAGTTTACTTTAATCAAACACAGATCTATCTCAACTTTTACATTGTTAGTGTTCTCAGGTGTTACAGCCCTCACCTGTAGATTTTGGCCTTAGAAAAGGTCAAGTTTATTGATTTTGATTTACTCTGGGATAAATTTCTGAGGTTTACTAATGTAACTTCCAGAGTTGTGGCAGCTGATTTAAGCAGTATATATGGGGCTGTGTTTGATAGCAACAATAAAACACATCTGAGGAATGTATTTTTTAATTTAACTATTCTTCCTGTCAGATTTGAGCATGCGGTAATGTTCATTGCTTGCCTTGAAAAGTACATGTAATTGAGGTGATACATGATTACCGTATGAGGAGGTACAACATGTATATGTAGCTCAGGTGGATATTTACAAAAAGTTGTCACTCAATCATGTTTAGTTATTTCAGTAATGTACTTTTGTGTTTTGGTCCCATATCTGGCATCCAGTATTTAAACCCCTCTGATGTATTCAAACTTGGGGCTAGTCTGGAATGCCAGATGAGTAAAATGCCATCTAAAAATGAGATGGATCTCAAAAACATGATTAGGAAATATCTAGACATTGATTTGCATTAACTTCAATGAACATTCTATGAATTGCTTAATGACATCATTGTCTTGTAGGCCAGAAGTAGGATATGATCTGACCACTGCCTATCGGATTTTGCATTCAATGTTGTTAAAGGCTACTCAGTGGAGAAAGTGTATTTAAAATTCTTAGTCAGACCAAATGTGTAATATTATGAAGAAGTGCTAGATAAATTAATCAATAATACAATGTCAGTAATACAACTTCATGTATACAAGGGTAATATAATATATATCCATGCTTTGTATTATAAAACTTAAAAGAATGAAAATAAAATGTGTCGGATCCTTGTTCATACCTTAGAACAAAGCTCAAACTAGTCACTAGATCCTATATCAAATGCTTTGCTATGTGTTTTGGGTTGGTAATCAGTGCTCTGTATGTCATTGTCTGTCTGTCCATTACCTTTTGTCATGTTTTCACTGAAAGTCCAAGAAATTTATATTATGCTTGCAAAGAAAGAAGTAACTACCGTGTCTTCTCAGTAGTATTGTGTTTGACCAAGATTTATGCAAGGGTGAATTCTAGGTAATGTCAGAGGCCATATAGGATATCTGTCATCTGATCTAGGGAAAATAGAGTAAAATATTATTGGAATGTAATTATTTGAGTGCAGTTTATACATGAAAGGTTTCACACAGATACTTCATCTAATTTTGGACATAACCTTAGCTATGACAAAATAAGATACATTTGGTAATAGATAATGTCAAAAACTTAGCCTTTGGAGCTTCATTGTTTGAATAATTTGTTGATAAAATACTACATGTAAGAGTATATTAGAGATAGATAGAGAGAGATTATCACTGATCATGTTAATAGAAATGTATTGCGGTGATAATAGATTATGTAGGTACACTAGCTGCGGGACATTTAGTGCACGACCATATCATAAACACCGTTAATTGTCAATTACTGGACATCAAGTGAACGATAACAATGGGGCTAGTCATTATTACAGGCAGTAGGTTGATGTCACCTGGAAACAGGTTTGAATCAGCACCGATGACTGATCCAGCAGTATGAGTCAAGTCTTTACTGACTCGAGTTACAATGAATACAGCGGGTACCAGCACTCAGTAATTGTGAATGTGTGAATAAGTAGGGAGGAATTTATTTTCGTGTAGTATATCGCCTTTCCGTGTGTATACAGTGAAAATGACCGTAAGTAGAGCGGAAAATCAAAATACATGGCTTTGTTATTGTACTGTTTACAAGTCTTCAGGTGTGTTGTATACTACATGGCACACCTGAAGCAGTGAACGCACTGTAGAGAGTATGTACATATATGTGTGCAGTCTCTGTCGTCGGCAAGCCGTCCAAAATTCGTGTAACCAGCCACGACCGGCTTCAGACTTCATCCTGATGCTACATGTACGTACATGTAGAAGTAGGTGAAAATACTACTAGTACTGATACACGTGTATTCGTATGACCTATATATGATTGCCCTACGACACGATTGAAACAATCAGATTTATTATCTCTGTGTATTTCATAGTAGTTGTTAATTTTGATATGCATTATTAATATACATCGTCTACACAGCGAAAAAGGTATCGTTCACTCGTTGATATGAGTTGACTTGCTATTGATCTTTACCTTCTCGTCATCTCGCCATCAGGCCACATCTCTTTTTTCTTTGTTACACATCATCTTTGAATTAAAAAATTTACTAACGTAAGAGTAAAAAGGAAGAGATTTCCGAGTTATTTGATATATAGTAAATGATACAAAGTATTCAGTAAATTGAAATCTAAACGAAAAACATTGAACAAAAAATGAAAACAAGAAGTTTTCTTAAACAAAGCGTAAATAATGACTTTATTTAAGATCATACCCTCTTAACATAAAATTAAAACTATAATATGACACTGAACAAGTATGAACCATTCTGAAAACATTTCAAATACATTGTTTGTGAGAGTGCATTGAAAGCTGTTAGAAAAAAATACATGCCCCCCCCTCCTGATGCTTAAACTAAAAAATATAAGTGTGTGGCCTACTCTGTATTGAAAAGATGTGAGAGGTGTATAGCATGTATACTTGATCCTCTGAGAAAGAATATTTTACTTGATACAGCAATAATATGTTATAGAGTTAGATACTAAATTGCATGTACCTAATTATGTGTTATGTCTATATTGCCTATAGGTATGATATGTGTATTGTAATTACATGTAATTTCTAATATATAATAACCAGTGAAGAAGGGCTATTTTATTACATATTTCTATGTATGATATAGCTTTGTATATTGAAATGAGTGTTGAAGCCATGAAAGGATAGTTGGATGGTCTTAGTTGCAGAGACTATTGCTCTAACAAAGTACAATATTATTTTCTTTAATAACATTTTATGGTGTTTGAAGATGATTCTGCCAGGATTGTGGGTCTTGTTCTGTCCTGATAAAACTTAATGGAATTCTGTGATTATTGTAAACTGATTGATAGATACTGAGATGTGAATGTTCTCTTCAGTCAGCTCAGTCGTTGAAGTACAGACAAAGTTTTGTATGCCATGTGGATTTGCTCACTTAGACAGGATTTTGCTTATAGTATACTGTAAAAGCATTATGTTTATATTACAAGCAAGCAAGTGGGATTGATGAAGAAATCTCCCCAGATCATTGTTATCTTCAGATCCACAGAATATATTAAACATTAACACATTTACATGTTGTGATGTGTATATTCCAGCGCCAGAGATCAGAGCATGTAGATATCATTTCCATTGATTGTCAGATTTTATTAATTTGCTGCTCGGCAAATATTATGTATATTCAAAAAAATTCATCACAGAAAAGAGATAATATCAGTATCAGTACATAAGTTTTGTAGCAACATGCATGTGGAGTATTTTGCACAACTTAAGAACTCTTGACTGGGTTCACTGTACATGTATAACTCAGGCACAGTTTCAGTCGGAGAGCACATTTAAAAAAAAATTACTTGGGGAAGAGCTCCCTTTTTGGAAGGGGGTCACCTCCTCCCATATCCTCCTCCACTCAGCGTTGTGGGTTTCAGTATCAGTGTGACTTTGACCTTGAGCATTTAGTTGTTGTATACAGCTTGCAGAGGAATGTAGTGATCTGTTTATTTGAACATTACAACAAGTTCAAGTTTAATATGGTTGCAGTACTTGTGGTATGCATGCTGTATATTTATAACCCAAACCCCCCCCCCCCCCCCCCCCCTATCGAGGAATATAGGAATCACCCTGTCTGTCTGTCCATCTGTCTGTCTGTCCATCAACCTTTGTCAGGGGCATAACTTTTTTATTCTTTATCATATGATGATCATACTTGGTACATTTGTTCCTTTGGAGATGCCGGTGTGTCATGACCCTGAACCAAGGTCGTGGGTCAAAGGTCAAGGTCACTATTCACTCTATAGTAAAAATTCTTGTCCGGGCTATTTCTTTTAGTTGTATGAATGGATAATGTTCATACTAGGTCGTTGGTCAAAGGCCAAGTCACTTGTCTATTTTTTTTTTTTTAAAACTTTAACTTTGACGGTAAAGTATAGTCATAGAGAGATAGGGAGTCCATTTTACATGTGTGTATTCTGTATGACAAGTCCTGTGCACTGATACAAGAAGAATTTACACAACCGCCTTGACCTTCACCTTCTTCTCCAAAACTTAGATATTGGTCATATATATAGTTCTATGCCCTATTTTGAATTTTGGTGCTGCGGGGGGTATTTGTACCGTTAGGACAGTTCTAGTTAACTCTGGTGTAAATGGGATAGTCCAAGCAGTGTAGAGTCAGGATTATTTTGATATGGGCCCTTTATTGATCCTGTTATATGTCAAGAACATGACATAACCTAATACTAATTGGTGAAAAAAAGAATTTACATTTCTTATTTTGTCATATTGAGGACGTAATATTTGTAGTTATACAGTCAGTAATAATAACAATAGTTATGCATTCAGTAATAATACTGATAATAATAATAGTAATAATAATAATAATAATAACATGCTGAGTATATAACATATAATTTTGTACATTCCTGCCTATTGTGTTCATAGATATAGAATATATAAAATTTAAAATTCAGAATACGTTGATGATTTGATTGACACCTTATGTCATTATAATGACATACACTGTATACCTTGCTCTGCTGTGGTAATTGTTTATACTATATATAGTTTGAATTGATGATTGATATTCTTAAATTCATTGTGGAATGAATAATGGGAGTTGACTGTCATCATAATGTCTACATATCAAGGTGGTACGTTTTGGTCAAATCCAATGGACAGTGGATGCCTTGAAATACAATTATTTCTGTAACTATGAAATGATACCAACATGTATTATCTACTACTCTGTATTTAGATATGTGTATTTGGTGAATATTCATACGTATTTTTTCATTGTTTAAATGTAATATGTTGTTTTAACTGTATATCATAAAACCCTTTTGAATTTTATTGAACTTTTTATGTCTGTTAGCTATGCTGTGGAACTAAGAAAAATTTCAGAATCTGAAAAATAAATTACTTGTTAGTAAGGTATTGTTATCCATCAAAGGGTGTCTGTGTGAAAAGATGAAAGTCTGATTTATTTGATTGTAGCAATTATTTTGTTCTTTATTTCAGATAACAATGGAGAGCCTAAAGCGGCGTTTCAGTTTTCGAAAAAAGAAAAGTCATGTGCCTGAGAGCTCAAAGCCTCATCAGTGGCAGGAAGATGAGAAGAAAGTACGGGATGGCACATGTAGCTTCCAAGTTCGAGTATGTGATGTTGTATATTTACAGTTTATCAACCTCTGTCAACTATATGATGTATAAAACTTGTCAGAATTTTCCATCAGTTTGCTTGAAATTATTGAAAGCTTAGAATTGGAACTTGTTATTTATCATAATGATAATGTTTAATACATTTTAATGTCTGTTTTCTTTGTGTTTGTTTCAGTACCTTGGATGTATGGAGGTTTTTGAGTCTCGAGGTATGCAGGTCTGCGAAGAGGCTGTCAAGACTTTAAAGGCTGTAAGTAAATGCTTGTGATCTGTCACATAAAAAAGAATCTTTCAAATTACTGTCATCCCATCGAAACCCCTGGTATGATTTGACACTTATTTGAGTAATTGGACACATGGTCAGATTGATGATACATCAGTTGGTTAGGATGCTAAATGAGCAGTGGAGTCAGTAATTGATTGGTCATAATAAAGTATTTGGTTATCTGTAGTTTGGATGCTTTGCAGCCGTTTAATTTTAGAGCTTTTTCAGTTGGTATCCCCATTTGACAGTATGAAAAATTACTTTCCGTGGCATGAAACACAGCATTGAAAAGTAGATGTTCTTCATTTGTTGTTATTTGTTTCTTGTTTGATTTCACTTGTATGGATGCAACATCTGCCTGAGGTATTGCACTGAAATTTCTACCTATGCAACAGACCAACCCAAAGCATTGAAGGATCTGTAATATGCCAATGTCTACTCTGATGAGGGACCTTCGTTTTTATTGTCTCATTCGAAAGATGGGACACTGACAAGCCACCTTGGTATTTGAACCAAAAATCCCTCGGTCACGAACCATGCATGCTACCAACAGAGTAGTGAGATAAGCAATGGTTTCGGATAAAAGTTTGCTATACTAGTAGTTATAGTGTGATTTAGAACATATAAATTGTTTTGTCATCTACTTGTAGGGTAATCAAGGTACTGATCAGTAACTTTGTTTCACCCTTTGTGTGTTTAGTGAGTAAACAAAAAACAATCAGTTTTAATTGAATATTGTTTTACGTCACTCCACAATTATTTCACATATTTGGTGACGACCTCTGCCTGATGCATTGCATACAAATTTAGACCTTTGCAACGCACTCATCCGAAGCAGTGAGGGATCTTTTACATGCCACGCCTACCGTGACACTGGAACCTGGTTTTTACTGTCTCATCCGAAAGACAGAAGAATGGTACGCCCATAGTGGGAGTGGAACCTGGGACCTCTTGATCACGAGGCGAGCACCTTATCCACTAGGCCACACAGGCTTTAAAACAATCACTTGGTGAGACACTCAAAGTACTGATCAATAACTCTGTTTCACCCTTTGTATGGTTAGTAAGTAAACAAGAAACAATCAGTTGATGAGACATTCATGCTGAGTTAAATGGGAAAAAATATGAGTAAGCATTTCCTCATCAAAAATTGATACAGATGGGTGTTAAACAGGATATGCTTGAAGACCTTATATTCGATTTCACTGCTGATTGTATGATTAAAGCAGGCAGAATTTCCCCGATAGGGTCATTACAGCAATGCTTTAATAACCCAGGCAATCAAACTGTGATGTAAATTAGTTGATTCATCTAATGAATGAGAGTAGTACTCTAGTCAGATCTGTGGCAGCAATTTATTTCTATTTGATTGCCTCTTCTATCTTCTCCAGTACATGAAATGCTCATACAACAGTGGTTTCCTAATACTGGTTTGCACCTAGTGAATAATGTATGAAAATGCTCAATTAATAGTGACTTATAAGAAGATATTCATTTGATGATATTTAAACGTAACACTTAAGTGCTGCAAAATATGCTACTGGGTATATAGGGAATTAATTTCTTTTCCAGCATAGCCTATTGAATGTGTTTATCCAGTGAGCCATCTTCAAATTTTATTTACTTATATTAACTAGTCTTGTTGGACATCTTGTGTTTGTGTAAAGCTTTTAGTGCTGCCTTGGCACAATCAATAATGACTTGATTCCGTATCGATATTCTGAAAGCTGTCAAAGTCATACCCAATAAGTGCTGACCCAGCATCTCCCCAAATCCAGTAATCATAGCAAACTGAATTGAACTGTCTCATATCCATCACTTTACAGCAGTTGCTAGCAGTCCTGCCTTTGAAATATTTTGTGTATTCATTGTTATATAAATTACTTTATATGGTCATGTGAAAATTGCTTATACAATTAATTAGTGTGACAAAAAACTGTAAAAGAAAGAGGATATGCCATTTGCACAGTAGAAGTGAGCTTTTTGCCATTCACAATGGAAAGCTCATACTTTATCCTACAGTATGTAAATGTATAACCATTTGTATTGTTCCATTTAGTTTTTAGAAATCCTCCTAAAATATGAGGGATAATTTATCGAGAAATAATATTTAATTCTCTATTTTGACTTTTCAGTTACTTTAGTCTATTCCTGTCATGTTATAATAAGCTTTTCCGCCAAGGGTTTTGAATGTTAATTTTATTTTCAGCAATGTAAAGGGAAGTACCAGCGAGCCATTCTCTATGTTTCTGGAGATGCTTTGAGAGTTGTGGATGAGATCAGCAAGGTAAGCTTAGAAAGAAAAGCAAATCTCATTATATTTTCTGTTAAAAGTCACTGTGGTAAATGATCAATAAGAGCATGTGTGATACATCGTTTATTTCCAGATTAGTGACTATCCTTGTATATGCCCTCATAAATCATCGACTGGCTCTGTGCATTTTTGATTAATCGGCTTGGTACATCATTGATTGACTTTAAGGTAGAGGAGATTCTACAAAGGCTGATGAGGTGTACAGTGTATCATACTTTATGAACAGTTACAATCAATACCTACCTTACAAGCTTAGTAAGCAGAACAAAGCACACTTTATCATGAGCACAGAGATACATCTCTTAGAGGCTTGTAATAGTTGTGTGTAACCAAGTGATCTTTCCATTTCATTAGAGATTAATATAAGCCTAATAACCCCTTGGTCACAGCATTTGTGAATGATAAGGTTTCTCTTGACCATTGCTGTATACACTCTAGTCACATAGACCAGTGGATGTGTGATGGATGGTCCCAATAGAGAGTAATAGATTGTGACAAGTGCTGGACATGTGCCAGAGTATGTCAGAGAAAGGATAGCTTACAAAACTGTCCATCTTACTTCAATGTTCAGTTTAATTTTCCTGTTTCTGAAGTTTAATTCAGGATAGTTCATAATATTAGTTCTAAGCATAAGATTTGGGTTTGAATTGTTACCTCTGGAAAAAGTGACTCGCATTTCACTTGTCTATGACTTACTTTTAATCTGAGCTGCTTCCTGAGTAAGTTATAAGTGACTTCTAATCTTCTAAATTCAGAACTTCCTGTACAGCATGAACATTTGTATTAGTAGCTTTCTTACCCAGACTTCATGTAAATCTGTATTGGTAAACTTTCTTATTGTACCATGCTGTTTGTAAAGAAATTTTCCTATTCATATTACATGTACAGTATATTAATCATGTGATTGATTGATGGGTATATATGGAGATAAATATTCAAGTAGATTTGGAATTAAGAAAGAACAAGATCGATAGGATCAAAATGATCAAACAAAATCTAAGTGAAAAAATAGTTTTTATTAGTTCTTCTATTTCTTTAAATTGAAATCTATGTCATTTGCTGATGGACAAATATGCTGCTTTACATTATTTGTCTAGTTTGATTTCTTTAATTGATTTGGGAGATATCTATAGATAGAATGGTAGAATTGCTAAGATGTTTTTTGGTTTTCGTATGTTAATAGTTTGCAGTCATTGGGATAAGCACATGACCTGCACCGGTGTTTCATTAAACAAGAAAATGGCAGATTTCTCATGAATCCCAGCCATGTTCCATAGAGGCGCATTAATAAAATCTCAAACTCAAAACTAATACTATACTTGCCGTGCATCGTGCCACTTGTACACGATTGTTTGTAAACATTCAGGATCATGTTTATGTTTGTCCATTGCAATTTTTGACCGGATTGCGAAGCAATTCTGGTCTATGAATTGGCGAAATCCGTCTGTCCGTCCGTCCAGCGTCAACATTTTGCATTTAGCTTGGTTTCTTTCATACCCTAAAGGGTACTTCTTTCAAAGTTGGTAGGTTTGTAGATACTTGAATGTTCTATTCAACCAATACAAAAATTTAGTGACCTTGACTTTATGCTTCAGTGAACACACACTGTTGTTTGCCTATAGGGTGACCACTTGCATACATGTACTGTTAATGTTATCTACTTCAAACTTAGTGGGATTTTAGACATACATGAGGTCTTCTCGTCTGACATACTTTGGTGGTGACTTTGACCTTGATTTCACACTTCAGTGAAGGCAGACTGTTTTTGCTTTTAGGGTGAACTCTTGCTTACTGTTAATATAACCTACTTCAAACTTAGTCACATTGTAAGCATTCGTGAGCTCTTGCCGTCTGACACATACTGGGTGACCTTGACCTTGACTTGACTTCAGATTTCAGCGAGTGAGTTCAGATAATGTGTTAACTTTTATGAGGTCTAGCAAAAAAAATCTAAGACTTGTGCACATATATGTACATTTATCTACGTTCAGAATTTTTCTACAAATAGTTAATTTTATTTCCTCTAGAAAGACCGAAGAACATCCGCACTATTACTTATTACATGTGTATTAAAACTTGGAGGAATATCTTATTATTAACTAGAGTTTAAACGTTAAAGCAACAAAGAATGCTGATAGACACTCCACATCACTATTGCATACTACAAACATGAGACGGATAAATTTGACTGATCTTCATACAAGATTTTGCAATCAACAACAAGATTATACAATAAGAAAGTATTTCTGTGGGAAGCAGTATTCAATCACCCACTACAAATTTTACTAACTTGCACTGATGAGTGGTTATCCACAACACCGGATTACTTGTACTGTGCAAATTAGCACATAGTATACTGAGAAGATTTGTGTTTATCTATAGCAGAATTTGAATATAATGTTTCTGAAAAATAACTTTTATTAGATTTATATTGCAGTTTGTAGCTACATTTTAGTCGTCGATTGAAGTATATCATAAATGTAAACTCTTTTGAGAATCTATGGTGTTTTATTTGAAATCATGTTTATGGCACATACGTTTCAAACTATGGCACATTGATTTTGCAAATGGCTCATTGATGTCCCAGGATATGTGGCCATTGTCAAATTCACCTCAAAGCTTATCCCAATCACTGGTATGTGTCTCTTCTTGAGAGAGGCATTGCTGGCCGAGTGGCTAAAGAGCTGACCTGAAACTTACTGTAGCCTCCCTGTTGAATCTGCAAAGTAGCTTTTGTATACCTTTCGCCGGTCAGTTTTTTCATTGCATAATCTTCTTTCCTCCAACACTAGATAATGGCCATTCTATATTGGTAATAGTTCTTATGTAGCATTCAGCAACAAAGAAATAAGTTTTGAGTCTGGGCCCTACAGACATTGTTATTAACCATATGCAGTGACTGAGACAATGAGAGGAAGCTGACATACAGCACTGTATTGATTGACTATGTGCCAGCTGTCACTGCACCTTCCCTGATGTTTTTATCAATCTCTAGAGAATGATGATGTATTACCAGTAACCAGGGGCGCATACCAAGAATACCGAGTTTCTATTTTGCGATCAAACAAGTAGCATTGTTCTGAAATACCTACCTCAATTTTGTTTTCTTCATCATTTCATTTTCATTTGCTTTATTTTAATAAATATTGATGAATTTCGTAAATTAATAAAAAGAAGGTTAATTCAAAATCGTTAACTTTCTATTAAAGTTTGTCTCAAGAACTAAGACATTTTCAACATTGTCTGTCTTGTTATTGGCTGGTTTTCTTGGAAAATGAAGTCTATTTATTCCTTAGTTCTAAACAAGCTGAGGTTTATATCTGGCTTTGACATCAATATCACATTACATGCATCGATCAACTGCCATAAAACTGGCTCAATTGGTGTATTTGCTGTTTTCGTGTACTTCTTTTAACATGGTCATGGAAAATTAGTACAAAGTAAATCAATAAAACGAAGAGATTGATTGAATTTATTGACATGCTTTGCTATGCAAAGTTATATTTATAGACTTAATTGAAATATTCTAGGATAGTTTACAATATTGCCTATTGGCAGTGTTTGCTGTATGTTACTTTTATGCCCCCCCTTTAAAGAAGGAGGGGCATATTGTTTTGGTGCTGTTTGTCTGTCTATTCACAGTTTCTGCTCATCATCTCTGGAACTTGATATTTGGTATACAGATACATCTCAAGAATATCTAGGTCAAGTTCAAACTTGGTTATTGTTCAATAATATTTGTCATAGTTATCCCCCTTGGATTTAGAAAATTTCTTTAAAATCAGCAGTTTCCGCTCATTATCTCGGGAATAGGAAGAGATATTGAATTGATAATTTGCATACAGATACATCTTAAGTATATCTAGGTCAACTTCTAATTTGGTTATGGTTCAATGATTTTTTCATAGTTATTCCCCTTGGACTTTGGAAATTTTATAAAATTAGCAGTTACACACATTATCTCTGGAACCAATGAATATAGTGAATTTATATTTTGCATAAAGATTCAAATTAAGTATATCTAGGTCAAGTTCAAATTTGATTACGGTTCAATAACTTTTGTGAGAGTTATCCCTCTTGGATTTTGAAATTTCTTAAAATTAAAGCTGTATACCCTGTTAGCATATTATAGGTAAATTTATTCTAATCTGTTTTGATTATATATATAAGCTTAAAACATATTTTAAAAAGGCCGTTGCAAATGTTGTGATCAAATTCGTCGTATTAAGTGAGATACGGCTGTCTAAATCGCGATGTTGTAAACAGAATGTTTACAACTAACTTATCATGTGATCTAACTTGGAAGCCGCATCCTGGAGTGCAGGGTAAATAAACTTGACGAGTAACTTTGAAAATCTGCATTCCAGTCTGCTAAAGTTAGTATTTACTGATTTATTTTTCTTTTGGAGTCTCCCTTCGTCGTATCTGTTTTGATTAAACTGCGCATGCGCGAAGTCAGGTTACAGTTGTATTTATGGAATACCCTCTTTATTTACAAAGTATGTTCTTTTTATTTTGATATCTCCGAAGGTTTGAAGCAACAAAAAATGTTATTAACGCGAAGTTAATAACTTCAGCCATGCGAGAAAAATATAGTTTTTGTTTTACATGCTTTAATTTTTGAAATTATACCGAAGTTTAGGGTATACAACTTTAACAGTTTCTACACATTATCTCTGGAACCAATAAAGATATTGAATTTGTATTTGATACATTTATACATCTAAAGGATATCAAGGTCAAGTTCAAGTTTGGTTATGGTGCAATAATTTTTGTGAGTTATCCCCTTGGACTTTGAAAATTTCTTACAATGAGCAGTTCTCTTCATTTTCTCAGGAACAGCTAAATATGTTGAATTGATATTTGGTATACAGATATATATTAAGGATATCTAGGTCAAGTCATAGGTTATAATTTAGATATGGTTCAATTATTTTTGTCGGAGTTATCCCCTTTGGACTTCGAAAATTTCTTAAAATATGCAATTTCAGCTCATTATCTGAGGAATGGATAAAGATATTGAATTGATGTTTGGTATAAAGATACATCATGAAGATATCTAAGTCAAATTTTATTAATATTATGCTCAGTGATGAAGTAATTTGTCAATGATTAATTGTTGATCACTGAAAATATATGTTGATTTGGATACATGTACATGCTGGCATGGGAGGTGTTGCTATCCACCAATGAATAATTCATCTTTCTAGATATATGTATTTACTCAATGGAAAATGTTGCTGTTCACCAGAATGTGGTTCTGACCATATGAAATGCAGATTACTGATGTTAAAACTAATATTAATAACATTGTGGTAAAATGTTAGCTGGCAAGGATGAAAAGTTTGATGTTGTTGACAGTGGTGTTTACTGGTGGGCAATATCCGTTGAATCCCAATGGACAGGGCTGTGATTTTCACATAAAAATTCCCTTTAACCAGAGTTTTCATTTAGGCCATGACTTTTGAACTAGTGATCTTGACTTTAGATTTTTACTTAATTTTCAACTTTTCAAAAACTTTAACCAGGCCTTTTCAACCATAAGGGATAGGGCTTTGATATTTCACATGTACATGTACATGTAGATTCCTCATGACCGAACTTTCAGTTAGGCCAATTAAAATTAATTGGTAGATTTTCATCCCCGCCCGCCCCTAAAAATTCGACTCGCCCCAGAATTATTTATTTTTCAAACAAATCTGGCGCGTCTGAATTCCAGTGTTTTAATTCGGGTCCACATGCAATATACGTTTCAGTTTATATACATATCGCCATTTCCGGTAGTTGACAAAATGGTTTTGGCTGTTGTTAGAGTTGTTGCCGGCATAACTGAAAAGAAAAGCAGGTTTGCTTCGAATTTTAACGATTCAAAGACAGTATTTGAAAATAAATTATAAAAAATAAATTCCACCCACCCGCCCCATATATTTTCACGAGGTTGGATGAAAATCTACCTATTAAGTTTAATTGGACTTCAGGTTGTGACTTTTGGCCAAGTAACCTTGACCTTCTACTTTGACTTACTTTTCCAAACCATTAATTTGGCCTTGATTTCCGAACTGTTGAAGGTAAGGTTTTATAGTTCATACATAGATACTTTAGGATCAGAACTCTTAATACCATGGCTTCAAACCCAGTGACATTGACCTTGGACGTTGATCTACCTGTCAGAAATGTTAAATTTGAACTCTAAGAAGTTGGGCTTTCATATTTCTCATATAGATTCCCCAGGCTCTGATCTGTACTTGGTACAATGGATTTTGACTTATTGACCTTGGACTTAGACCTTCTTTTCAAAAACTTTAACCTCGGCTTTATCCTTTGGACCAGAAGAAATAGCGTTTACATATTTTCATTGTATAGATTCAATATCACAATCATTACCCTTGATTTACTGGCATTCACCTTGACATTCTATTCTCATCAAAACTTATTACCACATTTAGAATCCCTAAATAATGGACCCCTTAAAATGTCATTTTTGTCATAAATTTAACCTAGAAGTGTTCCAACAGTTTTCTGTTGTTGTTGGTGTTATATGACTTTGATCTTGTTTTTCAAGATAAAATTATTCCCTGCATGTTACCTCATATTTTGCAATAGAATGGTCCCTTTATTGCAATATTTACATTTGGGTCTTTAAGAGTTAATGTTTTTTGATACTCCATTGTAAAATTAATCAGCGGTCAATGTAAAATAAAAACATATGACATATTTGGTATGATAAAAAGGTTTCCTGCCCAATATAGTTTGATACAGTAAATAAGTATAAAACCCCTATCAAACCATTATTCAATTACATTGTATGTTTCTGGTAGAAAGAGTGGTATTTCAAAGCTTTTGTTTATACATGGAATTCACTATAAAAGTTGAAGGGTTAGTCAAGCCACCATAATAGATAAAACTGAAGTTAGAGCAGTGATTGAGTATTTATGTAAGAAGGAGATGACTTCCAAGCAAATTCATGAGAACTTAATGAAAACCTTCGGGAAAGACTCACCTTCTGATAGTAGTTAAAAAATGGGCTGCTGTATTTGGAAGGGGAAGGAAAAGCAGTGAAGATGAACGATCCGGACATCCGGTTGATAATTGTGCATACTCTTGTCATATGTAACAGAAGGAGAAACCTTTAAGTTATGTCCAGACCAGTCAGCATAATTAATGGGGCTGTGCAATTAATTTTAACCGGTATCTTACACATGTAAGCTAGATGGGTCCCTAGAATGTTGACTGAAGATCAAAAGAGAAAGAAGTAAAATGTTTCTTTGAGTCTTTTGTCTCGCAGTGAGGATGATTTTATAGATCAAATTGTCACTCAGGATGAAACTTGGCTTCACTGTTTTTATTGTGAATCTAAGAAACAAACCATGCAATGGATTCACCCTGGCTCACCCCTCGTAAAAAATTCAAGAGAACTGGAAAAGCTATGGCCACCATCTTTTGTGACAATCAGGGAATAATCAAAATTGATTTTCTTTAGGTGAGCTGCATAATAAATGGTGCATGTTATCTAAATGAGATCAAGAGGCTGCATCAGGTGATGGTGAGGAAGAGGAGAGGATAGCTTTATCGAGGCATTCTGCTTTTGCAGGATAATGCACCTGCTCACACTTCCCAAAGATGCAGATTTGAAGTTCATCCTTATCCTCCATATTCTCCAGATTTAGCCCCATCGGACTTCCCACAACTAAAATCTTACCTATATGGTAAGAAGTTTGGAAGCATTAAGGGTGACATGGACTCTGCATATGAGCACTTAGGGGTCCAGCATAAAGCATTCTATTTTGAAGGGATTCAGAAATTTGAACAGAGATGGAGAAAGTGCTT
Organism: Pteria penguin; assembly: GCA_035048485.1. Lineage (NCBI taxonomy): Eukaryota > Metazoa > Mollusca > Bivalvia > Pterioida > Pteriidae > Pteria > Pteria penguin. The sequence continues at coordinate 23,742,767 of CM068587.1, read as the reverse complement.
TGAGATGAAGGAAGATTATATTGAAAAATAATGACAAAACTCTTTCTTTCAAGGCTTGGTATTACTAATTACATAGGGCCAAGAATGTTTTGATCATGCCTTGTAGGGCAAAATCTGCACAAAATGACCCCATTTTCATACTGTCACTATTCTGTTCAGTGACAGTTAGTTGACCTTAAAAAAGAATGTCAAGGTGACTAGAAAACACTCACATTAACAATCAATATCCATGATATTGATTATAATATGCACCAACCATGAATCTGCTACAGCAACTGCCTTGGAAATTATTAAGCACTGAAATCAAAACATAGGCATTCTGTTCAAAATTATTACGATCTTGAAATTTATTTCACATTGTCCAAAATCAGTACATGAAAACTTGTCCTAATGGGCACTCAGGATTAGCGGACAGTTGCTTATAACAGACGGATTTTAATAGAACCGATTTTTTTTCTTTATGAAGTCTCGAAAATATTTCTCTGTGTGATGGACACTGTCTATTATGGACAACAGACACTTCTTCCATACCAAATGCTAATAAATCACTTAAAAAGACCTGGTTTTAATGGACAATGTAACATCCATGCTTGTTTATTTTACAAACATAAGCTGGTGAATATCCAATTAAGTTTTCTTGTACAATGTACACACAGTGACAACGTCAAATTGATAAGGCGTTAATTATTCATTTAAGTTTTACCTGTACATGTATACAGGTAGATAATGATTGTTTGCTGATATGCATCAATCAATATATGTTCACTGTAGTATCAAAGGATGTTTATACCCTGAGGCTGTTGAAGTAGAAAACTGAGTTGATTCTGAATAAGATAAGACAGTTTGAAATATGGCGTCCAAATGAAAGGCATTATCATTGGAGTAAAGGTAGATTTAATAAATTCTTTGGCAAATGGAAAGGGATGTTGCAATTTGGCAAAAGAATTTGAAACTGGAATAACTCGAGCTAGTGACATTTTAAAGCGGAAGACTGAAATTTTGGAGGACGTTAGGTGCAATTCTGTAACTTGGATGCATTATTATGTGAATCTAGTTTAAACGGACACCTGTCTATAACGGACAAACACCTTCAGTCCCTTGAGTGTCCGTTATATATGCAGGCTTTCCTTTCCTTTTCATTTAAGTTATCAAAATTTCACAAACAATTTGGAAGACTGATTTATATTTGCATTTACGATTAAGTTTTATGTATTATGATTGGATTTTTGTATCAAAATGTGAATGAATTATGCACAAAAATAAAATTAATACTTCTTCCAATTGTGATGTTTGAAAAGCTCACCAAACTACATCTTTAAGTTACATATAAGCAGAGAACATTGAATAAGGATATATGAATGAGGGTTTATTACACTGCAGATCTATTTTTATTATAGAGTATGATTGTGGACCAGACCATAGAGAAGGTATCATTCTGTGCACCGGATCGTAACCATGAGAAAGGTTTTGCTTACATATGCCGAGATGGGACAACCCGCAGATGGATGTGTCATGGATTTTTGGCTGTCAAAGAGTCCGTAAGTGTCAGTAGATTTATTCCATTATTTGGTGGGTTTTGTCATCCAGCACCTGAGACTGAGCTGATGGCCTGGGTTTGGCTTGTAATCACAGGCAGTGAGGAATTATTTTATAATCAGAATTGTTAAGATGAAAATTTTTGAAAAAAAAAAGAATTTTCAATATATAACAAACAGTATTATTTAGGAAATTCCTTGAGCATTTATTACAACAGAGGGAAATGTAAATGCTTCTACTAATGATGTTTGCATTGGGTTATAAAGATAGTAACAAAAGAATATTGGTTAAGACGAAAAAAGAATTTATAGATTTTCATTTCGATAATTGACTGATTTAAAATAAGCTCTACAGTCAGAGCTTTAGTCTTACATTTGTGCAGTGGATGATATTTTAGATGCAAGGAACATTACTGTTCAGAGCAAAGAAATATATTGATTTCTTGATTCGTAGAGCATGATTTGTAGTATTGTTAGACATTCAGCAATTCATGTATAAACAGTACGAAGCACCTGCGGTATGTAGACTTAGAGATATGACAATATGTATGTATGCATATGAGCACAATTCAATAGTTTATACAACACAGATATAACCATATATATATTACATATAGAGTGTTGTTTCACTTCCACTGGGTATTTTGGTTATCTTCTTACATTCTGAAATATTTAAAATAATTTGATAGGAGGTACCTTAAACCGAGCAAACATAATTAAATGAGTGTAAATTTGGTATTGAAGTGCTGATTTTAATTTTATGAAAAGGGCAAAATCATTAATATCTGGTAAATATTTCAAAACGGCATTGCAGTTTTCTTTTTATTACTTTGTACTTTTAGGATTATGCTATATGATTGCAAGTCAATACAGCCTCTCAGTTCAGGACTCTTCCTAAATATCTGTCCTGAGCTTTGTTATTATAGTAAGCTTTAGGCCAATTTGCATTGGAAGAAGTATTTGCTGTTTATTTCTTTGTTTTCTTGCTTTTTAAACAAATATTTAAGAATGCAATGTGAATTGATTTCTAGACTGATTTGTTGTGATTCTAGTCCATCTTTCCTATAGATATGTACATGTATTACACTGCATATCATTTATGAATGTTTCTGTGTTCAAGTTCAGCTTTTAAACCTCTTAACAATAAAGTGAAATGTTCTGTTCAGTCATTCTGGTCACATGTCAAATGCTGTAGACTACATTTGAACCTTAGATTACAGAATCGATTGAACTATATATATCATGTACATTTTTTTCGAAGTGGTATTTCAAGAGCAGAAATCGAAGATCAGTGAGTAGTTTAACACTGTTACAAACTTATGACTTTATATTATGCATTGTGTTTGCATGTCATTATATTCTAGTTATATTGCCAGACTCTATACAACCAGTGATGTCTTACTTGATTGGCTTGGCTGGACAGGCATAGAGCTTATATTGATACTAACCACAACTTTCAGTAGCAGTGTTTATCAAACACTTGCTTTGTAGTGGAGATATAGTACATGTATTATACAATATATACATATATATCTACAATCATATCTTTATAGACACATAAGTTCAACAGAATTCCTTGCTTTTGTATTAAATAGTGTACAATTCATACAGATTCCAGTCATCTTGGCAATCATTCTTCCTATGAAAACCAAAGTACCAGTCACTTCCTTTATCCTTCTCAAAATGAAATCCTTTATGCAGATACCAACTATAAACTACATCCCACATATAGTGAAATCCTCTATGTAAATTCAGAAATCAACCTTGAGCTAGATTCCACATAAACTTAAATTCTCTTCACAGATACCAACCTTAAATTTTTCCAAATATAAAAGTCAAAATAGAGATGCCAATCTTAAACTTTAATAATAGTAGTCACAAACAGGTACTTGTCTTGTACTACTGTGTTTAATTTCCATTTCTGTGTGCAGATTTTCTTGACACATGTATTTCAGTAAATCAGTATGAAATGGTGTCTTATGTAATTTGTCACATTTCTGATTTCTAAATGTGTTAATTGTGTAAGACAGATGGTTTCAAATTTAGATAAGACTTTTCCTAAAGTAAGTGGTAAACATTGTGCATATGATAATATCATGATTCATACTGTCCAATTAGAGTTTTAAAAAGGGATGCACAGTGGTTTATCAGAAGCATAGCTTCTAGCACAAGCAGCAAGAAAAGCAAAGATAATTATGAGGTATACAGTTAGATGTACATTGTATATGAGAAATGGAAATAAAGTATTTATTGCCATATATTACATTTTAATGGTAATGTAAATTGAGTAATGTGGATTGAAATTCCTTCACCAGTAGTCATGGACTTTGCTGATTTTACCTAGTTACTTTACAAACATAGCTCAAAATGTTTACATTGTAAAGTTTCAATCAGAACATTTTTTTTTGTAGCTGGTGTATATTTGCAGAGAAGTTTTATGATTGAAACAGTTGTAACACAATTAATTTGTTTGCTTGTTTTATGTCACAGCAAGATTATTTCACTTTTATGGTGATGACTTCTGTCTGATACTTTGAAATTTGGATCTATGCAATGGACCCACCTAAAGTAGTAAGGGATGTTTTATGTGTCAGTTTCTATTGTAACAGGGTATTGTAACAGGGAATCTTGGCTTTTACTTTATCGCCTGAATGATAGGTCAGTGACATGCTGGTTGGAGTGGAACTTGGGAACATTTCTCCCACAAGTAGGCTATTGACTGCTACATCAGCTTTACTACAAATTAAGAATTCTTTATTTGACAAGTCGTCGCCTGAGAACCATAGTGCTCTACTGTTAAATTTTTAATTTTGAGAAAATCGAGTTCGAAGTTTTGAACACAATTGTTCGCTTCTACATGCTCTCTAAGATAAAATATATAGATTAATAACATGCATAAGGCGTCGAAGATTTAATTTAAATCTTTATTTGCCACAAATTATGACCAGTTTTCTTTAAATTTGAAGTTTTTCAAATGTAGATAGAACATTTTTCAAAATTCTCTCATGAATTTTAGTACATGTAGAACCAAAATGTTCTATGTCCATTTTGACCAATGAAAAGAGAGAAAAATATCACGTGATACAGAGATAGAACAGAATGGTACTTTTCCTATCTATGAATTTGATACTGATTCTTTCCATTGATTACAATAGAAATTATGGAGATAGAACAGGATGGAATTTAGAAAAATTGACCTTATCTCCCCCACCAAGTATATATTGCAATGCAAATGTCTGAAAAGATGCGCAAACCAAAGACAAATTCAATGATATATAGAACTCGATTTTTGTCAAATTGGTAGTTAGAACAGTATGGCTCTCAGCTGAAGAAGTATATACTTGTTATTTGATCTTCACATGCCAATAGTTAGGGCCCTGCTTCATAAGCGGGTGCCCTATCGTAATCACTCTGTAAATCTGTCTATCTGTCTGTCCATCTGTCAGCAAAAACTATAACATTGGCTATATTTAATACACTGTTACAGGTAGAGCTTCATATTTGGCATGTTTGTTCCTTATGACAAGACCTTTCTGTTGGTACCGAAATTTTGATCATGTGACCTTGACAGTGACCTTTGACCTGCATTTGAAAAACTTTAACATTGACCATAACTATTAAACTGTAAGAAGTAGGGCTTTCATATTTAGCATCTGCGTTCCTTATGACAAGACCTTTCCACTGATACTGAAAGGTTTGATCATTTGACCTTGACAGTGAGCTTTGACCTATATTTGAAAAACTTTAACATTGACCATAACTTTTGAACTGTAAGAAGTAGGGCTTCATATTTGACATGTGTATTCCTAATCACAAGACCTTTCTGTTGGTACCAAAATTTCTGATCATGTGGCGTTGAAAATAACCTTTTACTTCATTTGATAACTATTGACCCATTAGAAGTAGGGCTTTCAATGAAGTCCCCTGTGCATATACAAGTCTCAAACAAGGAAAGGGTTATAGTTGGTGTAGTGGTTGCTGGCCTTGCTTGCAGTGCAGCCTAAGTAAGAACAGTTCATAGATTGCACTATGTATTTCATTCAGTGGTTAGGATTCTTCTGCTTCAGTTTATGAATTAAATGAAAAGAAAAAATGATAAGAAAAAAACCCCATAAACCCTCGACAAACCAGCTATATCTATCAAGATTTCAAAATCACGTACAGAGTTAAACTTCCATAGATGCAGATAACAGTTTCAATATACATGTAAATTTCATGATGTGAATTATAACTTTAGACCTTTGTACTCAGAAGCTATTTCCTAAACATGGTATATATATCTTTGAAATAGTTTCATTGTAATTGTGCATTTAACTGACTAACTTTCTTAAATATTTCTAAATTCTTCTAAACTAGCTGTTTGGTAAGCCAGATAGGCTTGGAATAGTGAAGTTACAGGTTTATTCTTAGTCAAGCTGTGAGGACATGAATTCTGAGATCAGGTCAAACTCATATGCATGCATCTGATCTCTAGCTTCTTATAGAGAGGACATGAATCCTGAGATCAGGTCAAACTCATGCATGACATCTGATCTCTAGCTTCTTATAGTGAGGACATGAATCCTGAGATCAGGTCAAACTTGTGAATGATATCTGATCCCTAGCTTCTTATAGTGAGGACATGAATCCTGAGATCAGGTCAAACTCGTGCATGATATCTGATCCCTAGCTTCTTATAGTGAGGACATGAATCCTGAGATCAGGTCAAAGTCCTGCCTGACATCTGAAAGATCCCTAGCTTCTTATAGTGAGGGTTTTCATAGTAGAGCCACTTGGGTGGAGACTTATATCATAATCTATACACGTGAGTGTCAAACATAGCACCACAATCAGAATATGTCTATGTCTATGAAATTTTGAATTTTAGGCTGAAACTGCCTTAGTACCTGACAAGGACCCTCTGTTATTAAAATCTTCATTAATAAGCAGTTTTCAGAAAGGCTTCAGTGCTCATGTGCTTGTAAATTCCTATGTAAATTTCCTGTTTGTCTGAAGTGATTTCTCATTTAAACTAAAATCCTTTTTGCAGATACAAATCTTCAACAAGGCTTCACTCATAATGAAGATATCTTCTATGCTGACTTCAATTGTTCCACTGAAATTGTCTTACGATAAAGTCCTGTATGCAGACACTAGTCTCCACAGAGATTAACATAAAAAATCTCTATACAGGCACTACGGTGTGCTTCAGAACATCATTCTCTGGTTCTTCGATTGGAATCAGAGTTTTGTCATTAACTGAGACTATCTGGTATATGATTTGCCTCGTGGAAAATTCTACATTGCAGTTAAAAGCTAGAATCTCTGGGGACAGTATCATGATTTGATTGGCTGTTTATGCCCTATGTCTGCTAGCATGCCTATCATAGAGTCATTGGTTGTACATTGTAGACAGAGCAAGCGTTTGGCATGACTTAGTGGTTTATCTTTCCACCACTTTTAGGATGGTAGGGTTGTTAATATCTGCACTCTGTATACTCTGATCACTGAAGTACTGCTCATATCATTCCATTTGTACTAATATCTAACCGTCAGTGAAGCGTCGTGATTTTTATGATTGTGAAATCAAATGCATGAGATTATTGTAATGCTACTTTTCACAAATTGACTTGGAAGTTTTGCTTTTGTTAATTACTGATATGATGCAAATAGAAAAAATTCACACAGATTTTCAGTTTTTTTGCATGTTGAAATAACAAATCTTAGAATATTTATGGTAGTCATAATGTTTGCATACCTTGTTACCTCCTGTTCAAGTCTTGAGTTGGCTATTCTAGGGAGAGAGATTGAGCCATGCTGTAGGATGTGCTTTTGCTATATGTCTAGAACGCAAACAGAAACGTGACAAAGATTCTACAACAGCGGTTACTGTCACTTACAGCCAGGATCGCACCACTTTCACTAGGACAGGATCCTTCCGTCAAACTACACTCACAGAGAGGATAACAGACCCACAGAGTGCTATACTAGCTGGTAAGTGTCAAACTACACTCACAGAGAGAATAACTGACCTCTAGAGTGCTATACTAGCTGGTAAGTGTCAAACTACACTCACAGAGAGAATAACTGACCTCTAGAGTGCTATATTTACTGGTAGGTGTCAAAATGCACTCACAGAGAGAATAATAGACCCACAGAGTTCTATATTAGTTTTGGACTTTTTGAGTGCTATTGAGGTGGTGAATTAAGTTATCTACATGCACAGAGAATGTTATAAACCCATCAGATGTATAATGCAATACTGCTTGGTATGTCTTGTCATACTTGTATAGAAGGAGAGTTAAGGGTCATCAACATTGTAACTTTGTACCTGAAACTGCTTTAATCATGTCAAACTCAAGGAGTACAGTATTTATTTGTAAATTAACTGTGTATATAGTATGTTAGCACAACCAGATTTTAATAAGAGAGCTAAAGGTAGATGTCATGAAAAGGTGTGACTTGCAGTCAAGAATTTACTCTTCAGGGACAGCCTTTTTTCCACTAAAATATAAATCCGTTAAAATAAAGTACCACACCCATACATTATTAGTGAAAGCATTTTCATCATGAGACTTAATAAAGCAATGGCCTGGTTTATATGTGTTCTTCATAAATGTGCAATATCTATAGACTTCATTTAATGTTAATTTTTAAATTTGAAAGTTTTACTCCTTATAGCCATAGGTTTTGAACAGATTTTTCTTTTATGCATAATTAGTGATATAGAAATAGGGAGAGCTAAGGGTCCTCAACACTGTAAAGTTATATTTGGATACTTTGTAGAGCCAGTTCCGGTAAAAAAGGTGGATAACCCTTTTGCTGTAGAGAGACCACGTGCCACACCTAACATGTTGTACAGGCAAGGATCTTTCAGAGGCTTTGAAAATCTACAAAATAGCTCATCTCCATTCAAGCGATCTGTATCTCTGAGACTGAGTGATTTGCCCTCAACACTACAGCGACAGAATGCTATTAATGAACCATCATCACAGCAACCTGTCACCAATTCCAGTAAGATATCTCTCATTGATTTTATAAATTCAAAGTATTTGAAGTGTGCTCCACTTTTAAAAAATCTTTCTGGATTTGTTCAAAGATATTCAAAGATACATGCAAAAATATCACAATTGGGTGAGCATGATGGACATCATTGTGGTCCAACTTATTTCACAGAAGGGAACTTCGAGCACTTGAGCTTAGCTGCAGTATAGAAGTGAAATTGCTGTTTCTTGAATTAACGTTCACTGAGACCCCATGACCTATTATTAGGCTATAACTTTACTGTCTCATCTAGACAACAGATTATCCACAACCTATGATGGGAATAAAAAATGGGACCTCTTTGCAACGATATACACGATACTTTGGCAAAAAACTAAATTTTAATTATTATTCCTCTGGATCATGCTGTCCAATAGTTCTTCTATGTTTTTGTTAATCAACCGATATTGGATAAATGTTCTGTTTTAACGGTTGTTATGCATGACATGTTCCATAGGTCGCTAATTTGGACAATGCAAATGACTGTCTGTAGTTTCAAAGATAAAATTACTTTGTGTTTATTGATGTTTGGGACTGTGATGCATACACATTAATACATAATAAAATATGTACATAAGAAAATTATATTTTCTATACTCAAAAATGGATAGGCCTGTGACTACATTACAAACATATGATATTTGAGGAGGAAGATTCCAGACAAATACATGTACATATGTATAATGTTTCTTTAGTCTGGAAAATCAGTTTATCTGGAGAAATTGGCAGGAAAGAAACGTTTCCAGATTAACAGAACATCACAGTACATTGCAAACTCACGAGTCTTACTCAGATTAACTAAAATTTATTCTTACAGATTACAGTAAAATCTCACCGATGGATTGTATTTCTTTCATAGTAATTATATTGCAGTATTTACAGAAAGTTTTCATTTAATTTAATTAATGTTTCAGTTGTAACCCAACCTATTCAGGAGATGTCACCTAGTAAGGAACAAGAAGATTCTATAGCCCAGATGTGTCAGCAGCTAACAATGGGTTTATCCCAGCTGAGCAGCGAGGATCCTTTCCCTGGTATGGGAAGTCCCCAAAGAGTAGAGTCTGCTCCTCAACAAAATATGTCCTCCCCTACATTCCATGGTAACTCCAAACAACCACAACAACAACATACCCCATTCACACAGCCAGGTAAGTTTGCTCTTGTCACCTGTTGACAAATTTGAAGACTGGTGACAAGCTGTTCACCTTGGTTTGTTACATGTATTTACTGTCTGAATCAGTGATGAGAATTAATATGTTACATCCTTGTTACTTTATTATCTAGTACAATGTGTTGTGTTGTTAATTTCAGCATATCCACGGGTATCTCATCCTGCGGCACCAGTACAGCAAACCAACCCTTGGGCAGCATCCACCTCGGCCAATGGTATGGCAGGAGATGGTTCTCCATGGGCAACATCACAAGCTACAAATCCATTTGCTGGAGCACCACCTGTTGGAACTTCATCGATGTCAAATGGAGTGCCTTCAGTAGTGAATCAATATCCTCAACCTCCTCCACGTAACTTCACACATCTCCAACACACGCGTAGCCATTCCATTGACACTGGTGAGCTTTCAATGAGCCATCCGTGGGCACAACGCCGGCAAGTTACCAAACCGACCCTCCTAGAAATGGCAAATCAGAGAGGTGTACAATTTAACGGTAGTGCTTGGCCTAGTAACGTTTCTAGCTCGACATCATCTAGTGTGTCTTCAAAACCTTCATCGGGCCCAGAGGTTGATCCTTTTGATGTGGCATGGGCAGCGAAATCCACTTCCACTGCCAATACAAACTCAAATACCAGTAATCCTTTCGCTTCCAGTAGTCAAACAACACAAAAGACTTTTGAGGTCAAGTTATAATGCTGGCTTTTTATTCTGGAATTTTTAAAGGCGGCTCAATATATAAGTGGTCCAAAAAGGTGACATACTGACTTTCCTATGCTGGATTTACTTCATCAAAGAATACCGGGTAATGTGTTCTTTGTCAAAGGCATAAGGGTATGGCATTGGAAACAGGGCTTCAAGCCGGAGTTTTATAGTACTTCAGATGTACTCTGTGTGTTATACGATGATAATGTATCGTACCTCGTGTATTTTATTTTTGTTACCTGCTTGTGTCCATATCATACTTTGTGGTGTATATTGTTATGTTTAGTCTGTACTTACCTGGTTATATCAGTTGTGAGTATCGCAGTCTGTGATGTTGCTTTAAACGCCACATAACCTGTATCTCCTGGGCTACAAATATTCTCTAAGCAATAGTAATACTGTATATATATATAATTTTAAGCTATAAACAGATATTTGTTCTGTTGGTTTATAATATTATTGATATTTATCAAGTTACATCTTTTACGTTTCCTCATTCAATCAATTTTTCTTAGGTATATGAAGGATTGCAGTCTTACTAGAAAGAATTTTTATTTTCACCATATGCATCATACAGTGTACTGTACTTTTTGTCTTATGTATAGTAGTGTTGATTTTTTATTGTCACATAACATTATAGATATATATATATATATATATATAAACATATATTTTACATATATTTGAGTTATAGATCAATCAAGGTTGTAATTGCACATTTATATTTATCACAGATTTATACAAACTTTTTTTTATGTTTTGTTATGAGTAGAACAGGATCTCGATAGAAAGGAATGTGTGATGCTGGCTCTGATCAGCAGAAAGCCTGTTATCCAGAATGTGTGATGCTGGCTCTAATCAGCAGGAAGTCTGATATCCGGAAAGTGTGATGCTGGCTCTGATCAGCAGGAAGTCTGATATCCGGAATGTGTGATGCTAGCTCTGATCAGCAGAAAGCTTGTTATCCGGAGTGTTTCCAGTTGGTGAGGACCAACAGATTACATCCGTGATGAGGCAAATTTCACAAGTCAGTAGAAAACTTCGGTATGAGGAATGTCTTATTGTAGTCAGGATTCACAGAAAATTTCTGTGAATAGAAGATCGTATGTTTGTTTGAATTAGTCGAAGATCTCCATTGTCGGAAAGTTTTCGGTAGGTTTTATGAAAGTAAGGACCAACCAAATAGACCTCGTTTTTATGTTGATTAAGATGAGACATAATGGACATTTTATGTTGGTTAGTGAAAGTGCTAATATATATACGATCATATCATTCTCAGTTTTTCCTGCCATGTTTTTTTTAGACACATAAATTATCTTTTATTTGTACAATACTTATAACACCGTTCCAGTTAGATGACATCTGTTTTGCCTGTCACTTGACTATGTCATACCAGTGACATGTCCCACTTTTGACAATACTTTAGTTTCATCTGTGAGAAGAATCTTTTCAGGAATATTTTGGTCATAAATATAATTTTGTCATGAGAGTTTTACACATTTGTTAAAACTGTGACAAGATTTTGTCAAATCCTATGACCTTTTCTCACCTGTAATGAGATATGTGTCATACCATTGGCAAACCCCTTTGTCTTAGACACATACCTCTGTGAACTCATTGTCTTTGTTGACAGTGTTTAGTCAGCTGTTGTTGTGTCATGCATTATGTAGATTGTCATCTGATCACATATCTATATCTTTTTATACACCATGCAGAAGCCTGTTTCATTATGTATTGAATACCGTGGTAAGGATGACCATGGTGCTGATCTTTGTATGTAACTACATTGCTTGAAACTTGCCTACACTTAGTTTATGCAAAGGGTCTTCAAATGTTAAAGTTTCACAATATCTGTTTTTATTTATAATATTAAAATCTGTATCAATATTTTTATATAGTTCAAAATTCATAATTTGTTTTAATGAAATAGTAATGAGGAGCTTTGTTTTAATTGAGAAATGATTTTTGGAGCTTTACCAATGCTTGGCCATCTTTATCGTCTTCATGGTCACCCATCCTTGTGACATCCAAATTTAGTTGAATGTTTTATTCTGTTCTTGTATCAAAATGTCAACATTTATTTACTTGATGCTAATATAAAATAAAATAGATAAACTTGTTTGAGAATTTGGTTTGTATCCCTTTCCTACACTGGATGCTGAAAATGACTTCTTCTATTTTCCAAACAGATTGCTAGAAATGCAAGAAGTAGTGTGAAATAATACTTTGAACTGCAAATTGTTATTGGGATTCAACATCATTTCCCTGTGTGTGTTGGTGCATGTCTGGAACCGTCTGGAAAAAAGAGAACCCCTCAGTGTAAAATCATGACTTTTTCACAAATATTTCTAATGAAAGAGGTTGAACATTATAGTTTTTTGCAGTCAAAGGTTAAGGTCATTTTTCAGGAATTTTTTTTTTAATGGAATTTGATGAAACTTTGTATACATGAAATACTGTAGGTCCTATACTAAGTTTGTTCATTTCGTCCAAATCTGCTGACATGTAGTGCCGCCATGGCTAAAAATACGTCTCAGAGGGCACCCCACTTTAAAAGTTTTCTCCAGAACCACTGTGTGGATGATGAAACTACTGGCATCTGAGTGATCTAGAAAAATGTATGTTTCAAGTTTGTTCATTTCAGTAAAATTGGATAAATAATACTTGACAATTTTGTAATATCTTTTCACACTTAAACACTTTCATGCGAAGTAGCATGGTTTTAATCAATATTTCCCAATGCTTGACTGTTGATGTACTGAAATGCTTATTTTAGCCTGAGATATCTGTGTAGCAATATGCCACCCTATGTTACTGACTCTATCAATACAGTATTTTATTACCATATCTATAGAGTCAGTGATGTAGGGCGACATAGCGGTACACAGACATCTGTGATTTTGGCCAGAATAAAGTAATGTTCTTAAGAAAGAATTTTGACAAAATTTTAAATTTGGATTTTTCATGAATTGCAAAAAAGGTATGACGATTTTTCTTAGAAACAACTGATGTCTCCACCCTCAAACCTAGTAATTTTTTGTTCCTCGTGTCAAGTAAAGTTCATTGACACATAAGCAGAGGACCCTGGTGTCATATCAGACCACCCCTTTTATAAATGGTCTTGTATCTTTAGAAGTATTGAGATCCCCACCCTTATTCCAAACAACAAACTTACCACATTTTTCATTTTCTTTGTGCAAGATACCTTTGGTTTTTTCTTTGGGCAGTTAGATGCTCAGCTGAGTGGCCCGTTTGTTTTTTGTTCAAAAAAGACTAAAAAGATTTTGTTAAATCTAGGTAGGAATGAAGTCAGAGATCCTGCAGTTCTTGACAATATAAGTCCATCAAGGTAATCTCTTTTAAAAGATGGGCTTGGATGAAAAACTAAATGTAACCGATAGTTTTAGAAGGATGAGGTGTTTGCTAGAATTGATTCTGAAACAAAATTCTCTGACAAAAGATACTCATATAAGACAAAAATGATACTCTAATTTCTTCATGTGCATAAGGTGCTTGTGTGAGAAAATTAGACCCATTTGGGCCTCTTCCTGCCTGATCTGCTGAGACTTAAATTGCAGGGAATCTTTAGTCTATTAAGCCAAACTTAGAAGCAGTTTAGTGATATACTTGTCAATGAACAAACTTCTGATATGATCATGAGGTCAATGGCCTCAAATCTAACAATTTTCTGACCTTTAACGTAACTGTACCTCGGCCATATTACATAAAAGTTTAAAGAAGAAATCAAATAATTTATTGTTTACAGTAAGTCAAATGTATAATCACAACAGTAGGTATTACCTTTTCTCTGTATTATATACAATAATAACTTTTATCACTGATATTAAAATAAATAACAATATTCATTAACACGAAACATACTATGTAAAGAAATATGGTTTGTGAAAGGCCTTAAATAGAAAACCTGGTTAAAGATAAGTACTAAATAGTTAAACAAGTCTTTTTTTCAAGATAATGCAAGTGGATACTTTTCCAGAAATGAATTCTGCTCTTTGATTGTTTTGATTTTGCCATTAATAAACCATATTTACCTTATTAGAGGACCCTTCATAAGACCAAAGCGATGGGTCTAATTAAATTTTTTTTTCGGCAAAAGAAGCAGTACAAAACTGAAACGTTATTGGCATTGAGGTACTTAAAAAGAAATTTGCTGAACAAATAGTATTAGAAATGTGTCAAAAGGGAATACAACTAATCAGGTAATAATGTGATATGAAATATGACATAAAATACAGTACAAATAATTGGAATGTATTTTCAAGACTGAAAAATGTAGAAAACATAATTGTTAATTGAGGATATTTACAATTACTGTTTTTAAAATAGTTTTTATCAAAGAATATAAAAGAAACGGGTTTTTTTTGTCCAAAAAATATATAAAATATCAAGTACATGTATGTCTAAAGAAGTTATTTAAGATAAATGTTTTTCACATAACAAATAAATCATTGTTAGAATCACTCATTATAAATATTGTACACATAAATAAACCATTGATAGTATCCCTCATGATAAATTTGAGAAAAGAGAAATGAGACTGATAACATTTTTTACATTCCTGTACCATAAAAAAGGTACATACATAAATTCAATTTATGTTGACATGAGCAAAGGTAAAAGAAAGATTTAAGGTTACAATTCACAAATACAAGAATATAAATGTAGTGCACATATTCCTGGAAATCAAATATTCAGAGAGATCAAAATGACTGTTGATGTGTATGATATGTAATTTGCACAAGATAAATGATACTGAACTTCAGAATGTTGTGACACAATATTTGTTCAGAGTTCTTAATCATGGAATGTGGGCAACAATAGCATTATGTGGCATTATATGGCAATAGGGCAAAATCTCTCATTCTCTCTCTCTCTCTGGGATTTTTAAGTTATGAGAAATATCATATAAATTATATAAATGACTTAAAGTATCACAATAAAGCATTGGATAAAATAATATTTCCCCAATACAAATTTTCTATTGACTTGAATATATACATTAGAAAAGTACTAGAAAATAGTAGTATTTTGACTAGAGACATTACTATGGATGGTATTCCTTGCACAAAGAGCAATATATTTAAATGTCTAAAGACTAGAACCATCTTCATTCACATTAAATTTCATACAGAGTTGGCAGACATAAGAAACATTATAAGTAACCATGGCCACCAAAACTGCTTTACATGTATTTTCTCTATTAGTTATCTATAGCCATTTCTATGAATCATATCCAGTGTCCCAAAATCCCCAAAATTCTAGTTAGCAAAAAATGTACTTTTAATCTGTATTAGCATGGGCTTTATCTGCGCATTAAGTTGCCAATTGAAAACAAAGTCTGGCCATCCCTTCATTTGACTACAGTATCAAAATATTAGTTATATTTCTCTTTGCGCAAATTATCTCTGTGAATATATCATGAATAAGATCATTGCAAAAATAAAGCCACAGGAAACACAAGTGTTCTACTGTAATTACCCGGTACATGTAACTTTAACATAACATACAGTTCATTTAGCATTGAAACAACAAATTATTAAAGAAAGTACATTGTATATGTATAAGGAATAATTTTAGACAATGTTGTATATTACATAAACTCAGAGGCACAAAAAGTCCTGCATTGCTCATGGGAACTTGTATACACAAACACAACAAAGATGCTATAGGGTTACATGTGACAATAAAATATCCATTGAACACTAATCTGTAAGTGGTCAAAAAGTCTAGATAATCTGCTCATCACATTATATAAAGACAGCAAAAGGAATAACATAATTAAGGCACACAATTATGCATTTTTATAGAAACAAAACAGCATGAATATGCAGGAATTCATGAAATTACAAATACACAAAGGCTTTATACCTATATTTTGTTATTGCAAACTTCTATCATACATAAATACATGTACAGTAACAAATGCAAATGATACACTAACATCACAGTACAATGTGTAGTGGAATTAACTTCATAATACATGTATATATACAAGATAAAATGGTTTGACATGTGTGAAAGGCATCAACACAAAAATTTTCATCAAGAATGAGTCATCTTAGAATAAAAGTCATTGTTAAATGTAGGATCCGAATTGTTGGCATATTCCTCGGGGTTCTCCATGTTCAGTATCAGTTCATTATCATCGTCATTAAGGGGAGATAACTGGAAATGTCTGGAAAAAATAGAAGCAGTATGAGAATAACATCCAAACCTTTCATTAGTCTTGAATGAGAAGAATGAGTAAAAACTTGATATATTATATACCAAACGTGCAATACCCTTATCTTTTATCATCTTCAAAAATGCAAAAAATTCTCAAATTTCTTTTGGCTTTCCAATTCTTAACAATAACTTTTGTTTCCCTACTGTCTGATGAAATGCACAAACATTATGCATTATGAGGCAACTGCAATGAGAAGGTCAAATAAATTACAGGTAAACTTCGTCATGGGATATTTCGACAACCCGGCTTATCTTGACGTCAATCATTTGTCCCAACTTTTTTCCTTAATAATCTAATTAAATTTGGCCTAGATATCTCGACATCCTCTATGTCAACTACCATGCTTATCTTGAATTCTTTGTGCAGTCCCCTTATCAAAATTTACCTTGTTTATCTTGATAATGGCTTCTTATTAGGGGATTACAAGTGATCTAGCTTTAACTGACTAATTGATTAGTACACAACATGCCTAATTACTTGACCTGTGCCTATCTGATTTTCATAATTATGTAAGCTGTTAAAACTATTTTACCTAAATGATAAAATTGGATGATTGATCGATCAAATGTTCATTTAAAGATGCCATTGATGATTCATTTCATAAGAATAAGCTATCAGCAAACTTCAAATACTTTAATCTATCATGAAAACATTTAAAAGTGTGTTCATTTTCAGTCTGTTACCAAATCTGTCTGTGATGTCAAAGACAGGTTCTCCTACCCTACCCCAGCAATCTATGTCCCAAAGGTCAGGTAAATTCAAATGGTCAGGTAAAACATAAAACTCAAAGTTCATTCTATCGAGACGTAGCATCTTAATAACTGTGAAATAAAACTTTGTAAATTTATTATCACATGTGACTAAAACAATCATTAACAATAAAACATCTTATGTACTGGTTATTGCTACGCAATTAGTCGGCTATACATTTACATGTATACTCTATGGAATAAAAATTACAAAAAATTTAAACTTTCAAAAACTGTATTTTAGAACAGAACGAAAAAAAAAAAAAAAAAAAAAACCCAATCCCTGTAGATTACTGTGATGCATTCTTTTTGTTGATATATGCAACAAGTTTCAAGAAAATGTTTCTCAAAGGAAGTACCCCTTTGAGAGGTATGTGACCCTACCCTGAACCCACCCCTTAACTGATCTGGTCCAAAAACAACAACACATGTAGAGGACTTTGAGTACTTCACTCAGTGCTAAGACTCATCAAAATCCCTCCATAAGTTCTTAACCAGAAGAAATTCTAGCCTTTTTAATTTCTCTAAAACCTGATAGAGATTATCAGTCCTATTTTAGAAATACAGATACCAGCTCTTTTAAAAAGCCAAAAGAGTTTATTCAGAAAAATTTTGCCATAAATTACAGTGTGTAAAATAAAAGTGAAAATATATATTCATACAAAATAATTTTGCATCTCTTTAATGCAGTCCAAAGTCTTTATGTAGAATAATATGTTATAACTAAATAAGTTTTGGTTGTTTTGAACTGCTCTGTAGATAATGAAAAACTGAGGAAAAGCACGATTTATATGACAAGTTGATGACTGACCTGATCCCTTCCTGTTTCCTTCGCATGTATAAAATAACGAGGACGACAAGAATGAAGAAAACGACTAGGCATGTCGACACTACAGCAACCGTCATCTTTATCTCTACAATACATACACAATATAAAACAATCTTATCTCTCGTCACATGCTTGACACACAATGCATTTTGCAAAAAATTCACATTATTCTACTATGACAATTCAATCCCTGATTTTATAAGCAATGTTTTGGACATATATGGCTTTTTTCGTCATGGAAAATTTAACGTTTGTGTGTTACACCTTCATATATACTTATCCAAAGAAGTGTATTGCTTTTGTATTGTTTGCATAAGTATGATGCAGTAAGTGGAAGAGACTGAAATTACCTGAAGGAAATCACTGATTTTCAACAGATGCTCATTAAAAATTTCCTTATGATCTGCCTTTACATTATTAATGAATGGTCAAAGTTCCAAAATGATGATGCTACAGTATCAAATAATAAGATGGACTTTCTACTAAATACATCCTGTAGTAATCTGTGTTGGTTTTGTGTAAATTATCAGTGTACTGGTAAGTGTTTATTATACTTACTGTTAGTGGCATCAACAATACGATGTTTTTGTGTAAATTATCAGTGTATTGGTAAATATTCATATTACACTTACTGGTAGTGGCATCAACGATGTGATGGTTTTGTGTAAATTATCAGTGTACTGGTAAGTGTTCATATTACATTTACTGTTAGTGGCATCAACGATGTGATGGTTTTGTGTAAATTATGAGTGTACTGGTAAGTGTTCATATTACACTTACTGTTAGGGGCATCAACGATGTGATGGTTTTGTGTAAATTATCAGTGTACTGGTAAGTGTTCATTATACTTACTGTTAGTGGCATCATTGATGTGTAAATTATCAGTGTACTGGTAAGTGTTCATTTACTTAATGTTAGTGGCATCACCGATGCGATGGTTTTGTGTAAATTATCAGTGTACTGGTAAGTGTTTACTATACTTACTGTTAGTGGCATCACCGATGTGATGGTTTTGTGCAAATTATCAGTGTACCTGTAAAGGTTCATTATACTTACGGTTAGTGGCATCATCATCATTAGTGTGGTGGGGACCAGGTGTTATACACAAAGGGTTAGGATGACCCATTGTACTTCTCATGCTTTCTTCAGACATCCACTTCTCTTTCCCCGAACACTTCATTATGTTGATTTGCTCGTCACTTTACAGTCATGGAAAATTTCAATGAAAATTACATCATCAATACTTATAGTACAAGAGTATGTGTATACTCTTATCACTTTAAAAATATTGGACAATGAAAATTACATCATAGTATAGGAATATGTATATACTGATGTTCTGAGATATGAATATTTACTGCATATCATCAACCTGAACTTCATACAAAAAATGTAATTATATGTATAGAAATGATTACCAAATTTTATGTAATAATAAAATAAATAAATAAAATTGTGTACAATAAACAAAATCAAAATACATTTTTGCTTAAGATGAATTACAAGGTAGAATATGAATTTGAATATTCATCAAGTTATGGAAGTGTTCATACTGCACTTTGAAAACTTTTTATGCTCAATATACAAAGTTTTTATATATATACCTCATTGTTATCAGAATTATATTATTACTGTGAGTAATAAATTTTTGCACTAGATGTGACATATTAGAAGCTGTTTCTATAGCAACAATATCCACTAATCCAGTATTATCTATCTGCTTTTTATTTTGCTGGTTTCTGTACACGGCAAACACTACAATTCCATTTTGCTTCAGATGCTGGAAAAAAAATCAGTGTGTTATTATAATGCAGACAGAAAATAAAGCATTAAATTATAAAGTTGTGTATATTTACACCACATATTCTCTTATTCCGATTTTCACCATAATAAAATTGCAGCCTAAATGATAAAGGACATAATACTAATAGAACTGGGAATGTAAGGAGACTGGCTTTAAAAATAACAATCCAATCTCATTCAAACTTGATCTATCACTCTCCTTAGTTTTATCATGTTCACTGTGGTAGACCTCAATACACTCTGTAGCAGTTCATCTCAGCTTGACCTTTGACACTGATCAATCAGCGTCCGCTGTGCAAAGCTGGCCAGTGAAAAGAATTCCATGTTAATGTACCGGGTATGTAAACAAATAAGCCTGCGCCCATATCTCACAACAGCACGCCTTGAAAAATCTAATCTTTGTAAATTTGTGCATTATTTCTGGATTCAAATTAGAATTATTATAGACAGCAATGCAAAAAACGAAGTCGCCAGCTTTGCACAGAAAGCACTGATTGGTCAGTGTCAAAGGTCGATCTGAGATGAACTGCATATGCTAAGGAATGTACTGAGATCTACCACAGTGAACATGATAAAACTAACAAGCGTGATAGATTGAGTTTTAATGAGATAGATAACAATCATACTCGATTGTTATATACAAAGTCCAGGAATTTCAAAACTCTAATCCTCTATGACTTTCACCTTATTTGCATGTCCTTGAGCATGACACACATTTGAGTCAATGGCAGCAACATACATGTACACTAAAACCTGTTGAAAGTTCAAGTAGCAATATTTGCCTTGTTGTCTGTACAGAAGTTTTACATCCTAGATAACTATTAATTTTAACCTCAGTGAAGGTCACAACACAATCTTACATGTAGGTTGTCAGTGACAACAAAAGCATTGAGGTATGACCCAATATTAGGCAATAAACGCACTGAGGTATGACACAATATCAGGCAATAAATGAAATAAAAGTTTGTTGAGATTATTATAAACTTAACCTTGTTTACATCATCTTCAGCCATGACCAACCCTATCTTTTAAGTGACACATAGTCACGTAGTGATACAAGATCAAATTCCCAGAAAGTGGCAGACAACAAGTTCAGGTAACAGAAATTATGATACTTCTGTTCACTGTACCTTTTACAATGGTATAGGACTTAATAAATAATCACTGACAACTAGTATAAAATGCAGTATCCCTAAATGAAGTATGACTATATTCCATACCTGTCTTAAGTCCATCTCCTTGCTAGCCATTACAATAAACCCTTCGTTATTTACCATGCTTGGCTGTAACTGCAGGACACTGTAACTTATACCGTTACCATAGAATAAATGAACTGAATACTGAGTTTTGAAACTTGTGTCTCCTGTAAAATAATGTAAATTCTTATACAGGCAAATAAACATGTATATGTGTGCAAATGTGTATATGGAATAAAGAATACTATTAATAAGGTAGCGAACAATTATCAAAAAAAACCCCCAACTTTCCTATTTTCATTGAAATTGTAACAAGAAACCCACCTACGGTATTTTTCAAAATTTTGGCCTAATTCCTATGTTAAATTTCAAAAATATTTACAGAATCAAAGTGTCTATATTCATTGATTAATTTTTTATTTATACCATCTTACATGTACATGTATTTGATAAAAATGTACATGTACTATGATTTTTATTTTGTTGACTTAACTTTAACATCTTATTTAAGGACAGTCACCTTTGTAATGCTTTTAACTCTTAGATTTGCCTTTCATTCAATTCAGATTTAAACAATTGGCTATATGTTACAGTTTTACTCCACATCTATATCAGTAAAAGAAAAAGAATATTACATCTGAATACTTCATTCAGGCAAACTGTCCACCAATGTACATAAAATGTTGAGCGGCATTAAATTGATCACACAATGAATGTACCAGGTAATGTTAATGATCTCAAATATATTTAAAAGGAGATAATTAACAGCCTTCCAATTGTTATGCTGGTCACTTCATCATCAATATACATCTTGTCAAACATTTACTGAAATCACTACGATCAAATCATGCGCTACATGGTGTAAGAAAAAAGATCAGTGTATTTCTTGATGTTAAAAAGATGACAATTTGACACCACCTACACTGCAAAGTAAATTTGGCACCACCTACACTGCAAAGTAAATTCATTGTTAATGATACTGTTGTTTATATATGTTTTAATCAGCTATAGTACTAGAATTTCCAAGTTGTCAAGGAAACATGTGCTTGATAATCACCAACATAGACAACATACTGTTACTCATGGAATATACAGTATGACTTGTCCCTGTATTACATATAATCTGTGACATAGTATATTATAGTATATTATATCATATTACCCTCTGATGTCATTCAAACATTCTCGTATGCTTCCCCCAAAGAAATGGAATTTCTGAGTATAAAATTTTCATCTGTAGTTCATGCATTGTGATTATTATCTGTTTATTATCAACATTCATTTTGTAAATTTACCTGTAACTTTTAGTTCTATGTAATCACTACCATTCTTGCAAATAGTGATTTCTGTAATGGTAAAACTGGTCTGCTTTGTCGTTGTGGATGGGGAGGGAGTAGATCTAACATAGTAAGTAGTAGTAGATGGAGAAGGGGTATAAATAGTATGGTTAGTAGTAGTGGATATAGACGGAGTAGACTGAGTATAATTAGTAATTCTTGATGGAGAGTTAGTGGAATTGCTATGGATAATAGTAGTAGATGGAGAGGCAGTAGACTTAGAATGATTAGTAATGGTGGATATAGAGGGAGTAGAATTTGTATGGATAGTAGTGGTGGATGGAGAGGGGATGGAAGTAGTATGGATAGTAGGGGTGGATGTAGAAGGAGTAGAATTTGTATGGACCGTAATGGTGGATGGAGAGGGAGAAGATTTAGAATGATTAGTAGTGGATGGAGAGGGGGTGGAAGCAGTATGGATAGTAGTGATGGATGGATAGGGAGTAGACTTAGATTGATTAGTAGTGGCGGATAGAGAAGTAGTAGAATTAATATGGACAGTAGTGGTGGATGGAGAGGGAGTAGATTTAGAATGATTAGTAGTGGTTAATGGAAAGGGAGTAGTATGGATAGTAGTGGTGGATAAAGAAGGAGTAGAATTAGTATGGATAGTATTGGTGGATATAGAAGGAATAGAATTAGTTTGAATAGTAGTGGTGGATGTAGAAGGAGTAGAATTAATATGGATAGTAGTGGTGGATATAGAGGGAGTGGAATTTGTATGGAAAGTAGGGGTGGATGGAGAGGGAGTAGACTTAGAATGACTAGTAGTGGATAATGGAGAGGGAGTAGAATTTGTATGGATAGTATTGGTAGATGGAGGGGTAGAAGATTTCGAAAACTGAGTTCTTCGCACAGTGGTATTAGATGGTGTCTTTGTAGAGGATGTTGCTAATCCTATAAACAGAAAAATGTACCGTCATCTTATTGCATTTATATTTATTTCTGATCATGTAAGTACTCATGGTTATATTGTAGCTTCTCATTTGATCAATATACTCTCTTAACTATAAACAATGAGCGTTTACAATTCATTACCACACCTTACTTCTAAGTTAGGATTGAGTATTGTAATAAATATAAAATAATCAGCAGTAATCTATTCAGGGGCAGATCCAGATTCTAAAGGGGTTGTTTTCTTCCTTTGGTGGTATAATTCTGTCAAGAAAATGAGGGTCACACCATTAAAAAACATCGAAAAAAATTGCCTTTTATGTAAAATATTCATTGATAAGGGGGAGAGGAGTGAAATCCCAATATCCCCAGTAACATTTGGAGTAGCCTATACTTATTGAGACTTGACTTAAGAAAGCACATGTAATTGCAAATGACATTGACATTAAGATTCCTTGCATGAAATAGATAATAATTTAGTATCTGTACTCAGTTCATAACATCATCTTAAGATTAAATCATTAAACCCTACAAAATACAGTAAAACCTCAGTTACCTGGATTACTATATTGCCTGTCATAATCCTCAGTTATGTGGACTACAGTACTGCCTGTCAAAAACCTCAGTAACGTGGACTACAATATTGCCTGTCAAAAACCTCAGTAACGTGGACTACTATATTGCCTGTCAAAATACTCAGTAATGTGGACTACTATATTGCCTGTCAAAAACCTCAGTTACGTGGACTACTATACTGCCTGTCAAAATCCCTCTTCAAGCCATGATGTCATACGAGGCTTGCAAATACCTACATCTAGAGCTTGTATTCCGATCCTTTAGTAAATATTTAGAGCTTGTATTCCAATCCTTTAGTAAATATCTAGAGCTTGTATTCCAATCCTTTATTAAAAATCTAGAGCTTGTATTCCAATCCTTTAGTTAATATCTAGAGCTTGTATTCCATTAATCCTTTATTAAATATCTAGAGCTTGTATTCAGATCCTTTAGTAAAAACTAGATAGATGAGATTAAAACTCTGGCCTTGTGGAGGGGATACCAGTCAACTGCAAATCAACTTTCCAGTGGAAGCCAGTACCCAATTATAACTGGATTATCTAAGATAATGCCAAGAAAGTGTCCTGTCTAAAGACGACAATATTAACCTTCCCATTTCTAGTGCATCATTTTAACATCAGAGTGATGCACTGCCAAAATTTGAACATTGATATATTGATATGGATATCACATATATATTACACTGTATTGAACATTCTGATCTAGTCATGATAATCACACCCTAACCATTGCATCCCATTCTAAACACTTACAAAATAGCTAGGTGACTATATAAACCTTATCTTTGTTTACAAATGCTAGTTTAATTGACTTTTAATTGAAAAAGAAATTGCGATTGCAAGTCTCAAAATTCAAAGAATAAAATTGATCTTACCAGTGGTTTGACGTTTTGGTGTGGAAATAGTAGAGGAAGCTGATAAAGAAGTCTGCTGCAAAATAAATTTGTTAATACATGAGTAACACAGGTTGTTACCATGTTGTTTCAAATAGTCTAAGTGGTAGATGGTTGGGTATAATTGGATGAAATATTTTTATCTGTCTTCAACATTTTTATCATAGGTCCTTATCAAGAAACATTTAGGAAAATGAAATACAACAGATATTTAAAGAGTGCTATGTGGAATATTTTTACAGATATAACTGGCTCTACTATTGCAGCAGGTACATTTAATCCACATGCTGACAAATATATCCAAGTAAACGACTGTGGCCCATGTAATGCACAACTATCTTAATTATATAGTGACATTCCATTTACACTCTCAATCCTTTCTTTCTCATGGTATTCAAGTTCCTTGGAATCTTGCAGCACATGCATCAATTTATACGTTTAAATGATGGTCATGTGTTGATATGAATTATCATGATCTGACTGCATCTATGGAAATAAGTTAACAGTTTTGACAAGAATATTAGTGTCTGTGACATGTTACTGTATATGAAGGCCTATCAGGATAAAATATCATGTATAAATTGTTTTGGGGAACACAGAAGGATAAAAAAATCAAAACTGTTTTTTTTTTACAAAGTAAAGTAAATTAATCAAAGAAAATCACTTTTGGCTAACCTTAACATTTTTTGCCTTAAAAACTAAAGTCCATTCTGGTAAAGTATCTGTAGTTCTACTCAAATCCACAATCCTTCTATTATTCACATAGATTAAATAAATTTTTCTGACAGATCTAGAATGACCAGCTAGCTTAATAAGTAAGAATAATTAAGGGTACCAAGACACTGATCAATTAAAAAGGGTGAGAGAACCTGGGTCCCATTTTCATTATCAAAAGTTTATCACTGTATAATGTGCAATAGGAGATTTCCTCTTTTTTTCTCACCTATTTACAAGCTAGGCCCCTCCCCTTTCCCCCATTTTTAAAATACTGGATCTGCCACTGAAATAGCACTTGGATGATATTGTTCATGCACATTAATTTCTATTTGAAATATTCATGCAATTTGATAAATAAATTTTCATTTTGAACAGTTTAGAATTTACATATACATGTATTTATTATATTGTACTGCTTCACCTCTTTGAAACTTTGTTGAAAAGTTGATATCATAATAGTAGTTGGAACTGATTGTCAAAACTATTTTGCACGACAGTTTGCTAACCACCCCCCCTTTCGTACATAAACACTTTTAACAGATCAATGATATATATCTACTTCTTTGTGAAATCAAACGGCTGGATCCGCTCATATACTCACTGTCGCTGCTGATCCTGTATCGTGCATTAACATGATCACCACCGCAGTGGTTAGCACCACACACCACCTCGCATCCATTGTGGTATTCAGCGCGTCCTAAAAAGCGACAACAGGAAGAATGATTCAGTTTACCCTCAAGCAATGATCAGATCAAACGAGATTAACTCACGTCTAACATGAACCAATCTTTTTTCTTGTTGTTTGACCTCGGGAGTGTACGAAGCATGGTCAAGACCATTGTCAGCGGTTGTAAACTGTATACAATAATTTACTTGAATTTTTTGATGATGATATACCCAGCCTTGATATACCTGTATAACTGATATTTGTTCGAGTAACGAATCTCGTGTGAAAAAGAAGGCCGATGCTATATACACAACAGTCGTGTATATAGCCACTACCGGCCACTTCTATATACACGATGATCGTGCGAATAGCTAAAACCGCGGAAATATTCTATATACAAGGCGGTCTTGCGAATAACAAATATTCACACATTAATACATTATATAAAAAATAACCATAATATGTATATTATGGAGTTTCAAGTTGTTAATTATTAAGTCCTTGGTATAAGAGGGATTTATAGTGTATATAGTCTATATACACGACGATCGTGCAAATAGCCAACAACATCATATATGGTCTATATATATATACGACGATCGTGCAAATAGCCAACCAAAACGTATATAGTCTATATATACAACGATCGTGCAAATAACCAACAACATCATATATGGTCTATATACACGACGATCGTGCAAACAGCCAACAACATCATATATGGTCTATATACACGACGATCGTGCAAATAGCCAACAACATCATATATGGTCTATATACACGACGATCGTGCAAATAGCCAACATCATATATGGTCTATATACACGACGATCGTGCAAATAGCCAACAACATCTATATCGTGCGCGGATACAGAGGGGGGTACCGGGGGTCTGGACCCCCTGACATCTGAAAATTTTACCAAAAATGGTAATATTTGGGCATTTTGGGGTTGGACCTCCCCCCCCCCACCCCACCCTTCGAGAAAAATTTACCTTTTTTGGTTGGACTCTCCCTGACAAAAAAAATTTCTGGATCAGCGCATGCAAAGCATGGATTTGATACATGATCACTAATTAAACCGCCACAGTATATTCATATGTATCTAGCTGCTTGTTACTAACTCGGCTGACAGGAATTACTTATAGCTCATTCAGTGTAGCACTGGATAATGTTAAACCAAGGTACCCAATTTCAAATCCTATCACAGGTAGCACTTATATCATTACCCTGTTACATTTGGAGCCCAGTGGAGACTCCAATCCTAGACCCTCAGTTTAAAAGCAATGACACTCCTATTTTTTCTTATCAATTCATAATTCAAATCAATATTTATATTTATCATACAATTTCTATGATTCAATTTCATATCATGAAATCAAATTACAAAAGTTGAGTTATACTCGAATGGGCTAGTAAACGACATGACGCTTTTCATTTCCTTGGTATTAGAAAGAACCAACAGACTTCCGCATGACGATAAGTGATTCCCCGTTTTTACGAAGCAACTAAAACATGAATAAAATTAGGTCAATAAAAACCGATCGTGTACATGTAAATATATTAACGTAAAAGGCGCACACCTATCATGCATATAGACAATAACATCAATCCAGGCTATCTACACGATCGTCGTGTATATATAGCCACTGCCGAAAAAGAATCATAAGTCGTGAATCTATTAAATATACATGTATATATAATATTAGAATAGTCTTTGTTACCTTCCTTCTCGTTTCGTATTGTTTGAACACAGATATGAATTTTCTATCTTGATACCATGTCACCCTATAACCATTATCCCATAAAACTATTCACTGCACACTGAGGCAACTGCCCGATAAATACACTAGCATGTGATTATTTACTGATAAGATGAGAGGCACTTGCTAACACAACCAAACAGAGAAGAAATATAGGGTGGATCCAGGATTTTATTGAAAGTGACGGGAAAACCGGAAAAATTAAGAGAAGTTGATTAACGGAATTTTTTTTTTCGTTTGAACTGTAGATGGAAGGGCTTAGAGCGTCCCACCCCACATGCACCAGCATGACCTCCTAATATCCGCCACTGTAGCAGTGCTGTCTCAGCAGCATCATCACTTAGCAAGAAACAGAATTCAGTGTCAACGACAAATTAGTAGGCATAAATATAGGGGTTTAAAGTGGCGGATCTAGAATTTTTGAAATGGGAAAGGGGGGGGGGCACATGTGTATTAACCAAATTACTCGGTGATTTTTGGTGCCAAATCTGGATTTTTTACATGTAAATATGTGGCGAACGGTGGCGCCCCCTCTAAATTCGCCACTGGTTTTTAAAAGTGACGCACGAGTTGAGAGGGGTTCAATCCCATAAAAATTGTCGTAAGGTCCAAACCATAGTAACTCTCTTGACTAAACTTATCAAGGAAATATTTAGAAAAACTGAAATTTCATTGAATCTCAAGGACAGGGACGTATATATCTAATAGATATATATGTCCATGTCAAGGGGGAAGGGGAAAGGGGTGGTGGTGGTGGTGTTGAGATATTTCTAACCTGCGATTCCATCTCTAGATCCGCCAATACGAGGAATTCTAGATCAACCTTTTTCTCCCGTTGGAATCTATCTCTATATGCCGCTGTATTTAACAACGAAAGGAGTAATCTATAGGAATAATTTATAAAAAGTTGTTTTGATTAAAAGGAAGATATTTGATATTTGTCTCCGCAAACTGTTAATTAATTGTTTCTCTTGCATATTTAAGTATTCAACAAACTGTACGGCTTATATATATATATTTTAAAAGTGTTTTTGAAAATATGCGATATGTCAAAAACTAAAACGGATTTATTTGTAAACTGTCTCCTTTAAAAGTGCCGGATTAAATGTTCACAGGTATGTAAAGAAGGAGACATATATAGGTATGCCGTAAAGAAGGAGACTTATAAAGGTATGCCGTAAAGAAGGGTCGAGACATATAAATGCATGAAGCAAACCAAATGTTGGAGATTGGAAGGCGCTGAGATTGAAAAATCGCTTTCTATTTTTGGTGACCAGAGCGGAAAATGAAACTTTTGTGACTTTTTTTATGTAATTGATTACTCAAACTACCCACATATGCGACCCTTGCTTACGCCAACGGTGTATTTTTTCTTCTGTTGTTATTATCATTATTTTCATTTTATAAAGAGAAAATCTGCGGATTTTTTTCTGTACCTTTTGCATCTCAGCAAGAAATCGCTATATGCACGAATCAACTCTATAAGCACTCTCTTGCATCGATCCAGCTTGTAAGCACTATATACAACTTTGCGGTAAGGCCTAATCATTTACATATTTAAATCTAGCTGTTGTACAATTCTTGTGTTCAATGTAATAGATCTCCTTTTAGTATGTTCTAAAATTAGAAGTAGGGGAATTCCAATGAATGTGAAAGTAAGTCCCTATATGTATACTGTTGGCGGGAAATTCTATCGCAAAGATGTCAACAAACAAACTGAAATCACACATAACATCTGCCTTTAAAATGCACGGTCTCACTCTTCGAAGGTTGTATTTGTAGACTGTATTTTACTCAATTAAAATATTTAATCAAGTATTAGGAATATATTACTGTAAATGGGTGATAGAGTTAAGTTGGACTAAACTAGAGACGTTCTGTACTGTACTCATTAAATAATGTACATAAAGAGCTATAAGAATGTTTAAATATTTTATCCTTATGTCTTGCAGTTTTTCAAAATTTTAACAAATTTACAGGACGAAAGTCCTACAGATTATTGTCATTATTCGCCCTGTCCATAATACATAACGTCAGTACAAATGCTACTTTTACCAGAGACTGGGTTTTCATTATAATATTTATTTTCGAATTATGACATCACAGTAAAATGATGTAAAAGGTTGAACTGAAAGCCTTTGTTTACTCTGATTTTCCCTTAAAATTGGGCATATGAGTATTCTTGGATATCTTTCAGAGAAATATGTGCAACAGAAAGTGGTTTTTAATCAGTTGATATATGTATATATGTCTTTTAACTCATTCTTTCAGAAAAAATACTCCTAGGGTCTTGAAGAGATCAATGATAAAAGGATAATAATTAAGAACAATAATGAAGAACAATAATCATATATTGCATTCTATTCCAGTGAGGCCAGCAAATACATGGTTGAAGTGCTAGGCTTAATCGATGCTAAACATCAGGAAAAATGCATAGAGAAAATGATAGAAATCATACAAAAGCAACCATGTGAGTACTGTAATAGTTCAGATCATCTTTTGTATTGTGATCCAGTTTTGTGGATTCAGTGAGTACTGTAACAGTTTGGATATCTTTTGTAGTGTGAATCCAGTTTGGGGGATTCAGTGACTACTGTAACAGTTTGGTTCAGTTTTTGTAGTGTACAGTAAATCCAGTTTGGTGAATTCAATGACTGTAAGAACTCAAGTGAAAATCATAGGGACATGTACCTGTTCATCAAGTCATTTATCTGTTTTCCCATTTATCTCAGTCAGTCTGTAGATGATATATTTCCTGGCTTACATATAGATGTATCTTCTTATTTTCATGTAAATGCCTTTTGACTTTGAATGATGATGTTTCATAAGCTGCATGGCCATAGCCTAAGATGAATCCCTTTTTATTTTGGGATATGCTGTGTTAGATTCGTCTTTGGACAATATTTTCTAAAATTCTCTATGAAAATGACAATGGAGGACCAAGCTAAATGGAAAAGCCATTCATCTTAGAATGAAATTTGAAAGTTTAGAATATAAGTCCAATGGTGTATATGAATTTTGTAAGCTTAACATTTTAAAGTTGTTGACAGCAGCTTTGTATAATGACTGTTTGTGAAATGAAATTGTGTGTGCTAATAGACCATATTCCGGTTTTGATAAATGTTGACTTTTTGTCCGAGCTAATACCTTTTGGTGTTGTTTTTCATAGTAACGTTATAATGAATCTATGTCATGCGTTATGACATCACTATGAAAAACAATGCCAAAATGTATTAGCTTGGACAAAAAGACAGCAATTATCAAAAGCCGAGTATGGTCTATTAAGAAGAATACATACAAAGTGTTCTAATTCACACTGATCTTTGTCTAGCTCAGTGCTTCAAATTTTAAGTATTGATGAATGTTGAAAAAGGTGTTTCTGATGAAGTATTGGTTTTGAATAAGTACTGTAAATCAACAGATTGCAAACATTGCAAAACAACAACTAAAATGAAATGATGAATATTTTTTATGCCCCTGGATCAATAGATTGAGGGCATATTGTTTTTGTTCTGGCTGTCTGTTTGTCTGTCTGCCTGTTTGTCTGTCTGACTACTTTAACCTTGGCCATTACTTTTGAATCATGATGGATAGAAACTTAATATTTCACATGCATACTCAACTAGTGAAGCCCTTTCAAATAACATCAAAGTTGATGACCTTTTTTTTGTCCTGCCTGTTTGTCTGTCTGTTTGTTTGTCTGTTGTCAACTTTAACCTTGGCCACAACTTTTGAACTGTGAGGGATAGAGACTTCATATTTCACATGTGTAGTCAACTAATGAAGCCCTTTCAAATGACTCCAAGGTTGATGACCTTTTGACCTTCACAGTGACCTTCACGATTTGTTGTGCATAGTGTTTCATTTTTCTTTCCTAAATTTCATAAGTGTAAAATTAAATGTGTTATTTTGACATAATTTATGAACTAAAAAAGTTAATAAACAGACCTTGTGTTACTGATTATATTTAACTGCTCAGAGTACTGATCTGTTAAAAAAATAGCACTTTGAACGGTTAGATACAAACCAATGGACTGTAACACACGGTACTGTTCGTCCGTTCTGTTTAATAAATGCACAAGCATTACATATAACTGAATACAATTATTTTTTATGAAAGAAAAAAGAGGAGTTACTGGCTCAGTTATGTGGCAGAAGTCACCATGGAGCTATACAATACATGAATATAAATAATATACTAGAACATATAACACATTACAAAAATGTTTGATTATAGTGCAATTACGATACCGACTTAGAACAGTCATTTAATTTGACAAAAGCCAAACAAATGGTGTGGTTAACCGGTTTACGGGCCCACCTTCCCATTCACCGTAACAGCAGAACAATCAAAGGATGTACATTTAAAAATTTATAAATAATCCTCCATGTAAAGAACAAGGGTCAACAGGTATCGCATATTGAGAGGTCATAAAAATATAAACAAGTAAGGTTTTGTAAAACACATAATGGTATAAAAATATATGCGACATCAACATGATAAACCGTGCTCTGCCAGTCTGAAAGCGAGATAAGACCCTAGATGAAGAAAAACTTGTTAATTCTCGAGAATAAACTCAAATGCTCCTATTACTTGTATTAGTCACGTAAAAAAAATATTGAAAATAAGATACAATGTACAACATGTTGTATTGTCTTTATGATGATAAAATGAAACCTGACCACAAACATCTCAAACTCATTATAGATAGATTAAAGTCCATTGTCATATTACCCATTGATGGAAGTTGAATTCTTGGTAAAACATCAAAATATTCTAGTAGTACATGTATTTTTTATTTATTTTGTTTTGGTTTGTATTATTAGGTGGACCATTTTCATTTTGGTCATTTGAATTTAAATATCTTGAATTTTGAAAAATTATTAGTAAAATCAATGAAAATGTGAAACTGTCTTACCTTTTCAGTTTCAGTAGAAAGTGATTGATTGATTAATTGATTTTGATTGTTTCACGTATATGGTGACGGCATCTACCTGATGCAGGGCATACAAATTTTGACCTTTGCAACGGACCCACCTGAAGCAGTGAGGGATCTTTAACGTGCCATGCATACCACGACACGGGGCCTCGGTTTTTACTGTCTCATCCGAAAGACAGGACACCAGCATGGCCAGAGCGGGACTCGAACCCCGGCCTCCCGATCAGGAGTTCGGCGCGATACCACTTGGCCACGCTGGCTTCCAGTAGAAAGTGAGATAATTTATCATACGTTTAGCATGTAATGATCTTTGTAATGTTATAACACCAAGTTATAAACATTTCATTGCTATGTTAATTTTCCCTTTAGTATCATCCTCACTGATTGATAAGAAGGTATGTGAATCTGCTGTTCAGGAATGCAATGCTGAGGAGGAAGAAGGGTGAGTAATGAATTTTAGGCATTTTCCTAGGAATATTGGAGGTAACAATTCACAGATGTATCAACAAATCATATTCAAAGGCCTATGATACAAAAAAAGCCATTTCTTTGAGGGAGAATTATCTCCCTGTACAGTTTCATTGTATAATCTACAAGATGGCAGCTGTGAAATACATGAATCTACCCATCATCTCATTTTAAACTGGTTATTAGGATTTCTTGATAGGGAGGAAGTGTAACATGAGTAAGAGTTTCTTTAGATGGGTGAGGAGGATGGTTTAGTAATGAGTTCATGAAAAAGAGTTTTTTAAAAGCCATAAGGAGGAGGGAGGGTAAGTAAGGCCTCCCTAAATTAGAGTTGTTTTCTGCATCATGGCATAAAGCAGTAGGGTAGGCATGTAGGAAAAGGTTTTTATTAGTCCCCTACCAGTGAAACTGGAGAGGATTATGGAATTGCTTGCCTTCCATCTGTCTGTTCATTCGTCTGTCTGAATTACCTTGTCATTGCAACTCCTCCTACACCGTTTAACAGATTTTCTTCAAACCTGGCAGAAATGAAGAGCAGCATATGAAGATTTGTATGAGGCAAAATATTTTTGTTCTGTAAATGTTTGCAGGAGTTAATATTGAAACTGGAAAAGATTATTGCTTTCCTTTGCCATCCTTCTGTCTGAATAACCTGTTGACTTATAGTCAGTGAAATTTTGTTTTCAAGAATTTTGATTGAAACTACTACACTTGTGTATATAATGAACTTAAGATTTTAAAAATTCTGTTGAATATTCTTTTTTTCCTTTCAACTGTTTCTACAATTAAAATCACAGAAACTGCATGTAAACTTTCAATCATGCATTGTTGTGTAACATCATATTTTTCCACTCTTCCTTGCTTCTTTTTGTGCAGTGTACATACATGTATTTGTTACATTTTAATTGTTTCTTTATTACATGTTGTACACACTACTAGTACTTATATCTATTGGGAAAAATGTTTTCTATTAATTATAGTATTACTCACTTATACACAATATATTCTCAAAAGAGTATTAACAATGTCAACCTCTTACAATATATGTATTGTAAACTTTGTTGGGGACGGTAGATGACATGTATGGCTTCAGCAATACTCTCAGAATGCTTTCTTTACTAAATTATTCAATCTTTTATTAATGTGATTTTAAACTCTATAGCAGGTTAGAACTGGTAGGAAGCTGTCTTAATGGCATTTTTCTGGGTTCCTAATTTCTTTTCTGGGCCTTGAAACTTCGTGTTAATCCTGAAATCAATATTCTTAAAAGTAAATTCCTGTAATGAGATCTCAGGTTTGGATAAGGAGTAAGTAGTGAGTCAAGTTGTCTTTTCATTCATATGATGTGGTTCTCTGAGGGTTTTAGCCTACAGACTTCAAAACTCACATACAGAGTCAGTAGTCAAAGGTCAGGGTTACGGTGGGGCCCTTCATGACTGTCGGTTCTAGTTTCCAAATGAATTTTAAGCCTTATTTGTTAAACTTCTAATAAACAATCATATAATAGTTTATATTCTGCCAAAATGAAGTTATTTATTTATTATTATGCAATGCTTTTGTTTGGTTTTCAGAGACAATGTGTTTTGTATAATTGATGCATTCTCAGTGCCAAGGTACAGCTATAGTGCAGACAGGAAGAAGTTTATTCAGTAAGCATGACATATGTGGTAATATTCATTTAAGTAAAGTGAAATTAGAAATTATCCAAATTGTTTTCGAATGATTTAACATGTAGGGCTGATTAAAAAAGGTTTCGATCAAGTTTGGGTTTTTTTATTTTAAAGAAATCTTCATGCAATGAAATTCTTACCTATTCTAAAACTTGTCCATAATTTGGTAACTTTGTTCTGGCTATACAACATTTGAATTTCATGATTTTTTAACCAGTTTAAGAAAATTAAGAAGTATGAAATATTATTTTGATATGCAGTTCACTTTAAATAGCCAAAAGTTATCAAATCAGATGAAATAAATCAAGTAACAAGGATTTGGACTTCAGTATATTTGAATTGAAACTATGAATTAACCAGTTGTACATATGTGATATAAAGAAAAGCAACAGTTCTTGCCTTAATAGAATTGTCTAAATAGAAGAATATGATTAAATTGATCAGTAAATCATGAATTTGGATAAAAAAATTTCAAAATTTGTGTTTATATGTTTTATGTCCTTTTCAAGGTACATATATATGCCTCATTTGACAGTTGTTTTGTTAAACTTTGTTTTACTACATGTACACTATAATTGTTTGATAAATTTGCAGGAACAGTACATTAGAGTTACCTCCCCCTTGTCTCCATGGCACAGCCTCAGATAAAGTTACTTTATTTATAGATAGATACACCATTTTACAACAGGTAAAATTAATACACAACTACTAAGTTATGTGACACAGACTTTCATATACAATTCTTATTGTTTCTGTAATGTCAGAAGCTTTGGATAAAACTCACCTATTGTAAATGAAGCTTTGCTTAAAATGGTTAATCAAAGACATCAACAATTTCTATGAGTTTGCCTTTTGGATGGTCATGGAAGATAGTATTTGATTTAAAAGTATCAAGCTACATATTTTGAAATTGTGTATATGTTTAATTAGAATGTCTCTTAAGCTTCAGATCCAGGTAATAACCTAAACCACATGTTACTACATACACTTCAATAGATTCAACTTCCTTAACAAGCAAGAATAAAGCATGTAGTAGATAGTAGTAAAAAAATAAAAGTAAGATAGTCATTATTTGTAACTCAGAAATTGCATGTCAGAATATCATTCTAGGTAGATATGTATTTATTTATCAAGTAATACTATCATACAGATAGGCTGATTCTAAAAGAATAGACGATTTCCAAGTTTTATCCAAATTCTAAAAGAATAGACTATTTCCGAGTTTTATCCAAACTACAGACATTGTATACTTTGGTGTTATTTTATTTATGACGTAATAATTTTATCTTAGGAGAAATAACATCAATGCTTCTACCAAGTATGACGTCACAATCAGTTGTCCGTAGTCTGACTTATAAAATCTAGGTTTTTAATGGTCCTTTCAGGTTACTTGAAAATAGCCTATTGTGTGTCCTGATTTTGTTTGCATTATTCAATGTAAACCCTGTATTTTAAAGCAGTGTTACAATGAGACTTGCAGTGGCCATTTACATTAAGTTTGGGTTTCATTCTTGGTCAGGCAAAATGGGAGTTTTATCAAGGACATGACGAGGCAGGGATTCAATTAAATTTTTTCACTGTAGTAGTTATTTCAGTTAGTTGCAAACAAAATCTACTAGCCTGATAAAAAGTGGCCATTAACATTAAGTTTGGGTTTCATTCTTAGTCAGGCAAAATGGGAGATTCACCAAGGACATGACGAGGCAGGGATTCAATTAAATTTTTCCCCTGTAGTAGTTATTTCAGTTAGTTGCAAACAAAATCTACTATCCTGATAACAAAGACACTTGATTATATCAACGGATGAAATTGTCCTAGAGCAAGTTGAAAATGGAAAAATATGTGTGAAGTAACATACTGTTTCTACGGATAAAATCAATAAGGACATGATCGTATGATTACAACTTTAACTATTCAACAGAGTGAGTTCTAGTATGACTTGACTATCCTGATTCAAAAGTTACTAGGCTTTGTCTAGTGGTTAGTGGATAGCAAAAGTTTCTAGGCTCTGTCTAGTGGTTAGTGGAAGTTTCTAGGCTTTGTCTAGTGGTTAGTGGTTAGTAAAAGTTACTAGGCTTTGCCTAGTGGTTAGTGGGTAGCAAAAGTTACTAGGCTTTGTCTAGTGCTTAGTGGGTAGGAAAAGTTAATAGGCTCTGTCTAATGAATAGTGGGTAGTAAAAGTTACTAGGCTTTGTCTAGTGGTTAGTGGGTAGTAAAAGTTACTAGGCTCTGTCTAGTGGTTAGTGGGTAGTAAAAGTTACTAGGCTTTGTCTAGTGCTTAGTGGGTAGTAAAAGTTACTAGGCTTTGTCTAGTGGTTAGTGGGTAGTAAAAGTTTCTAGGCTTTGTCTAGTGGTTAGTGGGTAGTAAAAGTTACTAGGCTCTGTCTAGTGGTTAGTGGGTAGTAAAAGTTTCTAGGCTTTGTCTAGTGGGCCAAAGCTAATTTTGACTAGCCTGATATAGGTCATAGGTTCAAGTTTGTACAAGTACTTCAAATTCTTCCACCACCAAACACTGGCTAGTTGATAGGTGAAATAACCTGGGTGTGGCTTTTAACAAAAACACCTAAAAGTAAATGTGTTCATGAGTATTTTTATTGTTGCTTGATTTAACCTTTATCTATAATTGCTTGTTTTTATGCGCATATGGGTCATACATCGAAGTTAAAAATCATGCTGAATTCTTAACTTGGGTATAAAAAATTATCTCTTCATTTGATGTCTTAAAACACATTCTTCACTAAAATAGATTATTGTTATTAGTTTTCTGTCTTCCATGGTCATAATTCAAAGTTCAAGATCAACTGAAATTTATCAAAATGAAGACAAAACAAAGTTATTTTCAGTGGTTAATAAGAGAAGTAGCCATAGACATTCAGAGACTAAAAGGATAACCACACAAAAAGACATAACAAAAATATTGGATTGTAAATTATGGACGGTAACTTCAAATGACAGTTATAACTCATTTGTATGGTCAACTACAGGCCCACCATAATGCATAAGATATTAAATATTTTATTAAAGTCTTGGGAATTGTAATAATTCTTACAGAGAACTCAGCGTCATGACCTATTCACTCCGCCTGTCATAGGGGCCAAGACAGATGATGCTACCAAAAAATTTCAACTGAAGCCAATAGAGTATTTATTGGGAAGTACTGCCAAACTGGGAGAAATCATTGTACTAGGAATGCTTACACAGCTCAAAGAGGTACACTTCATTTCCTCTGAAAAATCAAGAATATGTTATTGTAATATATTCTTTTCTGGTATTTATATCAGATTTAAACACTTGTTTCATGATGATGTTGGAGTTGGCCATAGAATCAGGTGGTAGCCCCTCCTAAGTCATCAGAATCTGGATTGAGAGAAGGTTTGTTAGTATACAACCAATGGTTTGTTGTTTTTCTGAGTCGACCAGCCTCCTCCATCAATAAACACTAGCTCTTACCATCAGAGTCAAATGATCCAACAAAGTAAGTTATGTACAGTATTGAAATTTTGTTCTTGATTTTCTATGCAGATATATTCATAATTAATTATCTTTGAGGTGAGTGATCAGTTATAGTTTGTGCTTCACATTCTTGGAAATGTGGAATAAATTCTTGTTCACAAAGCTTTGCTGAAAGTCAGCTTACAATAGACACTCCTCTCTAGAGATTTGTTAAATCTTGTGTAAATAAGATCTGGGAGGCTCCTGCAGAATCTGGTATTGATGGAAACATTAATTGAACTACAAATAAGTTAAAACTAAGGCTGGGTACCATTCAGAATGATACAGTATGATATCAAACCAGTTTTTTTTTAATCAAAGTACTGATGGTACAGAGAGATGGGGACAGTTTACTAATACTGGTTGTTTGCTTATTGCAGGGGAGCATAAAGTTCCTGCCATTTCTAAGACTGAGTTCTATTGTAGTATACATCATCATATCTATGGCAGAATATCAGGCTCCCTGAGTGATTTATTGACCATATTGTCTGGCAAACAATGTACCTTAGACTCCGTCAACCTGCAAACAAAATATTTTGGGGCAATTAGATAATAGACTGATAGAGCTAGACCATATTCTAAAGTACTAAAATGAGCATACAACAACTACGGTAGTGGTAATCTTGACCGAATCTAGATATTTATATTTTGTACCGTCTGTTTGTTAGTTTGTTTGTACGTTTGTTTGCCTTTTGTCAACTTAAACCTTTGCCATAACTTTTGAACTGTGAGAGACAGAGACTTCACATTTAGCATGCATACTCCATTAAGCCCTTACAAATTACATTAAAGTCATTGACCTTGTAACCTTGATCATTACCTTTGACCTGCATTTCAAAATCTTCTTTATTTTTCCAAAAATGACTTTTTTCTTTTAGAAAATTCAATCAAAGCAAGTGATAAACTTAATCAGTGCAAGGGAAATTCTCCGTGTGAATAAACAGCTCATCATGCATATGAACATATAGGCATGATTACTTCATTACAAAATTTCCATGAGTTTATGTAAACATATATGAATTTGAAAATTTAAATTTATTTTAACTGTCTGTAATTCTAATTAGCTTCTCATGAAGAACTTGAAGCATATTTTTCTTTACCATATCTCCGAGTAGGTTTGAAGTTAGATACTATCAGGTCAACATCCCCTTTTAACAGACTGACAAAGCACAGGATGACCCTGTCTAAAAAGGATATCACATTTTTACCATCGTCAAAGTTACTTTAATAAGAAATCCTTTTTAATTTAAATTTTTGTTTTCTGATATTTCAAACAGATTGAACAGATGAACATTTCTTATGTTGTCAAGCATGTTTTTATCATTATTATTTGTTTCCTGTGGAATTATACAATGTCTGACTTGAAGTTTGACATCTATTAATTCCGTCACATGCGAAACATTTAAAAAATGAATACAAATCTGTAATGTTTGTATTGTGTATTGCCAAAGTACTCATCCATGTTATTTTAGGGTAAATGGTACTTAGAAGACCCAACTGGAGCTGTTCAGTTAGATCTCACTGAAGCTGTATCCTCTTTTACTGTGTATATTGAGTAAAATATCATACATGTACCATTCAGTATGAATAAATGCATAGTAAAGCATAGTAAGTCAGCAGATATTTGTTACTGGGAAAATTCTATAGAACCAAAGATCAATAATTTACATTCAAGATATGCTTGAAGTCACCTTTTAATTTACCAGTAAAAATGTGTTAAATCATATGATATTAATCTATTACTCTGCATTTTAGTTTTGCACAGAAGAGTCTTTATGTTTTTTTGATTTTAACTTTCTCTTTGTTTTTTTTTTATTCTCTTTGACCTTAATCTGGATTTTTATGTCACCTGAGGGACATAGTGATACTTAGAACACTGTATACATTATATACCTGTCACTCCTCAATATTAACTGACTTTGCAGATGATAGATGTGTCCCTTGGAACAATACAGTAACTTGGATCCATAAATACCATTAGTGCTAAAAACATTTTTGAACAAGAGAGTGCATGAAAATAAATTGATATAAGATGCTAGATGAAGTGAATTTTTTAATCTAGTTATACTTATTTATAGGGTAGCAGCATGTTTCCTTTACTTTTTGATCAGAATTTTCATACAGGTCTTTTCACAGAAAATTGTTTTGTATTAGCTGAGGGTTGGTATGAAGATGAAATCTTTCATGTAAATGCATTTGGTTTTCCTCCTCCAGAGCCTGCTAAAACAACTAGGTAAGTGTACTGAAATCAAGGTCTTTGTCAGTGTCTTTACTAGGTGATTTGTTTAGATATTTTAAAACATTTAAAAGATTGCTTAAGTACGAAAACAGCTCAAAGCCTGTAAACAAAGAAAATGTACATAATGTTGATTATTAGCATAGTGGATGCCAGATGGTTTTTTTTTATTATCTAATGATCTTTTACCCTTCATTTTGTATGTAAGTGTTTTTTAGGAGCCTTTATACTAGGGGTGACTAAGAAGGGAATAATGACTATTGCAGTAGTATTGCTATTGCATAAAGTACTTTTGCAATAGTATTACTGTTGTGACATTACTACTGCGATACTATAGCAGTACTATTGGTATATATAAAAAAAGGTGTACAAATGTAAAAAATAAAACATAAACAAGAGAAAATTCTATTAATTATTTATTATTTAACAAAACATTATTGAGTATTCATGAATGCAGAAAAAGGGTATAAACTATAATAGCACTGAATAAGACATTTTTGGTGTGAACATCGGAACACACCAAAATAATACATGCAAGTATTTGACTAAAGTAACAAATTGAATTTCAATTTAGTTATGGTAACAAGCCTGTAAGACAGTATAAAAGACAGAATGTGAAATAACCTGGATTGATGGGACAAGCAGAATTCATATCTCATTTAACATTAAGATTCAAACAAATATCTTGAAATGTGCACACTTTCATTCGATTGAAGAATATGATACTAATTATACATAACTTTACTTTAGAGTATGAATTTTAGAATGATTATTTATTAATTTGGTAATATTTCACGTGTCAAGTCAGCCATTCTGTCCATAGTAATCACTAGACAGGGAATCCCTGGATCTATAAATGATCAATGATGCCTATCCCCCTCTAGGGCATTTACAATGGACACTTGTAAGTAAGTTATTTTTGGAAAAGAAAACATGATTATGTGATTAGAACAATTATTTTAATAAGTATTTGATTACTATTGACACTAGTCAAAAGTCATGCATACTATCAGCAATAGTTATTGCTGGTTCAAATAGCTGTAGATGTATTGCTATCAGAAGGAACACTATCACAACATATCGATAGTCTGAGGTACCCTACTTTATCTCCAGTTCCTTGAGGTTCTGCTACTTTTGAGGCAGCTTTGTTGTTTGATGCCCATCTCAGGAGCATTATGTCCAGATTTTAAATCCTGCCAGTCTTTTTGACTTCCTCAGATGAGGCAGTATAACACAGGTCCCATGTCAGAGTAAATGGCATATAGATATTCCTGCACATGTGTTGCATTGGTCAGAGTTTCTAAATACCTGTGTGTATAATGCACCTGATAGTTGCTGTCCCATAGAGACGACGATATATTCCTGGTGTGATGAGGTATAATTATCAGACTATTAGTCTAGCTACCATCTAATGCTATCAAGTTACTTTTGAGCTTTGTATTTCATTATGTACCACTGATGACAGGCTTTAATTCTTATTATAATAATGATGTCAACAAAATTATGGGAAAAACATCAAGAAGAGCATTTTATCAGAAAATTTGTAACATGTTGTTCTTTACTTCAAGGTCATATTTTGGTAACATCAATTTCTTTGGTGGATTATCAAATGTTTGTGCCAAAGCCTCATTGAAGTTAAAACAAGTGGAACAGGAGAATCCAGATGCAATGTTTGTTATTCTATCTGATGTCTGGCTGGACCAGGTCAAGGTATGTTTTTATGGTTCTGTAGTGCCATCTCACCTAATGTGGAGTTTATTATCCAACTTTGCCTTGACTTGAGGCTTTCTTTGAAAGACCTTGTTAAATTTGCAAAAAGAATATATGGAATATATAAATTTACAGATTGTATTCAAGTAGAAGAATCTCGTATTTTATTGGCTGTATTGCAAAGCAGTTTTGGTCTTTAGATTGGTAATGTCTGTCCAGCAGTCCATCTGTCCGTCCAGATGTCTGTCCATTTACATTTTTGTTGTTTTTTTTTTTAAGCAAAATCTCAGCAACTAAGAGGAGTGTAAACCTAATACTTCACATATTGGTTTCTTATGACCAGAGCTTTCAAATTATGCCTGACTTTTTACTCAATGACCTTGATCATAGACTTGAACCTATGGTTAAAAAACTTTAATTTTGGCTGTACCTTTTGAGTCAATAGGGGCAGGGCTTTGATACTTAACACATCGGTTCTCAGATGAGAACTGTCAATTGATACCATTA
The DNA here is from genome assembly GCA_035048485.1 of Pteria penguin. Lineage (NCBI taxonomy): Eukaryota > Metazoa > Mollusca > Bivalvia > Pterioida > Pteriidae > Pteria > Pteria penguin. Next base: position 23,699,644 of record CM068587.1, on the reverse strand, counting down.
ATTTTGATCTTGTGACCTTGACCTTGTTTCAAATATGCTTTGCAAATCCAGCCATACCGTCTTTAGTAGTTTCATGTTTTATATATAGCAGTACAAGTGGAGACTTCCTCATAAAATTTGCTGTTGTGATTTATTAATTCTTACATTCTCCTTTTAAATTCTATTGCCATATACATTTAAACCTGCCATAGTGACTCCCTGTCATATGGGATCGTACTTGATACTAAAAGTAGGATAGATTGTAAAAGCATCGAGTACATGCTTACAGCATACAGCTTTATTGTCTTTAGGAGTGAATTATGTCATTGGACAGTGGAGGTAATTCTTTCTCTTTAAAATTTGATCTTTCATGCTCCATTGTAAGTTGCTGTGGAAGATCTCAACACTCACTATACAGGGTCATCTCAGATTGCCCTTTCAATGATAAATTTTATTGTTTCTGCACTCTTGTGAGGAATTATATTGAATGCTCAAATTTAAATCTACAAATTATACATACAATTCTAAAGAATACTGTACATGTACTTATCTTAGCGGGATTCATATTTTAGCGCAATTAGCACTGTCCAAAGTGCGCTAATTCATGACTACGCTAATATAAAGTACATGAGATGATAGGATTAAATGGGCACTTCAGTTTCAATTCTTTAGATATGTCTATCAAATAACTATCAGGAACAAATTCATCATTTATTTTGATAAAGCATAATGAGGACACAAGTAATGATCGATTAAAGGTGTTTGCATTACCGGACACTGTTGATATGATTATCACAAAACCAACGCAAGAGTTATAAAAATGTGGTTTGAAGTATAGGAATTAACCCCCCGCTATGCATATCATTTCTACAATACCGTCTATTATGTAATTGCAAAGAGCGGTCAGCAATACAAGTGATTTATCTCATATCAACTTATGAAAACAATGGCTTCATCCATAAAACGTAAGAATGGCATTTTGTTTTCTGTATGTCTTTCTTTAAAAAAAAATATTACTTATCATTATAATTAGATGTTGTGCTTTCAATGATATGGTAGGTTATTGGATAAACATGAATGAAATGAGGTTGTATTTGACTCACTGCATATACTGTGAGTAAGGTAATTGACCCGATGCTTGTCATCCAAGCCAATCAACGGTTTAACAACTCCAGGTACATGTACTCGTTAATTATGTCCAATGGCACACATGTCATACCAGCCAATTCGACAGTCGCACGTCTGGCATAAATTTCAATTCCTCGTAAGTAAGATACTTAAACGCACTATTTTTTACCTAAAACAGTTTTGAATGCGCTGATTTAATGGATAAATTGTGCTAATCGAACATGACAAATGCGCTAATTCATGACTACGCTAAAATATTGCCGACCCCTCTTTCGAGCATTTTGCGCTAAAATTTGATTGCGCTAATATATGTACATGTACAGTAACATATTTTTGTCAGTGTGAGAACATCAATTTTTGTTAACATTCTTTATCTAACAAAATCTATCACTCTGTCGGACTAATCCAGCCAATCACTGGTCAGCACATAAGGTCATTCTGAGATGAACCCTTGTGGAGAGTTGAGATCTTCCATAAAGCTTACCCAATAGTAGGAGCTTGAAAGATCAAATTGTAATGAGATTGAATTTAAAGGTGGTTATTTAGAAAGAAACAAATATGCTCAGTAAATTTTATAGATGTTAGAGATGTCATCAGTTTTACTGTTATTTGGACACTTCAGTGCTAGAAAGGTTATCATTGGTATTTTAGGTGCTGGAGAAGTTACGAGTGCTATTTTCAGGCTATTGTGATATACCCCCTACAGCTTTTATTGTTTGTGGCAACTTTTTGTCATCACCTCATGGGAGTAATCACGTCAAAGTATTTAAAGGTGAGTTATTTATTTACACCATAGTACAACAGTCCTTTGTGGCCTTGTTGACCAAGTGGGCCAAAACATTGCATTGAAACTCATCGTCATTTTCCAATGCAGGGCATGCATGGCATATGGGAACGTCTGTCAGTGTATTTTATGCCCCTGGATCAACAGGTTCAGGAACATGGTTTCTGACCTGTCTGCTTGTTTAGTTTTTTTTTTGTTTGTTTCTCTGTATGTAGTCAACTTTAACCTTCGCCATAACTTTTGAACTGTGAAAGGTAGAGACTTGGTATTTGACATGCATAATCCACTAATAAAGCCCTTTCAAATTACTTCAAGATCATTATCCTCATGAAGCCAATGTGGCCCATTGGATGAGGTGCTCATGTTTTGATTCCTGCTGTGGGCACACCAGTGTTCTTTCTTTCGGATGAGACAGTAAAAACTGAGGTCCCATCGCACTTACAAGATCCATCACTGCTTCGGATTGGTCTGTTGCAAAGGTGAAAATTTCCATATGATGCATCAGGTAGATGCAGTCACCATATATGTGAAATAATCGTGGAGTGACGTAAAACAATAATCAGTCAATCAATCATTAACTTCATGACTTTGACAATGTCCTTTGACCTACATTTCAAAATTTGCCTTATTTGGACTTTGTTGCCACCAGGAGCATTTATGTTTCACAAACACACTTTGTTTTTGAGTTGGATTTCTCCTGGTTTTCTTCTATCACTAAACACTGGTCACCTCCATATAGGTGGAATAATCTCTGGTATAGCAATTAAAAACAGTGAACAGACTTCAAAGTCCAATAGATGTTCAACCCCCCTTTTTGTGTTGCCTGCGAAGCATAGCGGCACATAGGGATCACTTTCTCCGGCGTCTGTCTGTCTGTCTGTCTGGTAGTAACAATTTCATATTATTGGTTATGTCTTTCTTATTTAATATGTTAAGTTGACAGAATGTTCAAGGATTAACAAACAAAGACCTATTAGTTAGCACCAAAATTTTTTACCTTATGACCTTGATCTTGGAGTTTGGCCTTCATTTCAATATACTTAACCATGGCCATAATTTTTGAATGGCAAGTAATAGCGTGATAGGGCTTTGATATCTCACATGTGTATTTATTGTGATAAGGCCTTTTTGTTGACATCTGAATTTTTGACCTTGTAACCTTGACCTTGGAGTTTGATGTACTTTTTTAAGAAATTAACATTGGCCATGATTTTCAAATGATAAATGATATGTGTATTGTATTATATCACATGTGTATTGTTTATGACAAGACCTTTCACTTTATCATAAAATTTTTGACCTCGTAATCTTGACCTTGGAGTTTGAACTATTTTGAAAAACTTATAATTTTGGCCAGTGATAGTGCTATGATAATTTTTATGACCTTGTGACCTTGATTGTGACCTCTTTGCTTAGAATACATGTAGCTGTTTTGGACAGTGTTTCAGTAGTACAAAAAGCCTCTCAGGCTCACATTCTAGTTCAGAGAAACGTCATTGAGTAAAGCAAATTAATGCAAAACTTTTCCGTCCAAATTTTAGGTTGATACCTCAATCAACCAAAAGAATATAGGATTCATTTCTTATCATTTTATTTAGCTTATATATGGAAACAAAAATTCGAAAATTTTATCCTTCTATCTGTTGAAAGGATTAGAAGTGAAATAGAACAATTATTAAAAAAATGAATTAACGAAACATGCATATGACGATGACAATCTGTTACTTAAGGTACATTGTATTTGTATTTTGAATGCTATTAGGATTATTAGAAATGCAGTGCATGTAGACTGGTGCATGTATTTGCCACAGGATGGAAAGAGTAGGTTCAGGGTTTTGAATAGGAGGCAGCACCTGCCCTGATGGAAATTCTTGTTCTGTTTGCCTAGTTGGGCATGATACTATAGAAATTGCAGTTAACAGCATTATAAGGAAGCAATGTTGTGTAATCGATTAATAGAGAATCACTGTTCCATAAGGAAAAGTAGTTCTGGCAGTTTTGACATGTCTGCACTCCAAATTTTGTTGATGCAGAAATCTACTCAATTTTTGAAGCAGTCAGATTTGCGGCAAGACCATCAACACCTGCTGATTGTTTCATGATAACTTAATGCTGAAATTCAGTGTCTGTGACTTAACATAAGAATTGGTGTAATCGGCATTGAACTTTCCTTTTTCTACCACAGCAAAACAAAACAAAAAAAAAATGGCTCAAATTAATTGAAAATAAGGAAATGGTACAAAAAAAAAAAAAAAAAAAAAATTGGCAAGGTCTGGAAATGGAAAAGGAATCCTTTAAGATATTTAAGTTTTTAAGAATAGAGCCATTACTCTGTAGGCCATGTCATGGTTTGTCAGATGGTTCTAGTTATGTGGTCAAGTAAATGTAGTAATCTGATCTTGTCTATTACAGATTGTTTCCATAATTTGACAGAGTTAGTGTTAGAATTCCCATCGATAGCTGAAAATAGTCGTTTTCTGTTTGTACCTGGCCCTCAGGATCCTGGGCTTGCCACCATATTACCAAGGTATATATTCCCTCATAATGGAATAAAATATGTTCTTCATTAATTCTGAGTAAGCCTTCATGAAATATTATTTATAAATATACAAGTCTGTACAAGTAGATGATCAGGGACCTGGATGGCTGTGTGTCTGTATGCAGTGGGCTTTCATCTTTGTTATGTCTCACTTTGAAACTTTGTAAGGACACATAGGAAAGTGTCTTATTATTTCAATTACCTCCACCACTAAACTGGATGACACCACAGGTAGAAAGGTCTCTTGGTATACCTGCTGAAGGTACATGGTTATCTATGATACTTCACTTTCTTCCACCACTAAACACTGGCTGCCACTACAGGTCTCTTGGTATACCTGTTGAAGGTACATAGTTTTCAATGATACTTCAATTACTTCCACCACTAAACACTGGCTGCCACCACAGGTAGAAAGGTCTCTTGGTGTACCTGCTGAAGGTACATGGTTATCTATACTAACTAAACACTGGCTGCCATTACTCAGCAGAAGTATTGTTTGTGTGACAATGAAATTAGGGAACAAATAAATAGATGAAGATAACCATTTTGTACAGAAGAATAATTATCTAGGTGACTCAGTGATTATGTAGATACAGATATAATACACATTTATTACAGATTTGAGCTAACTTTGTCTAGGTGAGTTGACTTGCACCATTCTGTGGTTTTATGTCATGTATGACTGAAACCTTAATGTAAACTTGCTGTCTTTGAATGAAAACAATATGTGTTATTGATATCCCATATGAGAATGGGGACTACATGTACTGCATTGTTGGTATGATCCCATTTAATAAGTAAAACATTTAGAATAATCATTGAATAGTTAAAAAGTGACTGAGCCTGGATTATTAGTCCCCGACCAGTAAAGCAGAAGGAGACTATAGGTTTCCACTCTGTTTGTTTGAGACACATTAGTTTTCCTGACTTTTTAGCAACCATTGGAGTTATTGACTTGGAATGTGGTTTGTAGCTTTGTATCAATTAGTTACAGATCAGGTTTGAGTCAGGTCTTGAGTGATCTTTTTTTGGAAGAGTTAAGGACCTTGGATGAAGTAAATTTATGGAAACCGATGGGGGACATGTATTGTCTATGCAATACTCAATATGCTTGTTTCGTCGAATTCACTCGACAACTTTGGAAGTGTGATACCAACCAAAAGTTAACAGATCAATAATGAATTTGTTTTACAGACCCCCTATACCCAGTCATATTATAGAGGAAGTGACACGGAAGTTACCATTGGCTACATTTACCAGTAACCCTTGTAGAATACAGTACTGTACACAAGAGATTGTTGTGTTTAGGGAAGACATTGTCACCAAGATGTGCAGAAACTGTGTCAAATTCCCTGCGGATAATGATGTCGCAACACATGTAAGTCAATACTGTGTTTTAAATGAAAAGGTTATTCTCTAACACATTAGTTATTATGTTGCCGCATGTATAGTGTATTTTGTCACACACATGGAGATTCCTATTTTTAACTTTTTTCATGTCAGAACCACCTTTGTGAATTTCAATTTTAGAACTGTAGATAATGATGTCACAACACATGTAAGTCATTACTGTTTACTGTGTCACACACATGGAGATTCCTTTGTTTAACTTTTTCATATCAGAACCACCTTTGTTAAGTTCAAGTTTAGACCTCATTACTGACAGTAAAGAATCTTTGTTGAATCAGTGTCATCTTTGACATGGACTACAGCATAATATCTATTGGCAGTGGTCTTTCAGGGTAATTTTAGGTCCCTTTAGTATACACATTACCAGTTAGAAATCTCTATGATTTTATAGTGGTCTACCTCGACACACAGCCCCAGATTGGAAATATGTTCAAATGGAACTAAAATGATAAGGTGGGCACTCTGCTCCATAAGAAAGGTGGAAAACCCAACTTGAATTCTTTTATACCCCTGCTTTTCTAAACACAGACCTATATGAGATTCGCCTTGCAAGGAAAAGTGTGTTTCCATTTATCTGTTCAACTCCATGACCTTCACTTGAAATTCACTTTTGTATTTAAAACTAAATTAACCTTCATTGTATCTTTTGAACAGTAAGGTTAAGGTTTTCTTATTTTATATAGCTGTTGTTATGATGTATTTTGGGTGGACACAAGGATGGGTCATGACCTTCATCCAAGTTCACTGCTAGCCCATGAACAAATTACATGGTAGTTGCTACACATATTTGCTGCCAAGGGGCTATTTATCTATCAGTACAGTTCTTGTTTTTTAGCATATTTTTCCTCATACTTGTTTAGTAATTAGTCAAACTTAATGGTATTGAGGGATCCCATTAGATCAAATGGGTTAAGGACTGTTCTAAAAATACTTTAGCTTTTGAGGGACCTCAGTACATCAAATGGGCTCAAACACTGTACTATTATCCACCTAATCTCTAACTTCTGTAACATCAGAGTTTTAAGTCTCAGTCTGTCCATAATTGGAGGTTGTCATCGTTATTCCCATTTCCTCTAATCAACAGTTACCATGAAATCATCCTTGTATGAAGTTAAAGATCAGACAGGCTAAGTGCTATTGAGATAAATGTAAAGTGTGTTCATCATCAAGACAGAGGTAATAGTTAAACAGAGATGTATCATGGTCTTTGTAGTTGTTTATTGTATAATGTTTATATGTAATTCATTTAATCCTCTATTATATTAACATATAAACTATATATAGTCTTTACATTTTGAAAATAGAAAGGTAAAAAATTCTATCATAGATTACGTTACCAAGATAGATTAAAGTTTCGTTTTATCTTTTTGGTTTCAGTTTGCAAAAACATTGATCAGTCAAGGTCACCTGTGTCCATTGCCACTCCATGTGTGTCCAGTTTACTGGCCCCATGATAATGGTCTTAGATTATACCCCCTGCCAGATCTTGTGGTATGTGCCGATAAATATGATCCCTTCCACACAACTAACACCGACTGCACAGTTATGAACCCGGTATGTATCAATAATTAGAGGTTGCCTTACTTATTGTTGTATGCAGTTCTAGAAAAAAAAGAATGCAAGCATTATTATAATTTTTAACCAATCAGCTGCATGTTACACGTTCTGTTAAGGTTTTCAAAAATGTTGTCGTAACTTAACTTCTTACCATCAAGGGGTTGTAGACCCACTCTTGTTTACTGTGCAACTGAAATTCTTTTTTAGCAAATGATTAGATATCCCATACAATTTTTGTCATAATTAAAAATTGCTTGTCTTTGATGTCATTTCTTGAGAACAGAGATGATTCTGCTCTGCAAGAATCACTACTTCAGTTACCGGAAAGTGCTAATATATAGCCCCAAGTTGAGGTGAAAAAAGTTCATTAGAACCCCGAGATTGAAATGCTATTTGTTTCCTGGCAGGGCTCGTCAACCATATTATTTAAAAGTTCAAGTTACATGAGTTTGTAACATTTTTAAGTGGAAAGAATGCTATGTTTTGTTTCATGTTATATAACCTTATATTCAGATGCCTTCATTCTGCTTAATTTACACTTAATAATTCATGTATTTTCAGGGATCATTTCCAAGGACAGATTTTGCTTTTAAAGTTTATTTTCCTTGTTCAAAACAAGTGGAGGACAGTAAAATAGGAGATTGAAGAATATAAAAGAACAATATGAATATGATGAGATAGTGATAGAGATGGAACACATCATCAAAATTTATAACTTGGGAGGATACTGTTCTCTAGAGAGAATGTATTTTTAAGTGCAAAGAAACCCTACTTGTGATGAAAGGGGCAAAATCAGGGTTGATAGAGAGAAAAGATTTAATAGTAAAATTTGTTACTCAGGCTTTGAGAGGAACAAAACAGCAAATGTATGACAGTGACAAGTAGTACTGTATGGATGAATTGTCTGTACTGAATAACACCGGTTTAGGTACATGCTTAGTACATAGTTATTGAAGGAAGGATTTTGTATTTGCTAACCACATAGTGCTTAACCAGAAAGCTGGTTATCTGGGGAAGTCTAAGGATTGTTCATCATAAAGTGGTTACCATCATCATGTCAAATGACTATAATAAATGTAGTGGATGATCTGAAAGCTTCTGTGAGTGGAATAAAACAGATTCAAGCCTGTGTTACCTCATTTACATAAGATATATTACAAATCAGGTTCATTTGTGATTGATACGGGCATGTAGTGTTTATGTGCAAAGCTGTAAGAGATTCTTGACCGAAAATTGTGATCCGGATGTGCATGAATGGTGGTTTTAGTTTGCTTTTATATTTTTTTATTTATATTAATTGTGTGAACCTTGTCTGCGTGTATTTGTTATCAAGAATCAGTCAAACAAATACATAGTGATGTATAAGAGTTTGTACTTCGCTTTTGTTTCACTCCCTGAAGTAAGCTATTTTGATGATACATGATCTGTCATTTTACTTTTAACTGTCATCAACATGTATTTCAGATGGTTGTATTGATTCGGAAGAAATTCTGCATGGATCATACAGTATAGTTTCAAGCTTTCCGTTTTTTCGTAGTCAAACCTTTGTGATGAAAAAGGCTGAAATGCCATACTGGAACTTGACATAGTCTATCTCCCTTCATCTCGTTGCACTTTCTCTGTCTGTTCCAATTTCTGAATCTTGCCGAAATAAAATGTTTCATAAGGCGCTCACTAAAACTAGTACGCGGACGCCGACACGGACTTCTGAAAGTCCGACTTGAAAATGAAAAATAGTGATTTCTCTAAAAGTTCCAAATATTTCTTTGTGAAACTTTCTACAGACATTGTAATGGACATGTTTATTCTTATCAATGCCAGATATTCACAACTTAAGTCCTAAATTTATCATTTGAGGCACTGATCTGTTACAAACTCACTAAAACTAGTACGCGGACTTCGACGGCCGACTTGGGATGTCAAGACGAATATTCGTCTAATTTCAATAAATAACAACATAAACTTAATTGTTATGAATAGTGTAAGAGTAAAGAAATGTAAACACTTCTTATTTATGCTTAAGGACATCTTTAACGGCGATAAAACAAGGTTTGTTTACCTTGTGTGACAGCGGTCTCGATCATTTGGAAAAGCCGACTTCGGTTTCAAACGGACGCGTACGGCGGACTCGAGAACTAAAACTAGTACGTGGACTTCTGTGTCTGTATAAAGATATTTTCTATTTATTTCCATATCATAACAAGAAATTTAAATATTTTAATGATAATTAATTGCCATATCTAGTTAAATGTTACAACATACCTTATATTGTGATAGAGGCAGTCCAACACAACAAGTCCGACTTCGCTTTTCAAACGGAATCGTTAACATTATTAACATAATAAAATCAAGCTGTAATTAAAATTAATTGAGGCATTATGACCATTTTTAAAACAATGTTACACCTTAGACTTTATCTACTCCTTATTCGCAGTTTAAACATACACACTAACTAAAGTAACAAGGTAGGAGTTTTCTTCATTTACATCTTAGAAATTCAAAGTCGAATACAGAAGTCCGCGTACTAGTTTAGGCGATATAGTAAGTCTGTGTAGTTCTCGAGTCCGCCGTACGCGTCCGTTTGAAACCGAAGTCGGCTTTTCCAAACGATCAAGACCGCTGTCACACAAGGTAAACAAACCTTGTTTTATCGCCGATAAAGATGTCCTTATGCATAAATAAGAAGTATTTACATTTCTTTACACTTGCACTATTCATAACAATTAAGTTTATGTTGTTATTTATTGAAATTAGACGAATATTCGTCTTGACATCCCAAGTCGGCCGTCGAAGTCCGCGTACTAGTTTTAGTGAGTTTGTAACAGATCAGTGCCTCAAATGATAAATTTAGGACTTAAGTTGTGAATATCTGGCATTGATAAGAATAAACATGTCCATTACTATGTCTGTAGAAAGTTTCACAAAGAAATATTTGGAACTTTTAGAGAAATCACTATTTTTCATGTTCAATTCGGACTTTCTGAAGTCCGCGTCGGCGTCCGCGTACTAGTTTTAGTGAGCGCCCCAGTACCTTCGACATGCCTAAGATGTCGATTAAAACTTATTGAACAGCCCTATAACTTATGCCAACTTCTCTGGCTATATCTCGGAGGTTTTGCCTTCTGTCACACATGATGAGAGTATGCACAGTATTAATGTTTTCGTCTGTGGTAGCTTCCTTCAGTGCTTTTCCTCCTTTTAGATTAACAGTACTCTAAGAAGGTAACTCCTTCCCAAGGGTTTTCATGAAGTCCTCGTGAATTTTTCCGGGCATCATCACTTTCTTACATAGACACTCAATCACTGTTCTAACTACAGTTTTCTTAATTTAAGCGGTTTGACTAACCTTTCAGTTTTTAATTAACGAATTGACTATATAATTTCTCTCTCTCTCTCTCTCTCTCTCTATATATATATATATATATATATATATATATATATATATATATATATATATATATATATATATATATAGATATATATATATATATATATATATATATATATATATATATATATATATATATATATATATATATATATATATAGATATATATATATATATATATATATATTCATTCAAGTAACAGATTTGGTTTCACCACGCAAATGCTTATCAAATTTGCCGAATTTCGTCATATGAAATGTTATCTACCACTAAATGCTGATTTAGAGAACATTCTGCAGTGTGAGAATGTAAAGATTTTCCATATTGAAAATGTTGAAAGCATTATATACCGCTTGTATTTAGACAAAACTACGTACATGTATACTGGGTATGTTATTTTATTACTAGGATATCAAATCATAAATAGAATAAATATGATGAAGTCTCAACAAGAACACATTGTAGTTTTATATTAATACATTTAAAGATTAAAAACGACTATAGTGGAAGATTAAAGATAATAGCAAAAGCGTCTCAAATTCTGAGAAGGTTGACGCAAAATTGTGATTTGAATGACGGTGCTGTTGTGACATGAACGTCTCTGGTTTATGGAAGTGGTCCTGTGAAAAAAGAAGAGAAAATTACTAACTGCCGTACTTAAAATCCACATTGGCATTACATTTTTGTATGTAAAGATGATGGATAAATCCAAACTATACATAATGATGGCATTAAAAAACGTAAAATATTATTAACGATAGTTTTATTGTCCCAACAAGGAATTTTCTGCCCAAACCACATTGAACAAAAATCGGTCAATAATAAAAACATGGCTAATGTTACTGAGTAACGAGTCTGGTTTTTTTTAATCCAAAGCGAGAAAAACAATTGGAGGTAAATTATTACGGAGTTATCAATGTTTTCCATATTGGCCTAGATATTATGCCGAGGACTGCCGCGCAGGCGAGGGCAAGTACCACAAGCCAAGGCGAATTGGAAACCTTGATTAATATAATGGTCATATTAAGAAATTTAAATGCGGCAGCTAACCATATGTTCCAAAGGACACCCTCATTTGAAAAAAAACCTTTTAAATTAGCAGTATAAACCAACAAAGTATTTGAAACGTACAGAGGCCTCTTAAAGTGTTGATGTTCTTTGTTCTATATAGGAATCAAGCTTGTAAGTTTTCTTGAGTTTGTGATTTTCGCACATTTTCAGGTTATTTCTTTTATATTCTCATTGTATATTGCTTATGACGCACTGATTTTGTGTATATCTAATCAGGTTTTAGAATAATATATGCGACTGTAAAAAGTAAAAAAAACAAATTATAAGAATGTAAAATTGATTTAAAGGTTTTTGTAAAATTCCAAAATTGAAAAGTATACACTATATTAAGCTCCGATATACTTTAAGATGGATTAAAGAGTTCCACTGAAACTTGGCATGAGTGTTGTTGTTTGATCAATCCAAGGCGGAATGATACAGGCCCAAGAGAGTAACTTCTTTTGACCGGCTGTACAAATCATTTAAGGGTGTCTGAAAAGTGCTGTTATCTTCATTCCATTTCGAAATAAAATTTTCCACGCGTTTTACACCTTGTCAGTCGTCATTTTTGCACATTTTCTTGAGAATTTTTTTTATTGTAGATTACTGCATTTATGTGGTGTAGTTTAATAGATTTTAGGGAAATTAATATCATTGTACAGAATTTGAATTCAAAACTTATTTTACGGTTGTTTTTCATATTTCATATTACAAAAAAAAGAAGAAAAAAAGCTTTGTACGAAATGTCAAGGTGAACTATATGGGCCCATATGAAATTCTTGATAATTACCAGGCACACTAGCAGAACCTTGCGCTTGCCCCGACAGGGATTTGAAACTGGACTTCACAGAGCTATCCAGTAAAATACGTTCTTACTTGTCCTTATGTGGAATCGGACCCACAACGAAACTGGGTGCAGCACTTTAAAAATGTCCGTATCAGCCTTGTGAAATACTGAAAACCTTGGACGTACTGTTTCTATTCCATTAAAAATCGATATCAAATGTTTATATTACCATGACCATGAGCTATAATTGTCATTGCAATGACTTATCATTCGCTCTATTAAAGCGTTCATGGATTTGTTATAAAACATGATTGATGTCCATTTCCCATGAAAGAAACCACCTGTATCTATGATCTGATAATTAATGTTTTCGCTTGATATAAAGAAAAGCAATCGTGCTAGGAGAATTGATGAGACTTCCCAAGGTCCCTTCTGACGCCTTTTCACTTCAACGCGGCCTTGTAAGAACAAAGCTTCAAATGGTGCCTGACTGGAGGCGGGGCAAATGTTCACGTGCAAACGTCCTCGCACCGATTACGCGCTTCACAATTTAAGCCAATCACATTTAACCTTGATGGCAACGTGATTCGACCGAAAGTTGCGTATAACACCCACCTTATTCCGAGAAAAGGTTCATTAAGTGTATACATGATGCATATGGTAAAAAATTTACTTATTATCGTGAAAAGAATGTGGCAGCATGTTATAGATTACATGTTTTGTTTTACTGACGTACGTTTTGTGCTGTAGCAACAGCCGCCACTTTAATAGAAAATATAGGACTTGCAATTGATTATTTATTGAATCACTGTACAGATCCAGGTATAGGAGCAAATTATTTTCTATTGCGTAAAATTACTCCAATTTTTTTTCTATCACGTTAAATTAGTTGAAGGTTTTGCAGCGAATTACTGTTTAGAAATCCATGTTGTAGATGTGTTTTTTTATTTAAAGTTTTTATTACAGTAATGTCTTTATTTCACGTATATGGTGACGGCATCTAGAAATTTCTACCCTTGCAACGGACCCACCCGAAGCATTGAGGAATCTTTTACGTGTCACGACTACCGTGACACAGTACTTCGGTTTGTATTGTCTCATCCGAAAGAAAAAAAAAACAAAGAAACAAAAACAAAAAACACCCCCCCCCCCAAAAAAAAAAAAACAAACATACAAACAAAAAACCCCCCGGTGTGCCAACAGCGGGATTCAAACACTGAACCTCTTAGTAGGAGCCGATCACCTCATCCACTGAGCCACACTGCCTACATATTTACAATTGTAAATACTTAGCATAAATATAATAGATGTAAATGTACTGTTTTATGACATTTGTCACGCATGTAATTGTGATTCTTAAATATGCGTAATGATTACTAGACATTATTAGCAGCATTGATTTCCTGCTTATTTCATGCGTTACCATACATCTTTTTATTCTGTATTGAATGTAATCACAGTAAGAAATGTAAATAGTATACAATGAATACATGGTTTTGTCTAAATGAGACTTAATGTTGGATTGCTTATTACGGTTGGATTAACAATGGAAGGTCAACATGATTCGCTCGATTTGTGAAATAGTTATAACACTGTCAACTTGAGAAAGTATTTTTAAATGTATGTCAATAAAACTTTAGGTCAGCCTTCTTTCGTAAAGTTTTTTTTTCTGAAGTCGAATCTGTCTTTTTCTGTCTTTAATTTTTTTTTGTGATTTAAAGTGAGCATCTGTCACGAAGAAAAAAGTGGGCTTTCTCAGTTTAAGATTTTACTATTATGAAATTATGCATAACTTAATGATTTCGTAATAGAAAAAATATTTCCTTCATGACATATCGCAGTAGCCAGAGATCTGTCACCGAGGAAAATCGCAATGCGGGTGTTTCTGGCGACAATGGAAAAAGTAAGATGTTGTAGAGTTCAAAACGTACCACTAGGTCAGCGAGTGATTTCTGGTAATCCAAAATTACCTTCAGTCCGTAGCCTAGGTACTAACTCAACTAACTGTTCAAAGTACAATAAGCCGGCGTGGCCTAGTGGTATCGCGCTGGACTCCTGATCGGGAGGCCTGGGTTCGATTCCCGCTCTGGTCATGCCGGTGTCCTGTCTTTCGGATGAGACAGTAAAAACCGAGGCCCCGTGTCGTGGTATGCATGGCACGTTAAAGATCCCTCACTACTTCGGATGGGTCCGTTGCAAAGGTCAAAATTTGTATGCCCCGCATCAGGCAGATGCCGTTACCATATACGTGAAATATTTGTGGTATGACGTTAAACAAAAATCAATCAATCAATCAAAGTACAAATACATTATATAAATTGATTTACACACGAGAAATTTGACAATAATTATTTGAGTTACTCTTGAGTCCAGATGCGAGAAGATTGGTGACGGCACTGATCAAAGTAAAACATTCCAACTACATGCAAATCATTTAAAATGTCGTTAAAGAGGTCTGGAAATTTTAATAGAAAGAATGTCAAATAAATGAGTTAAAGTGAAGCAGGCTATCAGTAACACCAACAAACGAACTCAAGTCAGAGTTATTACATAAATTGTTTTAATACATTTTTTTTTTTTGCAAAATATCTGTGATTGATCGTTAACATACACCGTTACAGGAAGCTTCTGTTTATATGCGAACGACAGATATGGAAAGAAACATGGTGACATGAAAGTATTTGTCAATAATGGAAAAAGTCATAACAATATATATTATTTTAAAACATAAACACTTTAACGTAAGATATTTTAAAAGCAGTTAAAATTTGAAATTAGTTACAGTTTATTGTTATAATAAAGAAATATTTCGGAGCGTTAGACAAATCTATTAACATTTTTATCGGTGATCTCCTTTTAATGGAAAAAATACAAAAGAAACATTGTAAAATAGTAATAAAATGAACGATTTTCTCAAATATTTTAGTGAATATGACCAAAATTAGAATGTAAGAAAAAGTATATGGGTTCTTAATTTCAGTATATCTGCGTTCTATACCATATATTTTCGCCGAGTATATACACATACCTTTTGTTTGTCAGTGGTGGGCATATGACGTAAACGAACCTTGATATGGCATCTGGGAATAACGACATTGGTAACTATGGTAATTTATCTCGGGTTTCATGGGCCGGTTAACGTACAGACAGTCGTTTTTGTATCCTTTCCCCATCAGAATTTGATGCAGAAATGAGTCCTGCAGTTGTGGTTTTTGACACGCGCACTCGGGGGCTTTCCTACTCGGTTCATGATAGTATTGTGAACATGGAACATGTCCGTTTGTCTGTGTCATGTAGTACTCATTTGGATGATGAAATGGTCCACGATGGGGTGTCACGTGACGCCCAGCGTAATAATCCGTTGATTGCATACCTCCAGTACTGTTTAATAACATCTCATTAAAAAATAATTCCAATTTTACTTCTCTTTACTTATTAACATCTGTAATGTCTAATTTTGTTTCCTCCACCACCGGCTTCTGATCGTAAATGGTCATTAAGAATTCGGTTGAGATTAATATATCAGACATCCAAGGTTAAAAATTGAAGTGAACAAAAAGACCCGCGTCTGCTGTGTTGTGAAAGTCAGTGATCTATCGGGTAATGAATATACATGAGATTGTCAAGGATGAAGATCCCTCTATATATGGTGTTCATTTTGACGTCATGCGCTGAAAGTAGTGCGCTAGGTCAGGGTTTCGCTTGTGTTTATGTAACTTGATACTAGTAAGTTGACTCGTTATGAATTTGATAATTACACTGAAAGTGGGAGTGCTGTAGAACTGACATATATGTGAGAACCAAGACTTCATATTCCTTTAACAATTCGTGTGACCGACTTTATGTTTTTTTATTGGAACAAAGAGGGTTAGTTAGAGTAGGTAATTCAGGATTTTGACTCATCGTTACGTTTAAAGTTGTAGACTTTAAATCATAAGTGGTCCTAAAGTTTTTGACTACTTATGAAATTCTCGTAGGCAGCCATTGATTGCTATATCTCGTTATAAGTACATGTATTTATTAATAGTTTGAAACTGAAATAAAAAGAAATAAATGTAATCCGTTTTCACACTGGCCTCTATGAAAGCTCTTGAGGACGAAAACGGTAGCAGCACAATTTTAAAAGAAATTTTTATCTCATTTGTGCAATTTTTATTCCTTTTTCGTACTACGTGTTAACAAGACTGGACTTTTTAATGTTAAACTGTCAAAGTAAATTACTGTACACTTGAATAAAATCACGCTTCAATGAGTTTGTATATGCCATGTATTTAAATAACATTTCGAAGGCGATCTGCCCTGTGACAGATGGAAACCTTTGAAAAAAAAAATAATAAAAGGTTATCATCCATTAGGTATGATGATTCAAAATTTTTCATTGGAGCGTTGAATATTGCAATCACCCCATATACAAAGGAGGTGGTGATAAAACTTGTCAAACAAACCTCCGTCATTTTGAGTATGTAATTATCTACTAGTATGTAACAGCACATTCATGCAAACGAAATTTACGACTTAATCTGTTTTGTTGTAATGCATACCAAGAGATGATTGTAGAACGATGCCAACAAGGTGTGGCGTGCCGTCAGGGGATGCAGACTCAGCCAGACGCCTCAACTTTAATGATACCGTGTTTGCCAGTCTGAGCACTTGCTAAGCGTGGGTGTCTCGTATGTTGTCCGTATCGGTTTACTTCTGTTATAATGTCTGTAGTCTATATTGTTGTCGTGCCTCGTTTGTTGTTGATCGTATCGATTTGAATTTGTAGTATCGTCTGTTGTCTTATAAACTTGTATATGTGTGTCATTTGTTGTCCGTATCGATTTGTTTTGTCGTCTGTTATCTGTTTAGATTTGTTTCTGTTGTGTCGCCTGTTGTTTGTCCTTATCGATTTGTTTCTGCTGTGTCGTCTGTTGTCCGTATCGATTTGTCTTTGTTGTGTCGTCTGTTGTCCGTATCGATTTGTTTTGTTGTGTCGTCTGTTATCTATATAGATTTGTTCATGTTGTGTCTCGTTTGTTGTCCACATCGATTTGCTTTTGTAGTATCGTCTGTTGTCTGTATAGACTTGTATCTGTTGTGTCGTCTATTTTACGTATCAATTTGTTTTTGTTGTGTCGTCTGTTGTCCACATCGATTTGTTTTTGTTTCGCCGTATGTTGTCTCTATAGGTTTGTTTCTGTTGTGTCGTATGTTGTTCGTATCGATTTGTTTTTGTTGTGTCGTCTGTTGTCCGCATCGATTTGATTTTGTAGTATCGTCTGTTGTCTGTATAGATTATTATCTGTTGTGTCGTGTGCTGTCCGTATCGATTTGTTTTTGTTGTGTCGTCTGTTGTCTACATAGATTTGTTTCTGTTGTGTCATCTGTTGTTCTTATCGATTTGTTTTTGTTGTGTCGTCTGTTGCCCACATCGATTTGATTTTGTAGTATCGTCTGTTGTCTGTAGAGACTTGTATCTGTTGTGTCGTCAGTTGTCCGTATCGATTTGTTATAGGTTAATATTGACTAGTTGAATTTAAGAAGAAATTTTTAAAAAGTTTTTTTTTTCTATAAACACCTTTTTATATATTTTCTGGTTTCAGGATGTCGTCTGTTGTCTATGTAGATTTGTTTCTGTTGTGACATCTGTTGTCCGTGTCGGTTAGTTTTTGTTGTGTTGTCTTTTGTCGGTACAAACTTGTTTTATTGTAATGTATGTTGTTCGTACAGGCCTTGTTTTTGTTATCATAATTCCTCCAATTGCATGGTACTTATTGCTGAGATTGTTTCATTCACATAATATACATGAATATGAGAGCCATTGTGATTCAGTGGACGAGGTGATTGTCTTATGACGGAGAGGTCTCGAGTAATCACACCGGTGTCCTGTTTTTCGGACGAAAACCGAGGCCCCGCGTCACGGTAGGCAAGGCACGGAATCGATCCATCACTGAGCAAAGATATTAATTTCTATCCAATGTGTCAGGCCATATTATAAGAAATTAATTACACGTTTTAGAATTTCAGCAAATAACTTAAATATTGAAGAGGCAGACATAGAAATATCCCAAGAATTAGTAGAACATTTCTGTTCTGTAACAGTAATGGAATTTAAGACCAGTTTCATTTTATTTTGAAATGTCCATTTTGAAATAATCTAACCTTATGTATATTAAACAATATTAGTTTAGACAACATAGTGTTTTTAAATTTTTGCAACTTTTAAGTGCACAAAATGTAAGAGAAACATGCCAGTTAGGAAAAATTAGTCTGCTAGTAAACTAAGAGCCATAAGCATCTAATTCACTCTCTGTTACCTGACTCACTCATCAATGTATTATAATAGTTTGTTGTGATTTGTAGATATTGTATATATGTACTGTATATATTGTATATATGTACTGTATATATTGTATATATGTACTGTATGTATTGTATATATGTACTATATGTATTATATATATGTACTGTATATATTGTATATATGTACTGTATATATTGTATATATGTACTGTATATATTGTATATATGTAATGAATATATGTACTGTATATATGTACACAGATATACCGTATGGTAATAGGTAATAAAGAATTGAATTGAATCAAGCAGATGCCGTGTAATAATCGAGGAGTTATAATAATAATAATAATAATAATAATAATAATAATAATAATAATAATAATAATAGTATTTATTCGGGTAAAATGCATTTTGTACATCAAAATACAATCAGAATCATAGCTATTCAGAAAATCACAGGATCGGCAATCACAGATATTTTTGCACTCATATTAAAACAATTGTTGGCACTAAGACGTTTAAATGAGTATTATACTAGAAGTAAGAAAAGCTAAATAAAAGTTTATTTCCACTGGAGTCCCTTGGCCAGATGTAATTTGCAACTCTCACACAATAGTCACAAATTAAATCAACTTTAATAGATCACATTCTTTGTAACGACAAGGAGAAAATGTACAACATGGGTCAATATGCATTGGTCTCAGTGATCTTATTTATTGTACTAAAAAGTATCAAAGATCCCTGTGAACGAACATAATACAATCAAAATTAGATCGCTAAAAATTACTGTCAAGAGCATATTAGATCAAAACTTGAAAATGTTGAATGGAACAGTGTTCTATGTTCTGAAGATGTTAACGACAATTGGTCTACTTTTACAAATGTTTTACTGATATTGTAAACAGTGTTGCACCTGTATAGGTAATAAGGTTGAAAACGAGAACAGAACCTTTCATGAATAGTGAGATTTTAGAACTCATACATGAGAGAGATGTATTGTTAAAAATTTTTAAGAAAAGCACAAATAGAGGTTTGTAGAAATTTCTGTAAAATTAGAAACAAAGTACAAAGAATGGTCAAAAAAGGCAAAATCAGAGTATATTGCGGAACAGGTACAGGAAAACAAAAATGAACCCAAGAACTTACGGAAGCAATTGAAAATATGGGTTATAAAGACAAACTACAGGAAGCACCAATTGCTCTTGATATTGACAAAGAAGTGTGTCAAGATCGAAACACAATTGCAAGCTATTTTAACAAATTTTTCACTACCGTTGCGGCAAAACTTGTTGAAAAGATACCTTCACCAAAGGTAATTTTTAATGTTAAATCTTCGATATTTGTAAATTTTTATAGGAAAAGAAATCCAAACCAACCAGTCTCAGAGGAATTTGTCTATAAAGAACTGTCATCTTTAAATATTACCAAGAGTACATGATTGGATGAAATACCGGCACGTTTTTTGTGTGTGCCGATTACGATAAATCAGTCAGTTGTATCTGGAATTATTCCTGACAAAATGAAGTATGCTAGAGTTAAACCATTGTATAAGAAATAGTACTTTGGAAGATACCAATTACAGACCAGTTGGCATTTTAAGTATTACATCAAAGGTTTTAGAAAGAAGTGTTCATAATCAGTTGTATGCATTTTTACAATCAAATGGATTACTTTCAGAATTACATTCGGGGATTTGGAGTCAATACTCAACAGACAGTTGTCTTATTCATTCATTAGATTTCATTCAGGGCAATAATGAAAATGTACTTTTTACAGGAATGATCATGTTGGATCTGCAGAAGGCATTTGACACCGTGGACCATAGTAATTCATGTCAAAAGTTAGAATCCATAGGCATTAACTATGTAAACTGGTTTCATTCATATTTATCTTATCGAGTTCAATATGTCAGTCTAAAAGGTGAAACTTCAGAACCTTGTACAGTAACTTGTTGGTACCCCAGATTAGTATACTGGGGCCACTTCTATTTCTCATTTATGTCAATGACATGTCTGTTCTATTAGTGAAGACTGCAAATTGTTGTTATATGCAGATGATAGTGCTATTTTATTCGTACGAAGAAATGTCGATGTAATTTCAGAAAAATTAAGCAAAGTGCTTGAAAACTGCTCTAACTGGTTTATTGATAATCGTCTCTCTTTGCATTTAGGTAAGACCGAATGTATGCTGTTTGGAGTGACGTAAAACAATAATCAGCCAATCAGTCACATGGATATGAAAACGTATATATAAGTAAGTGAACAAAATTTGAAGCAATGAATCCAATAAATGAATAAGAAATACAATCGCTGAGTAATGTTTATAATTTATTGGTAATTAATAATTAATCCATTTCATAGATATACATGTACTTTACCCGTTACGATCAATTACAGCTCAGAAGTTCTTTGATCTTATTTTATTTGATAGGGCTTTAAGAAAGCCATGAAATACGGTCTTTGGTGTTCTGTGAATTAATTCCATACATTACAAAAATCCGAGTTTAAATAAATACGGAGAAATTTAAATGTATAATCACTACATCTACGTTGTTCTCCTAAGGAGAAATATTAAATTTTGTCCAGTTAGTTTAATTATAAAGAAGGGACAAGTCGCCTAATTACTTTCATTTAAAATGTCTGCAATAGGAAAGTTTCTGTTTTGAATTTAACACTTTCTTTTGCTATTATGTTTTTAGCTTTATATCAATTCTGCGTCCGTTTACCCGTACCTTTGAATTCAGTATTTTGGTATATCACACGTTTGTTGTTGGATCTGTGTATTACTTGGTCATAATTCATCGTGTATGATATGGGGAATCGCTATAAACAGTTCTAGAGCTGTATTCACTGCACGGTGTTTCTATTGTTTTATGATGACCTATGACAGCACATGTATTTGTTTCTGACCTCTGATCTCGCATGTACGTTTGCATTATCTGTTTTATATGAAATGTTTTATTGTCGAAAGTGCAGTCTTTCGGAATAGTTTTACCATACTGTAGCATAGCATTCCATTTATGGTGCTAGCTGTACTTTGTTCTTGTAGTGTCTTGAAGACATGATAAGGTGTCTTGGCATGTATCTAATAAAGTCTTAATCTGATTAATCCGCAATGGGACAAATAGAGAAGCGGAATAAAGATATGGTTTTAATCAGGAACCAGTTGTTCGAAACTTTAACCACTTGTTAAGCTAACCAATGGTTAAATTTCATCTAATTATATCTTTGAAATGAGCAGTCTTTAACTCATAGTCTGTGTACTGATCTGTAGCATATGAAAGAAGCTTTGTAAAGTAATTTAGATATTTTATATAGAAATCTTATAAATTAAATCAATAGTCTCACAAACTTTAACCACTGCTTAGCTTAACCAGTAGTTAAAGTTTCAAACAATAGGCCTTTAAAACACTGATGTGACGTCATCCCATTGTTCATGCGATCCAAAAGTTACCTGTGACAGTCCGATATTTTTTCCGACTGTCTGATACTTTACCTGTAGCTGTCTGATATGTTGAAAAATTGGACAGTCACGTGATCAGCAAAATTGGAATTTATTGAAATGCAAGACAGAGTATGCGTACATTGCAAATTTACATGGAACAAATTTATTAAAGTCATCAAAACGAAATATCTACAAAATACGTACAATTATGTATATATTTTTCAGGAAATTTTACGTTTCTTTCGAAAATTTACATTAATTGAAACAGAGTTTTCTTTTGTTTCAACATTAATTTTCACACCACGAAGTCTAGGATTGCGCAAAGATTCCGACTTTTCATCTTCAGAGGGTACCTTTTGTTCCTTAGATTTTACAATATCGGCTATCATTCTCCACTGTTCCTCGGTGGTTTGTTTGTAGTCTCTTGTGGCGACATATTTATGTCCAGTTTTTGCTGATATCAACTGTTCAGCAACACCAGCAGCATAAAGACGTGTTGGGGCTGCGCGTAGCGAATGAATTGGATTAATATTTTCAAATCAGTATCGTATTCTGAATCATTTTCTTTGAAAGAATTTTGCGTCAAAAATATTTCATCGCCACTGTCCATTTTGGCTGTTGAAGTTATACTAAATTTGTTAGTATTTGGTATTTACCTCAGAGAGTCTGATATCAGTTCATAACAATATACCTGTTTGATATCTTATAATTCACAGGTAAGGTAGACACATTCTATCAGTTCTTTGATTGGAGTACAAAGGTCAATGTTTTAAGTATGATAAATGCCTCAAACAATTCACTTTTAAAAAGATCGGACTGTTCTCGGCCATGCGAACCTCGGACAGTCCAATCTTTTTAAGGATGAATTCTTTGAGGCATATATCCAATAAATATACATGTACAGTTCATAATTACAGCATTAATTGGGGCCAGCGCTATCCACTGAATAGTTCGAAGTCTCACTGGGACCCAAACAAAGAAACTGACATCTTACCGCACTCTTCTTACTGGGTTGCCTTTCGCTTTCCTCTTTATCATTCTCGGAAGAGAGAGAGAGAGAGAGAGAGAGAGAGAGAGATGTATCTTACCATGCAGAGATTCGATGGAAATTAAATTAAATCGAGACTTTAAAATGCTCAAATTTCGATTTGTGATTTATTGCTTATGCTTTCGTATCTAAAATTCAATTAAAGTGGAAAGTAATTTTTAACTTTCTTTTTTCTTTCATTCCCCTTTTTACACAAATTGGAATCACCTGCTCTAAAAATAGAAATGTAAGCCCACCAATGTAAAATAGCAGCTTCAACTCTTTCACAGATTTTAGCAGGACAATGGACAATGGCGTAGCTGGGTAAAGACATGTGGGGAGAGGGGGATTTGGGCACAACATTAAAAAAAACCCCAAAAAACAAAACAAACAAAGGTATCAAAATATTGTAAAGCACAAAAAAACCACGACGTTTTCATGTAAGATCAGTTTAGTTACGTCAAGAAGTGTGGGGGGGGGGGGGGGGGCAGGGTTGCACAAACCCACTTGTGTACCCCTTTCTTCTACACCCTTGACAATGGGAATTTTAACCTCCATAAAGGCTTTGAAATTTCCTACTAATTACCGTCCTAAGTCCACCTCTTTGTTAAGACTTGCACTGCGTTGAGTTTGCTTACCTTTAAATAATCTTTAATTAGCCTCGATCAAGAACTTACTGTATGCCTATGCCAACATTTCCACCCAGTTGTGAAATAGTCTGACGTCAGCGAGTATAAAGGTATATAAACACTGAGCAGCGCCCATAACGACGGAACACAGCAGAACCCCGCCAGACAAGGCGAAAAGGCGCGCCTGGCGATCCGCGTCCGACTCCTCAGTAACATGATGGCTTGGAAGCGGATTTTGTCCATGAAAACAGCTTACTTCGTACTGCACATGCTTACTTCGTAAACCACTTAGACGTCCGTGTCTAGGTGTTCCCGGTCCACGGGCCCTTGTCATAGCGACCCCGCCTTCACCGACCACCGGTGCTATGGGGTAGACAAGGACAACCTGGGGACCACATCGTTTCACTCGGTGGAATCGGTGATGAAGAAAAAACCCGAGCATATTGCAGTGAATGATGTGGTCTCTAGGAATATCTTCTACAATGTCATCAGAGGTAAGTTTACTAATCTTGTTGGGGTAACATAAGATCAGGCGACTAGGTTGATTAATTCGATTATTTTCGGCTGTAAACTTCATTAATTTAATGACACTGTTTGGATTTTATGTGCATTATATCTACTCGATTTAATTTGTCAACTTAACCTTTTATAATTAATCTGTAAGTATTATTTTGCTACCACTAAGGGAGGGGGGGGGAGGTTAGTTCAGTCAAACTGAGATATGGATAAGGAGGGAAGAGATAACAACCCCCCCCCCCAAATAATAATAATAATAAAAATAGTTGATTTTGTGTGAGAAGGGGTACCAACACATCTGTAAGTGTGTTTAATACGACTGTAGAGGCTGGGCAGTGAAACTTTGGATGTTTTAGTAAGTATGTCATGGAAGGGTTAACGGACCTGATTCATAGATGTTCTTGGTAAGTAATGGATGGAAGGGTATGCGGATCGATTACACCTTAGACTGGATCATTATGCCTTGTGGTTTACGACATGATGCTAGTACGGGATATGGCTATTGCATACGACAAAATCCACTTTCAAACGTCAATGTGAACTGCGGAGATTCGTTCTGGACGACGAAACAATACTTGTCGCTAATCGGTTTATTGGTTCATTTTGTAAATAAAAGTATATGTATATATAGCAGAGTTACGAGTTATTTCTTGAAGGAGTACTTACATTTTTTGTTTCGAGACGGTGTAGCTCAATGGGTAGCGTGCTTGGATCAGGTCCAAGAGGTCCCGAGTTGGAGTCGTGTCTCAGTCTCATGTCACGGTAGACGCCAGCTCGTAAATATCGCCTACTACTTTTTGTGCTTCTTTTGCACGAGTCGCCGGCACATAAATATCGCCTACTGTTGTGTGTGCTCATTTTGCACGAGACGCCGGCACGTAAACATCGCCTACTGCTTTGTGTGCTTCGTTTGCACGAGTCGCCGGTACGTAAACATCGCCTACTTAGGACTACTGCTTCGTGTGCTGCTTTTGCGAGAGTCGAAGCTTATGTACAATGCACCAAGCAGATGAAGTCACTGTATAGATGATCATGCATATCTTCTTGTGAGTAGAGCTTAAAATGCTACATTATCATTTAACTGATGCCACATAATATGGGATAAGTGTATTCTGAAAGTAGAATTAATGTCCGCATCACTGACCCCCAGCTTTTAACATGTTAATTGCAGAATGGCCAATTTACTTCAATTTATCATGCACTGCGTCGGTTGAGGTGGGAGTTATATAAGTCAGTGCATACTCAGGAAATGCCTTGCTGTGTAATTAAGATGAGTATCTGTCCACATCGAATCCACCATTAGGTAAAATTGCTGTATATATGTCTCTGAAATAAACTATGTACAAATGAACATGTACCAAATAATCAACAATTCATTAAAATCACAGTGGTATAAATAACACATTGCAATGCTATGAATACTGGGGTAATAGTGATTCGCCATACAGTAGGCGAGTATATGTAATTTGCTACAATCACTACTACTATGGTATGCCGGTTGCTATAGTGAATACTGAGGTGTTTCGCCGCCTACTACTATAGTATGCCGGTTGCTATAGTGAATACTGAGGTGTTTCGCCGCATACTACTATGGTGTGCCGGTTGTTATGATAAATATTTAGGTAAGGGAGATTCGCCGCCTATTATAATGGTATGTCGGTTGCTATAGTGAATACAAAGGTAAGGTGATTCGCCGCCTACTATTATTGTATGCCGGTTGTTACAGCGTATGTTGAGGTAACGGTGATTGATTTATTGATTTTTGTTTTACGTCACATCACGAATATTTCACGTATATGGTGACGGCATCTGCCTGATGTGGGGCATACAAATTTTGACCTTTGCAACGGACCCACCCGAAGCAGTGAGGGATCTTTAACGTGCCATGCATACCACGACACAGGGCCTCGGTTTTTACTGTCTCATCCGAAAGACAGGACACCGGCATGGCCAGAGCGGGACTCGAATCCCGGCCTCCCGGTCTGGAGCGATACCACTAGGGCACGCCGGCTTAAGGAATCGCCATATAATGCTCCAATCTGATTAAAACCATGTCTTTATTCCTCTTCTCTACTTGTCCCATTGCAAATAAAGCAATGGGACAAATACAGAAGCGAATTAAGATATGGTTTTAATCAGATTGATAGTGCTCCAGTATGCTGATTGTTATACTGAATACAACCAAATCGCTGATTTGCCACATAACATACTGGTTGATATAGTAATACAGTATTGTTTTACTCAGGTACATTTGTATGAAAATGCACAAAACGTAAATGAGTAAATGCCAACAGTATGCTAGATTTCGAATCTGGCTCACGCGACTACATGTTCAAGAACGAAATGCCCCACAGCGTGATGTTTTGAAACCTGTATATGTATTCAATGGAAAAATCAACAGTTTATTGAATAGATTTATGTCAACACAACAACGTACAGATTATCGCTTGTTATGTTGCAATAAGGTCTAAGAATAATCACATACTGAATGACAAGGTTGTAAGTCTTTGAGTCAATAAAACATTCGCTTACGTGGTCCACATTTAGAACGGAGAGGCAGGCTTAGACTTGACAAATGTCTGAAAAAAGGAAAGTGACTTGGTCCCAAGCCCGGTGAAACGGCGTTATGTGAAAGAAGTAAGGGCGTAGGAGAAAGAGGAAGTAGGGGGGGGGGAGGCGGGGGACACAAGTTGGTTTATGCACCCTACTTTTTGGCGTAACTGAATTGATCTACTATAATATTATACACGACAACGTGGTGGGTTTTTTCTTTTCAACATTCAGAAATGTTGCCCCTCCCCCCAGTCTTTACCCAGCTATGTCACTGGGTACAGGGGTCTTGCACAAACATGCCATAACGAGGCTGGAGTCTCCCATCGATTCTTTCAAGAATTCTAACATGAATAGCCATTTTAACTACAAGGATGGACATTGGTTAAATATAACACCGATTGTACCTTGGAAGAAAATTTATACTTGGGTTAAGAAAGGGTCGTCTCACACAGTGGCATCAGTGGTGCAGTCTGAGTTAGAAAAAGTGGAGAGACATCACTTAAAACTTAGAACTTTGAAAATCAAAAATAAGTCTTCTATTTATCACCTGAATCTGACAAGCCACTCTCGCCATCCCGAATTTTCGCAGTTAACCTACATTGATAAAGAATATTTCATAAATTGCGACTGGAAATCTGGGTTCTTGTTTGGTTGGTTTATTTGTCATTATTTTGCATTTTTAATAGTGTTTGTTTGTATGTTGTTTTGGGGGTTTATTTTGGTTGTATTTTGGAAGGTGATTAGATATCAGCTTCTCGCTGCAGTTGGTTTCAGACTGGGACACGCCTTTTTTCAACAGTGCTCATCCGAATTAAATAGATGTGTACCATACAAGTTCTTGACTACAGCTATGTTACACAACACAGACCCTGACAAAGCATGTGATAGTTATATTACGTTCATGATATTATCATCAGGGACGTATGTAACACGTCCCTGTTTTCATGTTGATCATAAATTTTGCTCATAATTTCGTCCAGATAACGTATAAGTCTTTTCGTTATACAGAGTTATTTCCCATTTAAGGAGGTATATGACGTCAAACCATTGTGACGTCAACAAGTTCTATGGAAACTCTGGTGTAGAATTACGGGAAGTGATATAGAAATTGTATGACGTCACAATGGTTTGACGTCAGATACCTGCTCAATACGGAGTATCGCAACTACTAAAATCCGTCACGGTTTCAAATCCATTGTTCTCGATGTGGGCACTTTAATGTGGGCTACTTACGTCATAATTATATGACGTCATAACAGTTACAAAGTGCGCGTGTGTGTTGACGCTATTGTAGTTGCGATATTCCGTATTGGGAAATAACTTTACATAACGAAAAGACCCACTATCAAATATTCTATGCGCCATGCTGCCTTTTCCTACCTTTCTGAATTTACCTCTCGCAGATTTTTTATTTGCCATTCACGCTTACTGTTACAGAGACACTGCAACAATCTTGGTCAAACTTGGTAACTCAGTTCTGTTGTATTCTATACAAAACAAAGGAAATATTGTATTTACCATACAGTTCTCTATGGCGAGGAAGTATTATTACGGGGACTGTAAACCACTTCAAAGTTCCTTATGATATTCTGACTTTTTCTGCTAGTTATAGAAAGTCAGGTTGTATTTTCTGATTAAGTGTATGACTCAATATGAACTGACAAGGGAATGATGTTTAAGAAACCTATATCGTAAGGGCGAAAACACCAAGTCTATAACTCCGTATTTTACACAATTATCTTTATGTATTTCTCTCACATTTTAAAACATTTTTTTACGATCAAAGCAGAAAAAAGGGTGTTGTTCTACACAACAACATTCTTTGCATTTCTGTTAGTTAAAACTATGAGACAAATTAGTGATTTATTTTATTAAAATGCTGGTTATATCCTTTCCACCATATATACATGTACATTCATGAATAATTATTCTAATTTCCACTTTAAGACGGTTTAGCTTAATCGGTAAGGTGCTGTTGAGACATTAAAACAGAGACATATATACATACATACATCATATAAATATGTGTGTGTGTGTGTGTGTGTGTGTGTGTGTGTGTGTGTGTGTGTGTGTGTGTGTATGATTTAAAGCAGAGGTCCGGTGTCACAACAGACATGCACTTAAAACATTCTTCACAGTAAAAACCGAGGTCCCGTGTCACGGTAGGCGTGGCACGTAAAAGATCCCTCACTGCTTCGGGTGGGTCCGTTGCAAAGGTCTAAATTTGTATGCAATGCATCAGGCAGATGCCGTCACCATATACGTGAAATAAACGTGGAGTGACGTAAAGCAATAATCGATCAATCAATAATGCATTTATACAGAAATATATATATATATATATATATATATATATATATATATATATATATATATATATATATATATATATATATATATATATATATATATATATATATATATATATATATATATATATATATATATATATATATATATATGTGTGTGTGTGTGTGTGTGTGTGTGTGTGTGTGTGTGTGTGTGTGTGTGTGTGTGTGTGAAAGAAAATAAAGTTTAGAATTACAAGATAACTATTATATATATATATATATATATATATATATATATATATATATATATATATATATATATATATATATATATATATATATATATATGAAAATTTCGAAGTACTTTGATACTTTGATTTGTTTTCGTCTTTTTTCATTAACATTTATTTTGAGAGGGGAGAAATGCTTTGGGGGGGGCGTTTTATTCATTTGGTTGTGCTTTTGTTTGTTTTGTTTTGGCTTTTAGCCGTATGTTTTTTTTTTATATAGAAGGGGGACTTTTAGGTAGTGAAAAGTGTTTTTGATTGTTTGAGACTTTTTTTTTTAAAGTTATAAGTTGTTCCGACTCCGCTATTGCGTTCTGAACGGGAGGTAACTCAAATTAACACTATCGGTCATTTCACCTTCGACCCGGAAGTCAATTCCAGCCTCGATGTGAATACACAAATAACCAGCTGGCGATTGTCATCGGTCACCAAGAGGAATTCTTGGGTAGGGAGTAAATGAGATTCAGTTAATATCTCAGCATGGAGGAATCGAAGAGCAGTGAACAACCGAGGTGTCCATGTGGGTTTTGGGGGTAAGGAAAATGTTTTTCAGGTCAAAAATTCGCCGTTAACGAAGTGTTTTGAGGTCAGTAGGTCTGAGGGTCCTGGGTCGTTGCCTAACCTGTCAGTACAGCTACAAACATGTAAGGTTCAATTTAGAGAAGGAAAAGTAATGTTGGTTTTGAAACTAGAAATACTGAGTAGGAATTAGTTATGTTTCGTGAATCATTTAGGTATAGATAACAGAGAAAAATGAACGAAGTCACTGAAGTGTGTAGCTGTGTCAACAAAAGCTTGAAAAGGAGCTTCACTGTTCACACCTTTTTTCTCATGTTCAGGCACATGTGTTTTAGCTAGATCTAGATCTGTCTTGTAAAATTAGGTATAGAATTGCTTTAGCAATCATGGGTATAAGACTGTAACCAACACAGGCACATACAGATGATGAGAATACCTTTTCTCCATTCATATTTATAAGTGGAATAGAGAAAATGTAAGAAAATGGAAGGCTGGTATCTCTGATTTGAGACCATTTATATGCATATCATTTTACATTTTTTAGGGGGGTGGGTGGTTTATACTAATATTGATTGATTGGTTTTAAACATTTCTTCTGATTTATATGTTAAACCATTGTCTTTTTTTTTAAATTTCTTTTGACTAACAGTTTGCTTTGCGTCAGTTTGCTCCCAAGTGAGTAATTTCAGTAATTTTGCTTCGGCACATGCAAATGTAATAATAGATAGTTTTCAAATGTATAAAATTTATTTGGAATTACATCTCTTTTCTGCCATCTTGGAGGTGTATGGACAAATATTGGTGTATAAATTAACCATATTATATAAGGGATTTCACCAAACAAGGATGCTTCTTGGATTTTTGCATTTGTTATGCAGTACAATACAATACAATACAATATTTATTTATTCCCATAAAACAAGGGGCCCTTTCGGGCATATACAACAGCATGTATATTCATATTCTTTAGACAATTATAAAGACATTAAGGTGTTTGACATGATTATTGTAAATGAATTAATTAGTAGTAATAATGATAATATTATTTCACATCACAGGGTGTATTTTAGTAATACATTCATATCAATAATAATACATAGTACAGGAATTATTTCAATAAGAAATGCATACTGACAATATTAAAGTGCTTACCATCTTGTATAATGCAACCAAGACTAGTAGTATACCCATATTATACCAAAATAATTTCAAGGTGACAATTATAGATAAAGGTTTAAGATGACCAAGCTGCAAAAGGCATCAGGAGACGATGCTACAAAGTACACAAGTACTATACCTATGTCAAGTGCAGATTAGTCAGTAGAATGATATGAATTGAAGAAATAAAGGAATTACCAGACTGCAAGAAACACCAAGAGATGTAGGGGTGTATGATATATACCTCACATGTATTTCATGCAGAAAGATAATTTGAGTTTATCACATAGTGGATATAAGATTAGCCAAGGCTATAACTTGTATAAGGATATTGATGTCCTCTGTAGTCATAAGCCATATAAGTTTGTCTCTATCATTAAGTTTAGAGAAATTATCACAATTTTCTTGAATTTTCAAAAATAAAGTTTCCCTATCAGAGTTGTTATGTGGATATTTCAACAGAAAATGTAATTCATTCTCTACCTCATGCAGTGTACACTTTTTACAAAACCTAACTTCTCTACTTAATCCTTTGTATCTACCACGTTCAATTTCGAGTGTGTGGGAAGATGTCCAGAATCTGGCAATTTTACTTCTGTGTTCAAAAGGGATTAAAAGTAAATATTTCTCAAGTTGAAAGTTTTCTTTATGCAACAAATATGTCTCTAGTATTCGGTTTGAAAAACCATGTTTCATTTTATGCCAGTGTTCAATGAAATATGATTTTATGATAGAGCTGCACCTTTTTTTTAAAAAAAGTTAGAGGTTTCAATAAGGATAAATTGGTTCCATTCAACATATTCAATGGAACCATTTTATCCTTATTGAAACCTCTAACTTTTAACTAATAATTAACCCATTGTGCAATGTTGAAATATTTCCAGAGGAGTGAAAATAGAAACAACATCCGACATTCTCAAAACTTTCAATAAAAGTCGTATGAATATGAAGCAAAACTCCAGCTTCACTTCCAAAATGGCAGAAAGGGGATTTGCATGTAACTCCAGTTAAATTTTATGCATTCAAAAACTATCTTTACTATGGAATGAAAATATATTTTCAATTTTTTTAAAAACTTAAACTTTTCCATTTAATATTAAGTTGGCAGTTTTCAAACGTTTATGGAAATTCTGTTTATGAGTGACCCCCCTATACATTATGCATACATGTACTTGATTATCCTTGTCATACATTCTTGAGAATGAAATTGAATAATGTATAAAAGAGCAATAATCAAAAATGCCATGTACAATTAGAAGAGGCATAATTCAAATAATAAATGATAAGCAATAAAATAATGACTGCTCCCTTGTTTTTTTTACCTAGATTGTGGTTGTGTCAGGCTCATAACTTTCTTTGCATTTAAAGTTGCATATAACATATTAAATGATCATTCCATGTTGTGATGTCTTAACTTCCGTTTGTAAAACATGATTTTGGCATGTATCAAAGTTACTAATTATTATTGATTTATCGTTCTTTGATAAAAATGCAGATATTTCACACTGACTAAGTGAGGTATGGTAACTGAAGGGATCTTGGGTTGAGCCTCATTTCTCATATATTTTACATAACTGACATACTCGCGATGTAATAATTTGCATATAATGCATATCCGTTTGAAAACTACCTACATTCGAAATTTGTGAAAATCCTTCTGTACATTACACATAGTTAAATGAGTGTCATAACGCTATTTCATAATTTATTTTAATTATAATTTCAATAACACTTTGCCCAACAACAATTGTTAAATACATAATATCTCAACTACCAGAATCTGTCATATTTTGCATTTAGTCAGCCATCAAATCCATTGTTCTTGATGTGGGTGACTTTTATGTTGGCAACTGATGTCATAATTTTTTGACTTCAAAACAGTAAACAAAACACAGTCAGTGTGGGGCTATGTGTTGATGTTGTTGTACATATAGTGTTGCTAATGATGGCAAATAACACAAACACCAATCAACCAAACCAAACCAATTACAATGTCAAGGTTTTGCAATTCTAAATCTCCATGCATGGAGATTCAGAATCGCAAAACGTTGACACTATGGAGATGGTACTTATGGTACAAGTACTGCATTGCTTCAAATCGAAAACAATTAAACAAATATATTTCTGAAAGGTCAAGGTCACTTATTAACTATGAATTAAAATACCATGAGATACATATATCTCCTACAGCTTTCATCAGAATTTGACCATTCTTCACTGAAATATTTTTTAAATTAAGAGCTTTTGAACAAAGGTTACTCAAGGTCATTTTTGAAAGATCAAGGTCACTTATTAACTATGACTTAAAATACCATGAAGTGCTTATACCTCCTACACCTTTCATCAGAATTTGATCATGCTTCACCAAAATATTATTTAGGTTAAGGGCTTTTGGACAAAGGTCACTTAATGTCATTTCTGAAAGGTCAAGGTCATTTATTAACTATGACTAAAATACCATGAAGTACATATATCTCCAACACCTTTCATCAGAATTTGATCATACTTCACCAAAAATGTCATTTTGGTTAAGGGCTTGTGGACATAAGTCACTCAAGGTCATTTCTGAAAGGTCAAGGTTATGATAAACAGTTTTATATCATAACTAATCAAGGTCAAACTTACTCATTTTAGTTTAAGATACTGTGATCACTTGTTGTACAGTTGACACAATTGGATATCCATATGATACGTTGAGATTTGAAATCGTCATCAATTAATATAATGATTTCCTATATATTGAGTCATTCATTTCCTTCATTATTGCTGTGCTTCTTGGAGCATCTGTCAGTTTTACTGATTTTTTGTAAATGAGTTATCAATTTCTTGCATTATAGCTGCCGTTCGGGGAGCATCCATCAGTTTTACTGATACTCTTGTTTCATTGATTCATTGATGGATTGTTATTTTAAAATAGATTTTTAATCTGTTAAAGTCTAATTTACTGTTTTTATGTCTTTAGCAATTCTTGATGATTCTGTATTGAAGCTTAATGCATAGTTGGAGTGATCTGACCAAATACACTGCCTTTGACAGTTTATTTGATATAGGTATTAGGTGGGAAAATCCTACTCCAAACAATCCAAATTAAATTGTCAAATGTACAGATTTGCGCAGATCTTTTGGTTTACTTTACCTATTATATATGTATTATATTAGAATGTAGATAACAAGGAGGTTTAAACTTCACTTAGTATAAAATTTTAAGACATTGTTAAGATTGAAAAAAAGTTATAAAACAACACTTTGATACCATTACTATGTTAAGTAATTATAATAAAACATTGAAGTATATAGACAGATGGGCATGAAACATACCTTACTGAACACTACTACAGTATAATCAGGAGACATATCTTACTGAACACTACTACGGTATAATCAGGGGACATATCTTACTGAACACTACTACAGTATAATCAGGAGACATATCTTGCTGAACACTACTACGGTATAATCAGGGGACATATCTTACTGAACACTACTACAGTATAATCAGGAGACATATCTTACTGAACACTACTTCAGGATAATCAGGGGACATAGCTTATTGAACACTTCTACAGTATAATCAGGGGACATATCTTACTGAACACTACTGTGGTATAATCAGGGGACATATCTTACTGAACACTACTACAGTATAATCAGGGGACATATCTTACTGAACACTACTACAGTATAATCAGGAGACATATCTCACTTACACTACTACGGTATAATCAGCAGATATATCTCACTGAACACTACTACAGTATAATCAGGGGACATATCTTACTGAACACTACTACAGTATAATCAGGGGACATATCTTACTGAACACTACTACGGTATAATCGGGGGACATATCTTACTGCACACTACTACAGTATAATCAGGGGACATATCTTACTGCACACTACTACGGTATAATCGGGGGACATATCTCACTGCACACTACTAAAGTATAATCAGGGGATCTTAATGCACACTACTACAGTATAATCAGGGGACATATCTTAATGCACACTACTGCAGTATAATCAGGGGACATGTCTTACTGAACACTACTACAGTATAATCAGGGGACATGTCTTACTGAACACTACTGCAGTATAATCAGGGGACATGTCTTACTGAACACTACTACAGTATAATCAGGGGACATATCTTACTGAACACTACTGCGGTATAATCAGGGGACATATCTTACTGAACACTACTACAGTATAATCAGGGGACATATCTTACTGAACACTACTACAGTATAATCAGGAGACATATCTCACTGAACACTACTACGGTATAATCAGCAGATATATCTCACTGAACACTACTACAGTATAATCAGGGGACATATCTTACTGAACACTACTACAGTATAATCAGGGGACATATCTTACTGAACACTACTACGGTATAATCGGGGGACATATCTTACTGCACACTACTACGGTATAATCGGGGGACATATCTTACTGCACACTACTACGGTATAATCGGGGGACATATCTTACTGGACACTACTACAGTATAATCAGGGGACATATCTTACTGAACACTACTACAGTATAATCAGGGGACATATCTTACTGAACACTACTACAGTATAATCAGGAGACATATCTCACTGAACACTACTATGGTATAATCAGCAGATATATCTCACTGAACACTACTACAGTATAATCAGGGAACATATCTTACTGAACACTACTACAGTATAATCAGGGGACATATCTTACTGAACACTACTACGGTATAATCGGGGGACATATCTTACTGCACACTACTACAGTATAATCAGGGGACATATCTTACTGCACACTACTACGGTATAATCGGGGGACATATCTCACTGCACACTACTAAAGTATAATCAGGGGATCTTAATGCACACTACTACAGTATAATCAGGGGACATATCTTAATGCACACTACTGCAGTATAATCAGGGGACATGTCTTACTGAACACTACTACAGTATAATCAGAGGACATGTCTTACTGAACACTACTGCAGTATAATCAGGGGACATGTCTTACTGAACACTACTACAGTATAATCAGGGGACATATCTTACTGAACACTACTGCGGTATAATCAGGGGACATATCTTACTGAACACTACTACAGTATAATCAGGGGACATATCTTACTGAACACTACTACAGTATAATCAGGAGACATATCTCACTGAACACTACTACGGTATAATCAGCAGATATATCTCACTGAACACTACTACAGTATAATCAGGGGACATATCTTACTGAACACTACTACAGTATAATCAGGGGACATATCTTACTGAACACTACTACGGTATAATCGGGGGACATATCTTACTGCACACTACTACGGTATAATCGGGGGACATATCTTACTGCACACTACTACGGTATAATCGGGGGACATATCTTACTGGACACTACTACAGTATAATCAGGGGACATATCTTACTGAACACTACTACAGTATAATCAGGGGACATATCTTACTGAACACTACTACAGTATAATCAGGAGACATATCTCACTGAACACTACTATGGTATAATCAGCAGATATATCTCACTGAACACTACTACAGTATAATCAGGGAACATATCTTACTGAACACTACTACAGTATAATCAGGGGACATATCTTACTGAACACTACTACGGTATAATCAGGGGACATATCTTACTGAACACTACTACGGTATAATCAGGGGACATATCTTACTGCACACTACTACGGTATAATCAGGGGACATATCTTACTGGACACTACTACAGTATAATCAGGGGACATATCTTACTGAACACTACTGCGGTATAATCAGGGGACATATCTTACTGAACACTACTACAGTATAATCAGGGGACATATCTTAATGCACACTACTGCAGTATAATCAGGGGACATGTCTTACTGAACCCTACTAATCAGGATAATGAATCATGTTGATAGGTTATCTCAGTCTATCCAGTTGTGTTTTACTTTTTTTATCAAAATATGATCTTCTTTTGTAGGTCAACTAATACAATGGGATTGTGTTCACAGTGTTATAAAGGTACTACTTTCTGTACATATCTTACATGAAAATTATTTGTATCGTAAGTTTTAGAAATTTTGAGAATAATAATTAATGAAAACAACAGATGGCTATCAGTGTGCCCTTCCAGGGTAAGTATCTGATGATGTTTTTTTTTAGTATAATAGATATCAGAACACATATATATAGGATCTGAAATAAATTTTCATTTTATACGGTATTTATGAAACGAGTTGTTTGTTTTATAAGGATCGGGGATATAAAACACACAACAAGTTTCATAAACACCATATGAAATGAAAATTCATTTCAGATTGTTCTTTTATCACATGTTTACACTCAGTTTAAAGGTGTTTATTTCATCAAACACTGGCTTGACACGCTATGACGTCACCATATTCACGAATCAAGGGGATGCACTACGTAAACTGTGACGTCACCGATGTCATAACTGATTTATGACATAGCGATATTTCACTGCATAAACAGCAAAACATGTGATAAATACATGTATGAATTTAGTGCACCATATGTGCATTTGAACAGTTGACATATATGTCTCTTCAGAGATTCTCAGGGCAGGTACTGTGGACATCCAAAGTGTAAATATTGAGCAATCTAATTACTAAAACTAACCTTAAGTAGAAGCCAAAAATTCTATGTAACTCCATTGTAAGGACAGAGCTGTATATAGGGGAGATACTCCTTAATTTTAGAATAATTAACTTTAGTGACAGTGAATTGAAAGTATAGTACATGTATATTTTGGGGTTAGAGCAGAATCACTGAAAACTGGGTTGGTGATTAGTATAATATGTATTTCATCAGTACATAGTTTAATTGTGTTATGAAAATTTTGTAAGATATTTGTTGATATAAAGTTGAATTTGTTTTAATATAGCACATGCAGAGAAAACAGCAGACAGTCTTCAAAGCACATCAGATCACATGCTTTCACCTGGTGAGCTTTCTTCTTTTGTTTTAGGATTAAAGAGAGCCAGCATGGCTCAATGGTTGAAGTGTTTGACTCAGGATCTGAAGATTTTAGGTTTGAATCTTAGTCCCAGAGTGTTGGCGGTGTCTTGTCCAATGGATGAGATACTCAGATAGTAAAAACTGAGAATCCATGCCACATTAGTCATTGACATTAAGAAGACAGCTCACTGTGTTGGTCATTGGTGTATTGTATAGGTCAGATTTTGTGGTATGCAGTGCACCAATTGATGCTGTCTTCATATATATAATAATAGATATACATATTTATCCTGATGTGAATCTGAATCAGGATATGTCATATGATGATCTGCAAAGATTCATATCTTTTCAGAGGTTTAAACAACAAAGGTGAATCTACTGGTAAAGGAGAAGTACTGTAGTCGGGAAAAATCTCTTTTAAATAGCAAACATTTTTCATATTGATAGCAGAATTTTATTGATATTGTAATGCAGAAAACTTTTTGCCCTTAAAGAATATTAAACTCTCCATGAGATATCTATATATGCCCTTGAAATGTGTAGATTTAGCATGTAGTGATGTTTAAAAAAAATTGTGCTTTTGTTGAAATGTATTCATTTTGTGTTTGCGAGGAATTTCATATCAAGTTTTTAAATCGATTTCTTTTTTTTTTTTCACAGAGAAAGCACGACAGATGAAACAGAATAGCCATAATCACTCTCTGGAGGGAGGTTCACAACAACCAAGCTCATCAAAAGAATTCAGTCCAGGAATAGATTACAAAAGTGAAAGTAGCACATCTCTCAGTGATCAGAGTAAGGGACTCAGTGAGGGCTTAATGTCCACTTCACATGAACAAAAACTCTCACAAGTGGCTGAGATGCTTTCAAATTCAGAATGTTCATCAAAATCTAATAAAAATTCCAAAAATGACAATGAAAGTTCACCCTCACAAACTGATAATGCATCTTTAAAAAATTCTGACACAACTACTTTGGCATCTGCTGACTCAGATAAAGGAGATTCAACTCCGCAGAAAAGAGGCATCAAAAGGTAATTATTTAGTTGGATATTTATTTAAATCTATAGTATTTCAGTACTGCTGTATTATAAACAGGAGAGGATTTTGTTTTATATGTTTCTTAGATATTTCTTGCTGATAGTTGACACTATCTTGTAAAAATACATTGTAAAACTTTGTATTTCATCACATGTAGCTTATGTTATACCACCAGTATCATTGTATGTGTTGGATGTTTTAGACAGCCAGGTAAAAGTTTTGTTAAATGACCATAGCTTTTCTGCTGTATAAGAAAAGATTTGTGAGTCATGTCAACATTCATTATAAGAAGAATTACATGTAATTTTCAAAAACTATAACCTTGGCCATATTTCTGGTAAAGTAAAAGATTAGTCTATCATATTTAGCATCTATATTCATTGTAACTAGAGCCGTTGATTGATTTCATATTTTCTTAATTGTGACCTTGACATGCATGTAAAGGTCACTTTTCCAAAACTTCAGTTTGGGCCATATCTTTTGAATAGTATATTTGATGATACTAAAGCAAAGGCAACAGATGCTTATCATTGCTGATAACACCTTTTTCTGCAGAGTCACACTCTGGAAAGTTCATGAAAATAAAGTTCTTAGAAAAAAAACTGCTTTAAAGTATTTAAATCCCAATGGTCTGATGTTTTCTGATATGTCTTGTATAGTTTGTATGGCTTTATTTACACTGTACGCAATACTGGGTCAGTGAAGCGTATTTATAATATACATGTAGCAAATTTTTTCATTTGGAAATTTTTTATGACCTCTCGAGAAACCTGTTGATCCGTGTTTTCTATATGGAGGATTATTTATAGATTTTTAAATGGGTGTCTTTTGATTGTGCTGCTTTTGCAGTGAGTGGGAAGGTTGGTGCCAGTAAACCAGTTAACCACATTAATTGAGTGATGTTTATTACTTTAATTGACCATCCTAAGTCATTATCATAACTGAAGTACAATTGAATATTTTCGTAATCTTGTTTTCTGTGTATCTTAGACTATTACCATGTTTTATGTACATATCCTTGGTGATATGTGTCATACAGATAACTCGGATGTCTTCTGTCTTCTCCTTTAAGCTTTAGGAATTGACCTTTCAGTTACTTCATTTAAGGTCAGTCAGACATCAGACAAATGATTCACGATTTGATGGACTTTTAAATGTGACAATAAAATAATCCTATACTGGGGCTAAATTTCATGCTCTATGTCATGCTCTGAAGATAAATTTTGGAAGACTCAGTTGAGTTATACTATGTAGTCAGTCAATATTAGAATAAACAGTGTGTTCATTATTTGGTTGTACTATAGTACTAGTAGTGAGTACATGTGTACATAACTTCAGTTTTCAGAGGAATGGGAGACATAACAATTTGCATTTATAAACTTATCTATTGATTGCATTTTTATCAGATGAAATATTTAGTTTGTTCACTGTTACCTGTAAACTAGTTGACACATGTGAATGCCATTTTAGATTGGGTCAGTTATGAATAACATAATTCTGATATAATTCTGATAGTTGGTGTATGCTATGGTATGTTTGCAGATTGATCAGGTCTGAGGTACATGTTTAACTGACAATGTGTTCAACAAATCACTCAGGAGGACTGATATTCTAGTATAGATAAGATAAAGATATGAACAGTAAAATTGAGTTTGTTAAAATGGCAGCAACAATCTTCTACTGCAGTGATCAAATGAGTATACCTGGGTATTGGTTCCTGTCTATATGTAATATCAGTGCTTTGATTTAATCAAAATACTCTATTTACATGAATTAAACTTTCTTCCGATTATTTAAACTTTTTAGAGAATTAGACACTGATGAATCTTCCCTGGATTCAACTCCAGAAAAAGGTCCTGAGCAGAAAAATAAAAAGCGCTGTTTTCACTGCAAAACAAAACTTGAGCTAGCACAAAGGCAGATAGGTCGCTGCAAATGTGGTAAGTCTAATAATTAAGTTGTTCGATCATAATCAAGTTACAGATATTCTGTTTTGAATTTTTTATTCAATTAATGTGCTTTGATTATGAATGGATTTAAAATTATTATCCAAGGCAGATTGTCTATTTATCTTGCCCTTGTTGTCAGGGATTTTGGGGACAGATAGTTTGATACCCAAGTTGTGAGACAGGATGTATTATGTTATGGCCTTGTCCACCAGAGTCATATTTCTCACACTTTTTCTGTGACGAATCCATGAACAGTGTTAAAATTTTGTCACAATGTTTCTCTCAAAAAGTGTAAAAGTTGATCTTGTATGTCAGTCAGATTGAGTTTTCAGGACTTTCTAATGCCTCCAGATGGATAGATCAGGGGCATATTGGTTTTGACCTGTCTGTCTGTTTGTTTGTTATGCCTCGGTCAGAAAAGGATGGGGTCACTAAGTGTTTGCTTTGTCTGTTCTTCCGTCACACATTGGTTCCTGGATGACAACTCAGGTACCTTTTGACATATCCAAACCAAATTTTGATAAATGCTTACTTATCGAGAGAGCAAGAACTCTTTAGATTTTGGGGTCAAAGTTCAAGATCACAGCTGATGAAAATAGACTGTAATTATTGGTTTTCGAATGACAACTTAAGTAGCTTTCAACATATTCAAACCCAATTTTGATGTATGCTTACTTATTAAGAGAGATAGAACCCTATTGATTTTATGCATCAAAAGTTTTAAGGTCAAGGTCACATCTGATGAAAATATGTTGTAATTATTGGTTTTTCAGACGATAACTCAAGTAAATTTCATCATATTTAAATCCAAATTTGGATATATGCTTACTTATCAAGAGAGGAAGAACCTTGTTGATTTTGGGGTCAAACAGTCAAAGGTCACAGCTGATAATATAGTCTGTTATTATTGGATTTTGGATGATCACTCAAGTACCTTTCATCATATTCAAATCAAATTTGGATATATGATTACTTATCAAGAGAGCAAGAACCCTATTGACTTTGGGGTCATAAGGTCAAAGGTCAAGGTAACAGCTGATAGAAAAGACTGAAATTATTGGTATCCAGGTGATTCTCTCGTATTATTATACATTTTTAAATGCTCATCAGAATCTGATTGTATTTCACATATTTTACAGCTCAAGTTCTTTTAAACAGAGGTAATTTAAAATCTTATTAAAATGGAAGGATGCATATAGATTTGAGGATCAATATGTCAAAAGGCAATATTACACTACAGGTAAT
Organism: Pteria penguin; assembly: GCA_035048485.1. NCBI lineage: Eukaryota > Metazoa > Mollusca > Bivalvia > Pterioida > Pteriidae > Pteria > Pteria penguin. The sequence goes on along the minus strand of CM068587.1, from coordinate 23,657,083 downwards.
ATTTATAGGAGTTATGGTCCCATGAAACTTGTAATTTAGGAAAGTTTGTTGCTGCTATGAATTAAGCCTTCAAAGGCTTCAAAATCATCGTATTATATGAATATCACAGCTGAACATCGATTCAGGTATTTGGAAACAAAGAGAACTAGGATTTGTATAATAATATTGCTTTTTATTTGGTCTTATTTTCAGATTATGTATTTTGTTCCCTTCATCGATTACCAGAGCTTCATAACTGTGTCTTTGATCATAAAGAAGATGGCCGGCGAGAAGCTAGAGAAAAGATGGTGAAGCCAACAAGACATTTAGGCACTTCATTCAAGAGACTTGATTCTTCATGAAATAGGCTTTCTGTAGTCTACACACACACACACACATACACATATACAATAACTCATCGTCAGAAGTGGGCAGTAATATCAAAGATAATACATATTTACTGTATGTATAAACACTCAATCATTGATGTGAAGAAGTATCAGTTGCCATTTTACACATAGAAAGTGCAAGTTCTAATTTATAGGACAAATTGCTTTTGTATACTCTTTGAATTTGATCTTGTACAAGCCAAGGCATAAAGTGATAAGGTGCACCTCAGCTCTGAGGTTTGTAGTAATTTATAAACCAATAATGGATATTGAACTTCAGTGTAAATTTGAAGTAGAGTTGTTACTGAACATCTAAAGTATTTTCGTGATGATAGCCATAGTAATTTTAAGCATGGTAGCTTAACACCGTTTCTGTATTATCTAAATAATGTTACAACCTCATCTAATGAATAAAATCAGTTACTGATTTATGTTGACATGGCAACAGTTTAAAGAACCAATCATAACAGAGTATGCATTATACTTTTATGCAACATGATTAAAGGCAATAATGATATTGTTTACATTTGTTTATGCGATGTTGTCCTCCAATGATACTGACAGGAAATTCTTGTAACTGCACTGTATCATCCTGAGTTGATTGTATTACCAGCATCTATACCAATTCTTGTGTTTGAGAGTACGTACAACCTAATATAACCTGTATAATATAATTATCTATCTGGTAAGAAATGTCTAAACTTTCAGTGCTTTGTAATGTTGTATTTTGATGATGTTGCTGAGGTTTTTGTTTTGTTAGGTTATCAAAAAATTCAGATCTTACCTGTTTCAAAATTGTCAGCTCGTTTTAATTTTAGCTTCATATTTAAGGCCAAACTGATTGAAACCATATCTTTATTCCACTGGATAAAGATTTGGCAAAACTTGGTAAGGGGTCATGTTCTGATGAACTCTGATGACGTTCCAGTCACCGAAATCGTTATTTCCCATAGCCAATCAGTGACCCGGCTAGGCATGTGCAAGTTATGCAATATGTAACAACAACTATTCAAAAACTACCTTGTAGGTCACGCACGCAGGACATGTTAATTTCATTAGTAGGAATTTGTAGCCGATCCACTGAGTAGGTGAAAATCAGAGTTCACCAGAACATGACCCCTTATGGGGTTTCACGAGATCTTTATCTGCATTGGGACAAATAGAGAAGTGGAATAAAGATATGGTTTTAATCAGATTGATTTAAGGCTCAGGCAAACTACTCTGTCTATGTCAATTTTTATTTGGAATTCAGAATTTTAGTTTTTTGTGTAGAGCTTTTTGGTCATATGTTTGAAAAGGGTTGAAAAAAGGGTTGAAATTTGCCCTAGTCGAGAGACTAAGCTCCACATACAACCAGTAAAAAAGTGAATTTTATCAATCTTAAGAAACCTGATAGCATGTAATGTAAAATATGTGGTATACTTGCACCACATCCTAATAGCATGCAACACTAAAATTTGTGGTATACATGTACCAAACCCAGACAAAATGTAACATAAAATATGCAGTATACATGCAGCACATCCTGAAGACGTGTAAAATAAAAATATTCCTGATGTAATATTTAGAACTCATGTGGATTGGGAGACAAAAATTTATGTGAAGTGTAACAAAGTACTAAAGATCTGCTGAGAAGCAAATAGAAGTTACTGTTCTTTGTAATTGGGTAAACAATGTCCTGCCTATACGTATACTAGAACATTGAGAATAGGTTTTAGTTATTAAGAGGAAAATGACCTACATGTATAGTGACCAAGTGCAAAAACAAATACAATAATCTAATGATATCATGTTACATATCAAATTAAAATATTTTTCAAAAATTGATGTAACTGGTATTCAGACCATTTTTAAAGCAATATAAAAGATACACATATAAGGCCGTACATGTCTTTTAATTTAATTTTGCAAGATGTGATGTAATCTGGACATTTTTTCCTTATAGTATATTGTTCCAGAAGTAGATAGATAGTAGCAGATCATGTAACTATGGCAACATTTATATATTATATACATAATGTTTACAAATGTTAACAGTACTTCTTGTATACAAGTATTAGAGAAGAAATCCCATAAATATGTTATTTATCCTTTAATATCAAACAAATGTGAATTTTTTTTAAATATGTGTTCATTAACTTTGGTTTTCCTTTTTTTTTTCTCTTGATCAAATCAAATAATTAAAAATAAAAATATGTTTTAAAGTGTGACAAAGGGCTATGCAAAAGTGAAAGTTAATGTCTTGACAGGCCAGATTGCAATCTATAGATTGATGATGTTGATTTGTCTTTCAGCCATTATTTCTTACTGAGTTTAAGATTTAAGCATAATTTCAAAAATTTTGGAGTACCACAGACTTGATACTTTGCATGTTCAATGAATTTCGATTTCACTGGGTCTTTATTAATATATGTACCTATATGTCATGGTTGAGTGATTTTTCAAAGTAGGTTAATTTTGCAGTTTAGCCACACTGTCTTTAGCAGTATTTATTTTTGGTAGGTTTTTTTTAGTATTTATATCTGATATACAAAAGCATTAACTCTAGCACAATGGAAATGAAAATGGCAGTTGGTTCATGTATGAAGTAGTTTCTACAAGTACTGGTAATTGGGTAGTAGTTGTTCATATTTCTCAAAAAGGGTAATATCAAGGCAAGTCTGTGGTCAGTGTTTAGTCATAGGTGTTATTTCTTAAGTCAACTTACAGTTATCAATTTATTATGTTTTATATAAATAATATAAATTTCAAAGTTGTTTGAGGTTCAAAGTCTTAATACTTGTATAGTAATAGTTCATTGATTTCAATTTTACCTCAGTGAAGGATTACTTGGAAACACCAAGGCAGTTGCAAATACACAAATGTTCAATGAGTGGATGTCTTCTTCAATTTTTTCTACATATAATTTACCAGTAAATCTCAACATTGAGTCATAGGGTTATTTACATTAATTAAATGGATTTTTTGTAATGATTTTTTGAGGTTTAATGGTATAACTGGTGTTTGTTTGCCGTGTTACTCTATTTATCTTATGTAAGGTATGCTGGCTATAATTATGCTGGAATAGAAAAGAAAAATACTTTAATGTAAAACTGATACAATAATTTCTATACATAATATTGCAGTGAATATTATTTTTTCACTTTAGAAAATGCTATTACCTTTGGCAGTATGTTATTGATTCTTAAAACCAAACATAAATCAGTTGTTAAACCAGAGATGTATATATGTGTTAAACCATAGTTTAACTACAAATACATTTGTAACAATAAGAATTGTCATTCTGTTGCTCAGGAAATCTTATGCACATACCCTATATGTGTCTCAGTATGCTCCATGATTCCTTTAAGCTTATGTTGTCATATGTACAATGACTTTGTTGCTTATATGTTCGGTTGCTATATTTATATGTTGACTTTCAGTGTCATAGTATAAAGGTCACAATAAACTTTCTAATTTAGTGTGAATGTCAATACTATTTCTATAAATCTGCAAATGTTTGAAAACATTTTGATTATGTTCCTACAAAACTTCAATTTTTTTGTTACAGTTTAGTGAAGTTTTCTCTTTTTGCATAACATTTCATTCAGACGTAAAATAAGTTTATGAATACATGTAGTACTATTGAATTTAGATCTTTTGAACAACCCATGGATGACAGATCCATATTGTGCTGTTACATCCGAGAACTTATTGTGTGATGCAGGTGTTCCTGCTCTTTTATGACCTTTTAAAAATCTGTTTCATTTCAGATTTTAGTAATTCATTTGCTATTTTAGAGTTGTTCCAGTTTTGGTGCTTAGACACTTTGCAACTTTTCTGGATTTTATGAATGTTATATTTTTAAGTTTTATGCATAACACAGGTATTGTTTTCTCATTATTGGAAGCTACCTGAAGAGACAGTAGGCTCTGACAATACATCCTGTCTTGTGTCAGATAGGAAATTTGATATATTGATTTATTTATGATCATCTAACATATAATTTATGAAATACTTTAATATTTGTACTAGAGGTTTTCGAAATAAATTGCATGTCGATATACAATACATTATTTTATGGGTTTTTTATATAAATTACATGTACATCTCTGCCCAGAGAAGGTTAAATTTCTTTATGAATATGTGATAAGTAGATGAATAGATCTTAGATAGTTATTTCAAACAGATCTATCCATTTCTAAATATATGGTTCAAGGTTTTAACAATTTTCCAACCCAGAAAAGGCAAGAAATCATTCACTTCTAACTTTGAAGATATTTTTGTCGTTTGCGGGGTATACATGTATAAGAATCACTATGTCTATCCGTCTGTCTGCTTGTCTGTCCACTGCATAACTTTTGTACCGTAGGACTAAGGATGATCAAACTTTTTATGTGGATGCATCATGGGAAGGGGATGCGTTATATACCAAACTTTGGTCATCTTGACCTTGGCTTTGAATCTCTTTGATGGTAAAACCTGGGCCACTTCGTGTTCGGAGCATAACTCTTGAACCATAGCACCTAGGTTTATCAAACCTTACATGTGGATGCATCATGGGAGGGCAATGTGTTGTGTACCAAAATTAGGTCACTGTGACCTTGATTTTGACCTTGACCTCCATGATGGTAAAACCTTGCTTATCTCAAAAATTGTTCAAATTCCCACCCCTAAACTATATATTTTCTTTCTGATTCCTCATGACAAGAAGAGTTGTATAGCATTGTGGTGGTGTATTTGTCTTGTTAGGACAGCTCTAGTTGATTTTTTTAATACTTATATCCCATTTGAGTAGGTATGTAACGTCAAAGAATTCCTATGGAAGCATCATTTTTGTCCTTTTATTAGTCCCCAACTGGCTTATTGTACCGAACGGGACTGTAGGTTTGCCCTCATCTATCTGTCTGTCAGTCCAGTAAATCAGTTTTGTACACTCTCCTTCATCATGCCTGCAGATTATCATTTGATATGAAAGGTACCATTCCAAATTTTGTCCCCAAATTTCAAGTGAAACATCTCTAGGATAAGCAAAATGTAAATTTCATGATTTCCTCCTCTCCTTGGCGCCAAAACTGCTAAAAACAAGACCAATCTACAAAAATCATTTCAATCCCTGCACATCTGGGAGAAAATTTTATATACCCAGTATGAGCATACAACCTACTAAACTTGTGAATTTCATGACTCAGTCCCAGGGATTAAGTAACCTGTTTTCTGGTGATAATGTTTCGTTTTTGATATCTTCTTGATAACCTCTACACATTGTAAAGAAAAAATGAATATTTGATTAGGAAGCCTTCTCCAAAAACAGTGAAATTCATCACCAACTTGAATTGGTTCATCCCCAAGAACAGGGCCAATATGACTGGATAGCAATGATGTACTCAAAATCTGAAAATCTTCTCTACATTTATTCAATGTACATAAAAATATGTTTACAATTAGAAAGAGCATGAAGCCCTATACGAAAATTGTGGAGTTCATAACCCAGGAGCTGCTGGGATATCACTGTATGACTGGTTAAAACCTCTGGTCTTTAATGAATCTCATGTTCATTTATAGCAGCCGACTAACTCAGTGGGCAGTTTGCTTTTCTTACAAGTCTCAATGGCAGTTTAGTGTTCGGACTTTCAGATGAAATGGATGATATTAATGTCTTGTGGTAGATGTTGATACACATAAAATACCTCACTGCTACTGACAACTTTCTTGCATTGTTTGAAATTTCGGTGCAATGCATCAGACAAGATAATGTCACCACATAAGTAAAGTAATCTTGGCATAACATAAAACAAGAAACATAAATACCCCACCAAGAAGTTCTAGTTATGATACATATAAATACCACTACCAAGTAGTTCTTGTTATCTGTTATGATACATATAAATACCACCAGCAAGAAGTTCTAGTTATCTGCTATGATACATATAAATACCACAACCAAGTAATTCTAGTTATCTGTAATGATACATATAAATACCACCAGCAAGAAGTTCTAGTTATCTGCTATGATACATATAAATACCACTACCAAGTAATTCTAGTTATCTGTAATGATACATATAAATAAAAACCAGCAAGAAGTTCTAGTTATCTGTTATGATACATATAAATACCACTACCAAGAATTTCTAGTTATCTGCTATGATACATATAAATACCACTACCAAGTAATTTTAGTTATTTGTAATGATACATATAAATACCACCAGCAAGAAGTTCTGGTTATCTGCTATGATACATATAAATACCACCAGCAAGAAGTTCTAGTTATCTCTTATGATACATATAAATACCACCAGAAAGAAGTTCTAGTTATGATACATATAAATACCACCAGCAAGAAGTTCTAGTTATCTGTTATGATACATATAAATACCACCAGCAAAAAGTTCTAGTTATCTGTTATGATACATATAAATACCACTACCAAGTAATTCTAGTTATCTGCTATGATACATATAAATACCACTACCAAGCAATTCTAGTTATCTGCTATGATACATATAAATACCACTACCAAGAAGTTCTAGTTATCTGCTATGATACATATAAATACCACTACCAAGTAATTCTAGTTATCTGCTATGATACATATAAATACCACCAGGAAGAAGTTCTAGTTATCTGTTATGATACATATAAATACCATTACCAAAAAGTTCTAGTTATCTGCTATGATACATATAAATACCACTACCAAGAAGTTCTAGTTATCTGTTATGATACATATAAATACCAACAGCAAGAAGTTGTAGTTATCTGTTATGATACATATAAATACCACTACCAAGTAATTCTTGGTATCTGCTATGATACATATAAATACCACTACCAAGTAATTCTAGTTATCTGCTATGATACATATAAATACCACTACCAAGAAGTTCTAGTTATCTGCTATGATACATATAAATACCACTACCACGAAGTTCTAGTTATCTGCTATGATACATATAAATACCACTACCAAGCAATTCTAGTTATCTGCTATGATACATATAAATACCACCAGCAAGAAGTTCTAGTTATCTGTTATGATACATATAAATACCACTACCAAGAAGTTCTAGTTATCTGCTATGATACATGTAAATACCACTACCAAGTAATTCTTGGTATCTGCTATGATACATATAAATACCACTACCAAGTAATTCTAGTTATCTGTTATGATACATATAAATACCACCAGCAAGAAGTTCTAGTTATCTGTTATGATACATATAAATACCACTACCAAGAAGTTCTAGTTATCTGCTATGATACATATAAATACCACTATCAAGTAAGTCTAATTATCTGTTATGATACATATAAATACCACCAGCAAGAAGTTCTAGTTATCTGTTATGATACATATAAATACCACCAGCAAGAAATTCTAGTTATCTGTTATGATACACATAAATACCACCTCCAAGCAGTTCCAGTTATCTGCTATGATACATATAAATACCACTACCAAGTAATTCTAGTTATCTGCTATGATACATATAAATACCACCAGCAAGAAGTTCTAGTTATCTCTTATGATACATATAAATACCACTACCAAGTAATTCTTGGTATCTGCTATGATACATATAAATACCACTACCAAGTAATTCTAGTTATCTGCTATGATACATATAAATACCACTACCAAGAAGTTCTAGTTATCTGCTATGATACATATAAATACCACTACCACGAAGTTCTAGTTATCTGCTATGATACATATAAATACCACTACCAAGTAATTCTAGTTATCTGCTATGATACATATAAATACCACCAGCAAGAAGTTCTAGTTATCTGTTATGATACATATAAATACCACTACCAAGAAGTTCTAGTTATCTGCTATGATACATGTAAATACCACTACCAAGTAATTCTTGGTATCTGCTATGATACATATAAATACCACTACCAAGTAATTCTAGTTATCTGTTATGATACATATAAATACCACCAGCAAGAAGTTCTAGTTATCTGTTATGATACATATAAATACCACTACCAAGAAGTTCTAGTTATCTGCTATGATACATATAAATACCACTACCAAGTAAGTCTAATTATCTGTTATGATACATATAAATACCACCAGCAAGAAGTTCTAGTTATCTGTTACGATACATATAAATACAACCAGCAAGAAGTTCTAGTTATCTGTTATGATACATATAAATACCACTACCAAGAAGTTCTAGTTATCTGCTATGATACATATAAATACCACTATCAAGTAAGTCTAATTATCTGTTATGATACATACAAATACCACCAGCAAGAAGTTCTAGTTATCTGTTATGATACACATAAATACCACCTCCAAGCAGTTCTAGTTATCTGTTATGATACATACAAATACCACTACCAAGCAGTTCTAGTTATCTGCTATGATACAAACTAATACAACTGCCAAGCTGTTCTAGTTATCTTTTATGATACACATACATGTAAATACATGTACCACTACCAAGAAGTTCTAGTTATCTGTTATGATGCATGTAATTACCACTACCAAACAGTTCTAGTTATAATACCACTACGGAGATGATCTTATTATGATACAAATGAAGCCATGTTTGCTTTCTCTTCAGTACTTAAACATTAAGCTAGATAGTAAGTTAAAACAAAGACAACTTTAGGTTTGTTCATCTTTTACTTTGTTTTTATAGTAGATGAGCATTTGACAATGAAGAAAGAAATGCATAGATGTCATCTAATGATTCATTTACAGCCAGTATGACAACATGGATCTCATGCAAACATCAGCACACGTAAGTTAGAATGACAAATGCCTTTTGTGAAATGTCATGATATATTCATATAATTACTGTTTTGAATGTATGCTATCTTAAAGTTCATCATCATTGCGTTTTATTTTGATCAATTCCACTTCAAACACCAGAACTGCATTTGCTGGAAAAGAACAAGTTTTGAATTAATTCCTAGTCCAAATCTTATATTATATATTTGGCATAATAAATAAAAATTTATCCATTCGGTTTACCTTTTTGACATTCCATTACTGTCTGCGCCACTCACTCTGGAAACTGGAAAATCTGGATTTTCAGTTATTCATCTTCAGAATAATTTCAAAAAGGCAACACCATTTGATAGATCTTGTTTAGTTGTAACTTTTGGTGTATGCTATATGTTTGTATGAAGAAGCGTTCATATTTTAAAGAAAAAATCAATTTTAGATAGGGCGATTTTCATGTTAAATTTTGACGTGACGTCGCCAAGTTTCCCATAGACTCAATGTTAAACAATGGCAACGTCACATCAAAATTAACATAGAAAACGCCCTATCTAAAATGATTTTTCCCTATAAAATATGTATGCTTCTTCGTAGAAACCTATACCATACACCAAAAGTTACGACTAAATAAGATCTGTCGACTGATATTAATTTTGTAAAACTATTTTAAAGATAAATAAGTGAAAATCCAGATTTTCCGGTTTACAAAGTGAGTGGCGCGGACAGTAGAAACATTTTGAAATACAGATTCATTAACCCTAGAGTATTTATTGTTTTGGATGTGAGAAAAGACCTCTGTTGATTTTCAACGTCAAGGCAATGCAAGGGGATGCTGCATACATATTAAAGCTATATCAAATGTAAAGTTGATACCATACCTGGAATCTTGGGTGGAGCTCCTCTTTCTCCATAGCCTAATTCAGGGGGAATAACTAGCTTTCTTTTCTCTCCCTCACACATACTATAAACATGAAAAGTTAGATTATCATCCTTGTTGATATTGAGGAATCAACTCTAAATCAATCATATGACTATGCTATATCAAACAACAGCAACTTAAACATCTATAGAACTAACTCTGAGTTATACAGTACATACATTTTTTCCAATAATGTAGGTACATGTATTAAGATCTACATTGGTATAAAGTTTGAGTAAATATGCATTGAACGATGAGTTATTTTATTTGTATATGTACCATAAATAACAAGAAAGTATAGCTAAAGCAATACATGTCCTCTAACGTTCCCAACAAATTTTACAATGCACCCAATTATAAGGGGCTGAGACTGTAAATACATTTCTTGTAATATATAATGCATAAGTGAGTTTTAGTACAATTGATGGAAAACATTTACATTAACCCGATCAAAATTCAAGACTGATCTGTATCTAGTCATGGTAAAGCATTGTACTAAGAAGCAATGATAATCTGAAAAACAAAAATAGTGGGAAACTAAGTACATGTATTTGCATTAATTTTCTAAGTCCAAGGGCCATAACTTAGAAAAAAATTAATGAAGCGGAACAAAATTTGAATTTGATCTGTAGCTTGTCATGATAAAGCAATGTACTAAATATCGAATGATATTCTGTCAGCATGATGAAAACAAGAGGCCCAAGTGGGCCTATATCGCTCATCTCAGTACCTAGATGATCAGTCATGCAGGAAAGAAGAATTCACTAATTTTTGCATTACTGTGACTAAGTCAACACAAATGTTGTGTCAATAAACGTTTTAACAGATGAAAATTGACTAGAACACTGACAAAGTGATGTAGGGCCCCACCATAGATTATTTGTTGATGAGAAGAAAATCCTACTTACAGGCAAAAGTCTACAAAAGAAATTTACCATCTCACTGTTCTGATACAAGTGTAAATAAATAACTGCATGTTTTTACTTTAACCATGTAATTGTAAATGTATTAGCACAAAAAAAACAAGAGGCCCAAGTGGGCCTATACCGCTCACCTGAGTACCTAGATGATCAGTCATGCAGGAAGGGAAGAATTCATTTATTTTTGCATTACTGTGACTAAGTCAACACAAATGTTGAAATATGTCAAATTTGATTTCAGACCAGAATAAAAAACAACACTTTTTTGCATATCCATTCAGGTGATTTTGATATTAATTATATATATATATAAACATTTACTTTGTCTCTGCAAGATGTGATTCAGGGCAACAAGTTAGTAATTTTCTATAGGTGGGGCCTTTTGTTGACTGATTTCAAGTCTGGGTCATGAACAACAATTGTTTCAAATATTGACCAGATGCAACTTAAAATGGCCTAATTTCATACGCTGAGTGTTGAGAAACATCTAGAAACTTATTTAGATGAGTAAAGAAATGAAAAACATTTTTGACTACAACTGGATTTGAACCGCTACTCTCCATATTTTAATTACCAAGTGGTATATGTACCACTGTGAGACCTACTTTTTAGACATGGTGGCATTACATGTTGACTAATTTGGATGAAATGTACAAAATTTATAGAGGACCTATAGTACTTCATGTATACCATGTTTCATTTAAATCTTTCATATGGTATAACAGGGAATAAACTTAACAGAAATTTTTATGAGCCATGTGGTTTGTCGAGCCATAATTTAAAGCTCAAAGAATAGTAATTAACGAGAGTCATGATTGGCTGATGGTGTAGGGAGAGAGGAATACTATTTCAATGTATCAGGAGCTGTGATTGAATGAATTTATTTAACCTATCTATATATAAAGATTGATTCTGCTGTAAAATCATGATTTTTTTATCTCATTTTGCTAATGTAGAAATTTTATAACCTAAAAGGGGTGGTTGCAGTATATAGAGATAGATAGATAGATAGGTTGTTTACAATTAAATTTTGGGGGGTGACCCCCTTCCAGCATGATTTCCTCAAAATTAAGGTGGATAACCTATGGTAAACCGTTGAAATTCTGATAGAGGACGGTCTGACAAACATTTTGATATATGGATTGTATATAATTTCTATTGAAACGGTGAAGGTATGAGCCGACCGTTTTGATAGAAATTAGATTGTATATAGCTAAAATGCAGGATGTTGTGTAAATCTTGTTGGAAATTTGTTAATTTAACATGAGACCTTATGGGAAATGGAATTACTATGCTTTTACCTCTATAAAGAAATGTGAAACCCAAGGGCGTAGCCAGAGCCCAAATCATGTGTATGCACAACAAAGGCAGGGGTTTGGGGGAAAAGAAAACGACCACCTCTCTCTGTTTCTCATGAGACACTATATTTTTGACAAAATGATGTGTACGCACGTGCGTATTTGGCGTAATGGTAGCTACGCCACTGAAACCAGATACTGCTAACTAACAAATAAAAAGAGCATGTCCGGATTTGAAACATCTAGACGCATAGTTCCGCTTACTCAGTGACGGAATTAAGCGTCTAGATAATTCAGATTAGAATTCAACAAGGAAACGGCCGATTCGTCTTGCAAATTTTTCGTTCGCCATTTGGGCGAGTAGGAAGTGTTTCTTTGTCGTCCACAACAAATTTTACTCGTCGTGGGCAAGCGTTAAGTTTATTCCCTGTATAACAACAGAAGTTAAAAATGTGAAGAATTGTCCCTATACACCCTCATTTGGAATTCTAAAAAAATTCATAGAAAATCCAAAAATCGAGATATTGACAAATTCTTTCAAAGTAACATTTCTTACCATAATTATAATCACAATAGTCCATAAGAAATCATCATTATCGATTAACTAGGAAATATGACACTTTTCTGCATTGAAATCACCAAGTCCAAACAAATGTCGAAAAAAAATTCTACAATTTGATTTTGGAAGGGAATCAAAATGACAAGACCTCACTGATCCCTCTAGATCATTTCTATGCATTCTGTTTGTTTCTGTATACAGCCAGTATGAAGAAGAATATTGTCGCAGGAAGGTACTCCTTTATGACCTACTTTTGACTATGGAGGCGCCATCTGTAAAGAGGTCGGGACGAAAACAAGAGAATTTGAAGGGAATCAAAGTGATTTATATCTACCAAGATTTATTAAAATCCTTCCCGCAGTTTTGCAGAAAAAGTTGAAAATGTGAAAAATGCCCCCCCCCCCTTTTTTTTGAAGTCTTAAAAAATTCATAAAAAATCTAAAAATTGAGATATTGACAAAATTCTTTCACAATAATATTCCTTACCATAATTATGATCTAAATAGTCATTAAGAAATCATCAATATCAATTAACTGAAAAACATGAAACTTTTTTGCATTGAAATTACTAAGTGCAGAAACACATAAAAAAAGCATAAATTTCTATTTGATGGATCTTTACCCCGAACACAATTTTTGATAAACCATCTTTATAGATTGTTTAAATGCAATTAGTTTCCCCATTTATGTACTGGTTGTGGGGGAGAAGATTTTTGAAGAGGGGTACTGTTTTTGGGCACTTTTGGCCCCGCCCTGGATCCACCCCTGAGGGAATCTGGATCCCGAACACAATTTTAGTAGGGAACCTTGAGTACATCATTTATACAAAGTTTGATCCAAATTTGCGATGCAGTTCCAGAGAAGAAGTTGAAAATGTGAAAAAATAACGATGGGCGGACGGACGACGACAACAACGACGGACGGCGAACTATGACTATAGCTCACTTGAGACTTTAGCTCAGGTGAGCTAAAAATTGTGGAATACTGATTCGATTGCGGACTGACAGACTGATGAACTGACAGAGTACAACCTAAAAACCCCTACGGCTGTACTGGTAGGGAACTAATAAATCCTGATTGTATATATATTTTGGTAATATTTGTATTGCTTTTTGTGTAGAAAGTAATATGATCTTCCTGTGAAGGTTGAAGTCTTTGATCTAGACCTTGTATGTTTATAACATACCCAAGAAGTCCTTGGTCCCAGCCTTTAATGACTTGTCCAGCACCTAGAGTAAATTCAAATGGTTCATTCCTGGAAAAGCTGCTATCAAACTCTGATCCATCTTCAAGTTTTCCCTGATATACACAAGTACATATAGGAATATAGTAAAATTAGAACAAATTACAAGGATTTAAGAATCAATTTCACTAAAGGACTGAATTTTTAACTGAGGAACTGAATGCAATGTTACTAGCACATCATAATCTAAAATGATCTTAAACATCCCTATTTTCAAGGAAAAATAAAGTATCTACCCAGTTGTAATTCACTTCTGTAAAACAGAGTTTAATCTGAATCTGAGTGCACTAAAATGACTATTAAACATTAGAATTATTTTATTTTTCACAACATACGTGTAGTAAATTGGAAATCTGTTAAATCATTAATAATTTATGGAGCATTTAGGTCTATTAGCACTAATATGTATGCAAATTTTACTGAGTAATGCATTTGAAGTATGTCAGTTTTGCGAGATTTCATCTTGCAGTTTTCAACTCGTTTCTTCACGCCAATCTGTAGTTTCTTTTTCTTGTCCTCTTTATCATCACCAAGGACTGCTGTCATGACAAAAACAAGCACCAAACAAACTTGGTAAAGCCAGGATGTATTCATCTTTTTTAAATATCTGGAAAGATATTAAAAATGTCTTGTTAACAAAATTTCTGAGTTTAAAAAGTCTAAACACTACTGTATCTGAATGCCATCAGTTCTCTGGAATATCCCTCTATCATACTGAAATGCTTTAATTTTGTCATTCTATATGTATACTGTGTATCTGAGCAAGAACAAAACATATGGAAATGATAGAGCACATAGTATTAATGAAACAATATGGCTAGTTTCAAGGAAATGGCATGCAAAGAACTGGAAATGCTTCCTATACCGGCAGTTACCAAAAATCTTAACATGTACATGTAAGAAGTACCAGTAGATTAAGTTATAATTGAGTGAAACTGGCCTCAACCGGTCAAGGGAAGTGCTGTTTCCAAAACACAAGTTTTTCTTAAGCCTTTACCCTAAAAACTACACACACACACACACACACACACCCACACACACATACACACAAAATTTGATCTGTCCTTTAATTTTTGTATTCATGCTCTGGCCTTTCAACACATGGTCAGTTCTTTTTTGATGAGAGGAACTCTGCACAAGCGAACTGGATCCTATAATTCATCCCCACACCTACCTCTTCCAACCTATGTACCTGGTATCTTTCCCTAAGAGGAGGGAGGGAATAGTTGAATTTGTTTAGTTCAGTTCATGTTATGGAATGTACCATTTTCAATTCATTTCAACAATTTTGTGCATCAATGTTTACTCGATTGTTTTCTTTTTTCCACTGAAATAGAGATTCATTACACATAAGAAAATGGTAGATGCCAATAACAACATCATGAATAGTGCTTTGAAAATAGCAATTCATAATTCGCCATAAAAATCTTCATCTCATGTCTAGAAATACTTTGGTATTGCTGTTTATGAGGCTGGTGTAGATCTTTTAAACCATTCACAAGAATTGTATCATATTTCATACAAATATTTCTTGGGACGGGAACTTTCGGACAAAGGTCACTCAAAATCATTTCTACAATGTCAAGGTCACTAAGCACATATCCATAAAATATCAACTTAAGAAAGGCCTCATATCTCTTAAACCATTCATCAGATTTGTATCATACTTCACACAGCATGTCCTGTGATCCACCCTCTTAACTTTTATTCTGGAGTACCACTCCAAAATATTTTGATAAGTGCAGGGACATACATGTATTATGCATATGTCTCTAGCTTATAGGATATGTAGAATCAGCAAAATAACAAGAATTCACTGAAATAACACATTTATTGACCGATTAATAACACTTGAACATTGAAAGCAACCCCAAAAGTCATTAAAAATGACAGTCTTCTATTACATGAGTTTAATTATTTGCCCACAATGTGACCAAAATATTTTTTCCAGAATTTCCTCTCTCCAGGAGTTGTGCTTTTAGGTTTGGTGGTCTTATGGAAATGTCCCCTATCTCACCCCTAATAATAGTTTTTTCTTGTTACACGAATGGCAGACACTTTATACAAATTTTTCATTATACAGTCAAACTTCGATATGTCAAACACTGATATCTTGAATACCCAGGATATCTCGAAGTTGGACGTTGGTCCATAAAAATGATTAAATTTACCCTGGAAGGGTCAAATACTGATGTGTTGAATACCCTGCTTATCTCGATTACATTTTCAAGTCCCGAAACTCTTATTTACCAGGTTGATCTAAGTTGGCTTCTTTAATGACGATTTTCCCCATGGCATCTTCCCTAGTAGACAGGCTGCGCTCAATTGACAGTGTCAGTACAAAGCCACAGTACTTACATAATTGAACTAAAAAAATTGGATGTGGAGTCCTTGCATATGCACCTTGTTATTCATACCAGTTGTTACTAAATGATGATGGCTTATTGAATTTGACCTACCTGTATTTATTCCAAGAAATTTCATTATCTTGTTTATTAATTTGTTTTTATTTTGTATAATCCATGTGTATATCAATGTATTTCTATGCAAAGTAATAGTACTAGTACATGTGGCTTGATCTGTTTTGAATTTTAAATTATGACATGTTTCTTCATCTTGTCTTATGTGTTAGTCCGTCCTTGGTTTAAGGTATATATTATGAGACAGTTATATCCTGTATTGAATTTACTAAAAACCAGCATAACATTTTCAGTTTTGGAGTATATTTTCTTTATTTGGTTATATATTCATAAATAAAATGTAAGATGAGATTTAGGTTAATTATTTTGGAACAATATAATTATGCATCTTAATGTGTTTTTATTGATAAATACATCACATACTATAATAATCACACATGTCAAATGTTCTGGAGTATGTTATCTTTATGACTTGCAATCCTAAACTCGAAATTCGGATACTCAAACTACGGATATCTCCAGGTATTTTCTGCTATCCTCCAGACTCAGAGATTAATTATAAACAAGGTTTGACTGTATAAGTAATATGGTCGGAAATAATCTATTTGACTGGGGATAGAGACAAATGTAATATTCGAGTTATCTCTATTCAACATGATACCTTGCATGGTATATGTCTGACAATCTGTCATTCTGTGACCCTTTTATACATATTTTATATTTCATATACTGAAATGTTTACTCCTTCCTACAAAAATGATAAATGATGACCATACAGATGTTATTTTAGATATTTGTAGTGTTATTTTAGTGAATCCCTGTTATTTCAGTGATTCTATGCACCGTCTCTGATGAGATGAAGTACAGTGACACTCGAGCCATATCACTAGAGATTGCACTGATGAAGGAAGTAGAAGTCCTATTATGGCAGCAGTCAATAACATGCATGAAATGAGTCTACAAGTAGGCTGTACATAGTAGAAATTTTAACACTATTAGGCCAAACAAAAAATCTGCACATTTCCTGTCACATGCTGTAAAAATTTGGGTCAGTACCTCCTTTTCTTTTTCCTTTTTTTTTTTTTTTTTTTTTTTTTAAATATTTCACTTTAAAATACTTTTAATTATTACTGTGTTTGATGGCAACAAGAAGTTGAAAGCATTTCGACCACTTTAATTTGTTTAAGGCACTTACGCTTATACAACAATCGATCTCCTGGATACTAAGAACTACATTTGCAAACAATCATTATTCGAATAATTTTCTACTAAGTGTAATGAACAAGTTTAGGGTCGAGGACAAAAATTAGGGTCAGTCGAGTTGTACAGCCTTACAGGAAACATAGATATTTTTTCTTTTGGCCTTATCACTGAGTGACTAAGACTTACAGTAACAAGGCTACAAAATGGAAGGAAACTACACAATATGACACTTTTTACGGCAATACACACTGCTTTTATTCTATCTATTTCAAAATGACTTTAATACTTCTGATCGAATAATTATAATACCTTTTAAAGTAGCCACTCGCATGTAGACACCTTAAACCTAAAACTGAAAGTACTAGATGCGCATGTGCGGAGATTGTATACATCCGGTCATAGCAAAAGCGATCGGCGTTCGTATTTTACAGATATCGTTCAACATCACATTACTTTGAAATGACGTAAGCAAATTAACGCATTTCTTTTCCATCCTCATATCCTTTTGATTTTAATTTATCACTATTTTTGCCTTACGTTTTTTATGTAATTTATTTTTAGCGTTATTCTCTTCCATGGCGAAGACTTCGGCGCCTAATACAATAGACCAAAGCTAAAGTATCTTCATGTCAGTCATTATTTTCAATTTTATAGCCAAAGCAAAATGTTGAAATAAGTAAATGGCATCAAAGTTATTTTTCAATTTTGTACAGTATTCTCGAAGTCGGCGTGATATCACATTAAGATCTAAATGAAAATATATAGATAATCCCCGAAACATTCCGAGGATGACCTAGGGGATAAAATCGGTTTATCAAAGACCGTAATGCAACTTTGCTGAATTATATTTTGAACACAAGAGCTAAATGAGTCTTAAAACTTCTGAAATTCATTGAGGAATCTCACGACAATTGACTTCCTTTCCTTCTTCGAATTCTATAGTATATGTCAGACCGCAGTTTGCAGTAATGAAATTTCAAAATATCGGAGGTGCAGGCGTGGTGTAGTGGTTAAGCGCTTGGCTTGCGGCGCCGACGATCCGGGTTCGATTCCCGGGTTGCGCCACTATGTTTAAGAGGTTGGTAACCTCCTGCTTCCATGTCGCGATATAACTGAAATATTGTTGAAAGCGACGTAAAACACCAATCAACCAACCAACCAAAATATCGGATTCTTTGAAAAAAGTGATGATAAATCCTGAGACTTATCCCACAACAAATATGATGCAAATTGGGTCATGTGACAGAATGACTGTTAATAGAAGCCAGTCCTTAATATGCATAAAGGATTTATAGACTTTCTGGCCCCAAAACCCATCTGGCCCCAGTTGATCCGGCCCCAAGTTACAATGTAACTACCAGTAGTTAGTTACAACTGCAACAGAAGAGCTATTTTGTCCCATCTCTTCCGTAAGATACCATTTAGGTAGTAAGGAACGATTTGTGCATAGTTTTATGGAAGACGGGACAAAATAGCTCTTCCGTTGCAGTCGTAACTACCAGTAGGTCTACATGGGTGAGTGGAATATATTTACAGGTAAATTCCCACTCAGAAAAACACCTGTAAAACACTGTGATTTCTGATTTTTTGCCTGTGTTTTTTTATTTTTATCAAAAACACTTGGACTGTACTGTACTTATTATGCATTGTCATCGTGATCAGGTATATAATTTTGATGAATTTTGTGAAACATAATATCGGTAACATATTGATTCATTTTTGTGTAAAAGTAATTTCAAGCATCCCTTCAGGTTATACATCAAATTTCTATACATACATACATGTAGATGGCACACTCATTTGTCCATCAAAGAGTTACTCTTTTTAATGTGCTTTAGAACGTTTAATTCCTTAGAGATCTTCTTATATTTATAGCATCTAGCCATTCATCATTCATGATCCTTTATTGAAATTGAGAAAAAAAACCTGTTTTATTATTTTTGTTTTAGGTCTTTAATGCAAAAGCCTAAAAGTGAGATGACTCCAGAGGAGTTAGCACAAAGAGAGCAAGAAGAATTCAACACTGGTCCATTGTCAGTACTGACACAGTCTGTCAAAAATAACACACAAATTCTTATCAACTGTAGAAACAATAAAAAACTCCTGGCGCGAGTCAAAGCTTTTGATAGGTAAGCAGGTGTTAAATATGTTCATGCAAGTGTCAATCTTATTAAAACGCGACTTGTACTCCGTTCCTCTACGATACTCTCCGTATACGGAGAGTATCGTAGAGGAACGGAGTACAAGTCGCGTTTTAATAAGATTGGCAAGTGTATAATTTGCATGCAGCATGACCATCAATGATGACTCCATTTAAATTTAAAGGAATGTTTGTAACTATTTATTCATTGATTTTAAGGGGCTATTGCATTTCACTTTTCAATGAAAGCATGTTGCAAGAATATCATTGACATGCCTAGAGAGAATACTGGACTGTTGATGTTTAGAGCAGTCTTGGTAATAAACTACAAGCCCGATGTCCAAGACTTGTAAACTCCAGATTGGGGATGTAAATACTTGAGATTTGTAGGCCCACAGGCCTTTTAAACATTTCCTTATTAGGCCAATTATACTGAATAGGTAGTTTTTCATCCAACCTCGTGAAAATAGATGGGGCAGGTGGGTGGAATTTATTTTTGGTCGGAATTGCATAGCAATTCCAGACCCTAGTCGTTACAATATGCTGTGGTGAACGCGTGGAACGCTTGAAATACCTCCTCGTGTATAAATAATGCGTCGATATTTAGAAAAAGCGTGATTAGATTTACTTTTAGTACTTATACTTCATATTTTACGAGTCAATACAAGATAAGTTTGATCAGATGAGAAAATAGATGTGCCGTTATTCCATCGATTTAGACGAGTTATATTCATGCGCTGGAGGACATGCAGTCTTTCCTAATACTCGACGGAAAGTCCCGAAAAAGTACGATTGACATTATTGTGTAGCTGTGCTGTAATTTAAGAAATACACTACTAGTCCGTACTAGTATCCGTAGTATTATAATTAATAAAACTTGAGAATATGGCTTCTTTTTATGGCAGTGGAATTCAAAGTACAATCTTCTCGTCACAACGATAAACAAACGTCTTGGTAGTTGTTGATGTATAATGCTACTAAAAATAGCCAGTTATTTATAGATCTACATGTGTAGACGTGGTTTTCCCCAAATGTACATGTACAGCGGGAGACTGTCCAGATTGCTAATTTCACACTACTCTCAAGATCAAAAGTGATAAGAGAGAATGAGATAACTATATAGTACGAGACAGAGACGTACAGGGCGGAGCCATTGTTTATATGAAAACGAGCACCTGTGCGCAGACAGTGTTTTTGTCAATACTGTATTGATCCTAAACATTACACACTTGGTGTGTGATCTCTTGGTGGATCATGACTTTATTACCTTTGATATAGTACCCAGGATATCTGGAAGTCAGATGTTGGTCCAGAAAAAATCCTTCATAATATGATTAAATTTTACCTGGATGTGTCGAACACTGATGTGCCGAATACCATGCTTATCTTGAATACATTTTCAAGTCCTGAAGTTCTTATTTACCTGGTCTATCTGGAATTTGGCTTGTTGTTGACAGTTTTCCCTATGGCATCTTCCCTAGGCCTACAGTACAGTCCGGGTGGAACTTTGAATGCCCACTGTCCACAGTGGGCAGTCCACCTGAAATTTCAGTGGGCATTAGGAGTGGACATTTACCTGAGCTATCAAACTGTCCACTTACCTGTATGTTAATTCTAACTGGCTCTTACAAGAATGTCCACGGTGTCCAGTGGACATTTTTAATGCCCACTCTAAAAATGCCCACTGTGACCAGTGGGCAAATTAAGTTCCACCCGGACTGTACTGAACATGTAGTTGAGAGGGCACATGCATGGTTTGATCAGTTGACTGTGTGAAAGACCTCAGTAGATTACATAATTGATTGAGTCTGTGCATATGTACCTTGATATTTATACCAGTTGTTACTAAATGATGATGGCTTTTTGAATTTGACCTAACTGTATATATTCAAAGAAATTTCTTAACATTGTTCATTAATCACTTTTTATTTCAAATCCATGTGTATGTCTATGTATTTTTATGCAAAGTAATAGTAGATTGATGTGTTTTGAATTTAAAATTATGACATGTTTCTTCATCTTGTCTCATGTGTTAATCTTCCCTTGGTATAAGGTATAGTAATTAGTATAAAACAGTTGAATCCTGTATTGAATTTAAGATACAACAGTACTAAAAACCAAACATGACATTTTCAGTTTTGGAATACATGTGTATATTTTCTTTATATATTCATACATAAACGGTATGATGAGATTGAGTTTAAATATTTTGGGACAATTTACGGTAAACATATTCATACATATTTCTTGATAAATATATCACATACTATAATAATCACATATGTCAAATGTACCTGCGTATGTTAATTTTTAAGATTTGTGATCCCGAACTCGAAATTTGGATATTTTGAACTACGAGTATCTCGGAAGTATTTTCCACGGTCCCTCTTACTGGGTACATTAAAAATCCAATTTTACTAATACATAATATTAAGTGATTGAAATACCCCATATTTATTTTAGACACTGCAATATGGTTTTGGAAAATGTGAAAGAAATGTGGACCGAAGTTCCAAAGTCAGGGAAGGGAAAGAAGAAGTCAAAACCAGTGAACAAAGACAGATATATTTCAAAAATGTTTTTGCGTGGTGATTCTGTTATCCTAGTTCTCAGAAATCCAATGGCTGGAGGAAAGTGATTGTTCTGTGTATCTGATATAATTTGTCCATGGAAGAAGAATGTAAGAGATATCCCTGGATTGATTTTAGAATGAGAGGACATAGAAACTGACATGTTACAATGTTGTACATGTATTTTGATGTTGATGGATTATGTTTCATTGTTTTTGTAATTTAGTAATCACTGTTTTAGCCTTTTTCATGTGGAAATCATGCACATTTTTTCTATAAAATCAAAGATAAATTTTGTTTAGAGTGACATGGCAGAAAAGAAGAGGTTTATAGGTCAGATATTCTTTCATTTCAGAAATTGTATTGAATATCAAAGGGTTGAATTCTAAAGTCAAGGAAGGTTAGATAACTCTAAATAAACTTGTATCCTTGCTTAAATTAAGGTATAGATATAGATAAATGTATATCCTCATGTAAGTATTCACTTTAAAACATAAGTCATTAATATTACTTCTCTTAAGATTTCTCCTGACTTGTTCGCTGTATTAAGGATAATGATGAACAATATACAGGAATCATTTGTTTTCATGATAAATCATATTTCAGCAGAACCATGTATGGATAACATTCTCATGCGAATAATTTTTCATGCATTGTTATTAAGAGAAAGTAACATGTATGCTGTGGCAGCAAAAGAAAAGATAATAAATAAATTTGTATAAAAAGTTTGTATGTGTTCATACAATATAAAAGATGGCATTCAAAAATTTAAAAAAAAAGTTGTGTGTAAGGTTATGTTCCATTGATTTTAATTTACACTGCAGAAGGCAGGTTCCTTTATGAACATCAGTCTCTAGTCGATGTCTAATTAATAAAATGAAATGTAAACCTTGGTATTCAATTGGACTATAACCCTCTAAATTCCTTATATTTACATGTACACTCCCAGTCTCTCACTGTGCTGGAATTTACTACAATCTGGGGGCTGAAAAACTCTTTAGTCCTTTACTGTACTTGAACTCGCTTTAATCACTAACTGTACTAGAACTTGCTTAAACCTCTTAGTGTTCTGGATATCATTGTCATGATTGTGCAGTAACTAAGTAAAGCCTCACAATGGCTATGCCATCAGATACCTACCTATAGGAAATAGTAACTAGAATGACAAGTCTTGAAATGAAGTAAGATTGAGGGGTATCATGAAAATTAATGATATATGCAATAAAAATACCCAAATGTATCTTCTTTGAGGCTATACCCATGTATATCTTCTTTGAGGCAACATGCACGGCATGTGACTGACATTCCACTCTACTCCACCAATTACATAATTTGATGTAAAGTATCAGAATGTGCCAATCGGTGACTGGGACAAGATCTCAGTGAGTCATTCTTCTGGTGCTTGGAGTGCCAACATGCTATGCCTCTGTCTCCCGACACTGTTCCATCTACTACTGAAACTGACTACCCCATGAAGGTTAAATGAACTTGGTATGGTGTTAATAATAGAAAAAAAGGAGTACTATAAGGTAAGTACGTTATTCTTTAAATAATGGGCCTATATTGCTCACCTGAATGAAGTGACACTAAAATGTGTGGAAATCACTAGGTTTAAATGATGTAAAAACATCAGAAATTTAATTTTGAAGGGAACCAAAACAACGACACTTCTTAAGGTGCTCTTCTAGATTACTCTGACGCATATGGTTTGATGATGCAATTTGACAATTGGACAAAGGAGCGTATCCTCGGGCCTAAGTTTTTATTTGTAGGATCCACTCTTAACGGATCTGGTCGAAAATCACAACACAACATTTTCAGAAGACCTGGAGTATTTTATCCCTACCAAGTTTCAACAAAACAATTTCATAGGTTCTGAAGCAGACGTCCATCATAACATGCTAATAGTATATCCCCCATATTTTGGCTCAGATCTCGAAGAACGCGACTTTGCATTTATGATACTTCAGCAGCCGATACATTTTTGTAAAGAAAAACACGATACAACCTCGTCACGAATGAGCAAAGTAGCGTTCGGTCATACTCTATACACAAATGACGAAACGGAAATAGAGAATCGCTTTGTGTGTTCAGATAAAACGGCAGCTAGTAGAAGTTACAAATCTTATTCGGAAAAGATATTGCTATGATCGAGTAAGTTAAATGTTCATTTATTGGAATATAGGTTGCAAGTTCACTGGGCAAGCGTTTATTTGTCGCCAGAGGCTTGTACATCGCGATACCGGATGGTGTCGCTGAAATTCCAACTTGACCAAAGTCTTTCTGACCCTCTCCCACGAACCGCCGATGTCAAAAGCGGGAGAAGGGCAGAGTATCGGACTATCGCTGGTCGTGGTCCCAAAAGGCTATTGTGATGATGTAGCCGCTGGCCGTGGCCTTAACAGACTATTGAGATGATGTAGCTGCTAGTCTTGGCCATAACAGGCTATCGTGATGATGTAGCTGCTGGCGATGGCCCTAATAGGCTATCGTGATGCTGTAGCCGCTGGTCGTGGCCCTACCAGGCTATCGTGATGATGTAGCCGCTGGTCGTGGCCCTACCAGGCTGTCGTGATGGTGTAGCCGCTGGTCTTGGCTCTAACAAGCTATTGAGATAATGTGACCGCTGGTCTCGGCCCTAACAGGCCATTGAGATGATGTAGCCGCTGGTCTTGGCCCTAACAGGCTACTGAGATGATGTAGCCGCTGGTCTTGACCCTAACAGGTTATCGTGGCGATGTAGCCGCTGGTCGTGGCCCTTATTGTTATTGTAATTATGTATACAGTGGCTACAACTGTAGCTGGGACCACGACTTGCGGCTGATCACAGCGCTGTTAGAGTTTCCGCGAAAATACAGTTATCGCGAAGTTTTCTGCTCATGAGGTTGCGCGAAGATGGTAGACTAGTATTAATTATTTGAGTTTATTGATCTAAAAATTCCTAATCTGTTTACCACAAAACTTGTCAATTAAACAGAAATACACTTTGGACATTTATCAAGCTTCACATTGATCACCTTGTCTGTCCGTCAGCACTTTCGTTCTAACACAACAAATTCAGTATTTCTTTACATACAGCTTAATTTTCATATTTTATACATAGATGCAGGATAATTAGAGGAAGATACCTATACATTCTAAGGTCAAATGTCAAGGTCACAGTCATATTTCTCAATACATTGGATCTGACACGATAACTTCAGTCGCTCTTAACATACAACTTTCTCATTTTATACATAACTGCAGGATGATGAGAGGAAGATGCCTATACATTCTAATGTCAAAAGGTGAAAGGTCAAAGTCATAGTCATATTTTTCAAGACTTTGGATCTAATTCAATGACTGACGTAGTTCATCACATACAGCTTTCATATTTTATACATAGATGCAGGATGATGAGAGGAAGATACTTCTATATTATGGGGTGCAAAGGTCAATGTCATTGCCATAACTTTCAACACTGTTTCTTTGTGCTAAAATAGCTTTTTCGAATTTGTTTCCACATCTTGTTCTTCTGTCAGAAAGGTCCATGTTCTATAAAAGATTGTCTATGCTGCCTGCTGAATACGTGTATCACATGATGTGTTGATGCCAAGTATATTTTGAGAGGCAGATTTCATCTCAGTTTGAGAAACAAATGGCCTCTTAAGTTATACTTTAAATAAGTGATACTTCTCTACAGTTTGAGATCTTATAAGGTCTTCTCAAACAAGAGAGAGGATTGCATCAGATATCTTCCAACCCCAAACATCAGTCTGGATCATATCTGGACCAATGTTCCTGTCAATTGCTTCCAGCTTTTTCAACTATGGACATACTACAGGTCAAAGAACAGTAATTTATGAGAGTCGTGATTGGCTGATGTGATGTAGAGAGAGGGACTACTATTTTTAATTGTATCAGGAGCTGTGATTGGATGAAATTATTTGATCAATCTATAAAGAAAGATTGACTCTACTGTAAAATCAATAATTTTTATCTCATTTCGCTAATGTAAAAATTTTATGACCTAAAAGGGGTTGTTGTTTACATTTGAATTTTGGCAAATTATTGGGGGTGACCCCCCTTCCAGCATGATTTTCTAGAAATTAAGGTGGATAACCCATGGTAAACTTAAAATTCTGATATAGGACTGTCTGACAAACATTTTGATACATGGATTATATATAGCTAAAATGTAGGATGTTGTGTAAATCTTTCTGGAAGTTTGGTCATTAAACATGGGACCCTATGGGAAACGGAATTGCTCTGCTTTGACCTACAGTGACCACAAACAGATTTTCTTGATTTTATTGAATAGATATTTACAACTTGAAACATAAATCGCTATACATGTGTGGAGTTTTTTTTAAGCTCACCTAAGCCAAAGGCTCAAGTGAGCTATAGTTATAGTGCGTTGTCTGTCGTCCGTCCGTCGTTAACTTTTTCACATTTTCGACTTCTTCTCTGGAACTGCATTGCATATTTGGATCAAAATGGTACCCCTCTTCAAAAATATCTTCTCCTCCAGAACCAGTGCATAAATGGGGAAACTAATAGCATTTCAACAATATAATAAAGATGGGTTAAAAAATTGTGTTCGTGTTCTGGGTTAAGATCCGTCAAATAGAAATTTGCGAGTTTTTGAGGTGCTTCTGGACTTAGGGAGCAACCAATTGATTTTATTGGGGGGGGGGGGGGGGGGGCCCGTGGGGGGGGGGGGGGGGGGGGGGGGGGGGGGGGGGGGGGGGGGGGGGGGGGGGGGGGGGGGCGGCGGCAGGAAGACTTTCACCGGCCTGAATAATTTTGTTTTTGTTTTGCCAAATTTCAGAACCGGATTATTATTTTTATTTATTTATTGACAATTATTGTTATTGTTTATTGATTATTTTTTTCCCCCAAAATTTGAGCCAGAATTTTTTTTTTGCAAAGTCTTTCTGCCCCCCACCCCCCCCCCCCCCACCCCCCCCACCCCCCCCCCCCCCCCCCCCCCCCCCCCCCCCCCCCCCCCCCACCCCCCCCCCCCCCCCCCCCCCCCCCCCCCCCCCCCCCCCCCCCCCCCTAAAAATCAAATGGTTGCTCCCTTAGTAATTTCAATGCAGAAAAGTGTCATGTTTTTCAGTTTAATGATATTGATGATTTCTTAATAACTATTTTCATCATATTTATGATAAGGAATGTTATTGTGAAAGAATTTTATCAAGAACTGACAAGTAGTTTCTTGTCTCCTGGGTAAGATTGTGCACATCTGACTTAGGTGATAGACTGCTACTTGTTGGAAGGTCGAGGTCAGAATGCCATCTTCTCCTTAATGATGGTAGCCGGGAAACTGGGGCCCCTTTCTTTTTATATTGAGTTAAATATCCAGAGCTGACAAGTAGTTTTCTTTCTCCTGGGTAAGATTGTGCACATCTCACTTGGGTGATGGACTACTGCTTGTTGAAAGGTCGAGGTGACAAGTACATGTACATCTTCTTCGTAAGGATGGTAGTTGGGCCACTAGGGCCTCTTCTTCTTGATATTGAAGGCAATATGAAGAACTGACAGGTAGTATTCTGTCTGCTTGGTAAGATTGTGCACATTTTACTTGGGAGATAGACTGCTGCTTCTTAAAAGGTCGAGGTCAGAATGCTATCTTCTCTTTAGACTGCTGCTTGTTGAAAGGTCGAGGTCAGAATGCCATCTTCTCTTTAAGGATGGAAGTTGGGCCACTAGGGTCCCTTTGTCTTCATATTGAGGTAAATATCAAGAACTGACAAGCAGTTTTCTTTCTGCTGGGTAAGATTGTGCACCTCTCACTTGGGTGATGGACTACTGCTTGTTGGGAGGTCGAGGTCACAAGGCCATCTTCTTCGTAAGGATGTTAGTTGGGCCACTAGGTTCCCTTTTTCTTCATATTGAATGCAATATCAAGAACTGACAGGTAGTTTTCTCTCTCCGGGGTAAAATTGTACACATCTTTCTAGAGTGATAGACTGCTGCTTGTTGAAAGGTCGAGGTCAGAATGCCATCTTCTCCTTAAGGATGGAAGTTGGGCCACTAGGGTCCCTTTTTCTTACTATTGAGTTAAATATCAAGAACTGATAAGTAGTTTTCTCTTTCCTGGGTAAGATTGTGCACATCTTATTTGGGTGATAGACTGCTGCTTGTTGAAAGGTCGAGGCAGAATGCCATCTTCTCCTTGAGGATGGTAGTTGGGCCACTAGGGCCCCTTTTCCTTGATATTGAGTTAAATATCAAGAACTGACAAGCAGTTTTCTTTCTGATGGGTAAGATTGTGCACATTTCACTTGGGTAATGGACAACTTCTTGTTGGAAGGTCGAGGTCACAAGGCCATATTCTTCGTAAGGATGGTAGTTGGGTCACTATGGTCCCTTTTTCTTGATATTGAATTAAATATCAAGAAATGACAAGTAGTTTTCTTTCTCCTGGGTAAGATTGTGCACATCTCACTCGGGTGATGGACTACTGCTTGTTGGAAAGTCGAGGTCACAAGGCCATCTTCTTCGTAAGGATGGTAGTTGGGCCACTAAGTTCCCTTTTTCTTGATATTGAGTTAAATATCAAGAACTGACAGGTAATATTCTGTCTCCTGGATAAGATTGTGCACATCTTTCTAGGGTGATGGACTGCTGCCTGTTAAAAGGTCGAGGTCAGAATGCCATCTTCTCCTTAAGGATGGTAGTTGGGCCACTAGGGCCCCTTTTTCTTGATATTGAGTCAAATATCAAGAATTAACAAGTAGTTTTCGGTCTCCTGGGTAAGATTGTGCACATCTGACTTAGGTGATGGAATGCTGCTTGTTGGAAGGTCGAGGTCAGAATGCCATCTTGTTCTAAAGGATGGTAGATAGGCCACTACGGCTCCTTTTTCTTGATAATTAGTGCAATATGAAGAACTGACAGGTAGTTTTCTGATAGTTACGTCCCTTTTTCTTGATATGCAAGGTATCAGATAAGGTAAAGATAATTTTGGATTTTCTGTATAACTGTCACTAATTCAAAAGTATTTGAAGTGAGAAGATGCTTTGGAAAAGCAGTGTCTTGATGAATTGTTAATTTTCTTATGTTAAATAAAAAAAAACAATCTTTATTTTGTTAGAATAGACAGAGAGATAAGTAAGCCAGATGCGTTGTCTTACCGTGTAGACTGTGGTGAATTGTGTAAAGGCGACCTACTTGACTGATGGCCTGGACCAGGAGAAATATCAGAAAATGAAGGTAATGTGTTTTTTTTTTAATTAAAGTGATGTGGTATGGTGGTTATCACTACTAAATGACTGCCAACTTTTAGCTCTTAATATTGTACAAGGGAAAGAATGAGAGATTTATGGAAACCCTTGTGTCATACACATACAAATAGCAAGCATGGGTTTTATTTCAAAGGCTAGAAAATGCTTGTTTATGTAAGTTATATACAGTGTCACACGATCCGTCCATCCATGTATAAGCCGATGTGGCCTAATGGATATTTAAAGTGCTCGGTCCGTGATCGAAAGGTGCCCTGGGCGCACCGGTTTTCTGTCTTTCGGATGAGATAGTAAAAACTGAGGTCCTGTGTCAATGCAGGGGTGGCATGTAAAACATCCCTCATTGATTCGGGTGGGTCTGTGCAATTTAGGTCTAACTTTGTATGCAGTGCATCAGGCAGATGAAATAATCGTGGAGTGACGTAATACAACATTTAATCCATCTGTGTACTGACTTTCATTACTAGAATGAATTTCTGATCAATGATAATCATTCATACTTTGGGTTCCCATTGCATACCGACTCGGGGAAAGACATGCCAAATGTCCTCACAGAAAAGAAAATATGGATCACAAACAGATTGATCATGGGAAAAAAAACTTTCCTTATGTTTACAATTGCAGACAGAAAGTGACAGTCGCAGTCAAGGCAGAGGAGAGATAGTACTAGTTGTGCTGTGAGGGAGAAGACATGGTTCCTTGTACCAGGAATTTGAGGACTTTCATACTTGTGCTTAATGTGAATAACATGAATACTTGTGCTGGAGAAAGAGAACATGGATACCATTGATGGAGGCAGAAGATTTTGAGAAGTTATACCAGAAAGTTGAGGACATGAATATAGTTATGCTTGAAGTGAATAGCATGGATACTTGCACATGGGACAGAACACATTGATACCTATGCTGGAGTCAGAGGACATGGAAAAGTTGTAACTTCAAGCTGAGGATATATATACTTGTTCTTGATGTGAAAAATACTGATACTTGTGCTGAAGACAGAGGACATGGATAAGTTGTACCTTCAAGCTGGGAGCATATATACCTGTACTTCTGGCAAAGAACTTGGATAACTGTGCTGGAAGTTGAGGACATGGAAAAGTTGTACCTTTTAAGTTGCTAACATGGAAAGGTGTGCTGCATGAATGTTAGAAAATAAGCACACATTTTCCTGTCATAGACTGCAAAGTTCTGCTATCAGTAAACCCAAAATGATACATGATGAAAATGACAGAAATAGAACATAAAAAAGCATGTCTGTGATCATAGTGCATCATTTTCATTTTCGGGAACAAAGACAGCAAATTTTATGATGCAATGCATGCATTCAAAATATTTCTAAAGTAAATGTAGTATAAAAATCTTTATGTTGATGGGTCACCATTGGTTTACATACGACTGATACAGTGGTGTTAAAGCACATATACCTTTTTCCTTTTCTTTAAAATTGGTATAAAATTGGTGTAAATGAATATATGATAGGTTAAAACAGTGAAGCAATACTAAACATATTACTCTGTATATACTACATAATTCTGTATTAGAGGCCCCAAGGACGTTACATTTTCCTAAAAGGGGTTGAATATTAAGGTAGTAAAAATCCCTGAAAATTCAGAGATACATTCGAGTTCTAAAATGAAATTGAAACTGGTAAAATCTAGTTCTCCTGACATTATTTTAAAACAATGTGACTTAAAATGATATGCATATGGGTGTAAAATTTTGTGTTGGACATATCTGAAATAATTGAAGTTTATTGAAGCTTTTATTGAGGAATTCTTTTGAATAGGGCGAGTTATGTATGCCTATGGTGGGTAATATTTCCTTTTGTTAAAAAAAGGGGGATTATTTATTGGATGGGGACGTGTTTATTAGAATGCATAGTTAATGTCATTCATTGAAAGGAATCAAACTTGGTGTAGTGATTAAGTGTTTATGTGGTTATGCAAATGATCTGGGTTCAATTCCCAAATTGCATCACTATAGTTAAAAGTTTAAAAACCTCCTGCTTTCACACGCTATGCGAATGAGTGTACATAGACTGAGAACATAAACAATCGTACACTCTTCTACTGTACATCTGTACACTGAAATATACATCCTTGTGTTGTAAATATATCTCTTTCCTTTTTGCCTGACCACATATTTGTTCAGGCCTTTTAAATATTTTTCTAGAATCAGTCTTCTTCCAGATTAATCAATGATAACAAAAGAAATATTGTTTTTTCTGAAAAATGGCAATAAGGATTTGAATTTTAAACAAAATTGTTAACCATTATTATATTTGACTTAAATATCATTGCCCAATTTGTACAGAATAGCATATCCAGCTATGATAATTGATATATATTCCATATACATACTATATATACCTGATGATAATAAAATTTTCCCGCGTTTCGTAGTATAGCATGAAAAATTTGTATAAATGTTCTGAAGTTCTGATGTAACTATCTTCTTATGGTCATTGTCATTGGCATTAGCCAATCAAATGTAAGGAAATACTGTGGTCAGTTTAAAGTTATTTAATGTGGTCATTCCCTAGCCAGTCCTTACACATATAACACAAGTTTTAAAATGTAAAATCATAATTGTTGATTATAAGTATTCGAGAATAAATCAAATGGTTTATAAAATTTACTAGTATATTGTTACATGTATGTAGCTGATGTATTTTTATTTTGCGTAAAATTGTGTTTTTGATATGAATTTAAAATTCATTGACGGAGAATTTATCTTGCCCAGTTTCAGAGTTTTTACCCAAGAGGTTTTCCCCTGGGTTTGATATAATTTACTCTTAAAATATGTGATATATAGTTCTTACTGTGAATGAATATTTAAATCATGTATCTGAATTGTATGAATGGTAAATTGAATTATTTAACACGGTGTTCAGTCGACGTTTTGTAAAATTATATTTGCAGTTGTTATTCATGTTTATATGAGGACGAAGGAGAATGAATACATTATGTTGTTTAGTAGTGTCAAGTTTACTTTAACTTTGAATGTGTTATTAGAAACAGCTGTGTATGTACAACGAAATTAAATTCTGGCAGACACTGTTTGCATAGTGTATTTTAGGTTACAATATTACTGATAATATGTTGCTGAAACATTATGTAACATACAAAACAACCAACCATATATTGTTACTGAGCTTGTAGGATTTGACAAATTATGATTCTTTGAAGTACTTGAATGTGTGGAATATTGTATTTTAAATAACACAAAATAAAATCAAAAATGGTTTATTGTTTCAAGTTCATTAATAAGAATGTACTCTGCAAGTAAGCATTTTAATGTACTTCTGCCATATGCCTTAAAGCAGCACATATACAGCCGAATCATGACAACTCACTAGCTCAATGCCTGTGACTACACGTACCAGATACTAGGTCTTTCGTTATACAGAGTTATTTCCCATATGAGCAGGTATCTGACATCATACCATTGTGATGTCATACAATTTCTATATCATTTCCCGTAATTTCACACCAGTTTCCACAGAGCTGGTTGACATCACAATGCTTTGATGTCAGACACCTGCCATATAATAAATAACTCCATATACCGAAATGACCCAATATTGTTGGGCTAGTGAAAAATGCATAAAACAGAAAACAGGTTACTAAATTTGCCTGTGTGCTAGTGGTTAAAAAGTTTCCTTAAAGACTGCGTATGTGGAGCCTTCAAAGCTCAATTAGCTGTTTGGCTTGTGACTGTGAGGTCCTTGGTTCGACTCCGCTCGAGGCTGACAGAAATTGCAAAACCTGAGGTCCCATGTCATGGTAGACAAAGCACGTTTACGAACCCTCACTACCTCAGGTGGGAGCGCAGCATAGGTTTATATTTTGGTCCACTGCATCAGACATTGATGCCATCATATACGTGTAATGAAGCCTTACTACT
This sequence comes from Pteria penguin, assembly GCA_035048485.1. Taxonomy (NCBI): domain Eukaryota; kingdom Metazoa; phylum Mollusca; class Bivalvia; order Pterioida; family Pteriidae; genus Pteria; species Pteria penguin. Next base: position 23,623,569 of record CM068587.1, on the reverse strand, counting down.
TCAGGTGGGAGCGTAGCATAGGTTTATATTTTGGTCCACTGCATCAGACATTGATGCCATCATATAAGTGTAATGAAGCCTTACTACCTCAGGCGAGAGTGTAGCATAGGTTTATATTTTGGTCCACTGCATCAGACATGGATGTCATCTTATAAGTGTAACAATCTTGGTGTGACATAAAACTAGAATCAAAATTAGGTATATGCCAAGGGCACACCTATGACCTATCTTTTGGAAAAGACAGTAAAAACTGAGGTCTGATGCCCTCACCATAATACCTGAAATAATCATGTGATCAGTGATGGAAAACAGTCAGTCTTTGCAGACAGAAATCTAAATTAGATGTAGCCATGCATTTCTCTCAGTTGGTACTTTTATACTCCTGCAATGAAGTACATGTAAGGTGGGTATACTGGAAACACCTTGTCTATCTGTCCGTCCGTCTGGCACCAGTAAACGGCGTACCTAATTGAAGACCTACGTGCATGGGTTACAAAATTGAAGACCTATGGAAGACCTACATTTATCTAGACATTATTACTAAAAACTTATAAGAAATGGTTCCTTATTGAAAAAGACCATATAGAAATTTAGTTCTGTGATATCGAGGGGGCAGGCTTGCAGGTGTAGTGGTTAAGCGCTTGGCTTACAGCGCCGACGATCCGGGTTCGATTCCCGGGGTTGCGCCACTATGTTTAAGAGGTTGGTAACCTCCTGCTTCCATATAACTCAAATATTGTTAAAAGCGACGTAAAACACCAATCAATCAACAACCAGCTGTAATATCGATAATCTATACTGCATTTTTGACCAGAATATTTTGAAGGTCTCGGTCGAAATGGCTGTCATTACTATTTTATAGAGTAATTACAAATTCACAGCCATTTATAAAATGTAATATCGCAGAGTAGCGGATATTATTGCTTAAATATACATTAATATATATAAAGGAATATGATCAGATATGTTCTGACTACTGTATAATGGCGGCCACAGAAGAATTACACATTATTTGATTTATAACATGCCATAAGAACACAAAGTTATATATAATTTTTTTGTGAATATAATATACACTTTTGTAGCATGATAAACATGTTTATGAAATTGTTTTTTAATAATAATGTCTAGATAAATGTAGGTCTTCCGTACGTCTTCAATTACCCGTAGGTTTTCAATTAGGTACGCCCCTTGTAAACACATCCTGATGTCTGGAGTTTTTCTCATTTTCATATATAGATTTCATTCTACTTAAAGGTGTGCATCTCCTATTTTCATCTCTTTGAAGCCATTTTTATGTCCTCACCAGGTATAGTAGGTGAAGTTTTTTTTAAATAGATGTAATTTAAAATTTTATCAAAGAATGCGTATTGATTTGAGGGTCAGTATGTCAAAAGTCAAGGCCACTACTGATATTATATATAGGAGTTGTGACTCATGAAACTTATAATTTAGGAAAACTTTGTTGCTGTTAAGAAATAAGCCCCAAACGGAGGCATAATTGTTTTGCACACATACTTCAGTTAAACTTTTTTGTGTGCTTTGCTATTTATTGGGACTTTGTTCACTAGATAAAACTTGTCCGGAATTTTTCTTGTTTACCTTTCTTAGTAGATTCCATTGAAATACATGTAATAGATTTGGCTCCATTGACACATAAAAATATGCACCTTCCATTTTCCTCTCTTTTGAGCCATTTCATTGTCTTTTTTTTTGTTACTTTTTTTTCTTTCTTTTCTTTTGTTTGTTTGGGGTTTTTTTCTTTTCCTCTTTTCCCTTTCTCCCTTTTTTATTTCATTTTTATTGGACTTTCCCTCTCGATACAACCTTGTCCGGACCGACACGATTCTAGGCAATGGAGGAAATATCAATATATCAACATAAAGCAAAAACTTACCTCCAATCTTTCATCTTAAGTTTTACACACACTTTAATTTTGTCCCAACCTGTGCCGGTTTCTTTATATGTTGTTAGACTAGTAACCGTTCTCGATTTTCTCCTTTACATTTCACTTCACTCGATAAAACGTCCCAACTTTATTTTTACTATATATATGATAAATAAAACGTCCCAACTTTGCCCCATGTTGTTTTCCTTTTTTCTATTTTCGGTTGGGTTAGGGTAATTTATATTTCTTAAATATATTTTATATTTTTAGATAGATGACAATGCTGCATTATGGAATGATTATGATGTCTTTTATTGTAATTTATTCAATCTTTATTTCCTCTAAGTTAGAGAGTTTACAAAATAAATAGAATTAATTCAAGTAGTGCAATTCAACATATGAAAAGAATAAAGTGCGAGTCTTAATGAAAAATATAAATATAAATATATGTTTGACAGTTTGTGTGTAAACACTCGGAAATCAAATATGATATGATATGATACGAGCTCTTATGTGTTTAATTACATGTATTATTTATACGATGTACAACTAATCCTGTGGTAGGCTAAACATACTTATTTTAAAGCATACAAGATTCCTTCACAAATTTGTAATTGAGAAGGCAGAAATATCTTCGTGCTTCTGTTCCTATATCATACTAAATTTTACGTCCCAAGAGTGTAAATAGAGGTCTTGATACTCTCGTATAATTGACCATTGTTATACCCTTTACTATTTTATCCTTAATAATCCAATAAATCGACTGTTAAAAACATTTTAAAAATTTGATTCCGAATAAATGATGACCTTTCTATACGTCTTACACTTCTGCACAATACGTCCATCTGTTGAGTGTTCCCATTCAACCTTTTTCTCCTCAGTTATCTCCCTCGTTAGATTACAACTCTTGGACCTTACTCACCTTTGCCCAAACAAAAAAATCTGAATTTAACTTAATTTTGTAATATCATCGCATCGTATATCTGAATGTTTTATATACAATTTCCAACTGATTGATTTTATTTATCGAGTAACTGAGATAGAAATCACGAAATCTGCCCCTGATGATTTGTAAATTTGTAAAAAGTTTACATTGTAGAGATGGAAAAAGTCCAAGAGTTGTAATCCAACATGGCAGCTGATGCTAGTAGTGTGACATCACATGGGAAATAACTGATTTGCGCTTTAATTGATATTAAAACAATATTAATTACAGATCTTTATTATCAATGCAACGATAATTAAATACAATAGCATCTTTAGTGGCATTCATAATAGAACAAAACAAATTTACAATAATGTGGGTATCCACCATCCCCCTTATTTCTTGGTTAAGGATTTATAACAATAAATACAATGTATAAATAATATTTCAATAAAATATCTAATAAATTAAAACAGCAATATGTTCAAGAAGTTTGATGTTATCATATTGATATGATAACGTAAACATCGAGTTGGTAGTGATGTTAGCCCGCTGGTCGTTGCACCTTTAATTAAAAACGGGGTGCCACTGAAAATAAAATAAAAATCATGTGCTGAATATTTTGATTGATATAATAGATTTTCTTTCTTAGAATTAAAATCACTCATTACAAAACTATAATTATTAAATCATATCTTTTATATGAGTAATATGGAATTTACAATGGGTAATTAGTAGATTTATAAATCAAAGAAAACCGCCACAACATCTGATTGAATATACATGCAAGTGTTAAATATTGCATAAAATCTTCTTTACATATTCCTCAGAGAGTGTAAGCTATCGTTTGTTATGATTTCATCATGCATTGCCGTTGCTAACATTAATGCCATGCAGTGATACACCAGACATGTATACTTTCACTGACAGACAAGTGAAGTGGTTTATTCCTCAGTACAGTGTTATTAATTTATTAATGCGCATAAATGATACTTTGATCTCGTGATATTGAAAAGCGAATAAATGTAGATAGATACTTAAAGGACGAACATCCCTCTGGTGATAAAGAGAACTTGATATAGAACAGAAGTTAATTATAAACATTTGTTTCAAAACTTGAGTAGTGATTTATGCCAAGGTATGTGGATGTTGCTTGAGTTTAGTTGAATATTAACTAAAAGGGCCATTGATAAATTTTGAGTATGGACCAACTAGGCCAACCAGGATTGGAAACGTATATTTATATTGCTTGAATTTGGATAATAGTTTGAACTTCTGCATAAAAACTCGTATCACTTGGACATTTATACAATTAAATCGCTTCGATACATATATCAGTTGATAATTCTCAACATTACTAGTAATATAGTACAAAAAGCGTTCTATTATAATCGTTGTTTATTGGCGCATCAGTGTTTGAATAATAGAAATATATCGCATACAGATCCCGAAATCACATTCAGTATTTATTTTACTGCTCTAGAGTACTTCTTCAGCCTATGGCAGTTAATACACCTGGGTCCGGCGCCATAAACTGAGAATATACTTAAGTCAAAAATTCCATTTTAATTTATTCCATTATCAAACGTTTAAATAAATTTTAATGCAGAATGGTTTAATTCTATTTATCAGTAGAATAAAACTAAATCAAATTCAAACCCCAGTTATTAATTCATTGATGAACAGAAGAATATGAATATTTGACTTAAGTATATTTTCACTCTTTGGCGCCGGACCCTGGTATGAATGTGCTCCACAATTCGTAATTATTTTTCACAAACCTAATTTAATCAGGAAATATTTTCTAGAATTAATACGCCATTGAGTATGCATGCACAGGAATTGCTATTGTTGTCATGGTGTGCGTGTACTAAAGAACTGCACGTTTTATTTATTTACTTAGTCATTATTATTATTATTATTATTATTATTATTATTATTATTATTATTATTATTATATTTTTAATATTGATAATGTTATGAAGGAGAAAACATTAAAACATATGATTTTACAACTCACAGGAATTTATGTCATGAACATTTATTACCACGACGACAATTAAAAGAAAAACCCAAAACAAAACAATGCCAGAATTGAAGCATTATATAGAGCATGCACTGAAGCGAACACGACACAACTACTGTAATACCGCTAGCCACCACCCAAGCTAGAACACTTTCCGGGGGCGGGGAATGAGCGACAACCCAGGCACGCCCATCCACGTTCCTGACGCTCCAATAGATTTCCGTAGTCCAACTGTTTTCAGAATTAAATATTTATTACATAATGTAGATGAAAAATAATTGTGTAATATGACTTAATAATTTCAGGTTTTTAACGAAATATTGGATGTTCTAGAAGCAAATAATGAATTGAAGATAACAGATGCATAAAATATAAAACCCAACCAATGAATAACGTGATACCTGAAACCTTCCGAATTTGCCAAACAATGCCTTTTTGGAAGGTATAGGGAACCAAGCTATTCAAATGAATTGTTAGTAGGTAAGACGACAGGATGCCAGACTATCAGATAACGAATGCCACGATGAGGAAGGGATTGGGTTTATCAAAATTATATACAAAATACAAAGCCGTATCGTCGGATAATGGCGCTCGGTTATGTCAATCGGAACTCCTCGTATAGTTATTGTCGTTGGAAAACAGACGAGATGTTCCGAGTGCGGCGGTGCTGTTTGCATGGGTACGTGTCTGAGCGTAAATATCCGACAATGTAGGTGATGTGAAAGAGTTATAAACTAAATGCAACGTAAAGTAAGTCTCATATAGTACACAATGTGATCTGAGTTAATTCAATGTAATGGTTATATTTTACTTTCTGAGTAGTAACTGTCGCATCAATATGTAGGCGTGGTTTGTGTGCGGAGCGCACGAGCGATTTGAACCACGCCTACATTATTGATAAGTCAATTACTACGAAGAATGTTCGAGCTGAAACTGATATGGTATCAAATACACATGTTGCACTTTATTCTTAGTCGTTAACCATCTAAGTGTTAAAAGTTTGGGGGTTTTTTTTTCGAAAATGAAGTCGGCGTATCGCGTTTTTATTTTGTCTTTGAACTAATTGCAACATCACAATGTAAGTACAACAAAAGAAGAGAAAGATCGTAAACACGTGATGTCCTTCGGAATAATGATCATTGTAGAATATATTTTATAAACATGAAATTACGTTTGCAATTGTGTTTGTATTTTTCTCTCGTAGAAATGTGTTTTGAAATCATAGAACAGTGAAATGAAATATATTAATAAAATCATACTATATAGCATGCAATAGACCTTTTTCCTTTAACTGCGGAGCTGAAACATTGGACGGCAAAATCATAAACGTTCCCTCCAAATCGATCAGAATGACGTCAAAATACATTATGACGTAATAAAATTGGAGGGAACGTTAATCAATTTGCCGTCCAATGTTACAGCTCCGCAGTTAAAGGAAAAAGGTCTATGTCATCACATAAAACAAACCATACCGAGATGATGCCGCATAAGCGGCCCTTCACTTTAATGGAAGAAGAAGATACCATAAAAATCTGTCTAATATCATGACGAAGCAAGAACATATAAATCTAGGATATAGGTCATTTCAATATGGTGAGGCCATCTCAATATGGTGATTTCACTGGCCATGTTTAGTATGGTAGGAGTGGTGTAAAAGTTGTGCGATGTCGGTAAATTCACGAAACTTTTTTTTATTATTGAACATGTAGTCAAAATGGACAACAGAAAAGAAAGAAGACATGTAACTCAGCGGCATGTGAAATGTCGTCATAGGCATGTAGAGCATCCAAGAATAAGCGCAAAAAAATTACATCACAAATACTCAAATGAGGCAAATTTTGACAATGAAAAGCCATGATGAAGTATAGATTTACTCTTATTTGGATCCTGTCTATCTAGATATAAAGGATACTTCAAAATGTTTTGTTATATAGAAACGTCTCAATTTGCCAACATGTAGTTAAATGGAAAAATAATTGCTAATCCATCAGGGAAGACAAATTACCTTAAAATGTAAAACAGCAATAAAGGTAAATCATACGACAGTAAAATGAATTTTGGTTTTAATTATTTATTGGTACTATATGAGACATCTTTGGTATTGTCCTATGAGGAATTTTAATTTTAGAAAGAAAGGGAAATAAAATGATTTTTCTAAAATATGACATTACGTAGTATTGCAAGGGCGGGATGAACTAGTACTATTTAAAAATCAAATATTTCACGGGCACAACAATAGGTACAAAGTGCTGTGGTGCAAAGCAATGTATAAAGTGAAATACCGATACTAGATGCATGTCAATGAAAGGACAACATAAAGCAATACACACTATTTTGGCTTTTTACTTTCAATTGTTTGCACAGGCCCTTTGTTTTTTGGAATTCATTTTTATGTTTATATCGTACATAAATTACAGAAAAGCCAAAACAATGTATATATACTGGAAAACAACGGCTAGGGAGTTGAAATGACATACAAAGGAACCATACGCTTAAATCCTCTGTGATATCTACAAGTATTTATAATCGAATGTAGGCTGACATCGAGGGAATTGAATAGTTCATTGCGATGGCAACAAGAACAGAAAGGCTTTCGCCAAAGGGATGCCAAGTGATGACGTCATGAGTATGGAGAGGCAATCTGATTAAAAGCGTATCTTTATTTCGCTTCTCTATGTGTCCCACTGAGGATCCGCAATGGGACAAATAGAGAAGCGGAATAAAGATACGGTTTTAATCAGATTGACGGAGAGGAAGATGTTAGAAAAGGTGTATGGTTTTCAATGCACTTTGTATGTAATTTCATTGGAATTTTCTGGATTAATACAATTTGTGCTTTTGGCGTCTAGATCACACATAACCGACACCAAAGTGGCTATTTACCAGTCATTATTCATGGTATTTTATATCGTCTAAGCTCCACACTGAAACATAAGGACATTCTATGTAAAGAACGATAACTCAGGTTTTCTTGTAACTTTCATTTTTAAGAAAAAAAATCTAGAAATAAAAAGATAAGTAATAGAAATAATCATAAATTTGTTGATTAGGATGGATGTTATTAGATTAGTTTTAAGTATCATTTAATCGAAATCCTTATGAATTTTCATTTATGTGAAAAAAAAAAATTGAGTTTAGCAACAAAGTATGGAAAAATTGGATGTTTTCTCTTCTTTCAAATGTCACGAAAATTCTGTGCGTCAACTTCTGTAACATGAAAATGCTTGGTAGAAGAAGAGAGTATTAAAAAAACCCTATGCGCATGGTATGGTTTGTGGAGTCAACAGATACGACTACCTTCATACCTGTAACGCTTAATGAGCATGTAACGCTGTCAAGCAAAAACAAATCATTGGGCCGGGACCTGAATGTCATTTATAAAGCTGGAACATTTGAAAATGAAACATGTGTGATCGCAGTTATTGAAACGTGAATAAAAGGGTGCTTGCTTTGGAATGCGCAAATCCTGCAATTTTGCAATATTTTACCTTTCTACACTTAAGGCGAGTCTTCCAAATTGTAGATGTTATCTGAAAAACGTTCACGTCTTTTGCTCAGTCTACATGTATTAATTTTACGCTGGCATTCTGTCGCTTAAATAACATAAACTCACATGACTGCCCACAACCAATCAATTCACGCGAAATATTAGCCAAATTCCACGTGACCATTACCGTTATTGCTCTAGATGAAACTAAACCGTCCCATAATGTTTCATCAATGTCGCCACTATTCGCTAGACTAGGTATAAAGCCAACTTGAAGAATAAAAAGGGCGATATAAAAGCACAAGAAATGTAAGAATGGCGTACTAAATTAAGGTTTATAAATATATATATATATATGAGTCGGAGCAGATATACAGATGGAAGAATTGTTGGAATTCACCTTGATAGAAATGTTATATACGAGGTGAATCCATATATGTTAGACAAATAAGTACCTTTAATGATATACCGTGTATTCCCATCCTGTTTCATAAGACATGAACAACGATTATTGTACAATCATGGCAATAAAATCTATGATATTTATATCTCTATTATCATTACAAATTAGGGTTTTATGATCAATATGCCATAGAAGTTAAGCGAAATGTCTATGCTGTTAAAATTTAATTTTGGCTGGTGCAGTGTACAAGCGGGGACAGAGCATTGACAATATGGCAATCAAAAAGACTTTACTCACTCTGTTCATACCTTATACTAGTACATGTATATTCCATTTACCCCAGTGATCATTCGGAACACTTTGTCTTTGTGTCAGCGTAAATAAGGAAAAGACCGTGCTGGTTCCGAATATCAGCCGGTCTAACTAAATCCCAAACATACACTAAATCCCTTATCATAACTGTTACTATGGTTTCGTTAGTTAAGTACTTACGGTCCATGGGCTTATTAGGTTCTTGGTACCAGTATTTGAAGCCCTTCTTGGCATGGTTGTTGTACACTGTGTTCAGAGCATTTCTCTTCTTGCTGGCAGACACACGTCGTATTCCGTTATAGCTTTGGGTAATTGGTATTTTTGCAGGTTCACGCCTTGGAATGAGTTTATTATCAATTTGTTTAACGGTTCCTAAAATATACATTTGATATATATGCCTTCTTCTAAATGTTAATCAGGTGACATATGTAAAAAGTTATGCAAACATTTATACTTGTACTGTCTTATATTTTACTGCAAATCGTTATCTAGCGTGTAATTCTCTGTGAATTGCGAGGACGATTTTCTCTCAAGAAACGAAACTCCGCGAACAGATGCACATGAGATTTTATTAAGTTTAATATTATTGACATGTTTATGTTTTCTTTTCAAAATTGGCGATATCTGATTGTTCGTTTCCATTAAAGAGATTTACAGTACAAAATTTACCAATGCAATATTTATCATTTATCAGATGAGACTATATGCATAAACAGATGAAGCCGGTGTGACCTAGTGGATAAGGCGTTCGGCTCGTGATCGAGAGGTCCCGGATTCGACTCCCGTCCTAGGCACACCGGTGTTCTGTCTTTCGGACGAGACAATAAAAACCGAGGTCCTGTGTCACGATAAGCGTGCTTTGGGTGACTCCGTTGCAAAAGGTATAAATTTGTATGCAGTGCATCAGATAGATGCCGTCACCATATACATGAAATAACCGTGGAGTGACGCAAAACAATAATCAGTCAATCGATCATAAATAGATGAATAGCACTGAATAGCTATCGTGTATACTTCAATTAACTCTATCTTAATTGCTTACTGAATTAAAACCATTCTACATCGCTACTTCTTACTTAGCTACGCATTCTCTATCCTGGAATCTTCTTTTTCCATACACAAAACTTATCACACGTATTTACCTTCGACAAATGCCATATGACTGCCAGAACTTGCCGTGCACGCCGTAATGTGACGCCATCTTCCACCAGCTCGTCCCATTCGACACAAACTACTGCAATAATAGTCGAACTTTCACAATTGGCAAATTATTATATTCCATATAAATTATGTCTATAAAATTAGAATGATGACGATTTATACAAGATAGCACGGATTTTATACTTCTCTCGATGAGTGGAATATTCCTTGTATATCGTGAATATCTCATCGGTTGAATATGATATCGTATCCACCTCAGAGAAGGTCAATAGTTGGATTATCATCTCAAGAATATCTTAATAAGTAAAATGCCCGCCGTCATGGCCATTTATAACTTAAACTGTTGTTGCTAATCACTCTTTCTAAATCGTCTAAAGGAAGGAGGTAAGAAGTTCGTGAGACCATAAGATGTTGAACTCCAAACCAAACTGGCTTCTCACGGGCATATAGAATGCCATTGAGAGTAAGCAAATTGTCAGCTGAAAGCGAGGCAACTTACGACTCGGACATAGGCGTCTGTTGCCTCCATAGCCGTGTGTAATACTGCTTGGTGAAGGGATCCATTTCGTCCTCTCGGTAGCCGGAGAATGTGTTGGACCTCTGAAGGGACGGGCGGGGTGGAGGGGGCTGGGGAGTCTGGTATCTGTTGTTTATATCTGGGTATGTCACTCTTTCATCTGTCTGAAGAAGAAATGCACGTTTATGGTAAATATAAACTTGTCAGAAATTCCTTAAGACATTTTTTCAATGATGTGAGTAAACTAGTACTTCGTAATATTTTCAAACATTAGATTTTTATTATCTATCATGCAAGATAGCTGTTGTTGTAAAAAGAATATATATCTAAGAGAGAGAGAAAGAGAAAATAATTTTAATGTTTAATAAGATTACATTAGCAGCAAGTCTAATATCTAATATCTAATATGGCATTTGATATTCAAACGTTAAGCCCTACAACATACATTAAGGAACAAAATTCATCACAAAGTGACGTCTCATATTATTGCATATTGTTACAAAAGCTGTATAACAATGAAATTAAAATTTCTTGAAAACCAAAACGCAGAAAGCAACTTAGAGTAGTATAATTATGTCTGCACAATAGAACACAGTATCTCTGAAGTATTCAAGCGACTCATTCATAACAAGAGAAAAAAAAAATCTACTGAACTGAACATGGCTATAAGGATTATTCAATATATAAGGCAGTAATACGACATTTTCTACATTGTACCGGTACAAGGGGAAAACTTGACGTATTACACGTATATATTTTCATAAACATTAAAATTGTCTAGAGTAACGTGTTCTTTTTTATGTATCTCTACATGTATACAGTGTATACCTTGAATAATTGGAAACAAATTTAAACACCCATGGAATATTTAAAAGACTTAGATAAATAATCCTCATAAAATAATGGTGCTATAGTACATTATTTAGGATTTATTTCTGGAATTTCAGTAACATGGATCGAAAGACATTATGGAGAAAATGACCTATAATAGATTTTTACGCCATATACATTTCTATAAACAATGTTATGTGTGTGCCATTATAAATTGATAAAAATCTACACTAGCCATCACCATAAGAACTAGAGAATTTACCATTTTAAGAAAGTCTCCGTACTAAAAGGAAGAATAGAATGAAAAGAATCAGAACGTAATGAAGATTTGTAATTGTGAGGAATCATACGTGAAAACATACCTTTCGAAACTGTGAAGAAAATAGTGTAAAATGATAAATATATATGTAAGTATACATGCAGTAAAATGAGTCAAATGACATGCAGAAATGTAAATGGTAAAACACAGCACACGCGATGCATCACAGTGGACCTATAAGCTACCTTCTCTTCTGGTTCCTCCTACAGATAGAAACTTAATTATATTTCTTTTCCAGGTTTAATAAATGTAAACTTAAATGTAATTAAGATATTACACAATTACACATAGACTAACATGAATTATAAAAAAGTTTTATACAGTAACTCATCAGCAATAAATGTTTTCATTCAAGTTCAGAATTTAACAAAATTATTTGTACAAATGTTGATCATACATGTTATATGTACAAATGTGGATCATACATGATTGTGTTTTATATGTAAAAATGTTGATCATACGTGTATGTGTATTATATGTACAAATGTTGATAATACATGTATGTGTATTATATGTACAAATGTTGATCATACGTGTATGTGTATTATATGTACAAATGTTGATCATATATGTATGTGTATTGTATGTACAAATGTTGATCATACATGTTTTATGAACAAATGTTGATCATATATGTGTATGTATTATATGTACAAATGTTGATAATACATGTATGTGTATTATATGTACAAATATTGATCATACATGTATGTGTATTATATGTACAGATGTTGATTATACATGTATGTGTATTATATGTACAACTGTTGATTATACATGTATGTGTATTATATGTACAACTGTTGATTATTCCTGTATGTGTATTATATGTACAAATGTTGATTATACATGTATGTGTATTGTATGTGCAAATGTTGATTATACATGTATGTGTATTATATGTACAATTGTTGATCATACATATGTGTGTATTATACGTATATAAGTTGATCATTCATGTTATATGTACAAATGTTGATCATACATATGGGTGTATTAAATGTACAAATGTTGATCATACATGTATGTGCATTATCTTTACAAATGTTAATGGTACACATATGCGTATTATATGTATAAATGTTGATCATACATGTTATATACATGTACAAATGTTGATCATACATGTGTATGTATTATACGTACAGATGTTGATCATACATATGGATGTATTATATGTACAAATGTTGATCATACTTCTGTGTGTATTATATGTCATATAGCTAAATTCGTTGAATCTTAAAAATTAGGAAACGTCTGTAAAGGAATACAGAAGCTTTACAAAGCGCACCTTTTATTTGCGCAATAATTTTATGTCTATAAATCAATCAGAATTATTTGCTTACAATATTACCTTCATACAGCAAAATCAGTAATATTATTGAATGCTGCATTTGTTTCAACAAACACTCCATGCGACAATATTTACATGTATAATTAAATCCAATGTGAAATCAAACATTTGCCATTGCAACATAATCTTTTTCATAGATATTTGGCTATGATTGATGTAGCAACAGCACTTTCTAATGGACACATCTGGTATAACGGTTAAGAGTCTGACATGCGGTATGGACAGACTTAGTATTATGGTTAATCGCCTGGCATACGATATTGACAGACTTAATATTATGGTTAAGCGCCTGACATGCGGTATGGACAGACAGCATTATGGTTAAGCGCCTGACATGCGGTATGGACAGACTTAGTATTATGGTTAAGCGCCTGACATGCGGTATGGACAGACTTAGTATTATGGTTAAGCGCCTGGTATGCGGTATGGACAGACTTAGTATTATGGTTAAGCGTCTGGTATACGATATGGACAGACTTAGTATGATTTGCGATATTTCGATCCATACTCTTATGAACGAAAGAAGGAGTGAAAAGCCGTGGGTATCACACAATGTAGGGAAAAGTATTTGTTAGAAAAAAAAATCAGTAATGGGCACTTTTCAGCGGTAGATAAATTATTTTAATGGAACGCACTGCTTTCTTGACACAAGATGTTTTCAGGTATGGCTTTACTAACCTGTGTTCCGACATGGGCCTTTGAGAGAGGTCTTGCTGCGAGATGTTGTGTACCTGGCCTTGACATCACCGACATTCGGCCCTCCATAGGTGTGAATCTTCCTCCTTCCTTCTGGGGAGTAAATCTGCCCCCCTCCGAGGGATACATTGCACCATCATCATATTGATTACCCTGGTAAACGTCCGAGGGATATCTAAAGACAACATTAAAACATTCACTCAAAGTACAAAATCATCCCACCTTATCCCTCCCCCTGTGTATTTTACACAAATAACTACAACATTTACATAATTCCAGAAAAGAATTATTCAAAATTAAATTTTTGCAGATGAGCAACACAAATCTTTTCGGTATCACTAAACAATTACCGACGTCTTTTTACGCCAGGCACGAAATACATGATGGGGCCACAGTTATGCCTAGATCGTGTATCCATCCTTGAGAAATTAACCTGAATGGAGTATACGTGAGGAGGTGAATATACCCTCCTACCCTCCATCGGCGGCATAGGCGTTGTCATCAATGATCACATGGTAAACATTCACACATATACTTCAGAGCGGCTATAATTTATGTTCGTATTTTACGATTAAATTAAAGCGAAGTTTGTTTATCTTTCATCCATTATATGAACTTAGATCACTTTGGCCATTCGCCCTTGTATAACTAACAATAAAATCAAGACAATAAAAAGACTACATCAAATTAAGTCTGAACATTCAATTATTTACAATTCTGTAAAAGGGGTTGGTCTAAAAGTTTATGTGAAATTTTGTAAGGCTGGTATAACTTTATTAAAAAAATAATGAGTATAGACATATTTGCACAATAGTGGAATCAAGACGTTATCATAACTGCTTTCCATTTTGCACGTTTATGACCCGAGTAAGAACCCATTGCAATATTTAATTTGCAGGGTAGGAAACAAATGGATATATAACTCTTTTGATTTTAATACGACGAAGAGATTCCGACGTACTTATCCTGCAATCAATGCCACGGCTAAAATTACATATTGACCGACCCTCGTTGCTGTTCTCTAGGGAAATTACGCCATTATAATTGCTAAAGGTGGATTACGTAGATGTCAATGTAATACATCATAAGGCACGTACCCAGGTCATAAAGGTCAAGGAAAATAAGAATTGATGGCCTTCAAGTTTATTGAATCCTTCTTTATATTGATGGTAATTATGAACGTATTATTTTATCTGCGGAGAACTTATTCATTACAAAGATATTCTACTACAATATCGATAAAATGTACTTGAAAGTATTTATACTATATTCATGTTTCCTCTATTTATTTGAATAAAGGTATCGGACTTGATGTTTGCTATTCACGTTATTAACAATCTCTGTTTCGTCTTCGTTGTGCATAATAATAATGACGGAGGTCAAAGGTCAACAGGAAATTCTTACTCCTCCATGGCACTTGGCTTCAGTGGGATTTTTTTTAATCGTGATTGTTCTCTATTTTGTATACTTCACGTCGACATTGTCATATGAGCTCAATGTATATTTGGAAATTTAAGTATTATCAGCGGATGGAAGTTTTGGAGTTAGGGAGACAAAGTCAGGTGAGGGGTCTGGGGATTGCCAAGGTCCCCAGTAGGGCCAGGGCGGAGCCCTTGTGGAGGAACAGATGGGCGAAGGTCACCGGAAGCTCCTTCAGTTTGGAGATTTTAGATTTTCGCAGTATTACCTCTATTTACCATCCTAAGTCAGTATCAAAGACGCCGTGTAACTGAAGTTGTTTTTTTATATATACGTTGTTATTCTTGGTGTACCTGTGGTAGGATTTGTCATTTAGCTGAATCAGATCTGGTCTTCTGATGAATCTGACTCAGCTGTTTCGATAAATCCACCATACCGAAACATTTTAGGGCGGATCCAAAAATAATTAAAAGAGACGTTGGCGTCCTGCCATGTATCTTTTTCAGTCAGGAAAGGGTGGAATGGGGTTCAACTCTTAAATATAGCCAAAATTGACCTTTTTTTGAAAATTATCTGACCAGAGTGGTTGCAACATCTCTTTCTTTCTCCCTCTCTCTGTCAATCTCTCTCGCTGTGTTTCTTGGGGTTTTTTTTTGTTGGTTGGGGGGGGGGGTTGAGTAGGACGAACCCGTCACTGATTATAAACCTTGAGGTACTCCGACATACGGATACATGCGCCCATTTTCTATATTACTAAATATTCTTCTATTCAGATTGAATTATTGGACTATCCTCTACATTACGTGAAGATGTATAATCCACATGTTATATATAACCTGATATGCTCCTGATGATACTGAATCGTCTTCATAATCTCCATGCTAGTTACTGAATGTATCAATACATTTCATTTCCTACATTAGAACATTCTGAGGAGTCAAGTTCATACCGACAGTACATGGCATCGGCGGATTCAGATGGCGCATCCGGGTTAGAAACCATTTGGTCGGAACATATAATTGGGACTAAAGTGGACCCCTTCCCTTGGCAAAACAGACAACTAAAACGTGAACCCCCACCCCCACCCCACCCCTTCACATTGTTGGATCTGCCTATGTAGAGTAACATAAAGCATCACGTGTGCCCTTTCTCTAAATCCTAAACTACTGACCTTAGACAACCGATCAGCTAAACTATGACGTCTTAAATTAAACCTTTTTTACAATAAGAATGAATAATTCTTTCCTTTATGTGATATAATGATTACTATAATACCAATGAGCGTTTGTCGGATTTAGTATATCCTAAGTCTGTAATAATTATACTGGAATTTTCTGATATGACTACCAAGGCAGTGTTAAAGCGCACGGCATTGCTCAGTAAGGTCATGTGCAGACATATAGTGTACAGCAACATACATAAAGACCATTCTCTGATATATGTACAGTAATGTCATGCATAAGTGTACTTTAACATACATGGGCATGTACTGATAAATGTACATACTGATATTTGTGCTCTAACATATATTGTAGTCATGCATTATTGAGTGTGTATTGACATACATGATGACAGTGTACTGATGAGATCATACCCTAACAAGTGTCCCGTGACATACATTAAGGTCCAATACTTACAAGTATACACTGATGAATGTATTGTGACATACATTAAAGTCATACACCCACAGGAATTCAGTGACATACTTTAAAGTCATACACAGACAAATGTACAGTGACATACATTAAAGTCATGCACAAACAAGTGCATAGGGACATACATTGAGGTCATACACAAACAAGTGTACTGTGACATACATTGAAGTCATGCACAAACAAGTGTATATGGACATACATTGAGGTCATATACAAACAAGTGTACAGTGACATACACTGAGGTCATACACCGTTAAGTAACCAGTGACATGATTAAGGTCACACACTGATAAGTGTACAGTTTGATACATTAAGGTCATACATGAGTGTACAGGAATATAACTAAGGTCACACACTGGCAAATGTACAGTGACTTATAGCATGGTAGTGTATTAATATGAGCACAGTTACATGCATTAAGGTTGATTGAATAATAATTTACTTTCAACTTTTCCACTCATATTGCGACTTAATTTAAATGCTAGAATAATCCTCGCCTTTTAACACAGACCTTAATCGGGAATTCGAACTCAGATCCTCTGTACCTCAAACCAAACACTTATACACCAAGTCTTCCTCTAAGATCACTCGCCAATGTACATTAAAGATATTGAGAAATGCGCTTTAATTTCCATGACCATTTATTGCTAAGTTTACTCTAATATACATTAAGGTCACAACGAGCAAGTGTACAGGTACGTACACATTAAAGTGAAAACGACGAAGTACCGAAGGGTAAACCATATCTCATAGTCTATGGAATAAAAGGACAATATTGTGTATAGTGTCACATTCAGACAAATGCGAATCCCAATAAAATCGAGGTGAGACCAGGTGCTCGGGAGGAGTAAGCGTCTCCTGGTTGCCTACAACACCTGTGTCAAAAGTCCTGCAACAAATTTTCAAGTCGAGGAAGTAAATACATAAATATACACACATGAACACATGAAGGAGATAAGAATACGAAGTGAAAATATCCTATTCACGGTATAAAAAGTCATACACAGGTAAGTATACAGTGAGATACATTAACATAACACATGGCTTTATATTACATTCTATATGCTAAAAACCGCTCAATTTTCCGTAACTTTATCTCCGTTATAATTCGTGAAATTATTTGAATTTAGAAATATGGCAATTTTATTTTTAAAGTTAAGGAATCAGTTTGACAGGGGAATGCAACTACGACTTTTTCAATCAAAAGAACTGCTGCTGAGCATTATTTTTGAATGAATTTCAGAAAAAAAGCTTTCCTCCAAATCGCTACGTTTACCAGTTTGTCTTTACTTGTATGACATGGCTGGGAAAATGAGACTGGCAATATTACTGGAGGTTTTATATAGAGCTATAACAATCTATGTTGATCAAGTTTTTCGTATCTGAGCATAGGCCAGATATTGTAACATAATGAAGTGTGTGACATCGTAAACGGCATGTGCAAACCTGCTAAACATTTCCTGACAAATCCATGCGGAAACTGACTCTACAAAACATAATTGTGTAATGCAAATAGGTTGTGAATTGATTTACAATCAATTATCCCAGGCTTCGTCACTTTATACTTCAATGATCTATCATCAATCCAGTAAAGCAAAGTTGTGTATTGGATTAGTTAACAAATTGGTCCAATATACACCAAATACTCATTCTCTTCCTATATTGTACTTTCTGTAGTGCTTTAACACCGAAATCGGCAGTGTGTTTATATAGTCATCAAATCAAGTCGAGTCATAACAAATAGACATCTATTCAATTCCCACATAATGTTATCTTGATGCTATTATTTATTTTATTTTAAATTTCAGATCGTGGTATTTAATCAAAAAGCAAAAGCTTTTTGGAAAGGTCGTTAAATCAGTGATGCAATACATGAAAGGTTATTAAAGCGAGTAATTTAAGGACATTTGAAAATCTGACATCCAGTTATGTGCAATTGATTTGCAGATATAATTAAAGTAGGTTTTGTATTTCAATGTTCAGAAAATTGTATGTGAATATTACATGATACAATGATTTTACGTCGACATCGTACACAAGTAAATGCAGAGATGTACCTCGGGTTTGATCCAGTCTCAAAGTTCTAAAATAAACGCACGATATCGTGTATGGTTTCTAAATGAACGCGAAACCAAATGTTAAAACTGAGGTGATAACAGGTGCCTGGGAGGAGCATTTTTCTCTAAGACAAGCCTTATTCAAAATCTCTGGGTAGGATTTGACTAAAGTACCTGCCTGTTACACTTTCTATACAGTTGAAGTCATCTCATTCAAGTGTAGAAATGTCTTTTATATGTTTAAAGTATTCATGGCGGGCATGTCTAGGAATGCAGGAGACACTCCTCCCGGTATCCAGTCTTACCCATGTTCCGTGCGGTACGGTGTTGGGGTGCTACAGTGATACAGTACCAGTGACTGTAGTATTTACTAATATTTTAGAAACAACGTTTATATGGAATAATTGAAAAAATAAACGAAGAAATCAAAAGTACTACGCCATAAAATAAGTTTGACATAGTGTGTTGTACGTAAACGAAGAAATCAAAAGTTTGATATTGTTTGTTGTATGTGTATGTGTATTCCAAGTTTGAAATCCTCATCAGCAAAAACTCTCAACAATGAATATATTTAAATGCCAAATATATAAAAAGAAAAATGATTACTATGTCAGCAATGTAAGGCAAATCACCAATACACCGATTTAAATGCCTACACAAATTACAACAAAATTTAAATAAAACGAAAGATTTATCCTGAAAATTCCCCAAACAAACAAACAAGAAAACATCAATTTCATAAAGATATATACATCTAACGCTTTTAGAATGATACCGATTTCAAAACAAAATTGACCTATCAAAATATAAATGTCAGAATGAAATCGACATCAATGCCAAATAACCACCAATAGCGGAAAAATATGAAGAAATATGCCGAAAAATAGTCATGGATACAATAACAGGTGTATCGTAAGTTGTCTTTATATATCTATTCACAGTGTGTTTTTAATAATACCAGTATGTATGTGGCATTGATCTATGTAACATACTATCGTATAATCAAAGACGGCTACCCGCTGCTGACCTTACGTCAAACTCTGTCTAGGGGTGGCTATAAAGTTTTATATCAGTACATTTAAAGAGATAAGAATGAAATATCAGCAAGATTATCTCGATTCGTGTGCCAAATACCCTATATACTACAAGAATAATGAAGAAACAATGTTATACATACGCTAAATTACATAAACAATGAAAACTACCGTTTATTTGATGAAAAAAGTTGAAACTAGCAAAATTTGCATACATTTTATACATTAGAATACTGATCTACTTTAGTTGCTATGGTAACATGGCACGTGGCTCTACTTACATATCGTACCCATCCAGTGATGTATATGGTCGTCTGATGGATCCTGGCATTTTGGCGGTCGGTATGGAAATTGACTAATCAATTAATCCCAAAATAAACGACAAACACTTTCAGTCGAGCTCACACCATCGACCATTTAACGTATGTCCACTCGTGCAAGTAACGAAAGTTTCCAAGGCGTATTAAATGTTTGCTAATGTGGATGTACGTAATACTGAGACATAAATTAGAATTATTGTTCGTTGCCTTACAGGCTGATAATGCTATAAGAGCTTCCAATCAATGTTTAATTCTGCTCTAATGTAATATAAACACAATTTAAATAGCGTTTTGACAACAATTCCACGGATATAAACCGAAGGCAAATCCTTTCTGAATATCTGATGGCTTCAAACGGAGGGAATTAAAACTCAGACATTTAAACGAAAACTGCGCAAGACAAATTCGATAATATATCAGGTAGATATTTGAAATAAGGTGTCGGGGCATTTAAAGGACATTTCTACTTCTCCTATTTATTTTGCAATACATCAAACTTTGAAAGTTACGCTTTTAAATACGATATGAAAATACATGCACTAGAGTAAACTATGGTTTTATATGGAATATCGATCAGCCGTACTGACTGGATTAAGTGCACAGTATTGAGACCTTAATCCAAAGGAGTGTAGAAGCCTGCATCTTGAGATTCTTTGTACGTTCACATTCAGGAGACGCACTTCTTAAATAAAAATTACAGATCTGTTTGATTGTTAAACAAACATGTTCATTTCGTCTCTAGGATGTCTCACTTCAAATTAAAAAAAGACTGTCAATTTCACCGATGCATTCAATTAAAAATACAAATAGTTGAACAAGTAGCCCATTATTACCATATCAATTTACTGATGCGACAGATAATCAATAGACGGCTAGATGTAACAATGGAGTGGTATATATCAACATTGGTATCCATGATTTTATTTGTTTATGAAATACTGCTTTCATTTATTAAATTGTAGTCTTAAATCTTAACGTACAAAACGTACACATAGACAGACTTAAAACATACAAGAAAGCAAACATGTTGGTCTATCATATACACAAATGTTATAATGAATATCTTCTGGGAAATAAGCTATTATTCTATTATTTTTATGTATATGACTTCCATGCTATCGTGATATCAATTATTTGTAAAGCCTGAAATTCTTGGTGCAACATGGAATACTGAAATTATTTCCTTGCATCTCGTTTCACTTCTGATCCCCAGGTGTCTATGATTGTCAACATCGGCGTACATTAACACCATATACTATTTACATGTACAATTTTACATTAATATCGTCTCTGCGTTAAGATCGGATGTGTCGCTGCGACGGGAGACGCTAACATTAACCGTAATGTAACATTGTCTAAAAGTGAATATTAGGAACACTCGGTGCGGGGTTTTTACAGTAATCCAAATGTGAAAAACAGGGGTTTTTTCATTTTTGAATAGAAATGTACTCCATAGAGCATTCAGAGTATTGTTTAAAATGTATATTCATAAGCTAAATACTTAATCTCTTTTGTATTCGTTTTACGCAATGGCAAGAAGGATCCGTACACTTTAAAAGATAATATGTAGTTTATGATCATTATACTCATTTTAGATAGGTAGTCATCTAATGTATTGTACTAAATACCTATTTAGTATGGCGCATGCCTACAAATCTTAACTGATTATATATTTTACATACACTGCCAGCTACATTCAGTAATTCTAAAGGCCTCGTATCACTATGTAACATCATACACTGATACAGATATAACGAAAGGCTGGACAGCAAGACAGCAAGACAGAATACAACAAAAAATAGACAATTCTTTTACGTAAAACAATTTTACTACGTGTAGTTGTGTAGTAACATGCGCGATAACTCTATCATCGTAGAGTAGAAATATACAACGCTGAAAGGTGTTGTCGATGAAACATATGCCTTAAGATTGCATTACATTTCAAATTAAATCTACCGGTACTTCAAAGCAAACAAGAACTATAAAATAATATGGTCATTCCATCAAGATTATCGGGTTTTACTTTGTGGATATTGATTAAGTATATTCACAGTAGTATAATCTTTGCCCATTATGATATACGCTTGGTACATTTCAATATTATATCTATATTTATGGATATTGTTTTACGTGCTGGTGCTTTATTTTCCTTTGAATACCATCGGAACTTATAGAAAATATCGGTTTAGCGGCCGCATTCTGACTGTCATTTCTTACCTAAGGAGAAAGGGAAACGAGACGATATAGGGGATTTGTATAGTTAAAAGACACTCTTCATGAAACGCAGTGCCTATGCACGAGGAAAGACAGCGGACAGAGTATAAAAAGTAACTATTTCTGAAAAATAAAAAATGTTATGTGTGAAACCTCTATTCAGATCTGTAATAATATGATTTTGGGTTCAACAGCTGTTTAAGCCGGTGTAATTGTGTGGATAAAGTGCTCTGCTTGTGACTGAGAAGTCCTGGGTTCGACTTCCGCCACGAGCACAACAGTGTTCTGTCTTTCGGATGAGACAGTAAAAAACGAAGTCCCGTATCACAGTAGACGTGGAACGTAAAAGATCCCTCACTACTTCAGGTGGTTCGGTTGCAAAGGTCTAAATTTTTCCGCAATGCATCAGGCATGTGCCGTCACCATATACGTGAAATGGTCGTGGAGTGACGTAAAATAATAATCAATCAACTAACGATTGTTTTGTAACAAGAGCATATAGCCGATAAATATCCTACTCTTAACCTGAAGTAAGAATAATGTATATAAATACATGTATCCTACTCTCGACTTGAAGTGAGAGTAATGTGTATAAATACATGTATCCTACTCTCGACTTGAAGTGAGAGTAATGTATATAAATACATGTATCCTACTCTCGACTTGAAGTGAGAGTAATGTGTATAAATACATGTATCCTACTCTCGACTTGAAGTGAGAGTAATGTATATAAATACATGTATCCTACTCTCGACTTGAAGTGAGAGTAATGTATATAAATACATGTATCCTACTCTCGACTTGAAGTGAGAGTAATGTATACAAATACATGTATCCTACTCTCGACTTGAAGTGAGAGTAATGTATATAAATACATGTATCCTACACTCGACTTGAAGTGAGAGTAATGTGTATAAATACATGTATCCTACTCTCGACTTGAAGTGAGAGTAATGTATATAAATACATGTATCCTACTCTCGACTTGAAGTGAGAGTAATGTGTATAAATACATGTATCCTACTCTCGACTTGAAGTGAGAGTAATGTGTATAAATACATGTATCCTACTCTCGACTTGAAGTGAGAGTAATGTGTATAAATACATGTATCCTACTCTCGACTTGAAGTGAGAGTAATGTGTATAAATACATGTATCCTACTCTCGACTTGAAGTGAGAGTAATGTATATAAATACATGTATCCTACTCTCAACCTGAAGTAAGAATAATGTATATAAATACATGTATCCTACTCTCGACTTGAAGTGAAAGTAATGTGTATAACTATCTATATTATCACATATGTGTCTGAAAGGCACGGAGATATTTTGAGAAATCTTTAAAATTTCAGTTATCGACCATCTTTTAACAATATATATATACTGTAGTATACAACTGGTATTTCGCAACTCTGGAGAAATCCAGGCCCTCATAGAATTCAACGAAACGATGAACAGCCTATATACAAAGAACAGACTGTTACTACATGACACGTCTAGTTGTTACCGACAAGATAAAACACGGATTGTAAAACAACGAGATTAGGTCCCCGGATGAGTAAGCATCTCCTGTCTACCCGTTATACCCGCTGTATATGATTCTGGGCAGCAAATAAAGAAATATCCAACTCCTTTGTCTAAATTGGATATATGAGGTAAGCACCAAATTGATGTAAATACAACATGGTAAGGAGAGCATCATGCTGAATAAATAGAGACCATGGGCATCGTAAACATTGACGAATATGTGATAAAAGAGCAGTATTACATATTCAGATTAGAAAGAAGGAATACATGTAAGAGGATAGAAGAGAAGTCCAAATATTTGTTAATTTTATAATGCAGATATTGAAGATGAGTTTCAAGCTGTGTTGAATTGTCCCTTCAAATACTTAAGATCCAACTTCTAGAAACGCTTTTATTAAAAAAAAACTCATTTATTTTTATATCAATTCAATTATGTAATATAAACACCACAAAACATTGCAAAATTCCTTAAAAAGATTTTCTGCATCAGAAAAACCTGTATTATTTAATAGCAATACTGTTAAATATACATGTATAACTTCATAATGTTTTGTTATTACATGTATTTTATTCTTCAACACAATTCTTTGCATATATATTTGTATTTAAGATGGCTGACGTACTTATTTCTAAATTTCAATATATATACTTTTGATCAATAGACTACACGATATCAAGCATGGTATAACTACATACTGATCAGGGTGTTGCACCAAACAAATTTGTTTATAGCTATCTTATCGTCCAGTTAAGATGTTAGTTTATGTCAATTCAATTACAATATGAAGAATTTTAGTAATTTCTTCTTCGAATAAAAAAAAAATGGTTTTTTTATCTGCCATGTTGTACTTTGTAATATATTAGATTTAAAAACTTTTGGAAAAGAAAAAGACGGCAACCTAAAATCATGGAAATGTCGAGTCGTTCATTACTTTGTCGTTATATCGTAGAAATCCATAGACATTTCTCGGATGTTAAAAATAACCTGAAGGATTACCTTTTCTATTTTTTCTTTCTGTTTCACACTTTTCTGAATCACAGTTAATAATTTAGAATGTTACCATATTTATTGTTTCAACGTCCATGCAAATATAAACAGAAAAAAAACCCCGAATTAATTAAATTAAGATAGTACGTCTACGTGAATTGTTCACACGACTTTACCCATATAGAACAAGTTAATCAAGTCTCGAAGATCCGCTCCTTGATTATATATGCCTATGAATTAAACAGTATGGTACTGAATGACAAAGCAGAACCCGGTAACACTCACCTGCTGGCTCCGTATATAGGAGGAAGATACAAAGCAGTCTGATGCATAATATCACTAGCACCACTAATTAAAAAAGGCCCGTAACTACGACAGATAGCGCAACACGAACTGCTGCAGTTTAGATTTCCATTAGCACCGTGACATAAACAAATTACATAGACTAGCGATAAAGTGCGAGATTTACTGGCTTGATCGGGAGATTAAAAATCAGTCTAGCATTGCATAAAGCCTATCAACCGCAGCTCCTGTATTCACCCTGCTATTGGGGGTCCAAGTGTTAACTACAATTTAATAATTTAAATGCTATTGTTTTCAATCAAGAATGTCTGAGGGCTACGGTTAAAAGTTCAATAGAGGTTTAAATTTAATTATTCTAGTTTAAAGAAAATTATGAGATTACGCCTTGTTATAGTCTTAATTGACAATTAAAAGGGGATGGTGTTAGTAGAACCAACGTTTCCCAATATACATATTCTAACGGTTTTTAATATACATATATAATTTGATTTTAATTTCCCCTTTCTTGAGAGGAGAAAGGTTTTAAGCCAATTCATGAATTAAACTCAAATTTTATTAATCCCATGTAGATATGAAATCGATTACTCCGGTTGACATCAAGTGTCCTATTGAAGGACATTCTCGTCGTCTATCTCCTTTCTTATCTCATTATCATTTCTAACTTCAAGTATTTCGAATACATATCTCATTCCTTATCTGATTATCATTGTCATAACAATTATTTACATTTCCTTCAGTTTTTATCTCAAAATAAATGAAAATGTAAAGATCTGTATCTCAGTCATGATTTTACCATTATTTTAACGTAAAGTACAATATCTCACTCCTTATTTAATCATTTTCGTGAATTTGAGTGCATTATCAATCTTATCTCATGATTACTCCTGATTTCAAGCATAACATCTCATTTTTATCATTATTTATGACTTCGAGTAGATTTTCTCGATATGTATATCATAATAATTTATAACTTAGCAAAAGAAAGGATGGCATCGGACTCAGATGAAACAACTTGCCACGGACATATAGATCATACAAGAATAAGCACAAAAAGACATAAAAGAAATATTCGATTGTAATGCAATAGTCGTACCGACTTAGGACGGTCAATTGATGCGACTGTCTATCTTACTATCACATTTTCCTGGTTTCAGGTATAACATCTTGCTCATTTCTTACCGTAAACCCTTACATCGTTTTTATCGTGGACTATTAATAGTAGTAGTGTCAAAAATGTCAAGAATTCGAAAATACATGTATATAGATTATTGCGTTTTAAAATTATTATCATAAAAAGTATAATTAATATAAACGTGAAAATATTAATGTAAATAGGGGGAAATACGAGAGTGTGTAGGAGAAACGCGTATACATGCCAGTATGATAACAAAAACTTGGTACAAAACCTTTCTTAAAGAGAGAATTATTTCTTAAATGTAAACCGTGTTTACAACATGCATAAACTATCATCTACACTTTATGCATGTTATAAATACTATAATATCTGATCTACACTTGCAGCAGAAATTCCTCTCTAGATTAGTATTCTTATAGTTGATTTTAAATAAAATATCGTGCAGTGGATTATCTAAAATCCGATTATTATGCAAAACACAAACGAAAGACTGTGCTCCGTTCAACTTTACCAACAAGTGAAGAACCTTTGAACTAAATCCATCCCTACTTCAAGTTATTACCTTTTATAAGCTAGGTTTCCATTCTGTTTCGTATATTCTAAACATATGAAATTACGTTTCTATCAGGGTGAAATATATTCAAAATATGACATACTAGAGAATATCCCAGTGCTAAATAAGGAATGTTTCTATAATTTTTACTGAAATTAAATCATATATACTTGCCATTATATGAAATAATATTATTTGTTGAAACAACAATCTGGTATACAAAATGTACATATTTATTATTTCAAAACGATAATAATCACGTAATTGAGACTTTGTTGTTGTCGCTCTACATTATTAATGCATGTACTTAGATTTTATTCTATAAACTGTCCGTATACATCCATCCATACATATTTATGACTTGTCAACTTTAGTGACCTGTCGGATATTTTTTCTCTAAATGCAGGGCTTTTCATAGATTTATAGATGTTAATCCCTTTGGTTGTACTGGTAGTGCAGCGTGTGAGAACGTGAATTCGGTTGCTGGTAAAGCACACCATATAATAATAATAATAATAATAATACTGTTTATTAACGTGACAGGAAGTATATACATTGCATAATATCAAAACAAGTAAGTTTAACATATAAAATATATACTACATAGAATGCAATGTATAGATAACCCAGCCAATTGGCTTATCAGTCACGAATAATCAATAATGAACGTAAAGGTGAAAGATGAAAGGTGGTCTATATAAAAGTGTCCCTGACCACCCTTTAATATTAAGTTAATATTGTGATTTAATTACAAGTGCTGTTTTAATATATTTTGCCAATGGAGAAATTAACTTTTTATGTGAACACAACAATAGCAGTTTTTCTTTATCGGACAGTGAAGGAAAATCAGTTACTAAAGTGATTGCCGATTGGTATAATATAGATCGAATTGTTATATATTTTGAACAATGAAATAAAAAGTGTACTTCCGACTCGACTGCATTCAGGGTACACTCTTTACATATACGTTGATCATGTGGTATCCCATGATGTCGTCCTTGCTCTATAGCTAGCGGTAGTGTTCCCGACCTCAACTGACAAATAGTAGATCTAGTAGATTTAGAGAAATTAAGTGTGACGTAATTTTCTGCACAATAATTTATTTTGACCGGATCGTAGTGATGAAGTTTAGATTGACTTCCTTTTTCGATTCTCCATTTCTCAACAACGGTTGACATCAATGCATTTTTTGCTATGCCAAGAAAGGTGTTTACATTATTTCCAACGGTGGTAAGATTATCGTAACAATATTGAAGATTACATTCTGCAAAAATTCGTCGAATATCTGCACTCCAATTAATTTTACAATTATAGTAATCACAGATGAACACACGTTTCACCAATCTACTATCATCAAGTTGGCATAGCCGGTACCATAATCGCAACATATTTAACTTTCTCCTTACAACGCTAGGTAACCATCCAGTATCTCCGTGCACGACGGCATTTGATGTGTATTTATAAACTCCAAGAAAATATTTTAAAATTCTGTTTTGTAATGTGTCAGCTTTAGAATACAACTTTGCTCCCCATATCGAACTGCAGTAGTCCATTATAGGCACAATTTTACTTTCAAATAATTTTGTAAAGGTTGAAAACGTAACATCGGTTTGATGTAGTAAGTTCCCAACCACTCCGCTAAATGCACGACTAGCAGAATCTGACAACGCATTAGATGTTGTAGACATCGTAGTAGAACACTCTTGTCCTATAATGACTAGAGTCCTCGACACTCATTTCGTAGATAACAATAAACAGTCTCAATACACCTCATAATTGCTTCTTTTTGTTCGGCATTTTAAACCACTAACAGCTCCTAACATATATACAAAAAGGCATATTTATTCACCGCGTATTATGTAAGGATTGTCGTTCTTTTCTGAATATCTTCGCCAATCATTAAATAATGAAAATATCCCCGGACAAACTCCACAACTTTATTCAGATCAAACTAGACCGCATGGTACAATACACACGAACACAAGAGTTCCCCGCAAGGGAGATAATTACATACATCAAAATTATCCAAGAACAATAACTCTATTAAGAATACGAGCCACTGGCGCAACTTCTTTTTACTTTTTTTTTTTAGAAACAGTGATAAAGTTAATTAAACATATAGTCTTAGGAAGTTTTAACAATGTAAATATCCATGTTCAGAATAACACATAGTCTTTGAGACGTTTTGGGCGTTGGCGGTTACGGACTGGACGTGTTTGATTGTCGGTCACCACGGGTGGTGTGGTGACATCGGTTTCCGGTATATCAGTACCGGGAGCGTCAGCTACATTAGGTAGAATAGTCGGCACAACCTCGGGCGGCTGTAACAATGTTAGAGGAATATCAGTAGGCGTAATACCTGTGTGTGTTTCGGAAATGTCATCATCTGAGTCGTTTTCTTCGGGTTTAGCACAAGGGGACGATATCTCACGCAGCACACGGTAACATTCGGTCAGTTTCACCTTGTACGAGCTCGAGCGTAGCTGCTTCCCTGCGAATTTCTTAATATAACACCATTCACCGTCGATAGATGTAACAATGTACCGACTGCGCGCTTTTGATTTGTCACGGTCGCTATAGAGGTAAACAAGATCTCCGACACGTATCAGCTGATCGGCGGGGAGACGTTTGCTTTTCCATTTGGAGAAGGCACTCGCAGGGTGGTTGGCATCACGTATAGCGTGTTTCTTGTTGATCACACACTGATCAGAAACTGGTAACTGCTCATTAGTAAACTGACTGCGCTGCGTCCACATCTCACGTGCGGATAAACCGGTAAATCGAATGCGGGAGTTCAGTCGGGCAACGGCGACAGACAATGTAAAGTCAGTAACGGGACCACCCCCAGCTGGCTCTTGGCGCAAAAGTTCATCTTCCAGTTCGGCGATGGCCTTTTCGGCGACAGGGTTTTTATTTTTATTTTTCACTCTTCCGACTTCAAGTACAGTCCTGAACTGATTGAGTACTTCATCTTCGCGAAGCGCAATGAACCCTGGAGCGGGGTCAACGCGTATTACGGCGGGCGGACCATCAAGTGGGTGTAGTTCCATGATTAAGCGTAAGAGAGCTTCTCTTAGGGTGTCACGTTTTTCATCTCGTATTAGGCATGCTTTTGTGTAAGAGGAGACGGTTTCTCTCACTACGCACACAAGCTGACAATTGCGTTTGATAACGTCGGCGGCAAATACTGTTCCGATCCCATCGGCGGGATCATCCGATGACTGTAGTTCGAGTTTGTCTGGAAACTTCTTCAGTGAGGTACATGTATGACAAGACTCGCACACGTTTTCGATAGCTTTCGGAAGATCCAACGCGTAAAAGTGTCGTTTTAAGACCATTTGCATCTGGTGACGGGTGGGGTGATCAAGCGAGATGTGTAGTGCGGTTATCAGTCCATCGAGTACAGACCTTGGCACAATGATAAGTTCGGTTGATGACTGAAAGGGATCGGTACGCTCGACGACAAGTACTCCATCTCTGGCAATTCGCGCTACGTTGAGATAACGTTTAACGTCCTTGATATTGGTCAGTTTTCGTGAAGGGCGCGTGCCTTGTTTGAGGTGAGCGTGAGTCCTTCTTAAGTCGGGGCACTCGGATTGAATAGACAACCATGCGGATCGGGTGGTGTACGGCAGGGAAATTTTGTTGTTAATAACATCCTGCACGGACAGAGATCGTACAACTGAATCCTCGGTTTGCGCGATAAAGTTGCAAATCTGACAGCGAGGCTCTTGACACTCTAAGGCATTACGACTAGCAAAGTCTGACGGCACATTTGCGGAACCAGCCAGATGTCGAATTGAAGTGTTGTACCTGCTTGCGGTTGATAGAAAGGATGTTACTCTTGGACTAGCCGAGAATTCGCCACGTCTTAACTTTTCGAACGCTTGCACACACGGTTTGCTGTCGGTGAGAACATGTGTCTGATGTTTAGATTGAATAATGAATGGACTGTAATGTTTTATTACTGCCGCGATGCTTAGTGCTTCGATCTCGCACGGTAGCCACGTGACTTGATGTTTCCGGAGCTTGGCGCTGAAGAAGCCTGCTAAACGGAGACTACCCTCGCGCATAGCGTACAGGGTGGCTCCTATTCCGTGCTTGCTAACGGATCCATCGGTAACGATCCACAATTCGTCAGATTGCATAGGTAGAATGATTGCCTTGTTTGTCGAAAGGCGCGATTGCGCTTTTCTGAAGAATTCAATGAGTTCGTCTGTCCATTCAATTGCATCATTAGACTGCATACCCGATATGGCGTTTTGGATTGCGTCGCGGTTGGCAGTTTGGTTGGTACCTTGACCTGATTCATGAAGGCAGTGCGAAGTACTTTGGACTCTTGGGATGCATGGATTTCATCCAGAAGGCTATCCAGGGCCTGCGAAATATCAGGCTTAATTGAGGCAAGGGTCTTAGATCGGAGTTCGGTGCCGTAGCGTTGCTTTACAAGGGCAGGTAAGTTCTTATTAATGAGACGTAGCCAGGTGAGTATGATCAAGTTTTCGAGTGAAGGTGTCAACTCCTCCTCAGTTTCAGGTTGTTCCCCATGATGAGTGATATTGCCATCAGGTTTCAGAAGATTGTCATCGATGAAACTCATAAGACGCTGGAATAGGTCCTCATGTCTCTCTCCTGGTTCAAGGTGTATACTGTCAAAATCCAGAAAATGGCTACCAGTGGATTGAAATCCAAAATGTAAGCGGATAGATTGCCAAATGGAATTAATGGAGGTTGAATTTTTCACGATTGTGTTTCGAGCCACTGTAGGACAAAAATTGGCAATTTGTCCAAGCATAAGTTCCAAGTGTGTAACCTTCTGGGCCGCAGTACGTCGTATAGCCTCTGCAACCTCTTCCCCATCATCAGCTAGACCACGTACAGGGTTGGCAGGGGTTTTCTTCAGCCACGTGAACCCATTTACCATAAAGGGGGCGAAATTTGCATCCAAGGATAGGGTGTACTGAAGGTTCTGTCTCCATGACTCAAACGACGTTATAGTTTCGTTTTTAGTTAGTGACCACTGTTTGGGTGCTCTAGTAGCGTTGGCCATTATGCAAGGTAGAACTGAATATGTTAATATTACGAAAGTTGGGAGGATGCACAGCTATAGCTGAAGCTGTGTTGTCCATGCACTGTGAGCAGGGGGAGAAAATATGTAACTCACGTCGACCACAGCTAAAATGTTGTATTCTGCACTGCTGGCTTCCGAAGGAGTGGATATCGTGAACGCTGCCACTACGCCAATCATTAAATAATGAAAATATCCCCGGACAAACTCCACAACTTTATTCAGATCAAACTAGACCGCATGGTACAATACACACGAACACAAGAGTTTCCCGCAAGGGAGATAATTACATACATCAAAATTATCCAAGAACAATAACTCTATTAAGAATACGAGCCACTGGCGCTTTTCTTTTTTTTAATGTCTGCGAAATAATTCAAACTTCAATATACATTACATAATGATTGTCGCTCTTTTCTGGCTTTTTTAATATCTGCGAAATAATTCAAACCTCAGTTTACATTATATAAGGATTGTTGTTATTTTCTGGCTTTTTTTCTGAGAAATCATTCAAACGTCCTTCAGCGACTACATGGTGTAAGCGATCACTATTTTTATACAACAACCTTCTGATGCTGACAAATCCATCGTTATTAGAAGGTTACCCTTAAATGACCACTTTTCTACCTCTGTTGGCGCTCAAGTATATTGTCTCTTATTACATACAACACATTGGCATTAAACTTTTGGTTTATACTTGTTTAGCATTACTGATAAGTATTTTTTAAATCCGAAATATACGTGTGTGATCCACATAGCACGTCATATTAGATTTGTGGTATTGGATCATTGTTTATTGAGGTCAGAATTGTTAACGTCACATACTAATTGACGTATACCGTGCACAGGATATCCTCCATACCATCTATATAGCAGAGTCGGTGTCGGTCAGTGGAGGAGGTGCTCTATTCGTGAAAGAATGGATCCGGATTCGACTCCTGCTATAGACACACAAATGTCATGTCTAATTATGGATTAGACAGTGAAAATAAAGGCTCTGTGTCACGGTAGGCGTTGCATGTAAAAGATCCCTGACTGCTTCGGATGGGTCCATTGCAAAGGTAAAAAATTTCCATGCGATGCATCAGGTAGATATACATCAAATAATCGTGAAGTGACTTAAATAATAATCAATCAATCTATGTATCTATAAAGCATAACAATATGCTATCCCAACATGTGTAATATATCCCATATAACCATACAATACGTATGCATGTGTCCTAATGCCATATAACAACGCAATATAATGCGCAGTATGTGCCTTTATGCCATATAACAATACAATACAATATAATACGCGGCTTGTGTCTTTATGTCATATAACAATACAATACAATACGCAGCACGTGTATTTATGTCATATAACAGTACAATACAATACACGGTATGTGTCTTTATGTCATATAACAATACAATACAATACGCGGCATGTGTATTAATGTCATATAATAATACAATACAATACACAGCATGTGTATTTATGTCCTACAATAATACAATACAATACGCGGTATGTGTCTTTATGCCATATAGCAATACTATATAATACGCGGTATGTGTCCTCAAGCCATATAACAATACAATGTAATACGGGACATATGCTTGTATACCATAAAACAATACAATATAATACGCGGCATGTGTCTTTATGTTATATTGCATAACAATATATTCATTTATAGAATGAAGATGGACATGGTATGATGTGAAAGTACAAACACTCTGCATCCACGAATTTTCGGCCAACTGGCCTTTATTCGGCGATTTTGCCACGACAGAAAGCTCGAGGGAGGGGGGGGGGGCGAAAAGTTGTGGATATAGAGTTTTTTTTAATTATGTTATTGTAAATAAAAATAAACAAGAATGCGTTATTTAGAACAAAGAAACATGAATACCGTCATACTTATGAGAAACAAACTATCAAAATTGTCTTATTATTGTATTTCAGTACATGTATCTTAAAGGTGTTGCAATACAGTGTCCCTAAAGCTAACAAATACATTTAGTAAAGTCGAAATTGGTTGTTGTTGACAGGTTTAAACGCAAGAAGGGGGAGGGATCTTATGTTATAATGTTATCTAGTAACAGAACATGAGCAAACTGTCTTATTCACTACTTATTACCAAGACAGAAACTCAAACTCTATCTACATCACCTTATTTATTAGAAAAAAATATCTCAAAAGAACAGGTACATCTATCTTCCTCTAAATCTGTTTGGTACTATACTGGAAGTAAAGGGGAAATTATGATGAATCCATATTTTCAATTTTCAAATATAAGAGTAAACTGTTACCTGAAGTTACTACAATGTAAACGTCAATATTGTCAGACTCCTAAATAAATTTCAGTTATGAAGAAAAGTGCGGGTACATAAAGAAGACAAGATAGAAGTTCTCACGTTGTCGTACCGAATTAATCGATGCCCCGACGGTATTATACCGGTACTGTCAGCCAAGTAAGTTGAGAAGGTTTTGTTGTTTTCGTTGTAGCTGCAAAGAAATGCAAAATGAAAGTGCTTGTAAAATAAATAAAAGAAACAAAACATATGAGAGAAACAAAATACCCTTTGTCACAACGATAAAAGGCATGGTCTTAGATGACGTGGGCGTCTATGTTGTTTGAATAGACATGGTCTTAGTTACATCCTGTGTGGACGTACTTTGTATGGGCTAGCCGCAAGTAATGGCCCTATATGAATGATCATATAGTATGGGTATGGGCATTGCTGTATCTGGAACGAATATATTTATGCCTTTTGAATATTGCCAATGTGGGAACAGTGTTGATGAATCCCACAGTTTGAAATGAATAATTTCTGGGGTATTACTAATAGAACATAGGGAAGGTACTCCTATTGATGGCAATTTTTCCATTTTCCTGAATCAAATATTTTCCTGCAGTGGTGAAATATTTCATTGTATAATTACTATAACACATATTCATTAAAATCCTCCTTTGGTGAAGTCAATACCAATATACTCTGTCCCCCGTGTTCTACTGAGTCATTCACCAACACATATGTTTGCCGTTAAATCTGATACTTGTTACTAGGCCCATCATCCCCAGTTGATTCTATGGCGCCATGGCAAGCGTGACCGATCAGCAGGGGGTGTTTTTCCATGGTGCCTGATCCCAATTCTGTTTCTTTCAAGTATCTGGGTGTATCTGTTTTCCGTACTTTATCTCGTATTATAAATATATGTATTTCTGTATAAAGATATTCGGAATTGAGAATTGTACTCATTTCTTAGATTTCTATTTTTGATAATTATTTCAAAATATCTAAATACGAGTACATGGCCTTAGTTTTTGGTATTGAAAAGTTCACAAAATTTTCAGAATGTTTGTAAGCCACAGTTGTGGGAAATTATGCAGGTGGACTTATATATCTTAGTGGAACAAAAGAGGAAGTAGGAAACTGCACTGTATGGTACTACACATGTGATAAGGTTAAAGTCAGTACATTTTCAGAAATGTATGTAATTTCTTGTGTATAGTCATGACCAATTAAACATAATTTGTTGCAGTTCATACATTGATGATTTTAGATGAACTTACAAGGGTTACAGATATGTAAGCGAAATTTCAGTCAAGACATTTTGTGCTTCAATTACATTCGTATTTTACAGTATTTTCCTCTAGAAGACTAGAACTCATTAACACTTGATAGTTGTGGAAAGTTTTACAGTGTTCTGGGCATTCATGGCGGGTTCGGCTAGCCAAACAGGATACGCTTACTCCTCTCGGGGACATAGTCTCACCTCTGACAGGAGATATTTACCTCTCAAAGGCACCTGGTCTCGCCTCTGACAGGCACCTTGTCTGACTTTCGGTTTCCAGGGATCTATGAATACCCACTGTAGTACACTGTACACATTACTGGTGCCTAATTGACAATACCGGTTACTTTCATACTTTGATATCAGACAAGAATTGCTTCTACTCATGCAAAAATATTTTTGATAATTGCAGTGTCGGACCGGATATTCTGATATATTGGGTATGTAAAGTGTCGCCATCGTATTATCTTAAACTTTGGAGCTTGAACTTACCTGTTGAACAAATTAAATTTACCTGGACAATCCTTATTGCATACTTCATTCATAGACATACTGCCGATACATACTCCATGCATAATGTTTAAGCATATACGCGATCGCAGTCGGACACCCGACCCACAGCCCGTCCTAGACACACATTCTGACCATGAACTCCACGATCCCCAATGTGCTGGAAAGAAGGCCATTCTTGATCAATTTATGTATCATATGTGATTCAATTGAAGAATATGATGGATTCAACAACAGTTGTGAATAATTGGTTTGTTTTTACACTTCTCTCCATTTACGTTTCTTTTTTTTCCACAAGACCCCACCTTTAACAACCATTTGGACCGTTTGCTATCAGGAAGCATACCTGTAGCAATGGATTAGTAAAGTTTTGTATAAAATGTGTTGCTTGAAATGACTGTTTGGAAGAGTTTTATGCAGTAGTATATGGACAAAATAGAAAAAGAAGAAAACAAGGCGGGGCTACATCTCTAAGAAAACCTAAACTGAATATATGGTAAATAAACAAGAAGTGTTAGAACTCTTAGCAAATTCAACGATAAGGATAATGTTTTCACAATATTAATTTTACACTGAAATCCAATGCTGACCTTTGGGTATGATCGGCTTCAGAAGGTTCAATAGAAAGCAAAATCGTTTAATGACCGTCTTGCCTTCAAAATTAGTCTTGTATTCTGAAATAAATGATACTTTTAGTTACACAAAACCATGACATGATGATACATCAACACATTGTATGTTCCCCTCTTAGAGGATCATAACGGAAAAGTACAGAATGTCTACTAAAATGTTTCTTTTGGCTATTTTAGGACAATTTCTCCATAAATAGTCCCTAGTATGCCGCTAAGTAATTATAGTTTTACGCTGAGCAGGCATTTGCGTAAAAGATCGATTGTAAGGCATAAAGTAAGACACAGTATGCAAATGTTGTATAAAATTCGCTTTTAACATGTAAAAAGTTTCCAAATGGAAAAACTCTTTTGTAAATGTTTATACCGGTATTATAACCCATACTTATCATTTTTGTCAGAGATATAATGTAACGCACAACATAATGCCGTCTAGTTTCTTAGATTAAATAAATAATAAAAGATAACAAATATATCTGCCTTCTTGAAATTAAGGGTGTTTAACCAATTGGCTTTTAAGAAATTAAGAACTCTAGATAATACTGAAACCTATATTGTTTCCTTAATTTGTAGCCGATCGTATTGTACACTGAATTCAGGATGTTCAAGGAAGTATAAATACATATACAATCTATCCATCATTTTCTATCTGCGCCAAAGTGGCATTTGCAGTAACGCAACATGGTCAACATTCATCTAATGCACGATTTCATATTTTACCCGATAGAAGGTGCCCCATGTCCGACATACTATGTTTTGCTGGAATTTTAATTTAAACTTTAATGTTTGGATTGATACTCCACGATATACTGATGCAAGTTTAGGCAGCAACTGTATGACCCGAATATTTACGATTAAATCATAAAATTACAAAAATGAGGGTTATATTTATTTTTTTACTGGCATCGTAGAAGTTATTTAGTTTCAGAAAATACTAATGTCTGTAGTCTTCAGACACCACCATGATCGGAATAAAACGACAATTTATTGTAAGAACAGCTGGGTCAACATTAAAGGAGCATGGTCCGATTGAAGTCGGGAAAAGTATTAAAAAATGTAAACGGATTTCTTAAACGGCAATCGATTGCTAGTATATTATCTAAGATGTGTAAAACGTATCGTTACCAAAGTCGATGTCGTTAACGAGATATGCCCGTTTTAAATTTGCAACATAACCAGGCCAACTCCTTGAATATTGATGAGGTCGGACAGAGGAAATCACGTGACAATGAAACTCGAGCTTTACCCGATTCTAACATTTGTTCCACTTTTCTTTTTTTTTTTTTTTTGGCCTCTGAGTTTGTGTAAAGTTATTTTCTACCAAACTTTTGCTTTTCTCGTGCTCGTATTCCTCCATGTGAACCATTTTTGTTGTTTTCTACAGTAAATATCCGCGCACGCGCATGATTATGGGCGGAGCATCGCCTTATTTGGGGAATTGATACCAGCTGAATTTAATTCGACTCAATTACCTTTATTCTACGAAAGCATTGAGGGATTTTAGTTTTAAATTTTGCAATTAACACAAAGTTTGCAATTTATGTAATACAGGAAAAATAAGATATTGTCGTAATTTATCCTTTTCATGCTAAAATTTTCCAGTCTCGGACTATGTCCCTTTAAATACAATGCAAAGAATCATGGGAAAGGACTATACAAGAGGAAACTACATTTGCATGGGTGCTGGCATGACGAAAAGCATAAATTTAGAAACTAAAGATCAAGTTTATTTTAGTATCATAAAAGTTAGTAAGTTTAAGAAAATTTGGGGTCAACGTTGAATAAACGAAGAAAGTTAATACCCATGGATGCGCTCATGCGTTCAATAGGTAAACAAAACAACGTGGTAGGAATATCAACACGAAAGCAGGATGGTAAAAGGAATTCAGTTATTCTACAAAAGAAACAGGGAAAGGAAACATATAAGAGACATGGAGCGTAGACAAAATCAACCCCGTTAGATTGTAAAATTAACACCGAATTAGTACATGTGTCCTCCTCGTTAGTTTGTTACTGCATGTATGACCTAAATGTATGATGTATTTCATAGACTGAGATTATAAATCTAAGGACGCGTCATAGAATTACCGATGAGACAACGTAGAAACAATGCGGTTTTTAGAGCTGCTATCTTCATAAATATTAACAATCCTGACTTTAGCATTTGTTTACAAATAATGCTATTTGAAGTGGAACAGTGGAACTGTATTTTGGGGAGGGTATTTGACGATACAGAGAAGTAACTTTATTGTATAATGTAAAATCGATACACAGGATTTTTTTTTCATTCTTATTAAGATTCGAGTCATATGGCTTTAACGATAAATAAAATTAGTATGAAGGAGGTATATTACTTCTTACCTTTCTCGCCCGAGACATTAATAATGAAGGCCAACAAAACTAAGTAAATGTGCA
Organism: Pteria penguin; assembly: GCA_035048485.1. Classification (NCBI taxonomy): domain Eukaryota; kingdom Metazoa; phylum Mollusca; class Bivalvia; order Pterioida; family Pteriidae; genus Pteria; species Pteria penguin. The sequence goes on along the minus strand of CM068587.1, from coordinate 23,584,258 downwards.
AACTGCTTGCCATAACGCTTTTCATTCCAATCTCGATAGAATTATTGCACTAGATCTAGGAGACACTTCTTATCAACTGTATACACATTTACAAGGTATTATCAAAAAGTTGACCCGATATACACTGATACAATAAATAAGAATAAAACCCCAATTAAACCAATATTCAGTCATATTGAACGTTTTTGGTAGTGAGAATACTAGTAGTATTTTAAAGCTTTTGATTATACAGGGAATTTTGCTGTTATAAATTGAAGGGTTTAAGGCCCTTTCACACCATAACAAATTGACGCAACGTACGCACGTACGCGTAACTAATAGGAAAATGGCAAAGAAAGAGGAAAAAATAGGACGGCGTGAAAGATCCCCGTTCGTTCATGATAAATCATGTTGCAGAGCTGCGAAGAACTACTGTTCTTGTCATCTTTCCTGCGCATTCCATGACTATTTCCACAGCCACCCATAAAACTAGTATAATTACCGATATTTCAGACTATACGATCAAAGCATAAATACACAGCTAGTGTATAATCTGTACGTTGACAGTACGGTAAACGTACGCAAAGTGCACGTTACTCATACGTTTAGCATTCGGTGACAGTTGGCAGTGGAAACGCCAATGATACGCTAACGGCCCGAACGCCCAATCGATTTTATACGGTAAGCATTCGTGGCAAGCACGCAAAGTGTACATTAGCACAACGTCCAGAACTCGCTACCAGTTCACTGAAAACACACTGTGAGTTGCGTCGACGAACGGCACCGTGTTGTGGACGTCATAGTCAGAGATCGACAGAGGGACAGGCTTGGTGTAGTGGTTAAGCGCTTGGCTTGTGACGCCGACGATCCGGGTTCGATTCCTATTACCCGATTCGGTATCATTATACCTCATATAAGGATCCTGTTACCTGATTGGATATTATTATACCTCATATAAAGATCCTGTTACCTGATTGGATATTATCATACCTTATATAAGGATCCTGTTACCTGATTGGATATTATTATATCTCATATAAGGATCCTGTTACCTGATTGGATATCATTATACCTCATATAAGGATCTTGTTACCTGATTGGATATTATTATACCTCATATAAAGATCCTGTTTCCTGATTGGATATTATTATACCTCATATAAAAATCCTGTTACCTGATTGGATATTATTATACCTTATATAAGGATCCTGTTTCCCAATTGGATATTATTATATCTCATATAAGGATCCTATTACCTGATTGGATATTATTATACCTCATTTAAGGATCCTATTCTCTTTATTGGATATTATTATATCTCATATAAAGATCCTATTACCTGATTGGGTATCATTATATCTCATATAAGGATCCTGTTACCTGATTGGATATTATTATACCTCATATAAGGATCCTGTTACCTGATTGGATATTATTATATCTCATATAAGGATCCTATTACCTGATTGGATATTAATATACCTCATATAAGGATCCTGTTACCTGATTGGATATTATTATACCTCATATAAGGATCCTATTCTCTTTATTGGATATTATTATATCTCATAGAAAGATCCTATTACCTGATTGGGTATCATTATATCTCATATAAGGATCCTGTTACCTGATTGGATATTATTATACCTCATATAAGGATCCTGTTACCTGATTGGATATTATTATATCTCATATAAGGATCCTATTACCTGATTGGATATTAATATACCTCATATAAGGATCCTGTTACCTGATTGGATATTATTATACCTCATATAAGGATCCTGTTACCTGATTGGATATTATTATACCTCATATAAGGATCCTGTTACCTGATTGGATATTATTATATCTCATATAAGGATCATATTACCTGATTGGATATTATTATACCTCATATAAGGATCCTGTTACCTGATTGGATATTATTATACCTCATATAAGGATCCTGTTACCTGATTGGATATTATTATACCTCATAAAAGGATCCTGTTACCTGATTGGATATTATTATACCTCATATAAGGATCCTGTTACCTGATTGGATATTATTATACCTCATATAAGGATCCTGTTACCTGATTGGATATTATTATATCTCATATAAGGATCATATTACCTGATTGGATATTATTATAATTCATATAAGGATCCTGTTACCTGATTGGATATTATTATATCTCATGTAAGGATCCTGTTACCTGATTGGATATTATTATACCTCATATAAGGATCCTGTTACCTGATTGGATATTATTATACCTCATATAAGGATCCTGTTACCTGATTGAATATTATTATATCTCATATAAGGATCATATTACCTGATTGGATATTATTATACCTCATATAAGGATCCTGTTACCCGGTTGCATATCATTATACCTCATATAAGGATCATATTACCTGATTGGATATTATTATATCTCATATAAGGATCCTGTTACCTGATTGGATATTATTATACCTTATATAAGGATCTTGTTACCTGATTGGATATCATTATACCTCATATAAGGATCCTGTTACCTGATTGGATATTATTATATCTCATATAAGGATCCTGTTACCTGATTGGATATTATTATATCTCATATAAGGATCCTGTTACCTGATTGGATATCATTATACCTCATATAAGGATCCTGTTACCTGATTGGATATTATTATATCTCATATAAGGATCCTGTTACCTGATTGGATATTATTATACCTTATATAAGGATCCTGTTACCTGATTGGATATTATTATACCTCATATAAGGATCTTGTTACCTGATTGGATATCATTATATCTCATATAAGGATCCTGTTACCTGATTGGATATTATTATACCTCATATAAGGATCCTGTTACCTGATTGGATATTATTATATCTCATATAAGGATCCTGTTACCTGATAGGATATCATTATATCTCATATAAGGATCCTGTTACCTGATTGGATATTATTATACCTCATATAAGGATCCTGTTACCTGATTGGATATTATTATATCTCATATAAGGATCTTGTTACCTGATTGGATATTATTATATCTCATATAAGGATCCTGTTACCTGATTGGATATTATTATACCTCATATAAGGATCCTGTTACCTGATTGGATATTATTATATCTCATATAAGGATCCTGTTACCTGATTGGATATTATTATATCTCATATAAGGATCCTGTTACCTGATTGGATATTATCATATAAGGATCTTGTTACCTGATTGGATATTATTATATCTCATATAAGGATCTTGTTACCTGATTGGATATTATTATATCTCATATAAGGATCCTGTTACCTGATTGGATATTAGTATACCTCATATAAGGATCCTGTTACCTGATTGGATATTATTATACCTTATATAAGGATCCTGTTACCTGATTGGATATTATTATACCTCATATAAGGATCTTGTTACCTGATTGGATATCATTATATCTCATATAAGGATCCTGTTACCTGATTGGATATTATTATACCTCATATAAGGATCCTGTTACCTGATTGGATATTATTATATCTCATATAAGGATCCTGTTACCTGATTGGATATTATTATATCTCATATAAGGATCCTGTTACCTGATTGGATATTATTATATCTCATATAAGGATCTTGTTACCTGATTGGATATTATTATATCTCATATAAGGATCCTGTTACCTGATTGGATATTATTATACCTCATATAAGGATCCTGTTACCTGATTGGATATTATTATATCTCATATAAGGATCCTGTTACCTGATTGGATATTATTATATCTCATATAAGGATCCTGTTACCTGATTGGATATTATTATATCTCATATAAGGATCCTGTTACCTGATTGGATATTATTATACCTCATATAAGGATCTTGTTACCTGATTGGATATTATTATATCTCATATAAGGATCTTGTTACCTGATTGGATATTATTATATCTCATATAAGGATCCTGTTACCTGATTGGATATTATTATACCTCATATAAGGATCCTGTTACCTGATTGGATATTATTATACCTCATATAAGGATCCTGTTACCTGATTGGATATTATTATACCTCATATAAGGATCTTGTTACATGACTAGATATTATATCTAATATTAAGATCCTGTTACCTGATTGGATATTATTATACCTCATATAAGGATCCTGTTACCTGATTGGAGATCATTATACCTCATATAAGGATCTTGTTACATGACTAGATATTATATCTAATATTAAGATCCTGTTATCTGATTGGATATTAATATACTTCATGTACGGATCCTGTTATCTGATTAGTTGATCGCCTGATTGAAAATATGTTAGTCCCACGGTTTTGTTAAAGAACATACATGTCCATATCTACGGGAAAACAAATTGGCAACAGCAATAGTATAGTTATCTTAGCTCTTTTCTTCTCTCTGCCGTTCATTTTATGTCGTAAGGGTGCGTAAGGGTTTGGTAAAATACGTCTTTTTCTGTGTTCGGACAGTATTATGATATCAATGCATGACATAATCTTTTTAAAATATTTTTGTAATGACGTGACTTCATAATTGTAACTCTAATATTTTTGTATCAGATATGATATTCGATACAATTCGCATCGTTCGACATTTCTTTGGCAGACGTGAAAAATAACTGAAAGCCACCCTGTAAATATTGTAATGTTTATATGATGTGAAACGCCATGGCATTTTGCTTGAACATTAAAAAGAGATGCAATCATAATCATTAATACAATGCGTTTAATTCCCTTTTTATTGATTTCATTATAAAACTGCATATGATAATTTGAATTCCAGATTGCTAGAAAATGCTGAAAAATGGAGAGAAAAAAGTTAAAAGTAAATACCGTATGAACCATTCTAAAAGAACTGATTTTTCATATTATTACAAATAAAATATTGCATTCAATACTCGTTATCAAACTTTATTGAAAATCCAATCAAGTTTTTCAAAGCCTCTTTTCTTGTCTACCGATATAAAACAATGTCCCTTTTCAACATCATTTATCAAAAAAAAAAAAAAAAAAGACAACAGAAACTGAACCAACATTCTTTATCTTAAAGAGAAAATTAAATATCATTGTTGTCCTGTATATTATTAGATTGACAACTGGTGTCCTAACTACATGTATATAGTCACAAATATCACAATAGATGTCCATTCCTCCACGTCTCATTTTCAATTTCAATAGGATTCGAGGATTCTTGTATTCTTGAGCATTCAAGATTCTTAGAATGTTTATTTCATTTGACCTAGTTTTTGTGTGACCCTTAACAATGAACACTGAATATTTTTATATGAATTTTATAAGAATTAGAATGAAGAAATGCAATGATTCAATGTCATTACTTCTTGTCTATTACGATTTCGTAGACCCGTCAGTAGTAACTTGTAGTCTGTATTTAAGTAATACATCGGATATTAACCAAAATTGTTTTATCGTTAAGTGCAAGATTCAATATGTATGCTTAAATTATATTAAGTTTTCTTTTCATGGAATATTTTGTTTATTTCGTCATGAAACGACAGGCCATGATATCACCGAGCGACCTTTTTACACAGCTGTAAAATAAGGTCACTAGATAACAAGAAAAAGGTCTTTCTACGGCACAACCGATATAGGCGATTGGCACTGTAATGTGAGTGTATTAAACTCTGAACCGAGTGAGCCCCGCCCTCCTCGTCTTTTCGCTTTGCGTTGCAGTGCCGATGCTTAGTTTCGCACTTATCTTAGCTTATCTTTTTCCTCTGAGAACCTTTGGTTTCTCTTTTTATTTCTTGTCCAATTTCACCCCTCCGCCCTTCCCCTAGGTTGTTACAAAACTATGTTTATTTCGCCATGAATCTTTTACTTTAATTGTTTACATATAATTTAGGAGACATAACGGAAAGGAAGAAGCAAATTCTTTTCTCAGAAAACGACGATATTAAATTGCTGAAGGAGATCTTGGCAAGAATGATCCGATATTGAAACTATCAATTGAGGATTCATTGTCTGTCGTGTTCTCTAATTGTAAAAGTGATCGGTATTTCGCATTATCTTGCATTGATGACGAAAGTATAACGTCATTATCTTCAAATATTGCCGCAAGTGTACTGTTTTTAAATCTAGTTCCAATTTAAGGATCTGATTAGTTGTGCTGAAATCTCCTTGATCAGATCAAGTTAAGCAAATCAACCAATTCATGTTTCCATTACATATACAATTTACAAGTACACGTACTCGTTATGTTGCTAAACAACACAAATTGAGACAACGTGTACGTGTCATTAATAACGTGTAAAGTACAAGTACACGTAAAACCGCTATACCTCTCAATGTTTTGTATTTTACTTACTAGTAAATCTATCGTTCTAAACTTGGGGCAGATTTTCGGCCGCACTGGAGAACAAAAGAATGGTGTGTATAAAAAGCACGAGTTAAAGCTGTCAATCAGTAATCACCATCCTGCGTATTAGCAAATAAAATTTTCCAAGAAATATGCCCAACAATTACACATCACCATTATCCATACATCTACACACATCCATCCACACATCCATCCATCCACACACACACACATCCATCCATCCATCTACATAGAGAGAGACACGCACACGCACGCATGCATGCATGCATATAAACATGCATGCTTGCAAGCACGCATGCACGCACGCACACAGGCAGACAGACGGAGGCAGGCAGGCAAACAGACAGACATATACATACACTTTTAAAGATATAATAAATCTTTTTTTATTATCCATCACAGTTAATGAAGGATATGGTCGTATGAAGTAACTTGATATGCTAGGCACCAACGGTCAACCAAATATAATTAGGGTCTGTTGTTGTCTTCTTTGGAACTATAAAAATAAAAAATGAGGGTTGAAATTAAGGAATATCATTGATAAACAACGAATGTTGCTATCTTAATAAGAAATAAGAACAACAGGCATAAATAGGCCTTTTCCGTTCACATGAGCATAATTTGTTCATTCGCAAACAAACTGACTTCTTGAAGAAATTCGCAGATAAAAATATTCTCTTGCTTATTGTTTAATTCATTCAATCTTTATTTCCTCTATGTTAGAGATTTTACAAAATACATAGAATTAATTCAAGTAGTGCAATTCAACATATGAAAAGAATAAAGTGCGAGTCTTAATGAAAAATAGAAATATAAATATATGTTTGACAGTTTGTGTGTAAACATTCGGAAATCAAACGATATGATACGAGCTCTTATGCGTTTATATTACATGTATTATCTATCCGATGTTCAACTAAGCCTGTGGTATGCTAAACATACTTACTGTAAAGCAAACAAGATTCCTTCACAAATTTGTAATTGAGAAGGCAGAAATATCTTCGTGCTCATACTGAGTTTTACGTCCCAAGAAGGTAAAATAGATATCTTCATCTGAGGGATTAAACAACTCGGCGCTTAACCCAGGTTCAAACAGTTCGATTATATTTTTGTACCATTCCTCATGGATACTTTTGGAGAAAGCGCATGCACAAACTGCATGTTCAAAAACATGTTGTTAGGCCATAGCCCAAAGCCTACATATTTCTATGACTTTGTGATAATGTGGGACCATTGTGCAAAGTTTTGATATGGATTTGCATATTGAAGTGTCATGCATAGTTTTTGCCAGATGCCAAAATACCAAAAGATCGTGGAATCTAAACACCGAATAATCAAGACAGTGACACAAAAATATTTGAAAAAGATTGACAGATCTGGTCGAAAACAGCAAGATTTGTAAGAGACCTTAATTACGTTATACCTACCAAGTTTCATCAAAATCATTCCATTTGTTTCACAGGAAAAATCTAACAAAGTTTATCATTACAACTTATGTTCCCCTTCCCTTTCTCTTAAACTAAAAAATCCTGTAAATCAATTATATATTTCATTTTTTTCCATAACATAAAACTCAAAAATTCTTTCACCGATTTGAACGAAATTAACAAATTTCAATCTTTTTTGTCTTACAGCTTTGTCAGAAGTCTTCTGTTTTCTCTTTTACATTCTAACAGAATTTAACAGAAACTAGACAACACAGAATCATACAGTCTTAATTAGAAAGAAGAAAGAATATAAAAGTTTAGAACTTCGCCTGAAGAGACAATACAAACTACACGAGGGTAACATGATTGACTTCACGAGAAAACATAGACTCAAACAATTTCATAAATATTTTCATAAACGTCTTCTGGATTGGGATAAAAAGTAGAGTGTTATAAAAGACGCGCAATTTGGTGACAGGGCAGGAAATTCAACAATCGATGCTATTTTTGTTCTTCAATCACTAATAAATATAACTTTGAAAAAAAAAACGGGAAAGAAGATTGTACTGTTGTTTTATCGATTATCGTAAGGCTTTCATTTTAATAGGAAGATTTAAATGTAGTGCAAATCAATAAAGCAGCAGGAATTGAAAGAAAATTGTTGAGAATATCGGGATTGGCCTTTTTCAGGGTGAGGTCTTGTCACCTATATTGTACAGTTTATATGTGAATAATTGTGAATTGTACTTTATTAGAGAACATTGTCCATCCATTGAATTGAATATGTTAAATATGTTTTTATTAATGTACGCTGACGATATGGTTCTTTTTGTTGAAAGTTGAGAGTCGTTACAACATATGCTGGATACTCGACATGTTTGTGACGAGGATTGAATATGTCGATTAAACTAAAATTGTGATATTCAGAAATGGGAGAAAACGAAATATTTTTCTACAATGGGAGGGAAATTGAGATGGTTGGTAAATTTAATTATTTAGGAAAGTTATTTAATTATAGTGGGAAGTTTAATATAACATAAAAGCATCCTACAGATCAGAAATTTAGAAAATATCCATTTAACATAAAAAGCAAGTGTTGTGTATTCGATACATATGCGAACAGTGTTTTAAGTTACGGATGTGAAACTGGAAATTTTCATAAAGCCATTGATGTTGAAAAATGCTCTAGGAGTAAAGAAGAAAGTAAAAGGTCTTGGGGCGTTTTTTTACGAAATTAGTAATGACATATTTATGCAAAATATGTTAAAACAGATTTTTGAATTTATATAAGCAAGAAATGTTTTCCGCAATTAGAAGGTCATCACGGGGGGAATATTAACAACATTTCGCAGATGATTTTGGACTCCAGTATACATATCTAAATCAATGAATGAAATACATAGAAAATCTATTACTAACTTCAGATTATCCTCTCACAATCTTAACGTAGAATCCGGTCGATACGGAAATGAATTAAGGAACAATCGAATCCGTAAGTTATAAGACTTAAACGATATTGAGGATGAGCTTCATTTCATTTTAAAATGTACAAAATATCACGGAATACGAAATTTATATCTCAAAACGTATTATTTTAGACGACCTAGAGTTTTTAAACTCATTCAATTATTCAGTGTACATAATTTGAATGAATTCTGCAACTGAGGAAAATTTTGATTTCGAGCAGAAAAAATAAGAATATATGATTCCTAAATTGAACTACACTCCTTTAAACTTTTGCTTAGTAAGATTCTTTTATGAGCATCCTTAACTCTCACACAGTCACCCTATGTTATGGTATATATGTTCTGTTGTATTTATATGTATGTGTATATTTATATATGTGTGTGTTTATATAAGTTATCAATATGTGTGTGTATTATGTTCACCTTATCTTTCAATACTTGTGTAACTGTATTATGTCTGATGCGCCATATGGCATAAAGGAATAAAGGAACTAACCCTTTGTTGTTATTGGAATGGGTGTGACTGTATGTAGATAAGGGATCGGAAAAAGCGAAACGCGTATATTAATTTATCTCCCAGTAGCATGCATTCTGTCGGTCTTATATAACAAATTTAAACGTGGAAATAAAAGATCTTTAATAGACTACAATGTTATATTGAATGAATATTGAATGAACAAAAAAGTTTGTAATATCAAAGTCGACACAATAAATATTGGAGGATAAATTAGACGGAGAAAAGAAGAGAGAGAATATGGAAAAAAATAAGCGTTGGTCCATTTCGTTAAAATGTCTTAAGTTCTATAATCAGAAGTTAGTTGTATCCTATATTTTATGAAGTAATATCCTACAAATGCGGTGAATAGAATAGTATGAAATATGTATTGCGTATGAAAATCAAACTAAAATAAATTTCTTGCTAAATACACCTTATTGTCTTTATGCTAAAGTTGTGAACATTAATGAAAATATTTGTCATTTCTATTAAAGTCAGTATTTCCCTCTTTGTCACAATATAGAAGTAAGTTTAACGTTATAGGACAATTAATGGTATGTATCGATACTGGATTTTTGACAATATAAGAAGTAATGCATAATGGATTTAATTTGGCCGCAAGAACAATAAGGATCGCTTTTAATATTTTTAGAAACAAGTGGTTTTTAGGGCTGCTACATGAGGTACACAAGGTGCATATAGTACATGTATTTGGGTTCTACGTTCACCTCCGTAGTAATACCACGGGACAGGCTTTGGGTCTTAGAATTTAGACAAGTTGGGTTTAAACGAGTTTAAAGTGTTGGAATTTTAATATGATTAGAAAGACGGTTCCAGAGAGGAATTGTGGAGGTAATAAAGCTTTTAATATGATGAGTAGTTCCGAACTGTGGAATAACAGTTATCGGAGTTTCTAGATTGATATGATGTAACTGGTCGTGTTGCGGAGGCATATTTTCTTTAAGATAGTCAAGAGTGAGTTAGTTTTTATCCAGAAAAAATTGAAATAGTTTATGTTTATCCCTACGATTTTGAAAATTCTCCCATCTTGATTCTTCATATAATTTAATGCTTACTGGTTTTGTGGTATCAGTTACTGTAAGAACAGCTTCTGAGTTTATTTTTTCTAGAGTATTTTTACAATATTCAGGGCAATTATCAAAAAATATATAATCATAGTCTATTAAGGGCCCTTGCAAATGACGAGTCCGCATGTGTAGGTCAAATTTTAAAAATCGAAGTGTAATAATTCTAAAGCTAGCTTTCTTAGTACGTTTATCTATATGTTCATCCCAATGTAAATTATTATCAAATAATATTCCTAAGTACATATTTGTATCTTTCAGCTTTGCGAACAGGTACTTGATAAAAAAATATTGTAGGATGTATATTATCAAGACTGTCATATTTTCTGAAAAGAAACAGGCATTCCATTTTATTTGGGTTAAATTTGAGTGACCAATGTTTAAGACCAATTGTTTACTTTGTCGATATTTTCGTATAGTTCTAAATCTACTAATTTGGGTTTTTCGATAATAATGTGTATAGAAGTCTTCGAAAAGTTTGATAGAACACCCGAATGTTTTCTTCTTTAATTTTATAGTGCATGAGGAAGCCTCTGAGCGGGATTCAATAGATATGGTTCTAAATATGATTTGGAATCTTGTATAATTCTGTCATTTACACTAAATGAATTTACAGAAACATTATCACTTAGACGGAGGTCGTATAAGAAAATAAATAAACAAAAGGCAAGATTCGATTCCAAAATCACTTAAAAAATTAAAATAAGATAAAAACAAACAAACAAACAAAATCAAACACCAAAGGAAAACAAAAACCAAACATACGAAACAAAATTTTATACTATTATATTATAGGGATCCCCCGCCCAAAATGAAAAAAAAGAAACAAAAACAACAAAAATAGAATAAAATAAAATAAAAAAATAAAAATAAAAAAGGAAAAAACAAAAACAAAAAATAGCCCCCCAAAATCATAACACTCCTTAATCAGAAAAAAAACCCACTAGTAACAAACAAACCAAACGTTCACTCACAAAACCAATCAAAGTATGAGACAAAACCCGTAATATGCACAAAATAACCCGTGTATTCAAAAATTTGTCTATTAAAAAAAAACGAACAAAAAACTTGTGTATTTTAAAGAAAAATAAGTGTTTTATTTAGAATGTAGGAAAATTAAGGCTCTAAAATTGTAATCATATGCAGAGACATATATACATAGATATGCAGAGACATATCGAAACAAGAGGCCCAAATGGGCCTATATCGCTTACCTGAGCACAAATTGCTTATTTACAATAAAATGAAAGCTCATTTCAGGTTTGGTGATATTTTGTGCAGTCGTTTTGAAGAAGTCAATAATGTGTCAACCAATCAGAGCCAATGGCGGCCATCTTGGATTACGGATCGGCACGAAACACACAAATTTGGTAGAGGACCTCGAGTACTTACTTCCTATGAGGTTTGATGAAATTCTGTGCAGCGCTTCTGGAGAAGAAGTCGAAAATGTGTCAACAAATCAGAGCCAATGACGGCCATCTTGGATTACGGATGGGCACGAAAAACACAAACTTGGTAGAGGACCTTGAGTACTTACTTCCTGTGAGGTTTGGTGAAATTCTGTGTAGCGGTTCTGGAAAAGATGTCCAAAATGTGTCAACCAATCAGAGCCAATGGCGGCCATCTTGGATTACGGGTGGGCACGAAAAACACAAACTTGGTAGAGAACTTTGAGTACTTACTTCCTAAGAAGTTTGGTGGAATTCTGTGCAGCCGTTCTGGAGAAGAGGTCGAAAATGTGTCAACAAATCAAAGCCAATGGCGCCCATCTTGGATTACGGATCGGCACGAAAAACGTAAACTTTGTAGAGAACCTCGAGTAGTTACTTCCTATGAAGTTTGGTGAAATTCTGTGCAGCAGTTCTGGAGAAGAATTCGAAAATGCGTCAACCAATCAGAGCCAATGCCGGCCATATCGGATTACGGATCGACATAACAATATATTCATTTATAGAACGAAGATGGACTTGGTATGATGTGATAATACAAACACTCTGCATCCACGAATTTTCGGTCAACTGGCTTTTATTCGGTGATTTTGCCACGAGAGAAAACTCGATTGGGGGGGGGGGGAGGCGAAAAGTTGTTGATACAGAGTTGGGTTTTTTTTTATTATGTTATGATAAATAAACAAGGATGCGGTATTTAGAATTAGGTATTTAGAAACATGAATACCGTCCCACTTATGAGAAACAAACTATCAAAATTGTCTTATCATTGTATTTAAATATTTTAAAGGTGTTGCAATACTAAAGCAAACATATACATTTAGAGTCGAAATTGGTAGTTGTTCACTGGTTAAAACGGGGGAAGGGTCTTATGTTATAATGTTATCCAGTAACAGAACGTGAGCAAACTGTCTCATTCACTACTTATTACCAAAACAGAAACTCAAATTCTATCTATATCACCCTATTTATTAAGTATCATAAAGAACAAGTACATCTATCTTCCTCTAAATCTGTTTGGTACTATACTGGAAGTAAAGGGAAGGTTATGATGAATCCGTATTTTCAATTTTCAATATAAGAGTACACTGTTACCTGAAGTTACTACATTGTGAACGTCAATATTGTCAGACTCGGAAAATAAATTTCAGTAATGAAGAAAATTGAGGGTACATAAAGAAGATAAAGATAGAAGTTCTCAAGTTGTCATACCTAATTAATCGATGCCCCGACGGTATTATACCGGTACTGTCAGCCAAGTAAGTTGAGTAGGTTTTGTTGTTTTCGTTGTAGCTGCAAAGAAAAGCAAAATGAAATTGCATGTAAAGTACGTACATAAAACAACCAAAACATATGTTTTAGCCAAACTCTACTTATGAAAGAAACAAAATACCCTTTGTCACAACGATAAAAGGCATGGTCTTAGATGACGTGGGCGTCGATGTTGTTTGAATAGACATGGTCTTAGTCGCATCTTGTGTGGTCGTACTTGGCATGGACGTGGCTGTATCTGGAATGAATATAGTTATGTCTTTTGAATATTGCCAATGTGGTAACAGTGTTGATGAATCCCACAGCTTGAAATGAATAATGAATAATATACGTATACTTCTATTGATGGCAATTTATCCATTTTCCTGAATCAAATATTTACCTGCAGTGGTGAAATATTTCATTGTATAATTACTATAACACATATTCGTTAAAATCCTCCTTTGGTGAAGTCAATACCAATATACTCTGTCCCCCGTGTTCTACCGAGTCATTCACCAACACATATGTCTGCCGTTAAATCTAATACTTATGATTGGGCCCAACATCCCCGGTTGATTATATATCGTCACGGCAGGCGTGACCGATCAGCAGGAGATGTTTTCTCCTCCGTGGTACCTGATCCCACCTGTGTTTCTTACAAGTATCTGTGTGTGTGTGTGTTTTCCGTATTTTGTCTCACCACGAATATCTCACGTATATGGTGACGGCATCTGCCTGATGCAAGGCATACAAATTTGACCTTTGCAACGGACCCACCCGAACAGTGAGGGATCTTTAACGTGCCATGCATACCACGACACGGGGCCTCGGTTTTTACTGTCTCGTCCGAAAGACAGGACACCGGCCAATCCTAACAACTCGTCCAACTCGTCGCAAATACGACTCGTACGTACTACGTAGTCAGCCATTGGGACTACTTCCAGTTGTTATGTAAACACACATGGCCATGATCAACATGCCTGTCATGTTTGCACTATAATAAGCAATTATGCTTATTGCCTGCTTTTGTCTATATTTGTTTCTCTCTGAATGGGTGAACTGTTATGAATTTTTCATGTCGGAGTCTACACACGTGCATTGGTTAAATGTCACTTCGAATTTCCTCTGATTCGTTTCCAATGCTCTAACATTTAAAATAAAAATGTGAAATTTGCTACGATTAATGAATTATCGTTACGACTATATAATATTCATCAAAACGGGTATTACATTTCATACTGATCTTCTCTATATCCTAAATTACAAAAACAATCCTATGAACTTTTTTGCCTCATTTCTCAAAGTGCTCCTACGACAAAAGCCGAAGAATTGAAGCGATTTGGTGTATATCGCTGCGCCGTGGGGCTTCCGAGTCTATTTTTGTAAAAAATGGCGACGGTGTTCCGATTGGACACCGGCATGACCAGAGCGGGACTTGAACCCCAGCCTCCCGATCAGGAGTCCGACGCGATACCACTAGGCCACGCCGGCTTAGGGGAATTATGCAAGTGGACTTATATATCTAAGTGGAACAAAAGAGGCAGGAGGACACTGAGTTTTACTTAGGTCATAAGCCCAAAGGTAGACGTAGACGTAAACTTTGCTAAGAAATATTAGTCTCCTCCCTAAAGAGTTCCAAATGTAACGTACAGCTTTAATAACGTTTACCAATGTAATTACGCATGAACATAGCCTTCAAGAAAATTTCAATTGACGTACACGTAAATCTAGACGGAAAGTTTACGTCTACGTTTGGGCGTACGACTTTTAGTAAAACTCACTCCTGTATTGTATGTTACTACACAGGTGATAAAGTTTAAGTCAGTATATTTTCACAAATGTAATCTCTTGTGTATAATCATGACCAATTAAACATAATTTGTTGCAGTTATACATTGATCATTCTAGATAAACTTATATATCTTCAAGGTTTACAGATATGTAAGCGAAATTTCAGTCAAGACATGCTTCAATTACTTTCGTATTTTACATTATTTTCCTTTAGAAGACTAGAATTCGTCTTTTTTTTTCACGAAGGTTTCACTTAAATGTTATTATACATTTTTCTTTTATGTTGTATGGTTGTGAAAAGTTTTACAGTTTTTTGGGGCATTCATGACGTTCTCCCGTCCAAACAGGATACGCTTACTCCTCCCGGGCACATAGTCTCACTTCTGACTGGATATGCTTGCTGTTCAAAGGCACCTGGTCTCACCTCTGACAGGAGAGTCTTACTCCTCCCGGGCACCTTGTCTCACCACTAACACGGAGACGCTTACTCCTCCCGGGCATCTGGTCCTATCTCTGACAGAAGAGTCTTTCTCCTCCCGGGCACCTGGGCCTGGCGCCATAAACTTAGAATATACTGAAGTCAAAAATTTCATTTTAATTTATTCCATTATTAAATGTTCAAATAAATTTTAATGCAGAATGGTTTAATTCTATTTATCAGTAGAACAAAACTAAATATAATCCAAATCCCAGTTATTAATTCATTGATAAACAGAAGAATATGAATTTTTGACTTAAGTATATTCTCAGTTTATGGCGCCAGACCCTGGTCTCACCTCTGACAGAAGAAGCTTACTTCTCCCGGGCACCTTGTCTGACTTCTGGTTTCCAGGGATCTATGAATACCCAATGTAGTACACTGTACACACTACTGGTACCTAATTGACAATATCAGTTACTTTCGTATTTGATACCAGGCAAGAATTCCTTCTACTCATGCAAAAATATTTTTGATAATTGCAGTGTCGTACCAGAGATTCTGATATATTGGGCATGTCATGTGTCGCCATCGCATTATCTTAAACGTTAAAGCTTGAACTTACTTGTTGAACATATAAAATTTACCTGGACAATCCTTATTGCATACTTCATTCATAGCCGCACTGCCGATACATACTCCATGCATAATGTTTAAGCATAAACGCGATCGCAGTCGGACACCCGACCCACAGCCCGTCCCAGACACACATTCTGACCATGAACTCCACGATCCCCAATGAGCTGGAAAATAAGGCCATTCTTGATCCATTTATGTATCATATGTGATTCTATTCAGAACAAGACGATTTCAACAAAACGTGTGAATAATTGTTCTTTTACACCTCTCTCGATTTACGTTTTCCTTTTCCACAAGACTCCACCTTTAACAACGATTTGGACCGTTCTCTGTCAGAACGCATTCCTGTATAATGCGAGATCAATGAAATAGTAAAGCTTTGTACAAAATGTGTTGCTTGATTGGATAGAAACATCTGTACAAAACAAAAAGGGATTTTATTCTCATCTGAAGTACTCCATTTACATTTACTTACTTGAATTTAAAAAGATATTGGGGGGGGGGGGGTTGTGTTTTGGGGGTTTTTTTGGGGGGGGGGTTGATAATTTTTTGTTTGTTTGTTTGGTTTGTTGTTGTTGTTGTTAATTTAGATAACTGGTAAAAATATATGAAAAATGATAACTTTAGACTATATCCTTTATAAACAATTCTCAAACATAAACTCCTGCCTTGGAATTAGAGCAATACCGGACCAGCGGTGTGTGTATATATACATATATATAAACACCGCTGGTTTTTTTTATGAAACAAGAACTTTGATTGGCCGCTGAAAGCATATTATAGCTTCATAAATTGGTTTGCTTCATTAGACATGCCCACTTTCGGCGTCGAAGGTAGCTAGGAGCAACCAGCTATGAGGATATTTTCCTCCGCTCTTGTTGTTGCATTTTCATTTGTTTAAAAAGAATCTTATGTTGATAACTCAAATTATTCTAGTCTCTAATTAAATTACAAGGATTAATTTTAACAAGTTTGCAATTTATTGAGATATAATATGGTTTGAGGCGGTGCACTGCCTCAAACCATATCATATCTCAATATAATGCAAAATTGCCAAAGTTAATCCTTTAAAATAAATAAATATATATATATAAAATATATCTGTACGGAAGATTTTTATGCAGTAGCCTATAAACAAAATAGAAAAAGAAGAAAAGAAGGCAGGAAAACATCTGTTATAAAACACAATCTGAATATATGGTAAACAAACAAGAAGTGTTAGAACTCTTGGCAAATTCAACGATAAGGATAATGTTTTCACAATATTAATTTTACACTGAAATCCAATGCTGACCTTTGGGTATGATCGGCTTCAGAAGATTCAATAGAAACCAAAATCGTTTATTGACTGTCTTCCCTTCAAAAATAGTCTTGTGTTCTGAAATAAATGATACTTTTAGTTAATTTGGTCCTGAACCTCGTCCCCTCTGACTTTTAGTCGGGACTCCTACAGATCTAGGGTCTTAGCTCGCTTTCAGACTGGCAGAGCACGGTTTATCATGTTGATGTCGCATATATTTTTATACCATTATGTGTTTTACAATACCTTACGTGTTTATATTTTTATGACCTCTCAATATGCGATACCTGTTGACCCTTGTTCTTTACATGGAGGATTATTTATAAATTTTTAAATGTACGTCTTTTGATTGTTCTGCTGTTACGGTGAGTGGGAAGGTGGGCCCGTAAACCGGTTAACCACACCATTTGTTTGGCTTTTGTCAAATTAAATGACCGTCGGTATCGTAATTGCACTATAATCAAATATTTTTGTAATGTGTTAAATGTTCTATTATATTATTTATATTCATGTATTATATAGCTCCATGGTGACTTCTGCCACATAACTGAGCCGGTAACTCCTCTTTTTTCTTTCACCCTTATCAGTGCTTACACAAAGCCTTGGCACGATGATACATCAACATTTTATGTTCCCGTTAGAGAGGATCATAATGGAAAGGTGCAGAATGCCTACTAACATGTTTCTTTTGGCTAGGACAATTTCTCTAGGACTTTTTTCATTCTTATTTAGAATCGTGTCATATAGATTTAACGAGAGATAAAATTAATATTAAGGAGGTCTATTACTTCTTACCTTTCTCGCCCGAGACATTAATAATAAAGGCCACTAAAACTAAGTAAATGTGCAAACTGACTGCCATAACGCTTTTTATTCCAATCTCGATAGAATTATTGCACTAGATCTAGGAGACACTTCTTATCAACTGTATGCACATCTACAAGGTATTATCAAAAAGGTCTGGGCCCGATATACACTGATACACTAAATAAGAATAAAACCCCAAAAAACCATTATTCAATCATATTGAACGTTTATGGTTGAGAAAATAGTATTTCAAAGCTTTTGATCATATAGGTAATTTGCTGTTAAAAGCTGGAGGGTTTAGGGCCCTTTCACATCATAACGAATTGACGTACAACATGTACGTACGTACACGTAACGAATTGAAAAAAAAATGACAAAGGAAGAGGCAAAAGAGCACGGTGTGAAAGATACCCGTTTGTTCATGATAAAATCATGTTGCTGAACTGCAAAGAAGTAATCTTGTAATCTTTCTGCGCATTCCATGACTATTTCCACAGCCATCCATAACACTATCATATAGTCACCGATATTACAGACTACACGATCAAAGCATAAAGACATACAGCTAGTATACAATCTGTGCGTTGACACTACGGTAAACGTACGCAAAGTGCACGTTACTCATACATTTAGCATACGGTGAGAGTTGGCAGTGGAAACGCCAATGATACGGTAACGGATCGCACTAAGCGCTCAATCGATCTTTATACGGTAAGCATTCATCGCAAGTATGTACGTTGATACATCTCCAGAACTCGCTACCAGTTCACTGAAAACACACTGTGAGTTGCGTCGAGGAACGGGACCGTGCTGTGGACGTACATTCAACTTACCTTTACCGTAAAACGCATGCACGGAACGTTCGTGTAGTGTATGCATAACGTGTTCGATGCGCACGGGCCATTCGTCGGCATATGTCGAGAATTTCTGCGCATGCACAACACTTCTCGACGTTGACGTTCGAGTGTGTACTACAACGAACTCAAAACGCTCGCGTGACGTTCTGCCAACGTACAACGTATGTCAGTGAGTGCCAAAATGTCGCCATACGCAGAGATAATTCGTTATAGTGTGAAAACCACATAAACGTGACCTACATGCTAGCTTTTGGACAGTATGTTTTACATATTGCGTTACCTGCACGTGCCTAGTTGAGTCAGTGATTGGCTATGGGAAATAACGGTTACAGTGACTGCAACGTCATCATAGTTCACCAGAAAATGACCTCTTACGGGGTTTCGCTAGATCTTTATCCGCAATAGGACAAATAGAGAAGCGCAATAATGATTTGGTTTTAATCAGAATGGGAAATTCATGACCTCTATCTTTTGGGACAGTCAGGGAATACTCTTGAGTGATTTTCTTGAGATAGACCGCAGGATAATATTAGATTATAATATTATGCAAATGAATTAAAGAGGCCGAGTCAGGAGACTGTGAGAAAGAGGAGAGGACAGTAATTTGGTAAACCAGAGGCGTTCTACTCTTGAGTGTAATGCACCCGCTCACACTTTCGAAGTTGCAATGACCGCTGCGACGGAATGCAGATTCGAGCTTCTCCCTCATCTCCCATAATCTCCAGATTTAGCTCCATCTGACTTCTATCTGTTCCCATAACTAAAATCTTACGTGCTATGAATTTTGGAAGCAATGAGGGTGTCATGACCTCTGTATGTAAGTACTAAGGGGACCAAAATGAAGCATTCTATTTTAAAAGGAAAACAGAATGCGCATTGAAATTAAGGTAAATTATATTGAAAAATAATGACAATTCTTTCAATTCTGGTTATGCCTAAGTATATGGATCCGAGAACTTTTTGACCATACCTCGTACATATATGACAAATTGTATTACTAGTATATGTATATTGAAGATTAACAATATCCTACGTGTACTGCTGGATTACAGATAGCATTAGCTCTGTCATCTATTAATCCGAAAACGTCTTACATTGTTTAGACTCATGATTCAAGCAATTCGTAATTCTTTTAAAGAATTTTTACTTAATGTCGAGGAACATGCTCGACTTAGTGCAAAGCTGAATATTTAGATTTTCACCGTTAAACCGAGATATTTATGACTGCATTTGATATTATTGTACCGCGTACAAGAATCCCGTTATCTGATTAGATATTATTATATCTCATATAAGGATCTTGTTACCCGGTTGCATATTATTATACATCATATAAGGATCCTGTTACCTGATTGGATATTATTATACCTCATATACATGTAAGGATCCTGTTCTCCTATTGGATATTATTATACCCCATTTAAGGATCCTATTACCTGATTGGATATTATTATATTTCATATAAGGAACCTTTTACCTGATTGGATATTATTATATCTGATATAAGGATCCTGTTACCTGATTGCATATTATTATATCTCATATAAGGATCCTGTTACCTGAGTGGATATTATGATACCTCATATAAGGATCTTGTTACCTGATTGGATATAATTATACCTCATATAAGGATCCTGTTACCTGATTGGATATCATTATACCTCATATAAGGATCCTGTTACCTGATTGGATATCATTATATCTCATATAAGGATCTTGTTACCTGATTGGATATTATAATACCTCATATAAGGATCCTGTTACCTGATTGGATATTATTATATCTCATATAAGGATCCTGTTACCTGATTGGATATCATTATACCTCATATAAGGATCCTGTTACCTGATTGGATATAATGATACCTCATATAAGGATCCTGTTACATGATTGGATATTATTATACCTCATATAAGGATCCTGTTACCTGATTGGATATCATTATACCTCATATAAGGATCCTGTTACATGATTGGATATTATTATACCTCATATAAGGATCCTGTTACATGATTGGATATTATCATATCTTATATAAGGATCCTGTTACATGATTGGATATTATTAAACCTCATATAAGGATCCTGTTACATGATTGGATATCATTATACCTCATATAAGGATCCTGTTACATGATTGGATATTATTATATCTCATATAAGGATCCTGTTACCTGATTGGATATTATTATACCTCATATAAGGATCCTGTTACATGATTGGATATCATTATACCCCATATAAGGATCCTGTTATCTGATTGGGTATCATTATACCTCATATAAGGATCCTATTACCTGATTGGATATTATTATATTTCATGTAAGGATCCTATTACATGACTAGGTATCATTATACCCCATATAAGGATCCTATTACCTGAGTGGATATTATGATACCTCATATAAGGATCCTGCTACATGATTGGATATTATTATATCTCATATAAGGATCATGTTAGATGATTGGATATTATTATATCTAATATTAAGATCCTGTTATCTGATTGCATATTAATATACTTCGTGTACGGATCCTGTTATCTGATTAGTTGATGACCTGATTGAAAATATGTTAGTCCCACGGTTTTGTCAAAGAACATATATGTCCATATCTACGGGAAAACAAATTGGCAACAGCCATAGTATAGTTATCTTAGCTCTTTTCTTCTCTCTGCCGTTCATTTTATGTCGTAAGGGTGCGTAAGGGTTTTGTGAAACAGGTCTTTTTCTGTATTCGGACCGTATTATGCTTTCAGTGCATGATATAAGCTTTTTAAAAATATTTTTGTAATGACGTGACTTCATAAACGTGACTCTTATATTTTTTTATCAGATATGATATTTGATACAATTCGCATCGGTCGACATTTCTTTCCCAGACGTGAAAAATAACTGAACGTCACCCTGTACATATTGTAATGTTTATTTGATGTGAAACGCCATGACATTTTTCTTGAAAATTAAAAAGAGATGCAATCATAATCATTAATACAATGCGTTTAACTCCCTTTTCATTGATTTCATTATAAAACTGCATATGATAATTTGATTTCCAGACTGCTAAAAAATGCTAAAAATGGAGAGAGAGAAAAAGTTAAAAGTGAATACCGTATGAACCATTCTAAAAGAACTGATTTTTCATATTCTTATAGATAAAATATTGCATTTAATACTCGTCATCAAACTTTATTGAAAATCCAATCAAGTTTTTCAAAGCCTCTTTTCTTGTCTATCGATATAAAACAATGACTATTTTCAACATCATTTATCAAATAACAACAGAAACTGAACCAACATTCTTTATCTTAAAGAGAAAATTAAATATCATTGTTGTCCTGTATATTATTAGATTGACAACTGGTGTCCTAACTACATGTGTATAGTCACAAATATCACAGTGACACAATAGATGTCCATTCCTCCACGTCTCATTTTCAGTTTCAATAGGATTCGAGGATTCTTGTATTCTTGAGCATTCAAGATTCTTAGAATGTTTATTTCATTTGACCTAGTTTTTGAGTGACCCTTAACAATGAACACTGAACATTTTTAAATGAATTTGATAAGACTAAGAATGAAGACATGCCATGATTCTATGTCATTACTTCTTGTCTATTACGAGTTCGTAGACCCGTCAGTAGTAACTTGTAGTCTGTATTTTTAAAGTCATACATCGGATATTAACCAAAATTGTTTTATCGTTAAATGCAAGATTCAATATGTATGCTAAAATCATATTAAGTTTTCTTTTCATGGAATATTTTGTTTATTTCGTCCTGAAACGACAGGCCATGATATCACCGAGCGACCTTTTTAGCTTATGACACAGCTGTAAAATAAGGTCACTAGATAACAAGAAAAAGGTCTTTCTACGGCACAACCGATATAGGCGATTGGCACTGTGATGTGAGTGTATTCAACTCCGACCCGAGTCAGCCTCCCCCTCCCCCCTTGCCCCACGTCTTTTCGCTTTGCGTTGTGGTGCCGATGCTTAGTTTCTCACTTATCTTTAGCTTATCTTTTTCCTTTGAGAACTTTTTTCTTTACGATATTCCAAACATGGTTTCTCTTTTTATTTCTTGTCCAATTTCACCCTTCCGCCCTTCCCCTAGGTTGTTACAGAACTCTAGGTTTATTTCGCCATGAATCTTTTATTTTGATTGTTTACACATAATTTAGGAGACATAACGGAAAGGAAGAAGCAAATTTCTCAGAAAACGACGATATTAAATTGCTGAAGGAGGTCTTGGCAAGAAACCTTTTGAAAGGGAGTTCCAAATGATCAGATATTGAAACTATCAACCGAGGATTCATTGTCTGTCGTGTTCTCTAATTGTAAAATTGATCGGTATTTCGCATTATCTTGCATTGATGACGAAAGTATAAGGTCATCATCTTCAAATATTGCCGCAAGTGTACTGTTTTTAAATCTAGCTCCAATTTAAGGGTCAGATTAGTTTTGCTGAAATCTCCTTGATCAGATCAAGTTAAGCAAATCAACCAATTCATGTTTCCATTACATATACAATTTACAAGTACACGTACTCGTTATGTTGCTAAACAACACAAATTGAGACAACGTGTATGTGTCATTAATAACGTGTAAAGCACAAGTACACGTAAAACCGCTATATACCTCTCAATGTTTTGTATTTTACTTACTAGTAAATCTATCGTTCTAAACTTGGGGCAGATTTTCGGTCGCACTGGAGAACAAAAGAACGGTGTGTATAAAAAGCACGAGTCAAAGCTGTCAATCGGTAATCACCATCTTGCGTATTAGCAAATCAAATTTTCCAAGAAATATGCCAAACAATTACACATCACCATTATCCATCCATACACACACACACATCCATCCATCCATCCACACACATCCATCCATCCATCGACATAGAGAGAGAGACACACACACGCATGCACGCAAGCATAACAACATGCATGCTTGCAAGCACGCAAGCACGCACGCACGCAGGCAGACAGTCGGAGGCAGGCAGGCAGGCAAACAGACAGACATATACATACACTTTTGTAGATATAATAAATCTTTTTTTATTATCCATCACAGTGAATTATTCTTTATAATATCTACTTGTTATACCATACCCAATGTTAATGAAGGATATGGTCGTATGAAGTAACTTGATATGCTAGGCACCAACGGTCAACCAAACATAATTAGGGTCTGTTGTTGTCTTCTTTGGAACTATAAAAATAAGAAATGAGGGTTGAAATTAAGGAATATCATTGATAAACAACGAATGTTGCCATCTTTATAAGAAATAAGAACAACAGGCATAAATAGGCCTTTACCGTTCATATGAGCATAATTTGTTCATTCGCAAACAAACTGACTTCTTGAAGAAATTCGCAGATAAAAATATTCTCTTGCTTATTGTTAAATTCATTCAATCTTTATTTCCTCTATGTTAGAGATTTAACAAAATACACAGAATTAATTGAAGTAGTGCAATTCAACATATGAAAAGAATAAAGTGCCAGTCTTAATGAAAAATAGAAATATGAATATATATTTGACAGTTTGTGTGTAAACACTCGGAAATCAAACGATATGATACGAGCTCTTATGTGTTTATATTACATGTATTATTTATACGATGTACTACTAGGTCTATATGATAAGCTAAACATACTTATTGTAAAGCATACAAGATTCCTTCACAAATTTGTAATTGAGAAGGCAGAGATATCTTCGTGCTTCTGTTCCTATATCATACTGAGTTTTACGTCCCAAGAAGGTAAAATAGAGATCTTCATCTGAGGGATTAAACAACTCGGCGCTTAACCCGGGTTCAAACAGTTCGATTATAGTTTTGTACCATTCCTCACGGATACTTTTGGAGAAAGCGCATGCGCAAACTGCATGTTCAAAAACATTTTGGTAGGCTATAGCGCAAAGCCTACATATTTCTATGTGATAATGTGGGACCATTGTGCAAAGTTTTGATATGAATTTTCATATTGAAGTGTCATGCATAGTTTTTGCCAGATGCCAAAATACCAAGGGATCGTGGAATCTAAACACCGAATAATCAAGGCAGTGGCACAAAAATATTTGAAAAAGATTGACAGATCTGGTCGACAACAGCAAGATTTGTAAGAGACCTTAATTACGTTATACCTACCAAGTTTCATCAAAATCATTCCATTTGTTTTACAGAAAAAATCTAACAAAGTTTCTTATTACAACTTATGTTCCCCTTCCCTTTCTCTTAAACTAAAAAATCATGTAAATCATTTATGTATTTCATTTCTTTCCATAACATAAACCTCAAACATTCTTTCACCGATTTGAACGAAATTAACAAATTTCAAGCTTTTTTGTCTTACAGCTTTGTCAGATGTCTTTTGTTTTCTCTATTGCATTCTAACAGAATTTAACAGAAACAAGACAACACAGAATCATAAAGTTTTAAACAGAAAGAAGAAAGAATATAAAAGTTGAGAACTTCGCCTGAAGAGACAATACAAAAGAAAAAAAGAGGAATTACCGGCTCAGTTATGTGGCAGAAGTCACCATGGAGCTATACAATACATGAATATAAATAATATAATAGAACATTTAACACATTACAAAAATATTTGATTGCAGTGCAATTACGATATCGACTTAGGACGGTCATTTAATTTGACAAAAGCCAAACAAATGGTGTGGTTAACCGGTTTACGGGCCCACCTTCCCACTCACCGTAACAGCAGAAAAATCAAAAGACCTACATTTAAAAATTTATAAATAATCCTTCATGTAAAGAACAAGGGTCAACAGGTATCGCATATTGAGAGGTCATAAAAATATAAACACGTAAGGTATTGTAAAACACATAATGGTATAAAAATATATGCGACATCAACATGATAAACCGTGCTCTGCCAGTCTGAAAGCGAGCTAAGACCCTAGATCTGTAGGAGTCCCGACTAACAGTCAGAGGGGACGAGGTTCAGGACCATGTCTCCTCTGAAAGAGGTTTGGACAAGGCCCGTCATATAGTCCCCACTGCCCTGTTAGTCAGCGTGCAACGTTCAAGTAAAAGTCTGCATAAGGCTGTAGAGGGGCCAAATACAAGACCTATAGTCTTTTTGATGATCTCAATATCATATTGTCTATTTAGGAGACGTTTGACTATTTTATTACATGAGGGTAACATGACTACACGAGGGTAACATGATTGACTTTACGAGAAAACATAGACCCAAACAATTTCATAAATATTTTCCTGAACGTCTTCTGGATTGGGATAAAAAGTATAATGTTATAACAGACGCTCAATTTGGTGTCAGGGCAGGAAATTCAACAATCCATGCTATTTTTGTTCTTCAATCACTAATCAATAAAACTGTGAAAAAAAGGGAAAGAAGATTGTACTGTTGTTTTATCGATTATCGTAAGGCTTTCACCTTAATAGGAAGATTTAAATGTATTGCAAATTGATAAAGTAGCAGGAATTGAAAGAAAATTGTTGAGAATCATACAGTCTTTATATGAAAAGGTAAGATCCTGCGTAAACCATACAGTACAGGTATAGTATATGAATACTTTGAAAATCGGGATCGGCCTTTTTCAGGGTGAGGTCTTGTCACCTATATTGTACAGATTATATGTGAATAATTGTGAACTTTCCATCCATTGAATTGAATATGTTAAATATGTTTTTATTAATGTACGCTGACGATATGGTTCTTTTTGTTGAAAGTTGAGAGTCGTTACAACACATGCTGGATACTCGACATGTTTGTGACGAGGATTGAATATGTCGATTAAACTAAAATTATGATATTCAGAAATCGGGTTTATAAAAGAGAAAACGAAATATTTTTCTACAATGGGAGGGAAATTGAGATGGTTGGTAAATTTAATTATTTAGGAAAGTTATTTAATTATAGTGGGAAGTTTAATATAACATAAAAACATGCTACAGATCAGGGGGGAAATTAACAGTAAATTTTGAAAATATCCATATAACATAAAAAGCAAGTGTTGCGTATTCGATACATATACACAACGGTGTTTTAAGTTACGGATGTGAAATTTTAAATTTTCATAAAGCCAGTGATGTTGAAAAATGCTCTAGGAGTAAAGAAGAAAGTAAAAGGTCTTTTTTTTTTTGACGAAATTAATATTGACATATTTACACAAAATATGTTAAAACAGATTTTTGAATTTATATAAGCAAGAAATGTTTTCCGCAATTAGAAGGTCATCACGGGGGGAATATTAACTATATTTTGCAGATAATTTTGGACTCCAGTATTACATATCTAACTCAATGAATGAAATACATAGGAAATCTATTACTAAATTCAGACTATCCTTGCACAATCTTAACGTAGAATCCGGTCGATACAAAAATGAATTAAGAAACAATCGAATCCGTGAGTTATAAGACTTAAACGATATAGAGGATGAGTTTCATTTCATTTTAAAATGTCCAAAATATCACGAAATACGAAATCTTAAAATGTATTATTTTAGACGACCTAGAGTTTTAAAACTCTTTCAATTATCCGGTGTACATAATTTGAATGAATTATGCAACTTAGAAAAATTTTGATTTCTAGCAGAAAAAAATAAGAATAGATGATTCATAAATTGAACTACACTCCTTTAAACTTTTGCTTAGCTAGATTCTTTTATGAGCATCCTTAACTCTCACACAGTCACCCTATGTTACGGTATATATGTTCTGTTGTATTTATATGTTTGTGTATATTTATATATAAGTGTGTGTTTATATAAGTTATCAATATGTATGTGTATTATGTTCACCTTATATTTCATCATTTGTGTAACTGTATTATGTATGATGCGCCATATGGCATAAAGGAATAAATGAACTAACCCTTTGTCGTTATTGGAATGGGTGTGGCTGTTGTTGGGACTGTTGTGGTCGTTGTTGAGATTGTTGTGGGAGTTGTTGTGGTCGTTGTAGGAAATGCTGTTTCCTTTGTTGTTGCAGTGGTCGCTGTTGTAGTTTGAATTGTTGTAGTCGTTGTTGGAATTGTTGTGGTTTCTGTTGGAATGGGAGTCGCAGTGGTTGCAGATGATGTTGTTGGACAACGAGATGGATAACACGTTACTGTCCTGTCTGTTTCTCCCACACAGTGTTTACCACCATGGCTTGGCTCAGGGTTATTACAGCCTCTATATTGCATTACATGGCCAACACCACATGATACTGAGCACCCTCCAATATCATACCACTGTCCCCACTGACCATCCACTGTATACATATGAAAAAGAACACTTTGTACATAAATTAATATAATACCATTTCCCTCAATAGTCATCCACTGGATTCGTATATAAATAAAACTCTTTCTTTATCAAAAAACTCACAATCATATCACTTCCCACAGTGACCATCCACTGTATTCATATGTAAATCTAGTCCTACATGTCTGACCCCCAAGACATTTTGGAGTTGTTGTTTTGGGGTTTTGGGGGTTTTGTTTTTTTTTTTAGTTTTCGTCTACCAAACAAAAACAAATGTCTTGGTTCAGACTTGTCGGATTAATGTAAACCAATGCTCTGTAATGAATGCAATTTCATATCACTTTTCCCAGTGACCATCCTGTGTATTAATATGTAAATCCAGTGATTTGTAAGAACTTAGTATTATATCAGTTTACCCAAATGACCATCCACTGTATACATATGAAATAGAATGCTTTTTTATAATAAGTATTATGTTTCCCCTTTCATATAGAAAAGTACCAACCTATATTTTCAAAACTGAATTCTAATGCACCGTGTTTGTAACACACGATCTCATTGGTTGATAAATTATGTAATGATATCATATATGTGCATAAATACTTTACGATATAGAGAGGGCTAGATTTAATTTGAATGAAACACAATGGGATTCACGTTCCACTTATCATTCACAATCTAATATCATCTATAAATCAATCAATGAATTGACTCCGTTGATATTCCCATGTATTTGTTTTCATTATATATTTTTAATACAACATATGTAAATAGATAAGAGATCGGAAAAATCCTATATTTTATCAAATATCCTACAAATACGGTAATACAGGATCTGAAATGAATTTTCATTTCATACGGTATTTATGAAACTAGTTGTTTGATTTATATCCCCGAGCCGAGTTTCATAAATACCGTATGAAATGAAAATTCATTTCAAATTCTTTTTATCACATGTTTACACTCAGTTTACAGGTGTTTAAAGGTGTTTATTTCATTAAACACCGACTCGACACAATTCTTTTACGCGCTATGACGTCACCCATAACCAAAAATTAATTTATGACATAGCGCTATTTAACTGCATAAACAGCAAAACATGTGATAAAATAGAATAGTATAAAATATGTTTTGCTTATGAAAATCAAATTAAAATAAATTTATTGCTAAATACACCTTATTGTCTTTATGCTAAAGTTGTGAACATTAATGAAAATATTTGTTATTTCTATTAAAGTCAGTATTTCCCTCTGTCACAATTTAGAAGTAAGGTTAACGTTATAGGACAATTAATAGTATATATCGATACTGGATTTTTGACAATGTAAGAAGTAATGCATAATGGGTTTAATTTGGCGGCAAGAACAATAAGGATCTTTTTCAATATTTTTAGAAACAAGTGGTGTTTAGGGCTATTACATGAGGTACACAACGTGCCTATAGTATTTGGGTTCTACGTTCACATACGTAGTGTCTTTTTGTAACTTTAAATTTTTATGTTTTAAAGTGAGCACATGACTATTAGTCATGTGCTCGCTTTAAATCATAAAAATTTTAAGTTACAAAAAGACAGTAGTAATACCTCGGGACAGGCTTTGGGTCTTAGAATTTAGACAAGTTGGGTTTAAACGAGTTTAAAGTGTTGGAATTTTAATGTGATTAGAAAGACGGTTCCAGAGAGGAATTGTGGAGGGAATAAAGCTTTTAATGTGGTGAGTAGTTCTGAACTGTGGAATAACGAAGTTATCGGAGTTTCTAGTTTGATATGAATGTAACTGGTCGTGTTGCGGAGGCAAATTTTCTTTAAGATAGTCAAGAATGAGTTAGTTTTTATCCGGAAAAACTGAAATAGTATATGTTTATCCCTACGATTTTGAAGATTCTCACATCTTGATTCTTCATATAATTTAATGCTTACTGGTTTTGTGGTATCAGTTACTATAAGAACAGCTTCTGAGTTTATTTTTTCTAGAGTATTTTTACAATATTCAGGGCAATTATCAAAAATTATATAACCATATTCTATTAAGGGCCCTTGCAAATGACGAGTCCGCCTGTGTAGGTCAAATTTTAAAGATCGAAGTGTATTTATTCTAAAGCTAGCTTTCTTAGTAAGTTTATCAATATGTTCATCCTAATGTAAATTATTATCAAATAATATTCCTAAGTACATATTTGTAACTTTCAGCTTTGCGAACAGGTACTTGATCAAAAAATATTGTGGGATGTATATTATCAAGACTGTCATATTTTCTGAAAAGAAACAGGCATTCCATTTTATTTGGGTTAAATTTGACTAACCAATGTTTAAGACCAATTGTTTACTTTGTCGATATTTTCGTTTAGTTCTAAAGCTACTAATTCGGGGTTTTCGATAATAATGTGTATAGAAGTCTTCGAAAAGTTTGATAGAACACCCGAAATTTTCCCTCTTTAATTTTGTAGTGCATGAGGAAGCCTCTGAGCGGGATTCAATAGATATTGTACTAAATATGATTTGGAATCTTGTATAATTCTGTCATTTACACTACTGTCCGCGCTACTCACTTTGTAAACCGAAAAATCTGGATTTTCACTTATTTCTCTTTAAAATAGTTTTACAAAGTTGATATCAATCGACAGACCTTGTTTAGTCGTAACTTTTGGTGTATGTTATGTTTCTACGAAGAAGCATTCGTATTTTATAGGGAAAAATCATTTTAGATAGGGCGTTTTCTATGTTAATTTTGACGTGACATCGCCGATGTTTAACATTGAGTCTATGGGAAACTAAAATTGATTCTTTTTCTTTAAAATATGAACGCTTCTTCATACAAACATATAGCATACACCAAAAGTTACGACTAAACAAGATCTATCGAATGGTTTTGCCTTTTTGAAATTATTCTGAAGATGAATAACTGAAAATCCAGATTTTCCAGTTTCCAGAGTGAGTGGCGCGGACAGTAAATGATTTTACAGAAACATTATCACTTAGACGGAGATCGGATAAGAAAATAAATAAACAAAAGGCAAGATTCGATTCCAAAATCACTTAACAAATTAAAATAAGATAAAAACAAACAAACAAACAAAATCAAACACCAAAGGAAAACAAGAATCAAACATACAAAACAAAATATTATACTATTATATTATAGGGATCCCCCACCCAAAATGATAAAAAGAAACAAAAACAACAAAAATAGAATAAAATAAAATAAAATACCAAAACAAAATAAAAAATTTAAAAAAATGAAAAAAATGTGAAAAAAGGGAAAAACAAAAACAAAAAATAGCCCCACCCCCAAATTATAACACCCCTTAATCAGAACAAAACGAAAAAAAAAACTTGTAACAAACAAACCAAACGTATACTCACAAAACCAATGAAAGTATGAGACAAAACCCGTAATATCTACAAAATAACCTGTGTATTCATAAATTTGTCTATTAAAAAAAAAAAAAACAAAAAACTTGTGTATTTTAAAGAAAAATAAGTGTTTTATTTAGAATTGTAGGAAAAATAAGGTTTTAAAATTGTTATTATATGCAGAGACATATATACATAGATATGCAGAGACATATCGAAAAAAACAAATCTTCCTTTTTTCATTCACTTTATGGTACCAGGGTTAGTTTGAGGGATGAAGTGAAGTTTTATGAATAGCCAAATTACCAATTGACTTATAAAGATGTATGACTGAATCAAATGATCCTAAATATCTATACAGTAGTGTAGAATTACCTGAACAATTGATGTGGCACACCTTACTCATAACGGAATCCCCTTTACAATAATCTAATGCGTATGTGTGATCAAGACACGTTCGCGTTCTCGTTCGGATACCTGCTCCACATCCTAGTGCAGGTATACATTGTGCCCAGGAAGACCACTCTCCCCAATGTGCTAAAACAGAAAAGTCATTGCTGGCTTTGATATTCTGCAACTAATGAAATAATTATGAGGCATGCGATTATAGGCCTACATACATTTGATTAATCATTTATATATATATATATATATATATATATATATATATATATATATATATATATATATATATATATATATATATATATATATATATATATATATATATATATATATATACAAAGCTTCTTTACCAATATTTTGGCAAATCATCTTAGTAGATAACAAAAACATTTTTAAATGTAGAAAAATTGCACAAACCAGAACGAACACGTAGCAAATTCGGGATGATGGAACAGATGCTCTACAATCGGAACAACATCGACATTTTTTTACAAAAATGTATGTATACGGAAATGGACGTACTCAAAATATATATATATATATATATATATATATATATATATATATATATATATATATATATATATATATATATATATATATATATATATAGCTATTGGTATTCCATTTCCTGTTTCGCATTCTGTGCACAGTGCAAGGACACTGATGCATGACATATAAAATAGAATGTCCATAACTATACAAGACTTCAGTAGGGCAGTATAATTATTGTTGCACTCATAATGATACAAAAACAGGTTTTGCATTTTGCCACCTTTCTCGATAAATAAAGGATAGATAAACAGTAATTACTTATTCAATCCTTACCTTTCAGTTGGACCCCCTGCTTTATACCTATCTACTACATTCTATTTACCACTAAAACTTGCTGGAATAACTTGTAATTGTATATTAATGTAACTGCAACACATTAACTTGGGTCTCCTAGTTACAACTAGTGTCATGTTCTATTGTTTAAATTTACTGATTGTTGTTAATTTTGCCACTTTTCCACCGCTTTTGTAAAATACAGAAGAAACTATTTTAAATTATGTTTTTCACTTTTTTTAAAACGTAACACTAGCGTAATAATATTTAAGAACTATTTTTGAACTTAAGAACTAGATCTTTTTTTTTAATTTTACGTATTATTTGCACAAATGTAAAGTCCTTACCACTGGAAAAGAAATCAGGGAAGATCAAAAACCGCTTTTCGACTGTCTTCCTTTGGAGCTCAGAGTCGGTGCCTAGAATCAAGATTGAAGTTTAGAAATTATCCAGTCCATATAAGAATGATTATTTGATATGCTTTAGTGTTTGTTGGTGTATGGTGTATTTGTGTGTGGTAGGGATGCAGTGTTAAGTCGCGCGCTATCCGGGAGTCGAATCTGGGTTACACCTATGCAACAGAATATCTTTTTAACTTTTAGTAATTCTTATAAATGATGGGACACCAAGTCGAATTCAATCGAGGGTAAATTTTGTTGCACTGAAATTTTGATCGAATTAAGTAGATCAGATTATTAAGACACAGACTGTACACGTTTATTGTATATCATTCATTGACAGAACATCCCAAGGGACGTTTTCAGCACTGACAGACTTGGTATCATATAGTCCAGACTGACATAACGACCGGTCGTCCTCTACCCGGAAAACTGGCTATATAGTAGCTTTTCCCCGGGAGAAAGTTGACTATATAGTAGGATTTCTCCAATAGTAGGATCCCCCCACACCTTGATACATATTCTTCATTATTTTTTATTCAAAATGTACAGTTTGAGGATACCTTCGTTCTGTTCTTCTCTGTCTTATTTCTTTATCTATTTATTTTTTTTTTATTTTTGCGGGTTTAATTTAGCTTTAAAGTGTTGCAAGGACCTTACAGTATTCTTGTGTTGTAAATATTATATTTGATACAGAGAGAGAGAGAGTTGCATTGTGCGTTAAAACAGGGTTTGCTTCCACGTGTATGCACACGTGCGCCATACTAAGTGGTTCATACGAGATACATTTACATGTAATCATGTTGCAAGCGCGAGATAGTAAGTCGTATATACCAAAAGGTCCAAATGGATCTAATATCGTGCACCTGATTACCATTAGCAAATGTACAATGTGTTTCTTCACTTAACAACTAAACTTCTGTTATAAGATGTGACTGTTGAACATACTTACTTGAATGAATTGGACTTCGGAATGGCACCAAAAACAACAACACTTCTTCCCACATGTTTCTAGATCATTACGATGCATCTGGT
Organism: Pteria penguin; assembly: GCA_035048485.1. Taxonomy (NCBI): domain Eukaryota; kingdom Metazoa; phylum Mollusca; class Bivalvia; order Pterioida; family Pteriidae; genus Pteria; species Pteria penguin. Next base: position 23,549,691 of record CM068587.1, on the reverse strand, counting down.
TTGTCACCGTAGTTCTCCGGTCTGAAGAAGAAACTTGTCAAAAGAGGGGTCCTTGCATCACTTTTTGTTTTGTTTTTTTTTTTTTTGCCTCGCCCTGGGTCCACCCTAGACGGTTATGTCCGAAAAACAACAAAACTAGGTACCATGAGTACTTCATCCCTACCGATTTTCATAAAAATCCATTCAGCCGTTAGGAAAAAGGTGTTGAGTATGTGTGCTCCTTTGCATGCACTAGTGCACCACCACCCCCTTTATTTGGGAGTTTAGAGTCTTTAGAATTATTGAGAAATCAGAACTCCAAAAAGACGTCAAAAACGCATCATAAATTGACCTCGGAATGTAATAAAAACAATAGTACTTCTTTCCCCATGCTTCTAGATTATTGTGAGGCATTTTGTTTGTCGTCGTAACCCTCCGGTCTGAAGAAATTTGTCTCCTCGACCTATTTTGACCCCGCTCCTGGGCGGATCAGACCGAACAACAATAATACTTGTGCAGAGCTATGAGTACTTTATATTATCCCTACCAAGTTTCGTCAATATCCATCAAGGGGTTCTGAAGAGGAAGTCGAACATGTGAAAAATTTGACAGACGATCGATGCTCCATCCCAATAGTGCGCTTGAGCCTTTGGCTCAGGTGCACTAAAATTCTGACGTACAAATCAGTATGTCATACGAACGAAATACCCATTCGTACTGTCTACATAAGGTGTCCAACGCATAGGATGGTAAATTGCACGTAAATGTTTAACATAAAAAGTCGTATCTCAAGGATCACATGTAGGACTCGTATGTTGGACATAGTAATTGCACGTACGATATATAAATTCATACGTATCAAATAGTAATCCTTGTGTGCGAGATTGTATGCAACCACTTGCTATCTGGTATGTGTGACAAATCATTTCGTTGGCACGATATGATACATCGCACACACGACTCAACCATCTCGTACATACGACTTACTATCTCAAACATACAACTTAGTATGGTGTGCATACGAATTGATATCTACACGTATTACTTTCAACTTAATAGGTCGTACATTCAACTTTAAAATATCTCATAAAACGAAATGATACATTGTACATATGCGTACGACATAATTATCTCGCACATGTACAGATAACTACTTCGTGTGCCAGGGCACCCACGTCATGAATAGCTTAGAGTATTCCATTTGGAGAACCAATCTCGACACGAGTTCTTTGCTATCATACTTATACATGAAACATGTTAAATTGCAACAACCTGGAATGAGTTTTACTAGAAGTCGTAAGCCCAGACGTAGACGTAAACTTTGTGACTAAATTTACGTGTAAGTCAAATGAATTTTTCTTGAAGTCTATGTCCATATGTAATTATATTGGTAAACGTTGTAAAAGGTGTACGTTACGTTTCGAACTCTTTAGGGAGGAGACAAATATTTCTTAGCAAAGTTTACGTCTACGTCTACGTTTGGGCTTACGACCTTTAGTAAAACTCACCCCTGACCCGACGTTATGTGGTCATACCCGCATACAACCCGACGAAGCGGGCTTCGTACGATTTGAGGTACGTATGGTTGCAGTATGCTTATTTTAGGCTTCCCTTATACAAATGTACATTGAGATTTATTATATTTGTCGATTAAGTAGGTGTTTCCGTATCGTGCATAAACGCGCTATCACTTATACCATATTTCACATATTAAAAACATAATTTCAGGGAGACTTTGATAGAAAATTCTTTTAATAAGAAGCTATTCGTTCAATCGATTAAAAAGTACATCATTTTACAGCTTTGCAATACTTAAGTATCGTTCCTGCAAACTATGAAGTAAATCTGGAAAGGAGAACATGAGGGGCATAAACTGGCTATGAGGGGAAAGGCTGCTATACAAGGGGGATCCTACCATAAAATGGGGGAAAACTGGCAATATAGTACAAAATGTAGCTTTTCCTGGGGAAAGCTACTATATAGTCATTTTCCGAGGTAAAACTGGCTAGGGGGCAGGCTACTATACAATACCAGCTTTCCGTTCTTGCGGTAAATCTTGCAGATCAAGTACGTCGTGCTCGTGATTTGAACACTTTTCTTGGAAGTGGTGACTGGCAACAACAACATCAAGCGTGTTCATCACGTTGGCCACAAAGATCTCGATATCATTCTAGCTTCATCGTAAATACGAAGGTAACAGGTATTACGGGAATGTGGCACATAGAATGTCCACGGTAGACAGTTCTTGACCTTTGGTTATCAGGGGTAAGACCACTACCGTGAAGAAGGAGGCATCCCCTGTTTGGCCAATCACAACCGTTGTGAATGTCCAAAACACACAGACAACACGAACATGTTTACCACTGCATGTATATGATGGCTGTGAACCAACATTCCCCTAATTTCGGTTGGGGAAAGCGGGAATAGTGCAAGTGTACCGGGCAAAGACCGACCTTTTTTTTTGTCGGGTACTTCGGTTTCCTCCTAGAGCTGTCACCATACAGACCAAATACCGTGGTGAGAACAAAATATAGTTCTTACCTGCTGTGTTTAATACATTAAGGATACAGACCACAGTAGCTAGGTAGATATGCAACATGGCCATATCACTGGGTTCCCAATATCAATTGACCTCTCTTTGCGATAGATCTTATCGCGTTATTGTAAGAACTCAGTTTAATCTAATTCTACACATTGTACATAATGTAGGTCTTCCTCGGATATACCATTTCCAATAAAAGACAGTGCTTGTTTCCGTACCGCATCAGACTTGTTCTATTGTTTTAGTACGGCTTAATATCCTTTTCATTTCATCCAGAAACCATAAACAACGTAGTTATATACAGAAAAACTCATACCGTTACTATATAAAAGTTCGACTAACAGACAAGTAGGCAGATACAGATAGACAAAGAGATAAAACAATCCTATGAAAATTCAGGTTGGTATTGGATTTTTTTCATTTTGATTACAATCTTTGATAAAGACATGTTAGTTTTTCTGGAGACACCAGTAGATACATGCTAGAGTTTCCAGAAACAATGAGGTGACATGTCAGACATTGATAAGACATGTTAGAGCTTTCAGAGACATTGGTGAGACTATGAGACACCATAGTTCTTAATGGGACAGTAACACATTTTCATTCAAATATTTGTTTATCTTTAAACAATCCAGTATGCCCTGTGGTAAACTGTGGTTCTCTTATTTTCTGAGCAAGTGCTATAGTTCCGTCATATATGTGTATAAACATAAAACTACTCCTTATTTCCTGACAGAGGTACATGATGGATGACTGGCTATGTTCGATTCAGTTCTAAGAAAGTGTTGTGCGAGGACGTATGGGCGTACATGCCCCTTACTGCTCGTGGTTAGGAACTCATTTCAGGAATATCCCCATGATACTACACGTGGTCACCTCTCGTTACCATGTTCCGTGACAAGTATCGTGACAAGTGCCGATCACGACAGCTGTATACAGGCCCGTAGGAAGCAATTCAAAAGTGGGGGCGGGAGCAAACTTGTAAACTCAAAACAGCAATATGATACCACTGTTTTAAGCCACTTTTTGTGTCAAGGAGTCTTGCTTGAATCGCATTGAGCTAGACACTGAACCGACATAGGCGCATCTAGGAAGTTTTGAAAGGAGAAATTTACAGCCTGCCATGACTACTATTTTCCACTATTCAGCCTGGAAGGGGGTGTTGCAGCCTTGAAAATGACCGAAAATAATCTTTTTTGGTAAAAATTCACGACTAAAGGGGGTTGCAATGCCTCCTCATTTCCACCTCCTGACACGGATAACCGGTGTTCAGGGCCTGTCTTCTTTTTTTTTTCCATAAAAGAGTATTTACATTATATACAACATAAGAATGCCATTATAAATTGAAAACATAGATGCACTTATATGTATAGGTACATGTCAATAAATGTGTTCAGGGTCTGTCATTTCAACTTAGAGGCACTAAGAGGAACGGGAAATTGCGCCTATGTTTGCATGAGTAAATGTTTCCCAGAGCCCGAACATGTTTTATCTTTGATGATGAAAATAACTTGCTTAACTTTCAGAAAGAAAAGAACAAACATACTTACTGCTGCAATACAACTTAATCAACTGCATTTTAAGAATAAGTTAATGAAAACAATTTAGTAAATCAGATACCAACCTATGAAATAATTACGATCGGCCAAAAAAGTCCCCCCCCCCTCCCTCTTCCGGGTTCCTACGGCCATGCTATACATGAAATAATTGAATGATTGATTGTTGTTTACGTCAGTCACTCCACGATTACCTCACGTATGGGGATGACATCTGCCTGATGTATTGCATAGAAATATATACCTTCGCAACGGACCCACACGAAGCAGTGATTTGATTTTACTTTGATTTTACTGTCTCATTCCAAAAGGACAGGACATTCGTGCACCCACACGGGAGTCGAACCTGGAACCTCTCGGTCACAAGCCAAGCACCTCATCCACTGAGCTACGCCAGCTCTAAATGTTTTGAATGTTTTAGTGATTCAGGACTGAGAGACACATACTTACGATCAAGGAAGGTTCAAGGTAATTCTTATCGGACTTTGAATCATAAACCGAAATCTAATCACAGAATCCTGTTAGTCCATTTAGGCTGGATTAGGCGTTTTGATTTCAAATTAGTTTGGTTTTTTCCTAAATAGTTGCATCTCCAAAAACAAATATTGCGTCAATCAATTCAACACAAAATGTGTCTACAATTATAACAACTTTAGGTTAACTAGTTATACTGCATAGGAGGATCTACAAATATTTAGAAGTTGGAAGGAGGAATTGCAGCCTCCCATGACTAATGCTTTGAACTATTCAGTCCTGAAAGGGAGGTTGCAGCCCTAAAATGGTCGAAAATGACCATTCTTTGGTAACATTCTCCAACAAAAGGGAAGACGGGGGAGGGACAATCCCTGTCATGGGTTTATTCGATCTAGTTTAACACGTAGTTACATTAAGTTAAGAATTAGTCCGAGCTTCTCTTACCATAAACCCATGTTTTATATAGGCGTTGTGTTGTGTGGTTTTGATTCGAAGAATTTATTCATACATAAGCGGGACTCTCCGATATCGCCCGAGTCGATGTTGAACCGCCCCTGACAACGACTCAAATTTTACGACGTGTATTTCAATGAAGGGATAATTTTTGTATCGGATAGTATCAATAATTTCCAAAGATCAGCTCTATGCATGGCCGTACGAAGCATTTCAAAAGTGAGGGGTCCAGACCTTGAATTTCGTTTCGTTTCGTAATGTATTTAAAAAATGGTCCATGATCTATCCAGAAGAAAATAGGGCACCGCTAAACCCGGCACATAATACGCCCGCATTTTGTTATCCAAGATGTCATACAAACAGGGTGATTCCTATATACCCCCAAATTTCGTTTGCGGGGGGGGGGGTGTATAAATATTTAATCGAATTGTGGTATTTAAAGTACCTTTGATACTGATAAAATAGTTCAGTTTTCCTATTCCATTGTCTGTACGTTAATTGTTCCTCAACCCAGACTTTTGCTTGAGCGTTGCACGCTGACTAACAGGGCGGTAGGGACTCTATGACGGGCCTTGTCTAAACCTTTTCAGAGGAGACAAGGTCCTGATCCTTGTCCCCTCTGAATGTTAGTCGGGACTCCTATTGATTAAGGATCTGAGCTCGGCTTACAGACGGGCAGAGCACGGTTTACTTATGTTGATGTCGCCTTACACATTTTTGATAGCAACATATTATTTTATATACGTTTCGTGTGTAATAAAATTTTTATGACCTCTCTTCTTGAGAAACCTGCTGATCCTTGTTCTCTGTATGGAGGGTTATTTATAAATTTTTAAATGTGTGTCCTTTGAGTGTGCTGTTTTTGCGGTGAGTGGGAAGGTGGGCACCCGTAAACCGGTTAACCACACCAATTGAATGACGTTTGTTACTTCAACTGACCGCCCTAAGTCGTTATCGTAACCGCAACACAAACGAATATTTTTGTATTGTCGTTTTCCGTGTATTTTCTACTATTATAATGTTTTGTGTATACGTCCTTGGTGTTTTTGTCATACAGCTTTGTCAGATGTCTTTAGTTTTCTCCTTTCTTCGTGCATCCATCATTTCCCATACTGAAATCAACCCCACCCCTTCTTTCATAAATACACCGGCAACAGTTGTATCAGATTTTGAGAAAATGTGAAATTTCCTGTTCTTTATGTACATCTTCATAATGTGATCTTTCTTTGTACCAAGTTTCATCAAAATCCACCAAAGAGTTTAGGAGGAGTTGCAAAGACCAGGTAATTTGAATAGAAAAATCAAAGTCCAAGGGTAATAATTTCTGTAACTTTTTTTAACAGCATTCCCCTTCATAACGTGATCTTTCTTTGTATCACATTCAGCAAAATCCATCGAAGGGGTTAGGAGGAGTTGCGAAGACAATGTATTTTGCGTAGAAGAATCTAAGAAACACTAAATCCAAGGGCCATAACTCTCGTAATTTTTGACAGCATTCCCTTTCTAATATGCACATCTTCATAGGGTGTTCTTTCTTTGTACCAAGTTACATCAAAATCTCCCAAGGGTCTAAGAGTTACAAAGACAAAGTATTTTAAAAAAGTCTAGGTAAAAAGTCCAGTATTCCCTTCCAATAAGCAAATATACATAAAGCGTTCTTTCCTTGTACCAAGTTTCATCGAATTCCCCAAAAGAGTTTCGGGGGAGTTGCAAAGACAAGATTGGTCGGACAGACAAGCGGACGACAGCGGTATGGCACAATACGCCCATATTTTTATTCGGGCGTATAAAAAGTGGGCCTCCTTCCCGATTCCTACGGTCCTTCTCGGACAATCACATGCATCCAATGTATTGGATAATCCAACGGAATCCGTATTATATTTGCCATCACTAGATATATTCGCACACAAAACAATTCGTACCTCTTGCATTCTCGTATATTTATCTTCCCTTCGAATACATCTTGTTTACAAGAGCGATTTTCTATCAAAATTTCGATATTCCGATTAACTCCCCCCCCCCTTTTTTTGTGATGATTTCTATTTTTCGGCGGCGTCGGGAATATTCCCCGTGTTTATAAGATTAATTTGCTCTGACCAAAACCTACACAATGACGATATAAAATGGGATATGGCCAGAGAATCTCGGGTTAACTCTAAAGTGTGAATGGTTTAACAACAGTCGATACCAGTAAAAAGTTATGACTAGTATGAATGGTGGGAAATCCATCCCAAATCGTCTCATTTGCTGTAGATACATGTGACGGCCAATCAACTAACAATGTGGAAGTCTAAAATTGCTTAGATATCTGTAGCATTGTAAGCATAGGTCAATGGAACCTGTCGTTTAATAAATAGCACTGTATGCCCTGTTGTCTTTTTATTATTATTTTCTCAAGGACTGAAACACATTTCTAAAATTTCCGATGACGAAATACACAAGATAATCAGTCTGAAATTCACCTCAAATGAACCGCAATTAACAAATCATCACTGCTAGATTACAACAACATACGACGAGCCCTGACATCGTTCCGCTGATATATTGGTAGGTTGTACTTACTGCAATTATTTCACAAAATTAGTTTCATATGTTGATGTGAATGATTTGTTCACTGCACTTCAATTGAGGTGAATTTCAGACTGATTATCATTGTCTATTTAGTCACTTGCGTTACATATATTTTGTATAAACCAGATTATCTTTTCAGATCGTACGATATACATCCACAAAATACAGGAAGAGTTCACCGTTTGTCACCTCTGGTCTAGCCTGGAATAATCCAGCATAACACCTAAATAAATCTGTCTTTACAAGTATTGAAAACTCAAGTTAACTCATCTCGGTAAATGGCACTGCTAATTATAAGGCCTTTAAACAAAATCGACAATTGAGATTGAACCCTGTCACTCGGGCATGGGACTTGAAATAAAACATGAATATAAAAACACCTAATTCCATCACGTTTTGAAATTATCTTTGACATACAAGTCAATAAATTTACACAATATTCACGATTCCTGGATCTGTGATAAAAGACTTGGTTCACATATAGTTGGTGAATTTTCATTTATTTTCAGATGTTTCACATCTGAGCACTGAATACATAATAATTGCAATAAATCCATATATTATTCATATTACAAATCAAGACAAAACACAGTTAAACACATTCAAATCCTGAATGTATAACATATGCCCCTCAATTTCAGAGACAAAACATGTTAATATACATCTTCCCAGATGAAGCTTGTGAAATGCGTCATTTTTCATTCTGGATATTCTCCTACAGTAACAGAACTTAGTGCCGTACTTCATCGCCTTCACCCAAGAAGATGGTCAGTATGTCATCGTAATAAACGCATATGTCATCATTAAAACGAAAAAAAAATTATAAAATATCAAAAGATCACATGAAATACTATCATCATTGTACAAACTGTCACGTTTTCCATTCACTTCCTGGAATCGCAGTTTCAAACATTTAGCAGATTTCTCTGATAAAACTTTAAATCTATTTCACACAGACAATTTCTGAGATACAAAATGTAATGCATGAACATATATACACTCTTTCATCACGTCAACAGACGTGAGCAAAAAGTGAGCAGAAATCAAGTATGCTAATATGCTAATGTTACCTTTACTCCCTACGATAAGATTCTAATGTTACCGCTACTCCCTACGATAAAGTTCTAATTTCTAAATCTTGTAGGTCATTTGCAAGGCAAGATGAATTACTACTGCAAAGTTCTTATTAAATCTATTTCAAATGCTGTTGATCTGACATTAAGGATTTTAGTAATAATAAGAGTGTTACTCTTCAGTTGACTTATATGAAAACAAAGGTAAATGTACATCTATGAGTAGCAAACTTCAGAACATAGATATAGACGATGAAGGGCCATTTTTCACACATATAAAAATTTCTGCAAGTAAAACTGATTATTCTTCATATATCTTTCAACATGTTAAAAATAGTAATCTTATTTCAACTTCAGTGGAACTTAATTCTGGACAATCCACTGCAATGGTAGGTCTCTTGTATCTCGCACATCAAAATTCAAGATTTATTTGGAGGCTATATTTTTAAAAACGATCTGAAGAAAAGATATTTTCTGAATACTCGATGACCACATTCTCCATGCACTGACAGAGGGAAGTCCATCTTGGATAACTACCAAGTCACATTCACACTACAAAAGCAAAATAGACATAACTCCCACAATAACTAACAACACAAAGTATAAAGCATTATGTAACACAGACATGGTCTGTTCATTGTAATAAGCTATATTAACACATCATCTAAACATTGCACATTTAAAATTATCACAAAAGAATAAAAATAGTGAAAAAATACTAACTCCAGCACAAATGATTTAAAATCAAAACAAAATCAATATATTAGGCAGCAAGATATACCTCATCTTATTCCTTTTAATGAGTTGTAAATTAAATTCACAATTGCAATATACATTAAGACACCAATTACTATATACAAATGAAGTAAATTGCCAACAGGTGTTAATAAACACCCCCCCCCCCATTTTCAGCATTCACTAAAAATCATTATGATGAGAGGGTGGGTGGAGTGCAGAAGAAATTCTAATTATGGTACTTTTTCAATTATGTTGTTGGTATTGTGAGTTATGTTTTTCGTGAAATAAAGTAAACTGAGCAAAATTTACACGTAAGATGTACAATATTCGGGAATTGGACATAAATAATATAAATTTTTAAGGTTTATGTGATGATGCATGCCTAAATATAATTTTCATGCAGTGAAAACAAAATGGGTAATATGACATTTTTTGAATGATTTACACATGTCTTTACAACGTAATACAAACACAATTACAATACATGGTCTTCCTGAGTTACAGAACATCTATTTTGTGTACACACATGACTTTCAAAACAAAATTCTTTTCATATTTTCAAGATATCAATTTGAATATTCTTTTGTTAACAGAAGTCTGCAATAGCATACAGTACACTAGTCCTGCAAGAACAGTTTTATTTATTCATGTTACTTTATTAAATGATGTAAATCAGGGACTTATATATCCAACGATATATAAGTCCTTGTGTAAATATATACTTATATATGTATATACATATATATATATATATATATATATATATATATATATATATTTCTAGAATTTAACAGTACTGTATAAACTTAAATCTGTCTGGGACTGAAATGAATAAAACAGCAACTATCATATTCAAAAGAACTTTTTCCTTTCTTATGAATTCCGATAATCATACACAATGTCAAAGGTAAAATTTTTTACCTTAGTGTAATATTTCTGAGAGAAAGTACTTTGAATATAAAACAGTCCAAGAATTCAATTATCTTAACATGGGATATTGGAAATGGAAATACCAGGAAGACTAAACAAATTTCAAAACTGTTTGAATAGTTAATTCATATATATATATATATATATATATATATATATATATATATATATATTTTTTTTTTTTTTTTTTTAAATTTTGAAGTTTGAGGGAGGGAAATTTTGTCAATAAATAACCTTGTCTACCTTGATTACTTGTAACAGTGAGTCTGGATAAGAAATTATATCAAATACCGGTTATAATAAATTAAAATGTCAGCAGAACTTCTTTAATAGTTGGGCACTATATTTTTTTGTACAGAAGGCCATTTTGAAGCATTGAATACTCAGGAGACATGAATAAATATTAAATGATGTAAACAGACATGTTTTTAATAACTATACATATAACAAAATGTTGGAAATGATCTTTCCATTTTCTACTTTATGAATATACCGGGAAATATTCTCAGACATATCTGAAACATAAATGTATTGTATAGATATCAATGTTCACATTCTGTGGCGACAATATAGACACATTCACAAAAACATAAAAAGCTTGGCTTTATCACAATAACTTGCAATGGAATGAATGGATGATATACAAAGGAGTGAGAGACATGTATATATACTTTGTGTCAACTAATGCCCTAGCCAAAAGCCAATTAGAAATCCTCTACAAGCCTACCACACAAGTTCATGCAGTTATCATCTGTGAATATTAATAAAGATCTTAAGCTGAAAAGATCAAGGTCAAACGACATCAACAATGTCTCATGCTAAATATGAAAGCCCTAATGTAAACTGTTATGGAATTGTATGTCAGGTTAAAGTTTTGTGACAAACACAAAGATCAGAAGTTATGTTTTTAATATAAACTATGAAGGCAGAAATGGAAAAATTCTAATAAATAATATTAAGTCAAACCTTAAACCCTTCCTTTCTGTTCAATTTTTTCCTGTTGATTTCTTATTTCAAAGAAAAATGTATCAAACGTAAGAAATTTAGCCTGCATCTAAAATAAACAGATACATACACTGCAACATATCATGCTTCTTGATGTGGTTTTTTTTTAAAAAAATGTTTACCCATATGTGAAAGAACCTGGACCTCATTCCAGTTCTCATCTGCTGTCCAAAAGCCTTGGTATGGATAGGTAAGACTTTTTTAACATGCCATGCATATTTGTGGCATAGGCTCTGATTGGATGTCACATTTATTGAATGCACACTTGAAATATTTATTGAATTCACAAATACAAGAACCTGTAAGTTTGTGATGAGGAGCTGAGCTAACTGAGCATAAAAATTAAACTGGGCCATGACAAATCTTACAAATACAATCATTAAACATATAAAACATATTTATGCAAGCAATACATAAATAAACAACACCAAGTTTTCTCTGTTTTACAGGTTCAATTTTCAAAAATGGATTATTCATTCTCCTCCAAGTTTCATCACACTTTTCAAAAAAAAAAAATCTTAACCTTACTGTTACACTTAATCATAAAGAAATATAAAAAATTCTGTGCGAGTTGCATTTGGCATAAAAATCGTACAAGTATTCAAATCATCACTCAGAATACACATTTTCCAATCAGTGAGTTGTTTGAATTAAGTATACATAATATTTTTCACATAATAAAAAAGGAATACACAATATCAAAATTTCCTCCCTCCCGTCCATTATCAAAGTGATAAAGTCAATATGATATAGGCCAGGAGGCCAAAAATTCCCAATATTGAGTATACCTGTTTTTATTACAACCCGTGCGCTTCCCTTTGGAAGTCTTGTAGTACTTTCTTTTATCATAAATTAAATCATAACCTTGTTCTTGTGAAATTGAAACCTATTTGTATTATCCCAGTTTTTTTTTTCCTGAGAAGCAATTTCCATTAAATGAACAAATTCATGATGATAAAAGACAAAACTTATAACAATGATGATTTGGTAAATCTGAATAAAATCTTCTGTATCAAACAGAAAAAACTGAATGAAGATATATGTTGCACATTTATGTCTGTAAATCATTATCCTGAATTAAACTTTACTCTGAACTTTTGTTCCAGATCATAAAAGGTAACGTTCATTGTATTTCTGTTTCATTTTACATTTAATAAAGTACACAGTTTACAAAATAATATAAGAAATATTTACATGTGGATACTCATTTACCGAAGGTAGCGTATTCTTAAAGTCTGGACAAAAACCTGAAAATCTATATTGGAACAACAAAACAAATTTCTATTTGCATGTAATAGAAAAGAAAGTGAAGATATTTTGAAATTATACAATTGTGAAAATAAAAACACCGAGCTAATGGCATTCTGTTATACATACTCTGAACAACAATACATTTTCTGTGATGTTCTGAACAACAATAAGTTTTGACCTATTATCATGTTGATAAATTTACAGTTCAATGGCTGTTAACATTCAAACCCTGAGTTATGTATTGAGGCAAATAGAGTGTTAACAAATGAAATGAAGGATCAATAATGATAATGTATTACAATAAGTCTGTGAATAATAATACCCCCTTTCCACAAAAAACCTACCCTCATTTGATGTTAAAAATTCTTAAAGAGACAGATAAACCATCTGGTTTCTTTGCGCAAGATTCTAGGTTTAAGATATGAATAGATGTCTGACCAATAATGAAAAACATTCATATCATACACAAATCAACTTAAGTCATTTCTTTTCACATTTTACTAATTTTGTGACTGAATTTACATTTTAGTGGGTGAGAAAATTGCTAGTATTTTCAATATACATTAAAAGAACTTTTATCAAAAAATAATCAAGATACCCTGTGAATAAACTCTTATGAATGAGATTTATGACTCATGAAACCGATGAAGTGTATTATATGGAAAAAATATTAACACAAAATTGAGATTTTACTTTGATTTCTGCTCTTTCATTATTAGTATCAACTATTTGTGGAACTGTGAAAGAAGTGTAAGTATTTTGATTCTATTAATGCTTTCTAATGTTCAAAAAAATGCGGATGTAAGTTTTAAAAGGAATCTCATTAATTACATATAATTTCTCTGTTTGATATGCTTGTTATTTTCACATTAGCATATACTCCAATATGCCGAGTACATATATTATACACCATAGCGTACAATATTTTACTCTTTCCTGATCTTTGTCTTGTAATCTCACTAAAAACATTACCATTGTCACTGCATAGAGATTCACCATACATTAAAGATAGGGTTTGTTATTTTGAGGGATTTAAAATTCAATTTCAAATCGATAAAAGTATTTCTCAAATTCTGTACACTGTATACTTTTATTTGTTTTGAACTCCTTCCTTCCTTTTAATTCAAACAGTTAGAGTATCTATCCATTAATATTTTCCTCCAGTAATTCATACAGCATATTTCTTCTCAACTGGTACATGCATTCATACTTCAGCACCTAAATCTAAGACACCATGTTCTGCAACTGGCACATACTTCTCTCCAATGTTGACAAGAAGTATGACTTTGTCTACATGTGAGCGTTTGATTGTCTCTCTATGACAGGGGATCCATTTATGTACCACAGATCCCTCCATTCCTTTCATGGGTGTCCAGCCATGCCATCCACTTTTTCCTCCATTTTGTCGCCATTCTTCATTTGGCCACTGAACGTCAATCCTTCGTCCTAGATTAATATTGTCATACACCAGATTCACATCCACTATCTGTAATATAAAAATCACTTTCATTAAAATACTTCAGTCAAGTTTATATCTTCATTTTGAAAATAAGCAGTACAAGTTCTACCTAACAAAAGACAAAATCATAAATGAGTCTTGGTTTAAATCAATTTTGTAGGACTTCGAAAATTAGTACTAAAGGGATAAATTTCAATAAAGACAAAATTTCATTGCAAAGCAGAACATCCCTTTACATGACCTTGACCTTGATGATTGTTTTTTACATTATAAACACCCCAAGTTATACAAATGTGATTTGCAAAATGTGGTTACACGATTTCAGTAGAACAGACACATGAAAGAACTGACAGATTACCATCAGCATTTCTATATCTCTTGGCTACAAGGCACTAAAGTTGATGAATACACGTTGAAACACAGATGCATGAAGCAGCAACAATGCCAATATGGTTCTCCTTTTCAAATAGATCCATGCCTAAACCAGTACCTAAATGCCTAGATCTTTGTTTGGCATATGAATGTTAGCTTTCTATAAGAGATTTACTATGTGTACCTAACCTCATTTAAATTGGATTTATAACATTAACAAAAGTAATTTAAACTTTTCAACATTAATGCATATTATCTACTGAAAACTGACTACATATAAAAGGCACTGTTCTGCATTTAATACATGATTTAAACCTTACCCTGACTCTTTGAGACAGTGTTTCTTTATTTGAGGTAGTTTCTGAAATGAAACCAGCAAATGATACAAGGGTGTGAGGTTTTCCAGCAGAACTAGCAGTTGAGACTAAACTTCCTCTATTGCCCAGTGTTTGCAGTGCTATTTCTTGCTGGTTGGTGGGAGTGGAGAGAGTGGAGCGTGTGTGCCCTGCAAATGTGAATAGTAGAATATAATGGTGGAAACTTTGAGCTATGCTATAAGGACTTGAAGTAATTAAGTGTAAAATACAAATTCAGTACTTATTCTTGAATTTCATTTGGGCAAATACACTAGACATGAATGACCTAGGAAGTTTGGTTGATAAATACATTTCAGTTACTGTTAAAGTTAGCTTGCAATAAACTTCAGTGAAATCCTAACTCATGGCCTGGCTCAAATTCATGATCACATCAGTGACAACATTTGTGCCAGGGACATGTTGAAATACAGCATACATGTAAATGACTGAATATATGTATTTGTCAAAGTTGTAAAAAATAACACAATGTTCTTCTCTTACATTTACTTATTACATCTTTGTTGGTATCACTGCCATTAATCATAAATAAAACTTTCATCCTGAACAGATTTATCTATCAGTTTAAATGTTCTGGGACAACTCGGTCTCATTGACTTGAGTGAAAGTCACCAAGCACAAATAGTGACATAATAATACATGAAAGGAAAATGCCTACCACACTTCAGAATTATCTGTACTGTTTAATTTTAAGTATTTTATATGGTTTATGAAAAAGGGCAATATAATATAATCAATCACTTCTTTGTATAGGGATGGGGAGATCTGACCATCATTTCAGATTTGCAACATTCATGATTGTAAGCCCCACTGTGGACTGTAAATTTTTGTCAGTTGGGTGGAATTTTACCGCCTTGTACAAAGTGGTGACAGATTCTATTGATCTAGTACTCTATTTCACTTGAGATGGATTAAAGTACATGTTTCAAAGTCCAAAATTTCTTTTCTCTTAAAGTCTTACCAAGAGCTGAAGCTGCCCCAGTTTGTGTACATGATATGGAATAAGGTATACTCTCCTCAAAACCAGAGCTACTACCGGCACATGTTGCACCACACTTACGTCGTACACTGAAATATTGTTAAAATATACTTAAAAACTCACAATCATTTGATCTCTTCTTTGTACACACAAATGGTTTAACTTTCACAAATTATACTATATTCCCAAGTTAAAAGAATTTCATTGCAAATTATTTTCAAACTCTCCCTTAAATATGAAAGTTTAAATAAAGGCTACAAGCAAATTCAGAGAATTGTGGTCCCCCTCTTTGAGGGTTCTATCAGTAAGGGTGCAGTGATCTGTGACATACTGTCATGGTTGTGCATGTCTACAAACACACATGCCAAATATGAAGGTTCTACGTCTTACCGTTAAACAATAACTTTGAAGTAGGTCAAAGGTCACGGTCAAGGTCACATGATAAAAAATTCTGGTTCCAACGGAAAGGTATTACAGTTAGGAACAAACATGCAAAATATGAAGGCCTTATGTCTTAGGGTTAAAAACTTACATTTAAGTAGGTCAAAGATCATGGTCAAGGTCACATGATAAACATTTTGGAACCAACGAAAGCTAATGCAATTAGGAACACACATGCCAAATATGATGGCCCTACCTCTTACGGTTAAAAAGTTACATTTAAGTAGGTCAAAGATCTTGGTCAAGGTCACATGATAAAAATTTTTGTGTCAACAGAAAGGTAATGTAATTAGGGACACACATGCCAAATATGATGGCCCTACGTCTTACGGTTAAAAAGTTAAAGTTTTTGTGACAGACAGATGAATGAGATTTAATGTCCCCATGCTTTTGCAAAAAACTGGGGAAAATGAACTCACACAGTAAGGTAAAAAACTGTGTAGATAAAATTTACAAATATATTGTATTTAATTACATGTGGTAATTCATGTTTAAATGCAGATTTATCCAAAACTTTACATTTAAATCATGTAATTTTATGACCTTTATTGAAACTTGATCCAGACTCTTGATTTTACTTACTTTACCCACAGGTTCTGGAAGAAGCTTTTAACATTAGCTAGAATGAATTCTCCACCCATGATGGAACCAAGTTCCACATGAGTGGAGGAGTAAGAGGTGGTTAATGGAGAAACATAGATAGGATATCCTATGGGCTGATCACATGAGGAGTTTATCATGTTGCGTAAGGCTTGTTTGGCATTTTGGATGCTGCCCCTCTCAGGATTTCTGTTGCGTAGATAAATCAGTTCTTGCTGCTGCCCTGCCCATAAACCACGTACACATTCTCTGTTTACCTGAAATTATATTTAGACAGCATTTATAACACTGCAGAAGAATTATACTGTCATCTTTTTTTCTTTTAAATGAAGAATTTCCTTTCTATACATCTTTTTTCCTTTTAAATGAAGAATTTCCTTTCTATACATAAATTTCACTGAAAACTACTTAGTTTCATTCAAGAGTCTACCGGTACTGTATCTACAACCTGTAGTAAAACCAATCTATATCAAAACTTTATCTGCCCTCTATAGACAATTTCTCCATTAGTTGTTGTCTAAATGAGGTTTATGTAAAGGTTTTATGTACAGCTTTACTATTCTCAGAAACATGAACTGATACATTAGTAATATGAAAGATTCAATATGCACCATACCTTTACAACCCTAAAAGTAAGAAACTTTTTGTTCAGCATGATGATCTTGTACTCATCTGATCCTTCCACATCAAACACATGTCTGAAAGAATATTCACAAATTAGTCAATCCAGATGTCAACATAAATGTGTAAGTACAAGGATCTTATAAATGCCAAATCAGTCCATCAATGGTACTTCCCTATAACCAAAAGGACCATCCATGCCAAATTAGTTCATCAATGTACTTCCTTATTACCAAAAAGACCAATAGCCCATTTATCATGATTCAAACTTTTCAATTTTCCAAATCTAATCAATAACCACGCTAGGGAGATTTAATCCTTTGGTTTTGTTTTTTACGTAAATTTCAATTTGTTCAAAGTTTTAACATTTGACCTAGTCCGGCGCCATAAACTGAGAATATACTTAAGTCATAATTTCATATTCTTCTGTTCATCAATGAATTGATAACTGGGATTTGGATTTTATTTATTTTAATTCTATTGATAAATAGAATAATATTAAACAATTCTGCATCAGAATTTATTTGAACGTTTAACGATGAATAAATCAAAATGAAATACTTGACTCGAGTATACTCTCAGTTTATGGCGCCGGACCCTGACCTTTGATAACCTTACAGTAGGTAAATCTTGATATAACAATGTGATATCAGTGTTTTATATGGTAATACACCTCACAAGTATGTTCCTTTTATTGAAGAAACATTTCATTGGGAAAAATGGGTAGCAAGAATTTAACACTAAATAGGAGAATGATTAAGATGAGTTATTAGCTCCTTGTTTAATTAGGTAGATCCCAGAAGCAAGTAAGAAATGATATAAATGTTGTACAATAATCATTAAATGAAGTTACATATTTGTATGGCTTATAAGCAGTGCTGAGATATGTCAAGTTGCAGTCATGTGTATACCATTCACTGTAATATATTTTTGGAAATAAAAGATTTCTCTTGAAGGATAGACAATCAAACATACAGAATCCCCCTGTACACAAAGACCAAGAGTTAACATATAACTAACATACTGTTCATTGATTTTCTATTGTAATGCAAACACATAAATAACACGAAATTTCATTGGATGATTTTCTATTGTAATGCAAACACATAAATAACACGAAATTTCATTGGATGATGAAAGTAAATTTGAGGCATGTAAATACTCGATTACATTCCACAAATTAAAATTTGTATTAATGCCTGTTACAAATGCCTGTCAATATAAATAAATATGGCAGATTTCGAGAACATACCAGGTCAACCTCTAGTGAATTCACCACGATGTTTTTCACTATACTGAAATTCTGAGTTGGATTTAGTGAACAGAAAATATTAGACAAGAGGATAGCTGAAACATATAGTGGACGCTGAGAGGAACGATTAGCTTTCTCCCAGGTAAGCTAGAGAGTTTTCATGAAGACGGATTAGGATGCGCATGTACAGATGACACAAATGACGAATGCTATCGATCGATGACTATCGTTTTCAAAAAGAATGAAGCTGTTTCATTCAATTACCTTTTTTTTATCACGTAAGATATTTACTGCAAAATATGAAATACTTTGTATATAATATGCATATAAGTAAACTGGCACAATCAGCTGTTTGAATTCTTCCCCTTTAGACTTCTAACATGCAATATACACAGTTTGCATTAAGATAGGGATAATATGATTATGTTTTAAAATTTCTGGCATGTAATCGGTGATTTACAGGTTGCAAATATTCACTTCTAGACTCTGCTAACATGTCGTCCAAAAGCTCAATTTGTGAACTGTAAATCACTGATTACATGCCGGAAATATGAAAACACAAGGATGTTCTCCTGTAATTTACAAGCATTTCTTCAGAATGATCATACAGGGTGTCCCATGGTATTTGTTACTTCCTTAAAGCTTTTTCATTTCTTGGGGGATTTTAATTATTTTTATACCAAATTAACATGCATAAAAGACAGTTTTTTGTGATTAAATTGTAAGAACTGCTGAAAACATCGCAAGTCTTCAAGAGGTCATTACAGAAATGCCACAAAGATCGGTCAGAAAGATTTCAGGTGATATTACAAACATAGTAAGTCGTTCAAGTGCTCATAGAATGCTACGCTATGATCTGAAATTGACACCATATAAATGCGGCTTTGAACAAGAAAAACCATCGCCACTGAGCAAGCGAAAAACCAGACCATCATTTGGAAAAACCTCTGCACAATAATAAAGTCACAGTTTGGGCAGTACTAAGCAAGGGCGGGATCATAGAGCCATTCTTCTTTGAAGACACAGATGGACAGATACAATAAATAGTAAACGTTATCTGAAGATTTTGAAACAGAAATTTATTCCAGCTTTACCGACGCAGGGGTTTGATCCCCATCACATTTGGTTTCAACAAGATGGTGCAGCACCACACACCTCTGGGTTAGTGCTCAAGTGGCTCGAGTAGACATTCGGAGACTGAGTTGTTGCTCTAAAGACACAGCACGCATGGCCCCAACACTTAACCAACTTGAGTCCATTAGACTTTTATTTGTGGGGATACTTCAAAGAAAAAGTATGCAACCCATGTCCTGCATCTATATGTGAACTTAATATGAATATAAAAAGAGAAATCAGATGCATCACCACTGAAACTTGCAAAGCTGTTATTGACAATTT
This sequence comes from Pteria penguin, assembly GCA_035048485.1. Taxonomy (NCBI): domain Eukaryota; kingdom Metazoa; phylum Mollusca; class Bivalvia; order Pterioida; family Pteriidae; genus Pteria; species Pteria penguin. Next base: position 23,529,623 of record CM068587.1, on the reverse strand, counting down.
CCAATGACGCAATTATCACACAAAAGGGACGTCACGTGGAACATATATTTTATAAAAGATGTAATATTTCTCGATGCTTTTTGTTATTTTATGTATACTCCATAAAACTTTTTCATATTACATGTACCTTTTATGTGATATTATTTTTGTATATATACTGTTTTCATAAATATGTATAATAAACATTGAAAGTAGTAACAGATATTATGGGACACCCTGTACATCAAAGCATGCTACGGTTCAATCTATTAATTACTATGGCGAAATTTCTATTTCATTTGAGCATACCTTAGAGCCAGTAATGATGGTGTATTAGATAGTACAGCATTTCTCCATTGTGGGTCCGCTTCATGGGAGATAACCATGCTCTGTTCATAGTTACTAATGGCATTGTACAGTGTTTCATGGTCCTCATATTCATCAGTGAATAAGTAATAATCCTAAACAAAATGTCAGTTACGATACATTTATGAAATGTCTCATATTTTAGTGATGAAACAGTATTTTTTTTACAAACTTTTTGCAAAGACATTTTTTGTATAGTAAAGTTAAATAGTCTTTGTAGTTAAGTAAATAGATGTAGATCATTTAAATGTCATTAAATTTTCTTTACTATTCTAGTCCTACAAAAATATTTTCGACAATTTGTTGTTTTTTAAGAAATATTTGTGTTCCTAAATGTCTAAAGACCATGAGCTTCAGTAGTACTAATTTGATATACATTTTCTATTATTAAACCATATTCATTTACTGAAACATTAAATACAATATATCTGCAGTGGTAAGTATATCTATACAATACTTTCATGTATATACAGCAGAAGATTATACATATTCAAAAGTATTCCACACAAGCATATCACAAGATGGAATCTTTTGGTACATCATAACAAGACACTACACATGTACCTGGTGAAGCTCAAGACACTACACCTGTACCAGGTGAAGCTCAAGACACTACACATGTACCAGGTGAAGCTCAAGACACTACACATGTACCAGGTGAAGCTCAAGACACTACACCTGTACCAGGTGAAGCTCAAGACACTACACATGTACCAGGTGAAGCTCAAGACACTACACATGTACCAGGTGAAGCTCAAGACACTACACCTGTACCAGGTGAAGCTCAAGACACTACACATGTACCAGGTGAAGCTCAAGACACTACACATGTACCAGGTGAAGCTCAAGACACTACACATGTACCAGGTGAAGCTCAAGACACTACACATGTACCAGGTGAAGCTCAAGACACTACACCTGTACCAGGTGAAGCTCAAGACACTACACATGTACTAGGTGAAGCTCAAGACACTACACATGTACCAGGTGAAGCTCAAGACACTACACATGTACCTGGTGAAGCTCAAGACACTACACATGTACCAGGTGAAGCTCAAGACACTACACATGTACCAGGTGAAGCTCAAGACACTACACCTGTACCAGGTGAAGCTCAAGACACTACACATGTACCTGGTGAAGCTCAAGACACTACACCTGTACCAGGTGAAGCTCAAGACACTACACATGTACCTGGTGAAGCTCAAGACACTACACCTGTACCAGGTGAAGCTCAAGACACTACACATGTACCTGGTGAATCTCAAGACACTACACCTGTACCTGGTGAAACTTAAGTCACTATATAAGTACCTGGTGAAACTTTAGACACTACAAAGGTACATGGTGAAGCTGAAGACATTACACATGTACCTGATGAAACATATAATATTACACATACACTTGGTGAGGCTTAAGAAACTACATATGTACATGGTAAAGCTTAAGACACTATACATGTATATGTACTATGTGAAGCTTAAGACACTATATATGAACCTGGTGAAACTTAAGACACTACACATATACCTGGTAAAGACTAAGACACTACATATGTACCATGTGAAGCTTAAGACACTACAAATGTATCTGCTCAGACTTGAGACACTACACATATAATTTGTGAAATTTAAGACACTACACATATACCTGGTAAAGCATAAGACATTACATATGCACACTGTGAAACTTTAGACACAACAAAGACACATAATGAAGCTTAAGACACTACATATGTATCCATTGAAGCTTAAGACACTACAAAGGTACCTGCTGAGACTTCAGACATTACACATATACCTTGTGAAACTTAAAACACCACATATATACCTGATAAAGCTGAAGACACTACATGTCTACCATGAGAAGCTTAAGACGCTACATATGTACCTGGTGAAACTTAAGACACTACACATATACTTGGTAAAGCTTAAGACACTGCATATGTACCCAGTGAAGCTTAAGACACTACAAAGGTACCAGCTGAGGCTTAAGACACTCCACATATAACTTGTGAAACTGAAGACACTACACATGTACCTGGTGAAGCTTAAGTCACTATATATGTACTATGTGAAACTTTAGACACCATAAAGGTACATGGTGAAGCTGAAGACATTACACATATACCTGGTGAAATTTAAGACACTATAAATGTACCAGGCAAAGCTTAAGACATTATACATGTACCTGATGAAATATATAATATTACACATATACTTGGTGCAGCTTAAGAAACTACATATATTCCTGGTAAAGCTTAAGACACTATATGTGTACCGGGTGAAGCTTAAGACACTACATATGTCACCAGTGAAGCTTAAAACACTACAAAGGCACATGATGATGCTTAAGACACTACATGTGTACTGTGTGAAGCTTAAGACACTACAAAGGTACCTGCTGAGGCTAAAGACACTACACATATACCTTGTGAAACTTAAGACACTACATATGCACACGGCGAAACTTTAGACACAACAAATGCACATAATGAAGCTTAAGACACTACATATGTATCAAGTGAAGCTTAAGACACTACAAAGGTACCTGCTGAGGCTTAAGACACTACACATATACCTTGTAACACTTTAGACACTACAAAGGTACTTGGTGAAGCTTACAACACTAAACATGTACCTGGTGAAGCTTTAGTGCCATTCTGATGCCAGGGGCAACAACTCTTCTCAGAAGCTCCATGTCAGCAAATACCCATTCATCATGAGGAGAGGTGATCCTAAAATCTCCTTTGAACAATGCATGGAGTCCATACAGGAAGAAATCACCACTGAAAATAGCAACATAACAATTATATTAGACCTATACTCCAGTGATGTTGCAAACATGACTTACAACCAAGGATCTCTTATATAGATTAGATTAATTAGTTCAGCTGATTAGGGTTTATTCGAGAAATGATAACTCTTACTTAATTCAAGTTTATTTCTGAAGTTCCAATTAACTGTAACAAGTTTCAATTAAACTGTATACTGAACTCCTGAAAACCAGAAACATTTTTTTGTGCCCCTAAGTTCAATTTAACCAAACTAAACTGTACATGAAATAGATAAACAGTGACTATAGGTAATCAATGATAGCTAACATAGTTAGTAATTCCTATTAAATCTCCATTATACATCAGATGTAGAGTAAGAATGTTTACCATGTTGCAGCATTGTTGTATGTGGCTGTACCTAAAGCTCTCCTGCCAAGAAGACTCAGGCAATAACACAGTGACACAAGGGATGATGATTTCTCACTGCCCGTCCCCTAGTATATGTGGTAAAGATTTTTATTTTGGCAAGTTGATATAATTGATTAAAGCTTTGAAATGAACAAAAAGTTTGTTCCAAGATATTCTTGATTTCGTTTATCTAAATGGTACACATATCTCACTTGAAAATTGCAGTTATACAATGAACTTTATAAAAGATTGTTCTATGCGTGCTTGCTGTTACTTCATTTGAAAAGCCTCACTTAATCTTTTGAGATCTTAAATATAAACTTAAGTCAAAAAGCTACAATCGGTCAAAACATTTTTAGGGTATGCAGAATTCATAAGTAAAAGCATGTTGAGTGTAGAATAACACAGACAAAGGGTTAATAATTACCAGTTGTCTTCGATTGGAGCAATACTGAATCCATTCCAGGTAGATGTTACAGAAGGCCGTACGAGACACACCTTTGAGTTTCACATCATAGTCCCAGTCTGTTGGCATGGTGAACACTGGGTCAACATCCACAAAGTTTTCTGCCAGAGTGGACTGCAGATGCTCTGTAATGGATTCCACTTGCAGCCATGCCTCTAAATGTGGAGAGCGAACTGTGTAGTAAATGATGCTCTGAAAAATAAGGAATTTGTTAAATAAAACAAACATCTGTAGCTCCACTGCTAATATCAAAGAGAAACAGAATCTCTTGTTTTTTAAAACAGTAAAATCACACCAAAATATTGATATTTCTATGTTAGATAGCAATACTCAATGTGATATGATAATTAGGTATAATTGTAATAGCAATACTGACCATGATATGATAATTAAGTATAAATGTAATAGCAATACTGACTGTGATATAATAATTAGGTATATACATATTATGGTAAAACTGATCATATACTAATTATCTATACATTTAATAGCAATACTGACCATGATATAATAATTAAGTAGCACTTTCCGGGTATCAAACCCATGTACCATGGTGGCAGCACTGTTTTCTGAGATACTGTATCCCTCTAGCACATACTTTGTGACTACTACTTCCCAAGCTAACCATCTTTGATTGAAGGCTGCATTTACAGATAGGAAGTGGGGCAAATGACCTGGCTCACAACAGCAAAATCCTGCAAAACAGTCATGTACTACATATAGCATTGAAAATAAATGCAACCTTGAAATCTGTATTAGTATTGCCCCTGTCACTTTTTAAAGTCTAGATGAAACCTATTTTAAGATTCATTTTATACATGAAAAAATCACAATATTTCTCAAACAATGGTCAGTCTAATGTATGATAGATTAATTTTTATAAGCACCTAAACAAAACAGAGAATTTTCTTAGCTTAACTTCCAAACATAAAATATTAAACAATACGATTTCCATCCCTTTTTGCATACCTTCATTATCTTCCACACCCTCTGTGATAGCTTCTACTTCTCTCTGCTGACAATAGGTCCCTGTAATATTCAATTGTATGTAATATATTTACATATATCAAAGTTTTACCTTCTTCATACATGTAATAACATTACTGAATTTGAATGGTAATTGTTGTGGATTAACAGCTTGCCAGTAGGTGTAGTGCTTAGTGGTGGTTTGGCCACTCCCTTTATTAAGAAAAATACATCACAGAACTTAGCAGCCTATAATAATAAAGTGTATTTGGAGGAAAGTAAACATATCAACAGCCACTGCCCATCTCTATATACATGGGAGAGTGAGAGAGAGGGAGAGAGATATCAACAGGCAGATAAATAGATATGTGTGACAAACAAATGATCATAAAATATCATGAAGCCTGTTTATGCATGGATATTTACGAATTATTAAGTCTTTGTAGCAATATTCATTTTCTAAAATTCTGCAAAATTTTGTTAAAGTCCTTGAAATTGTATCATATAATGCTCTTAAAAACTTCTTGTCTCTTTACCTCTGAACTCCAGTCCTCTCAGCTGGAATGTAATTAGACCATTTCCCATCTCTATCACATGGACCAGAGCATTGAGGTAGTCAGAGGCCATGATAAAGCAGTCCCCTTGTTCAGCATTCCCCCATCGGCCCAGCATTAAGTCTCCACAGAGACTGTGTTGTAAAGACCTTGTCAGATGTTCATAGAAGATGGAATTCAAATTGTTATCATCAGCACCTGAAGAAACAAACATCTGTCTTAAAAAGGTAGACTTACAGAAGCAGCCAAAGGATTTCTCACATACACCTATAACTGTTTTTCATGAATAACCTAATTTTCAGGATGATTCTTACCAAGATTATTGGTGACAGCATCTGCCTGATGCAATGCACAAAAACTTAGACCTACACGACGGACCATACCGAAGCAGTACGGTATCCTTTATGCACCACTTCTACAATGACAAGGGACTTTGTTTTAAGTATTTCATTCAAAACACAGAACACCAATGAGTCACTGGTGGGGCCTGAACTTAGGACCTCTCAGTATCTAAGCATCTATCAACTGAACTAAGCCAGCTCATAGAGAAAAATGAAAGGAGTGGAAGATATTCAAATAGCAGGGGTAATGTCCAATAAATTGGTCTTTACATTTCATTTGAACATGCACAGTTTTTTTAATAAATCTATAATTCTATTATTTATAATTGGTTTGAGGTGTGGGATATTTTACAATACTTTTGTCTATTGTGCTACCATGATACATGTATTACAAGTATGAGGACAATTTAGCATGTACTTTTCTATACAGTCCTGTAGAGAAATTTACAGCAGACATTTTACCTTGTTTATTGTATCATGCCATACCCTGGTACTTATCCCTGTGGTGCACGCAAGTGCTTCAGAGTAGAGGAACGGGAGTACCTGGAAACCAACCTTCAGTGGGTACAATGGCATACCTTGCAGCTACACTTGATTGAAATGGACTTGAACCCAAACTTGACAGTTGTTGGAGGTTATAGTTTAGCCACTGACACCAAGCAATGCCCTCCATTAAACAAATGTGGTACAAGTTTACATGACAAAAGTTGCTCTATACATGTACATCACAAAAACATTGCATAGGCGAGTTTTACATCAAAATCTAATTTCATGAGATGATATACAGATAGTGTGTTGCCTATTAAGCTAACACATCAGAAAACTATAAATAGCCAGATGTTAAATACTCATAGGATATATTACCTGGGTTCCTATCCAGTTGTGAAGAAAGTCTTGTATTTGAATGGTCTACCCTTTTTGTGCTGAAAAAATTTAAACAAAACTGTATTGATAGTATTCATGAATTATATCATAAAATTGAATATGAAATGTTGCCAATTGTTTAGTAACACATTTCAGTAGCGGAAGCAAGCCGGTGTGGCCTAGTGGATAAGGTGCTCGGCTCGTGATCGAGAGGTCGCGGGTTCGACTCCCGCCCGGGGCACACCGGTGTTCTGTCTTTCGGATGAGACAGTAAAAACCGAGGTCCCGTGTCACGGTAGGCGTGGCACGTAAAAGATCCCTCACTGCTTCGGGTGGGTCCGTTGCAAAGGTCTAAATTTGTATGCAATGCATCAGGCAGATGCCGTCACCATATACGTGAAATAATCGTGGAGTGACGTAAAACAATAATCAAACAAACAAACAAACAGTAGTGGAAGCTACATATCTTGATTCTCATTCACTATTCCAACCAATCAACCTCCTTTTTGCCTATTGTGACAAAAAAGAACACATGGAATCAATATATGTACCAGTAAATGAAATGCATGTATTACATAATGATATAGCACTTAAAAGTTACAAGAATACCAGTAAACTTATAGATGCTCCCCGAACGGCAGTTATACTTATAATGCAGGAAATTGATGAAACAAAAAATCAGTAAAACTGATGGATGCTCCAAGAAGCACAGCAATAATGAAGGAAATGAATGACTTAATATATAGGAAATCATTGTATTAATTGATGATGATTTCAAATCTCAATGTATCATATGGATATCCAATTGAGTCAACTGTAGAACTACACATGATCACATTATCTTAAACTAAAATGAGTAAGCTCGACCTTGGTTAGTTATGAAATAAAACTTTCTATCGTGACCTTGACCTTTAAGAAATAACCTTGAGTGACCTTTGTCCAACGCCCTTAACCTAAATAACATTTTGGTGAAGTATGATCAAATTCTGATGGAAGGTGTAGGAGATATAAGTACTTCATGGTATTTTAAGTCATAGTAATAAGTGACTTTGACTTTTCAGAAATGACCTTGAGTGACCTTTGACCAAAAGCCCTTAACCTAAATAACATTTTGGTGAAGTACGATCAAATTCTGATGAAAGGTATAGGAGATATGAACTCAGACCTATGGAGAGACAGTCAGAGACACACAAACACATGGACACGACAGTGACTATATGCTCCCTGGAAATTTTTCGGGGAGCATAAAATCTTCAGCATGACTGAATAGTTTCACATAGATTTAATGCTGCTGATTAGGTACTCATTATATTCTAATGATAGATAAAAAAATGTAACTTAGAGAGGATTCACTTTCACATTATCTTTCATAATTCAATTAATTCAAAGCTTTCATAATCAGCAGGACTGGAACTTTATGCAGTAATAGGTCAGTTTAAATATAGAGTTGGAAAAATTGTCAAATAATATGATTATTACTTTTTCGTGAGATAAACATGTATATTACACTTACATTAACATAAATCACAAATAAACAAGAGATGTTTGTAAAGCACATATGCTCTCCTCACTTCCTGGTACTATATTGTACATATGCTCTCCTCACTTCCTGGTACTATATTGTACAATTGTATAAAGTACTACATACACTCAGTCTTCTTTGACTTGAAAATCAATTGGGGTCATGTACTACCCCGGTACTCATAATCAACCCACAAATGAAATATCATCACTTTTAACCAAAATGTTATTAAGATATTGGATGAACACTGTTTGTACACAGTAATACATTGCACTCATTGACCTTTCACCTATTGACTTACAAATCAATACGGGTCATCTACTACTTATTGCCAACTCACAAATGAAATATCATCATTATCTAGCAAAGGGTTCTCAAAATATTTGACGGACTCCAATTGTACACAGTACTGCATTGCACTTGGTGACCTTTGACCTTTTGACCTGAAAATCAAAAGGGGTCATCTACTACTCATAACCAAATCATATATGAAATATCATCACTATCAAGCAGAGGATTCTCAAGATATTGGGCAGACAACATGTGGTCTACCTACCAACCAACCGACTGACATGTGCAAAGCAATATTCTGTATTCTGCATAGGAGGACAAAATATACCGGGTATACGTACTTATAATCCTTTTCCCAGAATTTGATTGGACGAACATATGAAGTAAAGAATATAGCACTCCCCAGGAAAGGATTCAGTGGCGTAGAAAACAGTGCAGATACACCGGCTTGTACAAACAACATGGCAGAATCTGATCAAAGTCAAGGAATTCAAATGTTTCACTGATAACAATTTTCATCATATATTTTGGTTAAAAGGATATGTCTTAACTTTGTTAACACATTTACAGAAGACATCTCTATTTGCTGAATAATTTTGTTTCTTTGCTGTTTGACACAAAGTAAAAATTATTTCACTTGAATAACAACTATCTGATGTACTAAACTGCTCTATACTGAAACTCCTGTAAACTATAGCTATCTGAATGGGACAAATACCCCCTGTGGCAACAAAGCTGAAATGTGCAATTATGCATCCCAAGATACATCACTGGTAGAAGTATAATGAATGTCCCACTTGTACATTTTGAAGAACTTCCTTTGTTAAACTTCTTAACTGGACAGACAGGGTAATTACTATATACCCCCAAACTTCATTTGCAAAGGGTATAAAGACCCAATTGAGTTGGTGCGGAGTCTTTATCATTCTGTGACATAAGACCATGGTAAATATGAAAATGGAGGCCAAATTACAGCGATCAAACTAAGTAAAACTACAATAAACATACTAAAAAATAAAAATTTTTTTACAAATCAGTAAAATGATGACTATTTAGCTAATATATTCACAAATGAAGGATACGAGGTACACTAAATGGTTGAGCAAAGGCATGAAATGCTGATCCCCAAGTTATCTGCCATGGTGCTATATATGTGATGATAAACTTCATTTTCAGCATCAAGTCACAAAACTAGAAAAACAGAATCCTCGATAAATCAGAATATTTTCTTTTCATCTAACTATTTATCTAATAAAATTTTTTTCATACACATTTATATATTGTAAACCTAATAGCAGATTAAATACATAAATATCTTCATTCAACAAGATGATTAATTTTATGAATTGATTTAAACTGCATGACAAATAGTTTTACAATTTGTGATAATCAAGTATTTCTTTGAAAAATGAGTACCGGTACATATTCCTTCATATCTTTGTCAAAAATTATCTCCAAGTACATTTAAGTCAAGTGCATACTTACTTTTGTCATAGCAATTGAGATAATGAAGAAATATATCAGGAATGTATCCGGTGCTTTCCTGTAGTCATACTTGAAGAAAAACACCGTAAAAGAGATCACAAGATACTGCTTGGCTGTGTTTGAGAATGAGGATCGTATCAACTTCATTGCACATACAACTAAAACTAACGGTCCAACACTGCAAGGAAAATACAAGTGTGCATAATCTCTAGACTAATTAATTTATATGTGTTTTTTTTACTCCTAAAGAATTACTATTGTCAAAATACCATTGCTTTTATTTTGCCTCTTTGAATTTCAGTTGGAACTCCGACAGTTATCAGCTATCGAAAATAATTATATGGACTTCTGTTGTTAATCATAATACATATAAAGATTAAGAAGAGCAATGTCTACTGTGGCATAATATGCTTGTTACTTAGTTTAAAGGGGAGGATTTTGAAAGTATTGAATCATTCCCCACTTAAATGTTAAATCCCCAATAGTTCATTCTGTATTCTGCCTACAAGGTTTTCTAACCAAGTAGTACTATGACCTTCACTTTTGACCTTGCAAAACAATAAGCATCTTTGTCTTGGCATGAGGAGTAAGTGTACCAAGTTTGAAAGTCCTAGCCCCAATGGTTTGGGCTGTATCCTGTCTACAAGGGTTTTCTACCAAGTAGTACTATGAGCTTGACCTTAAACTTTTGACCTTGAATAACAATAGGTGTCTTTGTCTTGGCAATGTGGAGTAAGTGTATCAAGTCTGACAGTCCTAGCCCCAACAGTTTGATCTGTATCCTGCCTGCAAGTGTTTCCTACCAAGTAATACTACGACCTTGACCTCTGACTTTGAAAAACTATAGGTGTCTTTGTTTTGGCATAAGGTGTAAAGGTACCAAGTTTGACAGTTTTAGCCCCAACAGGTTGGTCTGTATCCTGCCTACAAGGTCCAGACAGACAGACAATGCAATACCATAATAAGTCGCGTCAAAGACGGACGTCTAACAATTTTCTGTAAATTTTTCACTCACATATCTCATAATAAATACATCTATGGTCAAGGTTATCTATGAAATATATCCTTTTCTACGTTTTCCCCATCGAGTCTTAATATTTAAATTTAAGGAAGGTTTAATGGTACAGCTTCAATTACTGTTAAAAAAAGACACTTAATTAAATGCCTCTTTTTTAACAGTACTCAAAGTTGCATCATTAAACATGCCAGATGCAATCCCAGAAATGCTTCAGATATCCTCTAGCAGCTTTAAATCTAAATGTCAGAATGAGCTTTTTATGTAACCTGAGAAATAAGCAAGAAAAGTGAAGATACCTGCTTAGCTCTTTTGCAAACCACTACCACACCTTGATTTAATTGTAATTACCGTATATACTCGCTTATAAGACAGACTCGCTTATAAGACGACCCCCTTTACTTTTGGACAAAAATTCTAGTACTTTAGCATTGACCCGCTTATAAGACGAGGTAAAAAAATTGCTCTCAGACACGATGCACGATGTACGTATTGACATTTTTGGGGCAGTGCCAACTGTCTCAATCTCCTTCACTGTTCAATGTGCGGTTTGACAATGCACAAGTTTTTCCATAATTACTGTGTAATATTCATAAATAACAAGATCTTTATTTGTTTTACATTAATTTATTACATATTTTATTTCAATCACGGACTTATAAACAGGGTATACATGTATGTAAGCATTTAGCAACTATTGATTCATATTTAAACGATAAACATAATTAATAGTCCATCTGAAAGTTCTCATACACTGAATATAAAACGTTTTATTCACGAGTGCCGTCTGTGTGGAGATACAACCACTCATCCTCGTCATCACTATTGCCGAATAGCTCGTGGAATTCGTTTGATAATTAACTGTCGAATGGGCTTGGCATAATTATTGCTAAATAAACAACAATGCAATCAATCACCAATTACTGATTTTTTTCTCGTCAATCTCGGCAAATTAATACCCGATAGTTACCAGTCAATCACCCCTTATCAAGATCAATTGATCTCGTGAACTTTAAACCTATAATTAGATTACCAATGTCCCGCGTTTACCGCAGTTCACGTGTACAAGAAGTGTGATAAATACGGCTAGTGACACGTGTTTTCTGATAGATATTAATGACTTTTATCTTATATCTCGCTTATAAGACGACCCCCCTACTTCACAAAAGAAATTTAACTCCCAAAAACTCGTCTTATAAGCGAGTATATACGGTACACCATTATACCTATTTCCCTAAAATGCTGTGCACATTTATAAGGAAATCACTGTATGCATTAGGAAATCAATACTTACAATTTTCCAAGGCTACATATGATATGAGGTGTTGACCGTGTCAAGGCACACAGAAAGACAACTGGGTACATAATATTCCTTTCAAAGAAACAGAACCACACATACAGCTTCTCAAACCACATGATCTTAGGAGTAACTGCAAAATAAAACAAGTCATATTGTCTTTAAAACAGGTTAGTATTTTAAAATGAAACAAACTACAATACATAATCAATATCATATGAAAATTTTAGAATATCGGTACTTCAAGTTAAAAAATGATCAAATTATAGAATAGAAATGTGTACCTGTGTGACATAGTCATCCTAATCGCTGAAAGGCTGAAGTTAATACAATAATGTCTACCATGTTTACACTGAACATTCAGATAAATAAGCCTCATTCAAAGGACCAATCATAACATCCATGAATGTGGACATAACTAGAGATCAAAGGACCACTCATGACATCCATGAATGTGGATATAACTAGAGACCAAAGGACCACTCATGACATCCATGAATGTGGATATAACTAGAGATCAAAGGACCACTCATGACATCCATGAATGTGGATATAACTAGAGATCAAAGGACCACTCATGACATCCATGAATGTGGATATAACTAGAGATCAAAGGACCACTCATGACATCCATGAATGTGGATATAACTAGAGATCAAAGGACCACTCATGACATCCATAAAAGTGGATATAACTAGAGATCAAATACCACTCATGACATCCATGAATGTGGATATAACTAGAGATCAAAGGCCAATCATGACATCCATGAATGTGGATATAACTAGAGATCAAAGGACCACTCATGACATCCATGAATGTGAATATAACTAGAGATCAAAGGATTTTTCTATGTCCTATAATCTTGAGTGCATTGATCTTCTCAATACAGTGCTAGCCTTAATATACTCTGCTGGAATTTCTCTAAAATATACACACTTTCTAATGTACACAGCATGCATGTCTTTACAGACTTTGTGCAGTGGTTAAGCATTTAGACTGCAGTGCAGGCAACCCAAACTCAATCTGCATATTATTTCTGAGAAGGTACCCTCCTGCTACCATGTGGCAATATGAAGAAAAATTCATGGAAAAGATAAAGCCCAAAATAATGAAGCCAAATCCTCAGATGAACATGATACATTACCAGTGGCTTCAAAAAAGTTCCTCTCCCGATTGGCAAAGATCGGATGTGAACAACATAGCCAGGGCATTTCCTTCCTCAACATAGGTACCACATAATGGATTAAGAAGCCTATACTGCCAGCTATGTAATACAAAATGTCACTGAGCACCGGCTGAAAAACATACACATCAATGTTATCTTAATGTATATAGGTTATATACTACTACTATATATATTACTGATTTACATATTTAGAATTTTAATTTTTTCTATAGTGTAATGTAACATGGGGTTATATACATTATGTACTTTAAAGTAATTTTTTTAATTAAACTTAACAATGATAACTGCGTATAGGGACTTTCTGAGGTATTTCATTTTCATGAGAAAAACATTTCTCAATTTAAATGATTGAGAATAAAAGACAATTCACTGTATTGTTTATAAAATGTCACTATATTCAAGCAGTCTTTGAGAAATCTCATTTACTCGACACCTGAGACTACCAGATGTATTGCTGGGCTAGTAAAAGTTCTCTAACAAAGTAACCAATGGACTAGTAAAATTTGTCTGTGGGCTAGTGGTTCAAAAGTAAAAAAAAGTTTTCGTGAACAATGTTCAAGTGATCACAGTTACAATTCACAAACTAATGAGCCTCTGGCATTTCCAGAAAACATATCACTGAAATTATGACTTTTGTGTCTGTTTGCAAAGATAACTGAATTTGTTTTAGCTCTGATCTATTAAAACCCTTGAACTTTTGACCCTTGACTTACCTGTAACACAGGACTGCTGAACACAGTGCTGATGTGTACAGAGAATACAATGATCATAACGACAAAGCTGACTAGAAGATCTGACTGCAGACGTTCACTCTACAATCAAACAAATATGATCAACTATCAGCTAATTTTACCTTAGCCACATCTTAAACTTTTACAAATTTTTCTAAACTGATACCTCATTCATAAAATATAAAATCAAAGGACTCAAAAGTCCTGAGAGTCGGCTTTGCTGATTTTAAGTATGTAATCATTTTACCATTTTAGTGGCGGATTCAGGATTTCAGGAAAATGGGGGGGGGGGGGGGGGCAAAAATTAGGTCTTTGTTGCAACTACATTGTCATTATACCTATGTACAAAATGCTAATAAAATTTGTTTAATTCATACTATCTTACGGCAAAGAGTTTGCAATTGCTTGTATCCGAAATGAACGTGCAATCGACAACTTCATGGCAACAAGTTTTACTGCATTGTTGTCACGAGCCGAAGCTGAGCCAAGAAACGAAATTCCTTCAAGTGGGACATTAAATAACCATCTTATTCACGATTCTCATAATGTTTTAACATCATTTATATTTAGAAACATACAACATCTACCTAAATATTTATATTGCATTTTCATTATCAGAGGAAATGCGGGAAGATCGATCTTTAAATTTGTCGTATATGTGAAAAAGAACTAAAGTTCCAGAACATGTTGGAGAAAACTTTAATTGAAATATCTCGATAAAAACAAGCGATACAAGATCAAGACAAATGCTTTGTCCGGAGAATTACACAATCGAGTACATCCGACGGTGTCGGTGGTAAACACATCGTAAAGTAGTCACAACTACATATTATTACGCGAAATTTGAAAACATTATTGCAACTCCTTTTTCGAGTTACTGAAACTAGTTTATGTTTAGCTTAAATTAACTGAGCTAAAGGTACATTGTGCTGATCAAGAATTTTTAAGACAACATCAGTAATTTTTCGGCACTTTATTTTTCAGCGGCGTAGTAAGCTCTATATCGGTAGTGAAAGTTATAACCCCTGAAAAGAAAGTGATTGCAATGAGTGCGGCTTCACCGAAGCCGACTCAAAAAATATTGGGTTAAGCTCAGCATCTGAAACAAACTTTGCACTGCTAATCCCATGATGGATCACTTGATTAAGTTCAGCCCTAGTGATGCGTCTGCATTGTCTATACCTGCTTTTTTCTAAAACTTTCACACTTGATCTATCAAGTTGGAAAATATGGATGAAGTTCAGCATTTGAAGCAAACCATGCATTTCTCTTTGAACAATACAATTTTGTTGGTTGGTTGATTGATCACTTTTAGCAATTTTTCAGTTATATGTGACATATAAGCAGGACATAACCTCTTAAACATAGTGGCATAACCCAGGAATCAAACCCCCGGATCATCAGCACTGCAAGAGACTCACTTCACCACAACGCCCAGCTTGCCTCAAATGCAAGTTTGATCTATGCATCAGTTGCACTGCTACATATAGTATCTCAATTTTTCAACCAATTAAAATCAGCAGACGATGATAACATGGATAAAAATCAAATGATTCCTATATATTCACAAATGCTTCATTAGCAAGAGATATCATGACATACCACACATTTCTTCAGCTTGCCCGGTAAAGGGTCAATTAGCTCCCCTTCATCCTGGTTTTCCTCCTGAGATGAACATAGTAAATCCTTGACCAACATCCTAAATTGAACAAACAATATATTAAACTAAATAAAATTCTTCATCATGTACAAGTACATTTTCAATGCCTTCAAGTACATTTTCAATGCCTTATATGAAACAACTGAAAGAAGTGTATTATGTGTGTATTATGGAAACTCCGAAACTTCAAATTCTTTTTTACTCATTATATTTCATACACTGAAAAATGAGATATTCTGGTTCTCAAAGAATACATCTTTTTGTTGTTTTACTTGTGACAATATCAGTAATTCTCACATGCCATGTATAAACAAGAGGCCCAAGTGGGCCTATATCGCTCACCTGAGTACCTAGATGATCAGTCATGCATGAAGGAAGAATTCATTTATTTTTGCATTAATGTGACTAAGTCAACACAGATGTTGAAAATATGTCAAATTTTAATTCAGGCTAGAATAAAAAACAACACTTTTTTGCACATCCATTCAGGTGATTTTGATATTAAGCATTTCCTTTGTCTCTGCAAGAAGTCATTCAGGGCAACAAGTTAGTCATTTTCTTTAGGTGGGGCCTTTTGTTGACTGATTTCAAGTCTGGGTCATGAACAACAATTGTTTCAAATATTGTCCAGATCTAACTTAAAATTGCCTAATTTCATATGTTGAGTGTTGAGAAACATCTAAAAACTTATTTAGATGTGTAAAGAAATGAAAAAAAAAATTCTCCATATTTCAATTACCAAGTGGTATATGTACCACTGTGAGAACTGCTTTTTAGACATGGTGGCATTATCTGTTAACCAATTTGGATGAAATTTACCAAATTGATAGAGGACCTTTAGTACTTCATGTATTCCTTGTTTCATTAAAATCTTTCATGTGGTATAACAGCAGAAGTGAAAAATGTGATTGAATTGTTCCTATACACCCTCATTTGGAAGTCTTAAAAAATTCATAGAAAATCCAAAAATTGAGATATTGACAAAATTCTTTCAAAGTAACAATCCTTACCATAATTATGATCACAATAGTCCATAAGAAATCATCATTATCAATTAACTAGGAAATATGACACTTTTTTTCTGCATTGAATCACCAAGTCCAAAGAAATGTCGAAAAAAAATTCTAAAATTTGATTTTGGAAGGGAACCAAAATGACAATACGTCTTCACTCATCCCTCTAGATCATTTCTATGCATTCTGTTTGTCTCTGTATACAGCCCGTATGAAAAAGAATATTGTTAAAGGAGGGAACTCTTTTGTGACCTACTTTTGACTATGGTGGCGCCACCTGTAAAGAGGTCTGGACGAAAACAACAGAATTTGAAGAGGATCATAAGTGACTTATTTCTATCAAGATTTATTAAAATCCTTCACACAGTTTTGTAGAAAAAGTTGAAAATGTGAAAAATGGCCACCCCCCCCCCCCCCCCCTTTTCTTTTGGAAGTCTTAAACGTAAAATTCCTAATTTCATATGCTGAGTGTTGAGAAACATCTAAAAACTTATTTAGATGTGTAAAAAAAAAAAAAAAATTTTTTTTGACCACAGCTTGGTTTGATCCGCTACTCTCTATATTTCAATTACCAAGTGGTATATGTACCATTGTGAGACCTACTTTTTAGACATGGTGGCATTATCTATTAACCAATTTGGATGAAATTTACCACATTGATAGAGGACTTTTAGTACTTCATTTATTCCATGTTTCATTAAAATCTTTCATGTGGTTTTGTAGAAAAAGTTGAAAATGTGAAAAATGGCCAACCCCCCCCCCCCCCTTTTTTTTTGGAAGTCTTAAAAAATTCATAAAAAATCCAAAAATTGAGATAATGACAAAATTCTTTCACAATAATATTCCTTACCACAATTATGATCAAAATAGTCATTAAGAAATCATCAATATCAATTAACTGAAAAACATGACACTTTTCTTCATTGAAATGACTAAGTCCAGAAACACGTCAAAAAAGCATAAATTTCTATTTGACGGATCTTAACCCCGAACACAATTTTTAATAACCCATCTTTATAGATTGTTGAAATGCAATTAGTTTCCCCATTTATGTACTGGTTCTGGAGAAGAAGATGTTTGAAGAGGGGTACCCTTTTGGGTACTTTTGGTCCCACCCTGGATCCACCCCTGGGGGAATCTGGATCCCGAACACAATTTTAGTAGGGGACCTTGAGTACATCATTTACACAAAGTTTGATCCAAATCTGCAATGTAATTCCAAACAGTTTTGTAGAAAAAGTTGAAAATGTGAAAAATGGCCACCCCCCCCCCCCTTTTTTTTTTGGAAGTCTTAAACGTAAAATTCCTAATTTCATATGTTGAGTGTTAAGAAACATCTAAAAACTTATTTAGATGTGTAAAAAAAAAAAAAAAAATTTTTTTGACCACAGCTGGATTTGATCCGCTACTCTCCATATTTCAATTACCAAGTATTATATGTACCATTGTGAGACCTACTTTTTAGACATGGTGGCATTATCTGTTTACCAATTTGGATGAAATTTACCACATTGATAGAGGACTTTTAGTACTTCATGTATTCCATGTTTCATTAAAATCTTTCATGTGGTTTCGTAGAAAAAGTTGAAAATGTGAAAAATGGCCAACCCCCTCCCCCCCTTTTTTTGGAAGTGTTAAAAAATTCATAAAAAATCCAAAAATTGAGATAATGACAAAATTCTTTCACAATAATATTCCTTACCACAATTATGATCAAAATAGTCATTAAGAAATCATCAATATCAATTAACTGAAAAACATGACACTTTTCTTCATTGAAATGACTAAGTCCAGAAACACGTCAAAAAAGCGTAAATTTCTATTTGACGGATCTTAACCCCGAACACAATTTTTAATAACCCATCTTTATAGATTGTTGAAATGCAATTAGTTTCCCCATTTATGTACTGGTTCTGGAGAAGAAGATGTTTGAAGAGGGGTACCCTTTTGGGTACTTTTGGTCCCACCCTGGATCCACCCCTGGGGGAATCTGGATCCCGAACACAATTTTAGTAGGGGACCTTGAGTACATCATTTACACAAAGTTTGATCCAAATCTGCAATGTAGTTCCAAACAGTTTTGTAGAAAAAGTTGAAAATGTGAAAAATGGCCACCCCCCCCCCCTTTTTTTTTTTGGAAGTCTTAAACGTAAAATTCCTAATTTCATATGTTGAGTGTTAAGAAACATCTAAAAACTTATTTAGATGTGTAAAAAAAAAAAAAAAATTTTTTTGACCACAGCTGGATTTGATCCGCTACTCTCCATATTTCAATTACCAAGTATTATATGTACCATTGTGAGACCTACTTTTTAGACATGGTGGCATTATCTGTTTACCAATTTGGATGAAATTTACCACATTGATAGAGGACTTTTAGTACTTCATGTATTCCATGTTTCATTAAAATCTTTCATGTGGTTTCGTAGAAAAAGTTGAAAATGTGAAAAATGGCCAACCCCCTCCCCCCCTTTTTTTGGAAGTGTTAAAAAATCCATAAAAAATCCAAAATTTGAGATAATGACAAAATTCTTTCACAATAATATTCCTTACCACAATTATGATCAAAATAGTCATTAAGAAATCATCAATATCAATTAACTGAAAAACATGACACTTTTCTTCATTGAAATGACTAAGTCCAGAAACACGTCAAAAAAGCGTAAATTTCTATTTGACGGATCTTAACCCCGAACACAATTATTAATAACCCATCTTTATAGATTGTTGAAATGCAATTAGTTTCCCAATTTATGTACTGGTTCTGGAGAAGAAGATGTTTGAAGAGGGGTACCCTTTTGGTCCCGCCCTGGATCCACCCCTGAAGGAATCTGGATCCCGAACACAATTTTAGTAGGGGACCTTGAGTACATCATTTACACAAAGTTTGATCCAAATCTGCGATGTAGTTCCAGAGAAGAAGTCGAAAATGTGAAAAAGTTAACGACGGACGACGCCGACGACGGACGACAGACGGCGCACTATGACTATAGCTCACTTGAGCCTTTGGCTCAGGTGAGCTAAAAAGCATAAAACTAAAACTTTTCGAAGAAAATAATTCAAAGTGACATCTATTCATCACAATAGTGATTTTGGTTTACAATGCAGAAAAATACACATACACACTGACGTGAAAAGAAACAACACTTCTAACATCAGATATATTTGCCAAAACACGAACCTGCTAATACTGACTTACCATAAGTATTTAAAGATAACTCATATTTTCACTTGGAAAGAAATTTTTCAAAAACATGTAGTTACCAAATCATTGAGTCATACACTTGAAAATATATAATGTACCAATTTATATACACAGACTGTATCTAGAACAGTACTTTCATTTATTTTGAACATACAATCTGCTTGTATTCTATATGAATAGTTCTGATATCTGTTCTGTACAATAATTGACTAAGGTGATATACTGACCATAATGTTCCTGGGTCACTGGCTGACCGACTAAGGTGATATGAAACAGCTACTAGAATGGCAGAGAAGACAGAAAACACAGCATTCTGGGCTAGATCTTTGTCTTCACAAGCTTTCTCGCTGCCCCCTACCTTAAAACACAATATGAATATCATTCTATCTATGAATAGTTAATACTCCAAAAACAAAGACAAGGTCTGCCCCTAACATAGTAAATCATTAACTATCAACTACAATAGATACAGGAAATACTTCAGAAAAAAAACTAACTAGAAAAAGCACTGATGAGTGTAACATCAACCTCTTTCCCTAATATTACTCCAGTGACTAAATTATTCAAGATTCTTCTTTTTAAAGTGAAGTATAAAAACTTGCACATTGAACTGCAGTAGTTATTTTAAAAATCTTATTCAGATATTTCCTATAGTTCTTTATGCATATTCTAGAATATTCAATTTCATAATTTTAAATTGCCTTACCTCGACAGCCACAAAACAGAATGCGTACAGTAAAGATGTGGCTATTAAACTGCGAATTACACAATATACAGATGCTGTCAAACTCACAGAGGCTGGAGAAGAGAAAGGAAGACATACTGTACAAAGACACTAAAATATGCTGACATTTTCAAATGTACCTAAATTAGACTGGTGGCTCTAGGATACACTCCTATAACAAGATCTAACAACAACCCTTAGGAGTTTACATCAACAGCACTTCTTGCTAATATCAATAACTTCCTATAACAAGATCTCACAACAACCCAAAAAGGGTTTACATCAGTAATACTTCTTGATAACATCAATAATTTCCTATACTACATATTACAAAGCAGCGTGAAAGTCTATGATACAAAGCATTGAGATACAGTTTTACCTCCAACATCTTGGAGATTGTATTCTGTATGTGTCATCTAATCAATTATGTTGACATGAACCTTTACATGATGCCTTTATACCTTGTTACTTGACTATTGTACAGAGAAGTGAAACCCCATGCAAAATTTTAAATCTGCTTGATTTTCTTAAACAAATACCATTCTGTTATCGACATGTGCATTGAAGGAATGAGAAAGGCAAAAAAGGGTTAAAGTATTAAAGTTATTCTTGGACTTTTTTTTTATATCTTAATTTATACAATTCCTTTTTAACATTGAGCATTAGACACAGAAAGGAACAAACAAATTCAGAGAATTGTGGTCCCTGGCTTTTGAGGATCTATCCGTAAGGGTGCAGTGATCTGTGACATACAGTCATAGTTGTGCATGTCTACAGACACACATGCCAAATATGAAGACCCTATGTCTTACGGTCAAAAAGTTATATTGAAGTAGGTCAAAGGTCATGGTCAAGGTCACATGATAAACAGTTCTGGTACCAATGGAAAGGTATTGCAATTAGGGACATATATGCCAAATAAGAAGGCTCTACTTCTAATGGTTAAAAAGTCACATTGAAGTAGGTCAAAGGTCACAGTCTAGGTCACATTATGAAACTTTTGGTGTCAACATACATGCCAAATATGAGGGTCCTACCTCTTACGGTTAAAAAGTTCATGGAATTCTTACCATTTCCTCCAAAGATATGCATATCAATCTGTTCAAATGAGTACATGAGGAATGTGTTGACTTGTGGTAGCAGACCAATGGTAAAGAGAATGGGGAAGCAAAGAATGAGCACTGGAAAAAAATAATTGGCAAGTAAAAAAAGTATATAACATTAACAATATCAGAAAATCTATTTAAATTATATGAAATGCCAGTTAAACTGTTTTCCTTCTCTATTTCTATACATATATGAATCTTAAATATCATGTCTCACTCAGACTAACAAATATAGTGGTTACACCTTCAAGAAAAATAATCTGAAAAAACATACATGTACACGAAGATGCAACCATATCCATTTTCTGGGTCCTTGATTAATTTCATCATTAAAAGACCTAAACCTTAAACATACATCAACTAGCTTGTATTCTGTCAAATATACCTTATATTTTACTGTGGTGAAAAATGTTTAGAATAATTAAAACACAAGAAAAAATACTGCTTTTGAGAAGAATATTAGAGAACCATTTCTAAGCCATTGTTGAATTCATTTCTGATTTATCCAGGCAAGAATTACTATAAGGAAAGTTTGTGGTATGTCAAAGACTTTATACCAAACAAATGAGCATCCTCATTTAAGCCCCACTTAAAACCAGCTTACATGTGTAATTCATTGTTGCTTTTCCTTACAGGGCTGAGAAATTAACCATTTCAAGTTTGTCTTGACAATGGAAATCTTAGTCAGTAAATTGATAATAATAGTGACTAAACAATTCTGTTCTAACTTACAAGTAAAGGAAAAAGACATAGTTGAAACTTCTGATGGCAGGTCAACCCTGTGATACAGGTTGCTTTCAATATAAGAAATCACTACCAGCAAACGTAAAATGATTGCTGAACAAAAGCAGTCATTTACATGGGATTTAAGGAATCCTTAATGTTTTCATACCAGTACTCTAAATGCCCCTATTTCTTTACCTTTCAAGAGATCTCTGCCAAACTGAAGAGATGATAGGACAGTTACAGATGTTCCATAAACCATAGAACTTGATGGCACATGATTCTGGCAGTAGTCCAATAGTAACATAAGGCCACAACATATACAGAAATAAAACGGACGGCTAAACACCACCATACGATTGTAGCCCTGAAAAATAAATATTTACTCCATAATAAGCTAAATACAAATACATAAAAGAGCACAAGAGGTCAAAGAATATATCATATACTTTTATCCTCAAAGTTAGAAAATCTGCTCTCAGTAATGACCTCATTAAGCTAATGTAAATTTATTCTATTTATACTACAATTGAATATATCTGTTATGGAATTTTGAAGCTATTAATAAACTTAAGTGATCTTGTTATGGTGTGGACCATTCACATGATATGACAATAACATTAAAAAGGTGACAAAATAACTGAATTTAAAATAATGTTGTTCTGTATATTTCATTGAAAAAGAATATCTATTACATGTATCATGGTTCAGACTATATAAATGAAATTCATTACAGTTTTTCCTAATAACTCAATCATACTTAGGGGTTACCATGCTTGTGTTTTACAAAAACTGACAGGGTATCGGCGAATACCCTGTCAGAACTCCCAATTTCTGACAGGGTATTCGCCGATACAGGGTTCTGACAGGGTATTCGCCGATACCCTGTCAGTTTTTGTAAAACACAAGCATGGTAACCCCATTCTAATGCATTTGACAAAATAATTACAACTAAAAGCACAGAGTTATGGTTTTCTAAGCCAATTCGCTAATCACAGTCATATCAAAAAGTGCAGGGTATCGTGACGTCACAAATCAGAAACTGCAGGGTGTCGTGACGTTATATCAAAAACTGCAGGGGTATTGTGAATATCCTTGCAGTTTTTAAATCGGACAGCCAATGAAATCGCGTGTTACAAACAAAGTGCATTAGAATAAATGTTAAAATACCATTTTAGGGAATTACAAGTACATGTACAGCAATGTCAATAAGAAATTATGTGATGTAACAGGCATTACTAAAAACATATTTGTATTGTTATAGATTGGTTTTATGCCTATAAACATTATACAAAACTTCTGAAGATGCACTTTAATAATCAGATTTATACCCTGTATTCAAGAAATAAATACAACTTACATGCATTGGTGAAGCAGCATCAGGCTGTACACTCTACAATGTGAATATTCATTTTAAAATATTACATAACTTTATTCTGATGAATAGTGAATAATAATAAAAAATAGAGTGCTTTAGTTACATGTATTGTAAAATAACTAAATATTCAAACTATAACTGAATATTTTCTAGGCAAACCACATGATTATATCAAAATAATTTAATTTCAAAGGCAAACGCTGTCTAAAGCCTATTTAACCATATATAAAAAAAATTTTGTTTATACCTTGATGGAAGTAAAAAATGTCATGTGATAATTGGCCATGCCTATCGTAAGATGTTCTATGATAAGCCACACCCATGGGTCGGAACTATTTCTTTCTCGTTAATTTTGATTGTTTGGCATGGCTATCAATACGTTAAATTTAAAAATTCCTTATTTACAATAAATATTTCAAATTTCCTCAAAAGGTTTGTTTATATTAATGGAAATAATTAAGTTTTAAGGAATGAAATTAATAATTTATTTTTCTATGGAGGTATAGATGTAAAACCAATTTACAAACTTTGTATAATCCGCTTTGCGTTTCTTAATTAAAACTGAAGTATAGTAGAATGAAATTACCCTGCAATAAAATGAGGACTTAACAAATGATGGACCACGATTATTTCTTACACTCTTTACATACACTCTATTCTTCTACATAAATACTTTGATAAACCTCAGTCCATGTCAACACTTGCCTTCAAAAGAGAATACTGACATCCAGCGATGATGAAACAGAACAAAAACACAAAGATGTCATGGTAAAAATTCGAAGATAAAACTAGGGCACCTAGAGCACCAACCAGAACGGCGATTATCACAGCTATTAAATTCTCAACATAAGAAAGGTTCCTGAAAAAAAGTAAGAGAAATACATATCTATTTGTTCCACAACCCAAATCGAATTACATGTAGACTGTTTCTTTTCAAGTTTAAATATGGAGATATCTTTAATTTAAACTAGTTAAACTGCTTTATATATTTAAATCTAGACATTCTTAATTAAAAGAACTAATTCCAATAAGGATTATTTCACAGACTATTGTTTAATAAGTACTTTATTACCTATCTAAAAGGGCAAGTAAAGCTAATCTGTCAAATCTAATCTTGAGAAACTTCTTAGGTAAAAACTGAAATTTGTAGAAATGTTTTGGTTTTTCCTCAATTATACTAGACACATGGAAATTGTCAGAATCTGAGGAACTGTCACAGGTAGTGAGTCGCTGACGCCCCCTATCAAGAAGTTCTGCAAAATCTCGAGGTCGAACTACTCCTGGAATGTCTATCCTCCTTGGAAAGAAATCTGTTTGTAATTCGTCGAAGGATTTCTCAGTAGCATTATCTTCCAATATCACAGTAGACACGGAATCACTGGACGAAGATGGACTGGTGGAGGAGCGTAAACTTAAAATAAACGATGTTATAGGAAATTAAGTAAATAGATAAAACGTATTTTTTAATATTGAAACTTCAATTGACTACACATTTTGAAATCTACAATATTCATTTAATTACCCTTACATTTCAATACTGAGGGGTTTTTTTCCCTCAGATACATTATAACAGTTTTTGGATGTTTTTTTTTTTACTTTGTTATTGTGAATTCTTTCTATAATGATAATAATAATTCTTTGTTGAGGATTTTACTGATAGTGTTTTACAGTGATTCATGTAAATCAAAGTTATAAAATAGGTAAAAAAGTATCTTACTTTCCTATCACACACTGTTACAAGAGAGTTACTGTTATACAAGATATACAAGTAATCTCTAGATTGGTTTATAAATTTCCTATAGACTCTTTACAGTATAGTTATTTAAAACTTTCATGTTACATTGTAAAACTAGACAAAGGTCTTAAAAACAGTAAGTGTATATTCCTATGATAATCCTACCTCTCTGAATGTGCTTGTTTTGGACCCTCAGCATCCTCAGCAACTCCTAACTCATTCCCGAATGTGTAAGAAAACCACTGACCTGTAAGATATGGAAAATTAATTAAGCATATGCTGATTATCAATCTAACTTTAGAATGCTTTATAAGAAAATCATTTTCTAAAAGTTTGCATTTAAATTTTTGTAGAGGACAAAACAGGCTCATAGCTTGTTTTAGAACAATCTCACTGATATTGAAATGTTGCAGTGACTTCAATTTCATTTTGTTACTCTCCCAATTTTTATTCTTTTGATTTTACTTGATTTTATTTAAGATAAATTCAGAATACATTTACAACAAGAAAATTGACAGTCAGAAGGGCCTCGCAGGATGGCTGTCACC
This sequence comes from Pteria penguin, assembly GCA_035048485.1. Lineage (NCBI taxonomy): Eukaryota > Metazoa > Mollusca > Bivalvia > Pterioida > Pteriidae > Pteria > Pteria penguin. Next base: position 23,503,281 of record CM068587.1, on the reverse strand, counting down.
ATGACCTTTAATTTAAAGGTCTTGTCATTAGGAACGTACATGCCAAAAATGAAACCCTTACTTCTTACAGTTCAGTAAGTATGGTCAATGCTAAAATTTTTCAAATATAGGTCATAGCTCACTGTAAAGTTCACATGATCAAAACTTTTGGTACCAGCAGACAAGTCTTGTCATAAGGAATGCACATGCCAAATATGAAAGCCTTTCTTCTTCTTACAGTTCAATAGTTATGGTCAATGTTAAAGTTTTTTCAAATGTAGGTCAAAGGTCAGTCAAGGTCACATGATCAAAACTTATGGTACCAATGGAAAGGCACTGTCATGAGGAACACACAAACCAATATGACAGCTCTATCTGTGACAATGTATTAGATTTGGCCAATGTTAAAGTTTTTGCTGACAGACAGATGGACAAGCACACAGACGGACAGGTGGACGGTCAGACAGAGTGATTACTACAGAGCACCCAATAATGAAGTGGGACCCTAAAAAAGTGACAATAATATTTCTGAGCGTGTCTTACCACTTTCATCTTGAAACCAGTGCACTGCTCCTTCGGAAGTATCACTATAAGATGTGGCAATGTGTTTCTCTTTGGTTTTCTTTGCTTTAGTATTACTTTTTCTACCCCGTTGCCTCTTCCTATAAACAAATTCCAACTTAACCTTTTGAAATTGTACGTTTTCATAATAATCATCTACCTTTTAGGTAGGAATCCAGCATAGAGTAACTGAGATGCATACCACTTGTAACTTTGTATGTACCACTTGTATGATAAATTTTGATGTCAGAAACCTACCCAAATATATTTATAGCAAGAGCAATGCCAAGGGTGGCATCTCCTTGCATGGCTTTTCTATGATGACCTCTAGTGACCTTATACTTCCACTTTTCAACCCCAAAATCAAAAGGGATCTTCCTCTCATACTTAAGCTACAATGTATATGTGAAGTATGAACCCAATATGACTAAAGTTGTGGTTTCTAGAGTGTCTACAAGGTTTTGTTATAAACAAAAGCATGCACACATGCAAGCAAGCATGCACACTTTCTCGTAGGAACAGTACAGTTACTGTATCCCCTCTGCAACGCTCTTGTGAAGGGACAATAACTGTGACTTCATAAACACCATGAAGTCTGAAAATTTGTGGACCACATAACAAGTTTTATCAGTCTTAATTTTAATTATATTAGCAAAATACTAAATTTAAATAAATAATAAGAAACACTCGATGGGCTGATTTATACAAAAGACATGGATTTTACTAAGAGATTTTGTTATTTTTTCTCACCACTTGATAAAGACAAAGTGGCCCAAAATTTGTAAACATCAAGTGTTTTTCATTATTCATTTAATTCACACTTCCCTTCAAAGGAATTCTCATCATTTCTTCACTTAAATTAATTTTTGTCTATAACTGCAAGCAGTATTACCTCCCAAGTTTACGTAGCCTCACACCACTAGCACCTGGAGTGGCAGTATCTGGAGAAGGCAGTAATGCAGAATTCTCTGTTGGCGTGACAGACTTAGATTCTGCCCCTCTAATTTCAACCTCTTCATCCTTTATAGTCGATGACTCACCAGTACTCTTACCTGTAAATGTGTTTCACAAAAACTTAAACAGTTTTTTTTTTAATATTCATTTTGAATTCCATCAACTGCAATTATAAAACAAAATATCAGTAAAACTGATGAATGCTCCCCATACTGCATCAAACCAATGACAATTTATCTGTTGAGTCATCATGAAATGTTAGTTAATTCCAGAAATGGAGGTCTTTCTTGCTAGTAATATTTAAGGTTGAGTGAGTATTGTTCAAAAGTCCAGATTCCAGATAAATAATTTTCAGATAACTTAGGTTTAGGAGGTGTGGAGACTTTATAACTGACTGATCGTCAAATGCCTGACATCACACATTTTGGCATACTTGTTCATTATGACGTCATAAATAAAATGGCCCGTCAAACATGAATTTAACTATGACGTCACAAAGGAACTACATAATGGGCGTGGTTGAAATTGGGACCGAAGATCCATTAATTACTCACTGTCTTTTTGTCTGCTGATTTCTGGGCTTGGCTGTTCCCTATTACTCCCTCTCCTTCCTTAAATCATTTTAAATAAACAATCATTTCATATTTACATATTCAAAGAGTAGATTAAATCTGAGATTCTACAGAACAAATTTATTTCACCTCTTTATCCCTCTTTACATGTCTGGATCAAATCAATGTATACAGTTATTGCCTCTAAAGAATATAATTATTGTTTCTCTGTAGAAATAACCACTGACAATGCAGCAATAATCACTGTAAATGACTATTTCAACTAGAATTATGGATAAGATTGGCTCATTATATCAGAAATGGGTTTGAAAATGATCTCTTCAAACTATGACTTTGATGTAAAGGGATTTTGTTAGTCAGAGTTACTTTTGGATACTTGTTTGAAAAATTTTCACATTTTTCAATGAACATAAATAATGTGGTGTCAAGAACACAATCTTGATGCAACATTTTACCAGATATTACCACTAAATCAAGTATTCATCTTTGAGTTTGATTCTGCATAGCTCTATTATGTAAAGAAAAGAAATCATACCTTTGGTTTCAAAGACAGCTTTAAACAGTTTCTTCATCTGTTCAGGGTTAGCTGATGAATCACTCAAAATTTCAAGTATTGTCTTCCGGAAATCTTCTGGATCTATCATTTCTCCTGAAGATGGACTTCCAGCCTCAGTTTCCTCTGAAAATAACAGAAGTTTCATTAGATTTTATTTTCAAGTGTATATTCCTTAAATGAAAATGTTTTATTTACGGTAAGCAATACTCTAAATCACTTACCAATATATCTATATATATGTAACTTTATTTTTCCAATTACCTCAATCTGAACATATTTTCGAGGTATAATTTTCAGGAGATACCACATAGATGTTCTAGTTTAATCATCAAATCAAGGAAAGCTAGTACTATGAATGAATCATACTCTTGAAATTATACAAACAATGAAGCTCTCACAAATAAGAAAATGTTTTACTGGTAAAGTTATACTGAATGAAACAAGAAGTTAAAAACTTAGCACATCTTGAACATAACTCAAAATTATGTAAATTATGTATTCACCAATACAATTCATATGATACAAACATGATTAAGAAAATGAATCGATACAATTTATTTAAAAAGTTTAAATAGTAACAAGAGCAATGCCAACATAGCATATGCCTCCTGGTTATTTTTGTAACGTGGGCATAACTCACATGACCACTTTAGAGGTCATCTACTCCTCATAATCACTCACAAACAAATTTTTTTATTCAGATGTTTTCATGACTGTGCATAATAAAACTACCAAACATCAATTCAATATCTTTTCCAGAGATAATGAGTTGAAACTGCATATTTTAAGTAATTTTCAAAGTCCAAAGGGGATAACTCTGACAAAAATAATTGAACCATATCTAAATTAAAACTTATTAACTTGACCTAGATATCCTTAAAATGTATCTGTATACTGAATATCAATTCAATATATCTAGCTGTTCCTGAGAAAATGAAGAGAACTGTTAATTGTAAGAAATTTTCTTAGTCCAATAGGGATAACTCTCACAAAAATTATTGAACCAAGAACATATTTGAACTTGACCTAAATTTCCTTTAGATGTATCAGCTATATCAGTATATCAAATATACATTCAGTATCTTTATTGGTTCCAGAAATAATGTGGGAAACTGTTAATTTTAAGAAATTTCCTAAATCCAAGAGGGATAACTATAACAAAAATTACTGAACAATAACCAAGTTTGAACTTGACCTAGATATCCTTGAGATGTATCTGTATACCAAGTATCAATTCAATATCTTTATTGGTTTGGGGTTACACAACATCTATGTGAGATATAAAAAATAGACAGGGTATATACTGGTATCACTTATGATGATCAAAATTAATATATCATTCATTAAATTTGAGAGAAATTTAACATAAGATGGATTTCTTTATATGCTAACAACTATTTTACAATCAATTTTTGTTCCTATAATAAATGAAAATATTATACCCAAACCTGGAGTAGGAGAGGGCTCATGGCCTTTTAGACTGGGAATAGGAGAAGGCTCATGGCCTTTCAAACTTCTGTTATAATGTTTTGGGATTGCCCCTTGTTGTCTCATTTTCTCAAGGTCTTCATCTTGATTGAGTCTGATCTCCCCCTCCTCCAAAGCATCATAAGGCAGAGGTGAAGGGATTTCAGGGTTTGTATCAAAAGTGCTGTCTCCTTCATTGGTACCGGTACTTGAGGACTCTGAGATGTAACTTTCCAGATGATGACTATCCCCTGATAAAAGCCAGATCATTCATCAATTCAGTATAAAGACTCGGGAGGTTTTTTTTCTTGGCACTTAACCACTTCAACCTCCACTATTCAAATTCTTAATACATGTAACAACTGGTCACTTATCGTGGTCCAGATTGCCTTATCTCAAGTCAAGCTATATGCGACATATAGATAAAGGTATCTCATTTCCAATGACCTAGGTTTCATAAGGTAGTTAAGTCAAAATACAAAATGTACCCAAAAAAAAGGGGGGGGGGTGAACACCCATATAATTGCAACAAAAGCTTTTTTTCATATTGATGTTATGTTCTTTGATGATGTACAAAACACATACAAAAATTCTATGTGCCATCTAAAGAGGAAAATAACTTTTTATGCTTCATAATGTATTATGGATTTTGAAAATATGCTATTTTCCATATTTTACCATTTCAAGCTTTCAGCTTTTCGTTTCATTGCTTACAGCAATATGAATAATGTGTTATTCAAATATCCAGTTCTTATTTCAATATATTTTCATTTAATCAAGACCTTGTAAACAGCCATTTTGCAAATCTGCTGTAAAGATGACATTGTAAATCTGTTGCAAAGATGACCAAGTCCAACAGATTTTTTGACACATTCCCCTACCTCTATCAATATGCGTAAAATATTCATTTTAAATGATAACAAATAGTTTACCAATCTTTGTTCACTTTAGAATTTTTGGTACTTGGGTGTATATGTATGTACTGTACATATGTATTTCTTATTTATCATGTGCTTTACATGTAAAAAGATTGAATGTCTATGTGTGTACACTGTACATGTACATGAAGTTGCAAGACGAAATACCTACATGTATGTGGAAACATCATTCTGTTTAGAAAGATACATAAATTGTGTTTGGAATAAAAACTGTAATTTATGAATCCTGTGCCGACAATGTAAATTCCAAAAGTGACTTTACCAGTAAGCAGTGCAATTCTAACAAAATTTTGGCTACAGCAAGTAGATTTTGTTTACAATTTTAATTTTTTTCACATTAAAATTCAGTCTGGGAGAATATTCTCAGTTTATAATATCAAATATCAAAACCAGCATCAATATATACATAAACACGACTGATTGAAGTTTCTAACTTAGTGCAAGTGTTAATTTACATTCTTACATATCTTATTCTAGTAGGTACTATTTTTGTAATGCATTGAGCAAAATGCAACATGTGATGTCAGCAACCTGGGACTTTGTGGACTATAAAGTGAACTTCGATATAGATCCTTTTTCTTATGCCTGAAAAGTACTATATTTCATGTATGAACAGAATGAGAATTTGTGGACTTACCATCGTCAGAAGAATCACTGTCTGTACTGAACAACCAATCAAGTCCAACGGTACTGCTCTGTGATGGAACATCCTGCTGATCAGAAGATCCCCCATTCTTCAAAAACTTTACAATACGAGAACTTAAGTGAGAATCTTTTGTCTTCCCATTCTTACTTGTAACCATTGTGTTTTTAGAATCATATGAAGATGGTACAGAATCTATGTCCCCTACACTGTTAGGACGTATTCTAGTTTTTGAGTCCTGACATTTTCTAACATCCTTGGTCTCTACATTGACATGACATATATCACTGATAGATTTTGGAGTCCTGGGTGTAGTATCAGCACTTTCTGGTAAATCTGATAAGAGGTCAGGGTGATTACTCAAACCTTTGTCCTCTGTAAAGATCACGTCCTCAGATATGTACGTAGCTGCTCTCCTCTCTGAAGAAGCTTTCTTCATCCTCTTCATACTTTGTAAATCTGGGGTTTGCATTCGGGATCTGAATGGAACCATTCTTTCATCTACTGACACACTTCTCCCATAACGCAAAGGTCTATCCTTACCTTTTTCAGTTTCCATGGTAACAAATTGTTTTTTCTTACAATGTGGAGTGGGAACTCTTTGCTTAAAAGGAGAAGTGCGTCCATCATTCAGTCCTTCCAATTCTACTAACTGCATTTCATCTAACACATCTTTCACCTCTTTCTTTTCCTTGTGAATTTTCTTCTTCTCCCTAGAATTACCTCTACCTTTTTCTGGTATGTCATTTTCATTTTCACTTTCCTCCTGCGTAAATAACCTTGTAGGTAAAGATGAATGTAAATCCTCAGAGGAATGCTTCATTTTCCTAGAATACAGTTCACATGAGGTTTCTAGGGCACTTTTAGTCCTGCGCACAGCTTTACGTCGTTTCCTGATTTTTGGACCTCCTTCTGGTGAGATATCAGAGTCTGTGTCCTCCCTCATACGAGGACACTTCTTCACTTCACCTGGTTCTACCTCTCCATCAGACACTTGATGGTTAATGGCCACTTCAGCAGTAGTGGTGATCTGATTGGATTTTGTGCACTTGGTGGATTTGTTTTCTACAGATTCATCTACTCCCCCTTCTGCTCCTAGAAAATGCATTTAATAGCAAAATAAATCTTAATAATGTTTGAATATGAACTATTACAGAAATGGCAAATGCTCAATGAGACACTTAAGTGACTTATTTAGTAAAAATTATCTGACTATATACTTCTGAGTACATGTACCACTACTTTAAGTTTTCAGTACTTCAGTAGGATGGGGAGGGGGGCAGATGATATTACACAGGATTTATGAATTTGATAACCAAGTTTCAATGTATATCAAATAAAAATTTAACAGTAATTTATTATTTCTTCTTGGAAAAAAAACAGGACAAAATGCCCCCAGTGGCAACAAAGTCCATATAAGACAAATTTTGAAATGTAGGTCAAAGGTCACAGTCAAGGTAATAAAGTTAATGACCTTTGCGTAATTTGAAAGGGCTTTTTTAGTTAAGTATGCACGCCTGATACCAGTACAAAGTCTCTTTCTCTCAAGATTCAAAAGTAATGGGCACAATGTCCAAATAAGGCAAGGTTTGAAATGTAATCAAAGGTAACCGTCAATGTCATAACGTCAAGTACCTTGATGTAATTTGAAACGGCTTTATAAATGGAATATGCATGCCAAATATCAAGTCTCTATTTCTCACCCCCCCACCCCCCCCCCCCTTTTTTTTTTTGGAAGTCTTAAACATAAAATTCCTAATTTCATATGTTGAGTGTTCAGAAACATCTAAAAACTTATTTAGATGTGTAAAAAAAAAAATTTTTTGGACCACAGCTGGATTTGAACCGCTACTCTCCATATTTCAATTATCAAGTGGTATATGTACCATTGTGAGACCTACTTTTTAGACATGGTGGCATTATCTGTTAACCAATTTGGATGAAATTTACCAAATTGATAGAGGACTTTTAGTACTTCATGTAAGCCATGTTTCATTAAAATCTTTCATGTGGTTTTGTAGAAAAAGTTGAAAATGTGAAAAATGGCCAACCCCCCCTTTTGAAAGTCTTAAAAAATTCATAAAAAATCCAAAAATTGAGATAATGACAAAATTCTATCACAATAATATTCCTTACCACAATTATGATCAAAATAGTCATTAAGAAATCATCAATATCAATTAACTGAAAAACATGACACTTTTCTTCATTGAAATGACTAAGTCCAGAAACACGTCAAAAAAGCGTAAATTTCTATTTGACAGATCTTAACCCCGAACACATTTTTAATAACCCATCTTTATAGATTGTTGAAATGCAATTAGTTTCCCTATTTATGTACTGGTTCTGGAGAAGAAGATGTTTGAAGAGGGGTACCCTTTTGGGCACTTTTGGTCCCGCCCTGGATCCACCCCTGAGGGAATCTGGATCCCGAACACAATTTTAGTAGGGGACCTTGAGTACATCATTTACACAAAGTTTGATCCAAATCTGCAATGTAGTTCCAGAGAAGAAGTCGAAAATGTGAAAAAGTTAACGACGGACAACGACGACGCCGACGACAACGGACGACGGACGGCGCACTATGACTATAGCTCACTTGAGCCTTTGGCTCAGGTGAGCTAAAAACTAAGGTCCTGTATTAACTTTGGAATGTGAAAGATCTCTCCCCACTACCAATGGTTCACTGCATAAGTAAAAGATATCGAGGTCATACATGTACCAAGGAACCCTGTGTGAAGTAAAACAATAAACAAATAAATAATTACATCAGTTGACTGAAAAACTCAATATATAAATAATAACATCACTTTAAACACATTACATTGCAAACATTAGCTACAGTAATATAACAAGAGGCCCAACGGGGCCTATATCGCTCACCTGAGTACTTAGATTATCAGTCATGCAGGAAGGAAGAATTATTTATTTTTGCATTACTGTGACTAAGTCAACACAAATGTTGAAAATATGTCAAATTTTATTTCAGACCAGAATAAAAAACAACAGTTTTTTGCACATCCATTCAGGTGATTTTGATATTAAGCATTTGCTCTGTCTCTGCAAGATGTGATTCAGGGCAACAAATTTGTCATTTTCTTTACGTGGGGCTTTTTGTTGACTGATTTCAAGTCTGGGTCATGAACAACTATTGTTTCAAACATTGTCCAGATTCAATTCAAAATGGCCTAATTTCATATATTGAGTGTTGAGAAACATCTAAAAACTTATTTAGATGTGTAAAGAAATGGAACAAAATTTTTGACCACAGCGGGGATTTGAACTGCTACTCTCCATATTTTAATTACAGAGTGGTATATGTACAATTGTGAGACCCATTTTTTAGACATGGTGGCACCATCTGTTGACAAATTTGGATGAAATGTAAAATTTGATAGAGGACCTATAGTACTTCATGTATACCGTGTTTCATTAAAATCTTTCATGTGGTATAACAGCAGAAGTTAAGAATGTGAAGAATTGTCCCTATACACCCTCATTTGGAAGTCTTAAAAAATTAATAGAAAATCAAAAATTGAGATATTGACAAAATTCTTTCAAAATAATATTCCTTACAATGATTATGATCACAATAGTCCATAAGAAATCATCATGATCAATTAACTAGGAAATATGACACTTTTCTGCATTGAAATCACCAAGTCCAAAAAAAATGTCGAAAAAATTTCTAAAATTTGATTTTAGAAGGGAACCAAAATGACACGAATTCTTCACTCATCCCTCTACATGTAGATCATTTCTATGCATTCTGTTTGTCTCTGTATACAGCCAGTATGAAGAAGAAGATTGTCAAAGAGGGTACTCTTTTGTGACCTACTTTTGACTGTGGTGGCGCCATCTGTAAAGAGGTCTAGACGAAAACGACAGAATTTGAAAGGGATCATAAGGGATTTATTTCTACAAAGATTTATTAAATTCCTTTGAACGGTTTTGCAGAAAAAGTTGAAAATGTAAAAAATGGCCAACCACCCCCCCCCCTCTTTTATTTGGAAGTCTTCAAAAATTCATAAAAAATCCAAAAATGGAGATAATGACAAAATTCTTTCACAATAATATCCCTTACCATAATTATGATCAAATTAGGCCAGAAAAACTCATCATTATCGATTAACTAAAAAACATGACACTTTTCTGCATTGAAATTACTAAGTCTACAAAAATGTTGAAAAAACATCAAAAATTTGATTTCGGAAGGGAAACAAAAATAACAACACTTCTTCAGACATCCCTCTAGATCATTCGTATGTATTCGATTTGTCTCTGTATGCCCTCGGTCTGAAGAAGTTTGTAAAAGGAGGGTACCCTCTGTGCCCTTTTTTTGTCTGTGGTGGCGCCACCTGCTGACGTATCTGGACAAAAAACAACAACACTTGTAAGGGACCATGAGTACTTCATGCATACCAAGTTTCATCAAATTCTGTTCAGCAGTTCTGAAGAAGAAGTCGAAAATGTGAAAAGTTAATGACGGACGGACGGACGACAGACTACGATTGATCACAATAGCTCATTTGAAACTTTAGCTCAGATGAGCTAAAAATATTACTTTTATATACACAACTATTACCTTTTAAACTTGGTGTAGATCCTTTTTCTGTATCTTTGCTTTTGTCAGTTGCTTCTGGAGAGTGGTCAATTCCATCAACTTCGCATTCAGCTAGAGGTGCTGGTCCACTGATTTCTGGACCTACAAAAGATCACAACTTTTGACATACATGTTCCTTATTAACAATACTACCTGTATGTACTGTTATTGTTCAATTTGGAAGAGCATAATAACATCAAAATCATGGTTTGTGTACATTATCTATACTAGTCCATCATGCTAATAAATTCATTATTGTGCTTTGCTAAAAACCTTGTGAAGTACTAGTGCATGTGTTTGAAATGTGCATTATAAGTTGATATTTTTGATATATATATTTGTCTCTTATGAAAAGAATTGACATGAGAAGAGAAGAACTGTTGTTCTCTTTTTCCTAGAACATAAATTTACATGTACATAAAGCACAGAGAATTGGATAACTTCACAATCAATTTCAACGGATTTTCTTTCAAATTATTCTAGAATTGAAATGGACAAAATCAGATGTGTGATTAGTATTTTAAGTTAAAGCATGCATCCCTGCATTTATTTTTTATGAAGCCTTACATGTACATATAACTGTGTTATTTCCCTTTCCCTTGTAATGTGAGCAGGAATTATTCATCTTTCTGTGTATAATATTAATACAGTCAAACTTCGATATCTCAAACACTGATATCTTGAATACCCAGGATATCTCGAAGTCGAACGTTTGTCTTCATCTTGTCTTATGTGTTAGCCCGTTTTCAGTTTTAGGTGTAGTATAAAACATTTATATCCAGTACTGAATTTAAACTATGATATTACTGAAAGGGAAACATGACGTTTTCAGTTTTGGAGTATTCTCTCTTTATACATGTATATTTAAAAAATATAATAAGTATGATGAGATTTAGACAAATTATTCAGGAACAATATGCACATCTTCACACATAATTATTGTTAAATACGTGCATATTTCGTATATCTACAATAATAATCACAAATGTCAAATGAACCGGCATATGTTAACAAATGCAAGATTTGCATATTTGTGATCCTAAACTCGAAAATTGGATATCTCAAACTACGGATATCTCGACGTATTTTCCACAGTCCCTCCGACTTCAAGATATCAAGATTTGACTGTATCACTATTTCAAAGCATTATTTTATATAACATTGCGATATAAAGCAATACAAAGAATTTAAGTAGGCGAAACATGACCATGTCACCATGACCCTGACCTTTATTTGCTATCAGCACAAAGGTTTTATCATAAATAATGCAGATGCCAAATATGAAAGCCCTACTTCTAACAGTTCAATAGTTATGGTTAATGTAATATATTACTGCTTAATCAAGTTATCCATTAGTGCAGGTTTCTTTGTACATATAATACTTACGTCTATCCTTAAGAATTAGACAGCCTTTCCTCTGTAAGCCCCGTGTGGTGTTCAGTTGCCGATTATTATTCTCCTCATCACCTGCTGAATTCACCTGGGTGCTTTGATTTGATGTTGATGCATGCTGAATTGGTACCATTTCAATATGTTCCACTTCATTTTCATTTGATCTATGTGTAAACGAAGTAATATGAAATTACTAAAGGTACATAAATGTAGTGCACAAGCTACAAGTACTGAAATATTGTATCAATTCAAAAGCTTTGAATGACACTGAAATTCATACAATCCTTAAAAGGCAACTAGTATTTACATCTGCATCAACAATATGACTATTTTCAGATAATGCTTGTAAAAAAACATTTAAAATCAAATATACTTGTACTGTGGTGCATTTGTAATGATTTATTTTGCCAGCTTCTTCTTCCAATACGAAGTGTACTAAAAAGTTGAGCGTTATACAAATTCTCAACAAATTCTTCTTGTTTGATTCTTGCTTTATTTTCCACCAAGACAATGTCACCTATACTGTGACTGCATCTGCATAGAGCATTGCACAGAGGTTAAGATCTATACAATGAACCTATCCAAAGCAGAAAAGTATTTCTTACATAAGATGTCTAAAACTGTCATTTCTAGGGGGGGAGGTTCACCTGGTCACAAATACATAAAAAAACATGGGAGTATAACAGCATAAAGCATTTAATCTTTCTTTATCTTCTTATCTTCAATGTAGGCTTTTACAACAAAAGAATCAAAATTAAGCATTGTTTGAATGTTTCTGCTTACCCTATTTCTATGATTTTGCTTCCCTTGTCACTGTTGTCAGATTTATCTCCCTTCTCAACAAATTCTTCAATGACTTCGCTGGTATCAAACATATGATGTAATTTAAAGTTGATAAGTTTGACAATAATGAACAGCACACCAACTGCTCCACAATACAGTGTCCATACTATCAAGGAAGGCTGCAAGGTCTACAACACCAGGAAATGAAATATCTTAATTTGATTTAATTGTTGGATACAGTATAAGCTGCTTAATTGAATTAAGCTATTTGTTAAGACTTTATTATTCAAATAAACAAATATTCAATTACATGGCGTGACGAACAAATGCAGTTTCAAAGACCAAAAGATTGACAAATTGTGCAAGAATTGCATACATGTATAACTTTCGTCGTATCCGTAATGGAATCAGTGTACATGTATTTATATATAGATACACTAGAGTTATCTCTCTTCAATCCCTTTCTTGATTGCTTGAGCTACATGAAAGTCAACAGACCACATTTTCGATAATATTGAAATTGTCTTTTTAAGTACAGTGACCTAATGTTATTAAATAGCTACATTACACCTGCTCATATGACCGTAAAGATAAAACCGTTGTTTACTGAAATACATGCATGGTCAGGTCTCGTCTTCAAGGACACTGGCGCATATTTTCTTGCCAGTCCGGGCAGCTTACATGTAGCTCTTCAGGTGGCCATCGTTTGTGATGAAGGTATCAAACTTGTAGCTATCAACATCCTCTGGTCAGCCGGACAATGTCGGGTTCGGTTGTGTCGTTGTCCGACGAGGCAAAGCCAGCTTTGCGGAAGCAGTTGGCGATGGTTGTGGGCTTGACGGTGCGCCAGGCCTTACTGAGAAGGTGGACGGCATCTAGAAGGGTAAGTCTGCATGCAATGCAGATGACTGACAGCGTCATTTATTGGATGTTTCTAATGACCTTGCGTACAACCCGACTTCGGTAGCTGGTCATATATGAGTCCTTTCATCCCTACCGCCACGCCTTTTAGACAAAATAATGTGTGATTTGGTCAACAACTTTCAACCCCAACAGGTGTGAAACCAGTTATCTTTAATCGCTAGGTCGCTCACACCGTAGTAAACAATATGTTGGTTGGTTGAGTTGGTGTTTTACGTCGCTTTCAACAGTTATATCGCGACATGGAAGCAGGAGGTTACCGACCTCTTAAACGCAACCCGGTGTAACGGTTTCAAAGTTCCCCCATGCTGAAAGTTCCCTTTGTCGCACATACGCATGCGTCAATATTAAAATCCCTCAAATTTATCACAATTATATCCTAACAGCCAGATCCAGTACAATTATAAGAATTAATCTTTATTCTTTCATATTTCATGTGGACCAAGGAACTTTCACCACGAGGAAACTTTCACCATGCATATAACACAGACTGAAAGTTTCCTACTGATACGCGCATGCGCAAAACATCAAAAGGGAACTTTCAGCACGGGGGAACTTTGAAACTGTTACACCGGGAATCAAACCCGGATCGTCGGCGCCGCAAGCCAAGCGCTTTACCACTACCCCAAGCCTGCCCCTAGTAAACAATATGACCTCGGGCATTATACAGTTAAGTTTTAACAAGGGTATGCTTGGTAGGATAATCCCGCTATTCAAATAAACGAAGTCGCTTCTTTTCTCTAGTATAATAAGTGGCGGATTTTCAATAAATTTGATAGAAAATGGTTTTGGATTTCAGCATCTTATTCAATGAAACTAAATATTCAATAATGTGATATTCAATTAAGTGGCGAACACTGTATATGTTTATATATCTTCACAATATAATAATAGAAAATATAAAAAAGGCAAAAAAATATGTGATCATAATTCATATGTATATCATATTTGATTGCGGTTGTTTTAGTTAAATTTTGAGACAAGTAATATTCGTTTTAATAATTTTCATTTTTGAAAATTCTGCATATTTGATATTGGCATTAATCATCGTCAATGTACAGGAACCAATATCTAATACTGATTTTCATGTCGCTAATAACACATAGCGACACTTAAGGATCACTTTGTCTCTTGTTTTTTAAATATATACTTCATAGTTACATTGAGCTGAAATGAACATATTAGGTACTAAGACGTACACATAAGAAGCCGAAACAACTCATACAAGTGTAGGTGCCTAAATAACTATGTGCCGAAACAACCATAATTTGTAAGTCTGGATAAGGGATGATCTTTAACTGAACTATCAGTGACAAAACCAATGATATAGACCATCATAAATGAATATGCATTGCAAATAAAATGAAGCAACTACAAAGCAGAATTATTATGCCTATATTATAGACTATAACCTTAAAACTTGTTCATACATCAAAATATTTTTGATCAGAGGAAATTCAGGTAAATACCTTCCTTTCTACCCATTCAGTTTCTGCATAATTCACGCAACTTACCAAATGAAGAATGAATGGTAACACCAATAGTGCCATCCATAGATACAGGTGGAAGGTATTGGAGAAAATACTCTGATGAGGGTCGTAAAACCAACCTCCAGTCAAAGATGCCCAGATACCCTGCCGGAGGATATCGATTATATGTGACCCCATCTAAAACAACTACACGAGTTCATTTCATAATTGTCTTTCTTATTCAAGCCATTTTATAAAATAAGGTTTTATATAGTGTACATGTTCCGGGTTATGTATTTTCCAGTCAACAACAGCATCCATCTTTCTTTGAAATCTCGTCCACGAGATTACAAGTGAGTGCATGTGCCCTTGCAGAGGGTCTGTTCGGAGTCTTCTTCTGATCGTACATGAAAGATAAATTTGGTTGATTTTGGAGTATTACGAAGTACTGTCCGGTCCGTAGGAACCGGGGACCGGTGTTCCCCAACCCTACACACTTTTTATGACCGATCATGAACCAATTTTATCATGTTATGACACAAATGTGGCCCCAACTTTGAAATGCTTCCTATACGCCTAATACGGCCATGTCCAGTGGCGGATTTAGAGGGGGCCGGGCCCCCATTTCGCCACATATTTACAAGTAAAAATCCAGATCTGGCACCAAAAAAGGTCTAGTAATTTTGCTAATACACAACCCCCTTTTTTTCTTTTCGGAAATCCTGGATCCGCCACTGCTGTCTGATCCTGTTGGACAAAGAGGGCTTTCTCGATCAGTTTTTCAAAAAAAAATTATCCAAATAATAAACAGAGACATTACTATATGATACTGATGCCCGACAGCGCAGCCCCTCCCCCAAATCCTCAACACAAATTGCATAGAAGAACATTGTCTTCGCGACATTTAGATTGGTTGGTTGGTTGATTGGTGTTTTACGTCGCTTTCAACAATATTTCAGTTATATCGCGACATGGAAGCAGGAGGTAACCAACCTCTTAAACATAGTGGCGCAATCCGGGAATCGAACCCGGATCGTCGGCGCCGCAAGCCAAGCGCTTAACCACTACACCAAGCCTGCCCCTACGCGACATTTAAAACTTTTATGTGTGTCTAAATATTCCTTTAATATTATATTTGTACAATTTTATTGAGGTACCCCAAACTTACTTTTCATGGCTCATCTGACCAAATATAAGTAACCGTCACCATGGCAACAAAAGAAACCAATCCTCTGTGATTATACCACTGAATTACAGAAAGAGCATAACCCGAGATGAACAGACACCTGGGTCCGGCGCCATAAACTGAGAATATACTTAAGTCAAATATTTCATTTTAATTTATTCCATCGTCAAACATTCAAATCAATTCTCATGCAGAATGGTTTAATTCTATTTATCAATAGAATAAAACTAAATAAAATCCAAATCCCAGTTGTTGATTCATTGATAAACAGAAGAATATGGAATTTTGACTTAACTATATTTTCAGTTTATGGCGCCGGACCCTGGTTGAATTATTCGAGGGAAAAACAATCCAAGTGCCGTTAAAATTACAATTCTTCTTAACCCCGTCCTTTGTTTTCCTTTGTGTTATCTGATTATATCGATTTTAAACAATAAAGAGAAAGAGAGTGGGCATTGCATTTCAGAAATTTTCTCTTTAATAAATTGTTTCTTTTAATCGGCATGAAACATTTTTCAGATAATGTTCAATCTTTGCGATAAACCAATTAACTGTCTGATCGCGGTCATTCCCGCTCAGTACATATTCTTAATATATCTATAGATCCTTTAGGGAAATATAGAATTAAATACACGTGAACTGACATCGTCAATTTTTCTACTTCATAACAAGAGACAAAAACCTCCTTTTTTTGACTGATGCTTTGCAAAACTAATGATGGATAGATTTGACTTGTGTTTTTGTTTATGTTTTTGTTTTACGTCAACCCAAATTAATTTCACTTACATGCTCACCGCCTACCGGAAAACATCAGAGACATATGTCTCTGAAAAAATTGGGGAAGGGATCATTTTCCGTGAGAGGTTGTATAGGAAAAAGCTGATCGAAGACAGAAACGTAAGTATATTTCTAAATATCTTAAACTTATGGTGTAATGAAATTACCCAGGGAATACTAGTACAATGTAAGAGGACTTTGTTGATATAAGCCATATTTTGCTACACTAACCCATTTCTCAAACACTCCGACAAAGTTGCTGAAATCGACAGATTTTATGACGTTGATAAGCTTTTGCTTAATCAGGCGCTGATCCAACCGGGGGAGGGGACACGTGCCCCCCCCCCCCGCCCGGCAGTTGCGCCAGGCATAGGTGCCCCGCGGTAACAGGGCTATACATACACCGAATACACCGTCCACTGGTCCACGATCAACACCGTCCCCATTGATAGTTCCCAGGTTGTACAAACATCGAACTTATTACATGTACGTAATCGATATTTACTGTCCACTTTAATTAACAGTATCTATTATAAACATACCAATTAGTAAATCCTGTCTGTTACTAATTAAACAGGTAACAATCGTTTCTATTTTTATTGTGATATTGATATTGGATTGATTGATTGATTGATTTTTGTTTTACGTCACACCACGAATATTTCACGTATATGGTGACGGCATCTGCCTGATGCGGGGCATACAAATTTTGACCTTTGCAACGGACCCACCCGAAGCAGTGAGGGATCTTTAACGTGCCATGCATACCACGACACGGGGCCTCGGTTTTTACTGTCTCATCCGAAAGACAGGACACCGGCATGACCAAAGCGGGACTCGAACCCCGGCCTCCCGATCAGGAGTCCGACGCGATACCACTAGACCACGCCGGCTTTATTTATATTGGAAACGCCTAAAAATGTATATATATTTATTTATTATACCTAGTTGTTGACTTGTGTTTCGCTTGTTTGCTGTTAAAATTTTTCTGTTGAATTTAGAATAAAATACAAAGACATATAAAATAAAAAGCCATAAAATTTGGAAAATGAAATTAAAATCAAGTAAAAAAAAAAAAAGTTGATCATAGCTTGTTATCATTGATATTAACAGTGGATGGTTAGGGGACAGATAAAGAATAAGTAATTAAATGTGTTTTGATTTCTTTGCAAACAGTGGATGGATAGACTGTTTGACGTAGATGGTAAAATTAATAAGATTAGTGGACGCATGATCTGGACACGGATCGTCTGGGGACGCCGGAACTTGTCAGATCCTCTAGAAACCTGCCAGTGCCCCCCCCCCCCCCCACATTATGACAGTAAAGTGTTGTTTTGGGGTTTTTTTTTTTCTCCTTTTTAAAATTTCACTTTCGAAATGTATATCTATCATCTCAGAATGTGTTAAGAATGCTCCATTTTGAACCATTTTCCCGAAAATTTTCTGGGGGAGACTCCCAGACTCCCACCAGTAGGAGACTGTGACCCCCCGCATCCACCACCTTTAGTGCTATTCGCTTCATTGAGATCTTCGGCTTCAATTGTCCCCCCTCCTCCCGGCATTCATCTTTCTGCATCCGACCCTGAAAAGTTTTATACGTGAAACAAAATAATTTATACACAAAAAGTGGCATTTTGAACTGATTCCATATAAAAATCGGTTACTTTGAATAATTGATTTTGCTCTTTTTTATTCAATGGAATCTAAGAGTGAAAAAACGAGAAAATGGTATAAAAGATGCATCAAATGCTATATTATTGCTCCATTTTTTCAAAAAGTTCTCGGGACAGGACCCCCGAACCCCCTTTATAAGAGGGGGACACCCCTCCCATAACCTCCCCCACTCAGCCATTCGGGCCTTGAATTTTGTGTGCCCCCCCCCCCCCCCCCCAGCATATTGCAAGTTCTGGATCCGCCCCTGTTAATGTCTTTTAAAGTTGAATATATTTCATGTTAAGTCAAACATATTTTATACGATAAATACTTGATAAAATCAATATCTTTTCACCAGTAAATATCAAATGTTGTCGTTTTAGAGCAGAAATTAAGTCCTACGCAACAGACCCATCAGAGGCATAGAGATAGCGTGTTGGGCGTGCTAACGTCTACCGAATGACAGAACGGCGAAAAGACTCGTACACGGGACTTAGTAGTCAGGAATAAAGTATGTCATACACTGATATGCCGTCACCATATCATACAGGTGAAAAAATCTTGCCGCAAAGATGGGACATTAAATTTTTCTGTCTAAATCGGGTGTATGAAATAAGCATTAAACTATGTGCCAAGAAAATAAATAAATAAATAAAAAAGAAGATACCAAAATCAAAAATGTAAGAAAAGAAAAGAACGACTGACTAAAGCTTGTCTCTTATGATGATGTCATTGGTAAGTAGCGTAAATTCATAATCTCGTAGTTATGAAAGAAATGTCTATGTCTTTCCCAATGAACAAATGATGCTTATAGTTATGACAGAAAGATATGAAAATTGACACTATCAATACCACTCAAACTCAACGAGTGATCATTAATATGAAGGGCGGGCCGAGTTGTCCGGGGTCCGAGTTGTCATTTTTTTAAACGAAAGAACCGATTTCGGTGATCCGGAATCATGTATACAGTTGAAAGGTCAAATAATAAATTTAATTTCAAATTCAAGTTGTGCGCCAATATTGCACATGTTTGTTCTCTTCTTATGCAATAACAGGTATTTACCAAGCGATCACCTATATTATAAACTTCGCTTTACATCAGTATGTTCATTACACAATCTTAGTTTTGACGTAGCGTGTTACAACATGTTTTGTGACAGTCTACTTTCATTTCTTCAAATTATTGACTTTCAGTCTCGTGGATGTGATAATTTGTCCGAAAAATCTGACTAAATACATGAACCCCACATTTCAGTGACCAAGGGACGATCCAATTTCAAGACTTTAGCTAAAGATACCAAGTAAAATAAAATAAAAATTGAAAAAAAAGAATTTTGCAGCTACACGTAATTTCTATAAAATCTAAAATGGTGAGTTAAAAATTTCAACTTGTTTTGTAAACTTTATTCAGTATATTATAAAGATGTGCCCTAAATTGGAAGTTAAAATTCTTCATTAGAAATCAGGGATGAGCAGCCACAAATTTGTATCAAATTAATCAATTGTGTTAACCAGATGTTTTGTCCACATTACAACATTAGTACCTCAATTAATACATCAGTGATTAGTGTTAACAGTATTTTTGAGGTCAGTGTGACTTCTCTTTCTACAGTAGATTATATAGTATATTGGTCTATGGCCATATGTATGGAATCTTGTTTATATATTTGGGGTAATATTCAGGATTTATTAAAAAGTACAATACATCAGTTTCAAAATGCAAATACGGACTGTCAATTTTCGGTTTTAATGTGCTCCTTGAATCGCAAGGCGGGACACAGCTGGTCGTTGTATGAATGATATCTCAGTAATGTACAAAAATAACGAAGTTTTCTGTGAAACTACCAACACTTATTTGTTGATCATTGTCAAAATGGTCCATATCCTACTCCTAGATGTTCATATATTATATTTTCCCTGATAATTTGTTATAATTCCTTGTAGAAGACAACTTTCCACTGGGATCCGTTGTACTGAAGATCTAAACAGCCCCAAAAAGATAAAGAAAGTTCTAACATGAAACTAATAGTTCTCAGTTTTATTTTTTAAATCTATTTGAGCATACAAACATTGTTGTTCTTCATTATTTTCATGTATTTGTTGATTTATTTGCATTCAAACGGAGCAGGTCATTAACTTTACGCAGAAAAGAATGTAAACATATCCTACCTTTGCCGCGAGGAGTGCGTAAAATTTGAAAAATGTCGCTCCAAAACTGTATCGTGAAACTCGTGTATTGGCAGTATTGTTACAATACAACTTTAAGCTGTTCTGTATCCTTTCTACAGGATTTGGCTCTTAAAGTACGATCGGAAATGTGTATTTTAAATTTTACTCCTGTGAATGACAAAGTATTTAAATTATTCATATCTTTCTACATATAATCTAATGTTGTATTTATCTTTAATATGACCCTACAGATAGAATTTCTGATTCCTATGATAACATAATGTTTGATATCACATATATAGCATTATATCTTTATATTACCATCATTATACAAAAATACAACATAAAATTGATTGAATTAATTAAATTCAGTTCAATGGATCAGAATTCAATTCAGTTTATATTATTTTACTTTTATTCAAATAACACAATTGAAACTTGTATGTAATGTATTATCAGTGTTCACTATGCCTTATATTTACTCACATTTATATGGATCAGTGTTAATATATAGATAAAACATGATGAACAGATTATTTTGGATAGAAATGGCTGCCAGATTTATTGTAAAGACAGATCATCAGAGTTTGCTTCATCTGATCATATTGTGGCTAGAACATCTACAAATCTCTTGCAGTCCTTTGATAGTTGGTTTAAACAGTATTTATTTTTTTATTTAGAAAATCGCATGAATTATATAACATAACACATATATATAGGATTGAGCAACAAGTCTTGGACTTATATAAAGCTCTCTCCTGAAATCGAACATGAAATTACTAGTATATATAATTGGCCAACATTATATATAATACAAATACATAAATGAAAATTCATGAGTATAAATTTCATGCTTATATTTACCATCTCCTTTAAATCTTATAATTAACAATAAGGGGAAAACGAAAGCAGGAAAAAGAAAAAGGGACAAAAGAAAGCAGAAAGAAAATAAAAATTAATATAGGAAAAGGGTACCTGGCTGAAGGTAGTGGATGCTAATCACATGAGAAATGAGAAATTCAATCTCTATTTACCAGATTTTATTTAAGTGGAAAAAAAGCCCTGATATTAAATGAATGATATTGATAAAAGAGTGGGAAGTTGACACGTTTTGTGTGATCATGTCTGTAAGATTTACTTAAGAGAATCTATTACTATTGATAATGAAATTTTGTACTTAAGCAAATATCTCTCCATTTACATCATCATCATACTTTGATAGTTACCAGTTTTTGGATAGTTTGTGGTGGGATTTTCGTCAGAAAGTAATTTTCCCAATCCACTAAGAATCAGGGTTATTTTTTATGACAAACACTTGCAACCAGTATTTATATGATAAAGTGATCATATGTAAACTTTCTGGGCTATATCAGGGAAATCCTTTACATTGTACTGTATTGATCATTTTCTGAAGTTTATAATGTTCACAGACAACCATTCCAAGTATCATTCTGTGCATGTAATATTGCTATTTTCATAGATAGTTATCTTATGGATGAAATTAAGCTGGAGTTAGTTCTTTTGACTACTGTCTTGGAAACGAAACTGCAGATTTTGCTTCATATTCATATTAATTTTGTTTCATTATTATGAGAAAATTGTCTATGTTTACACTTCTCTTCTTTGAAAACATATTACATTGTTCAATGGTTCAAATATTGCATAAGGATTTCAAAATTTTGGAAGTATCCTTAGTTTACATACATATTACATACATAGAACATAATTTGGTTGATTTATATACAAATATTCACCCATATACCTCCAAGATAGCAAAAACAGGAAGTTTCCAATTAAATTTAAGCCATAAGAAAACTGTCTTTAATAGGTATTTCATCCAGATCTTACATACATACCATGACTGTATATGGATGTTGCAGAGCTATTACTCTATTTGGAATATTATCATGACTATGGATTGATACTTGTAGGTAAATGGTTTTTAGCTCACGTGAGGTATTGTCATAGCCTGCTGCTGTTGTCTAACGTTCAAATAGATCTTTACTCATAATGGCTTAATTTTATTGATGAATAGAACAAAACTCAATAAAATCCAAATTCCAGTCATTAATTCATAATTAAATAGAAGTATATGAAGACATGACTAATGTAAATTTTAAGTTTATATAGACCCTCTTAATCTATCTACCATACATAATTATGATATCACAGATATAGCCAACATGTTAATTCTGTTCCTGCTGCATGATGTGACAAAACAGAACAGTGTATACAACTTTATGCAGTCAGACTTCTCCAGTCAATAAGATAATGAATTTAAAATATAACATCAATTTTCTGTAAACTTAAACATGCATGATGAGTTCTGATCAGTTTTGACATCTGTATGTCTTATGGAAAGATTCTGTGAAAAAAATTTCACACCAGATATACTGACGGACAATATTTTAATCAGACCATAGCCATTTTCATCTGTTTTGCCCATTGTATGAGTAATTTTCCCCATCTATGATGTCATACTTTTTGTCTTCTGGTTTGCATATTATATTTTTGAGTATATATACATAATTTATCAGCAATTCTTTGTAATATCAAATGTAATTGTATTGTCATAAACTGCAATAGAATCGTGCATTCATTGCTGATAAATTTGTGACAATTTTTTATTTATTATAGTATTATATTTCATTATGCATTATATTTTTGTAGTGTTTGACAGAAAGTCATGGATACAGCATCCAGATTTATAAATAAGATTTTACAAAACAGACCAACATACAGTTTTAAAGGAGCAAGTGGCAGTAAAGAAAAGATCTCATCAAAGTTAAAAAAGAAAAAGAAGAAGTCCAAGCTTCCTCTCAGTGCGAGGTTGTATCAGTCTGCAGATGATCTAACGATTGATTCCACCATGGAAGGGGAAAATAAAACTGAAGAAAATACAGAGAAGGATAAACCTGCTGTGATGGAGGATATACCAGAAAATCCAACTGTTATTGATGGAGGTCATGATGGTATAAACATTACTATAAACAAGCAATATATACACAATATTATAAGCATACATTTATATCTATAGATAAGTAGAACATCATCAACTGTACATGTATTTATGTTAGAGTAACCAAATTTTAATGCAAAATAATGAAAGTAATGTACAAGCGTAGTCACAAAGTACTAGCATGATCTATGAATGTTTTTCTTTTATATCTTTAATTATATTTGTGCAGTAATCACTTGTGTATAATGCATGCCCATGTATAATGCCCATCCTGAAAGCTTAAAGAAAATGTCAAGAAAGAGTTTACATCCTGTGTTTGATAAGCAGGATAAAAATTGATAAAAACATTAGTGGGCAGGTTCAAGATTGAGATTGGTTGGTTGAACATTCCCATGTTTGTCTTGGTACACTGTTTATCATTTACGTGTGCAGTCATTATAGCCTGATTATGCAACCACTGGACAAACGCAACCTCCTGAATGTTAGTATGACAAGATGTATCTGTAACTGTGATTGATGTAGCGTAAGTTGCCTGGTGTACTCTGAATAGGATAAAACAGGAATTTATTTTTGAGACAAGCAGGATAGAACAATTAAACCAATTGAGTGATCGGCAAATGCAGGACATCACACACTGTGGCAGACTTGTTCATTATGACGTCATAAATAAATGGCCCGTCAAACATGAATTTAACTATTACTTTACAATGGAACTACGTAATGGGCGTGGTCAAAGTTGGATCTGGCGATCCCTCAATTGCCTGATGCTACATTATGAATGGATCATTTCTGTATTTAGCAGTGATAGCAATTTACATCAAAAGGTGTGAAAGATTTCTAATCATGATATAGATACTTTTGAAACAAATATTAACGTAGTCCTAAATTAGCTCACAAAGAATAGCTCTTATTCATTGGAAGTATGAATTCCCCTTAAGTAAGAACACAAAGACATTATCATACTGACAGTTTATAGACATGTCTGGTGTAGTATACATTACATGAGCTGTGAGTAGTCCTAAATGAAATTCAATCCCCAACTATTTTCAACTACTGCAGTATCAACTATCTAGAGTTTCTCATCATCTGTACTCTGTCTGAATAGTAAATCTCAATGAAATGATTATAGTATTTGACCTGTACTTGGCCCTTAAAGAACTTTGGATTCCTCCAATTTTCAAAGTGGTTGCCCATGGTCACAAATGAAAACATTTTATGGTTTTTTCTATACATGTACCTACTGTATCTATACTACATAAACCAGAATAGAGAGACATCACTATTCAAGTGGAGAGATTAGACATACAAATCAAATTAATATAATTATGTTTATGCATGATCTGATAGAAAATTTGTAAACACTCTTTCAATGTTCTGATTTTGTTGGATAGATCATATGATATAAACATGTCATGAAATGAATTTATATAAGCATATATGTTTGTTTTCAAATCCTAATTTGCAATGTATATTATATGTATATAAAACGGGGGCCAGTTGTTCGAAACTTTAGCCACTGGTGAAGCTAACCAGTGGTTAATGTATAAGATTTCTGTATAAAAATCTAAATTGTTTTATAAAGCTTGTTTCATATGCTACAAATCAGTACAGAGACTATGATTTTAAGTCATCTTATTTCAAAGATAGAGTCAGATGAAATTTAACCATTGGTTAGCTTAACCAGTGGTTAAAATTGTGCACCACTGGCTCCAGATAGATATCAAACCATGTATGGGTGCTATGAATAACTTTACCTGTCAATTGAAATATTGTAGACGATGATGTTGACATTGGTTCTACTGAAAATATGACTCCAGAGAGACGGAATGAGCTTTTTCAGAAGGGTGTCCAGTTAGAAAAGGAGAATAAAAGAAATGCAGCATTAAAATGTTACATGGGATGTTTACAGGGATTACAACATAATACTAAATTCCCACTTCTCCCTGTGTGTCTTAGAAATGTAAGTTGGAGTTACATTGTCATATATTTCTGTTTTACTGAAAAATATAAAGGAAAATCTGAAACATGATCATCTTGAATAAAGAAACTGAAAAAAATTTATTAAACTCTTTATTCAGTTTGATTACTTTAGCATTTTATTCATTTGTGTATGCCAGATATGTAAATGATTCTCATGTCCTTTACTCTAGACTTCAGAAAGTTTTTTTTTTAACCAAAATATAGGAATAATCTGTAGATATATATAATAAAACTGAAACAATTTTATTACATTTTAATTTTTTACAATATTGTTTTAATTAGAACATATTTAAGTTACCGAAGACTAGTGAAATGCTTGGATTAGGAGTTTTTCATGTTGTTTGCATTATGTGTTGATAATTCATATTTTAACCATGTTGACTTCTTTTAAAGAAGTGCTTATTGATTGTAGATCAAACTTTGTACTCATGTCTTTCTACAGATCTAATTGTTTTTTAAGTAAATCATTTCAAAGATGATGTATTATTCTTTGTTCCATTCAAAACTCAAATTTTTATGCTCTTTGTGCCAATTATTGTTTATCTGCTTTTTCATTATTTTGAATATTTTGTCACCTTTAGAATTTAATTTCATTTAAATACATGAATTTCCATTTGGTACTTGCATTGAATATCTATTTTGTAAGATTTTGTTGATGTTGTGGCCATATTGTTCACATATTATATATCATAAAGAAATGTTGAAGACTTGTGCAATAGAACATTAATGGAACATATCATTTTCCTATAGTTGATAAATGGCAGATACGATTCAATTAGGAATTTCTTACATACACTAGTGAACAATATAGACTCTCTTTAACCACTGGCAGTTTAAGAATGCTTCTCTTTTTCAGATTGCTGATATATTTTATGGCAGAGAAGAATGTATCCTTTGTAATTGTCATGCTGCAAGAATTCTGATTAACATTCTAGATTAGTAACCAGAGGGTCGGTGATTTGGTCTTCACCATTACTGCTATGAAGATGATAAAGGGGTGTTTGCTTTAGCTGTGAACTTGGGAAGTATCATCTTTGATTGACTTGTATCTCTTTTCAGCTTAGTACTGAAGAAACAGGGTGTAAGCTCTTGTATTTTAAGCCCACACCATCACTACATCAGTCTGTCCATCTATCAGTCTCACCTCAGTTTTCAAACTTTCCAGTGCTATCTCTCCAGTAATTTAGATGTTTAGCTTCAATGTGACAACTTTCAGATCAAGTTAGACTTTTGTCATAGTTCACTAACTTTTAGCAAAGTTATTTTGTTAAGTTAAAAATCTCTCTTTTTTCATTTTCCTCATCAATCTTTCAAGATAAAATACATGATCAAATTTTTGCTTGCTTACTTGCCATTGCAACCAAATATTATATGTGGACTACCCGAATTCCGAAATTGATTGCCCACTTGGCACCTAGAATCCAAATCATAATTTCCAGGTTTTACTTTGTACCAGTCCTGTAGATGCTTTTACAAGTAACACTGATGATGATGTTGTCAATATCTTTTTAGTATAGTAAAATACATCTTCGGTCTAAATAAACCTGGTGAAAAGCAGAAGGACGACAGGGGTGCATATTTTAAACAATATAAAGGGAAACGGGTGCATTCCTTTAAATCCATGTAGAAGGTAGATCAAACGTGATTAGAAGATGATTATGACAGAATAATGTGCACTTACACTGAGAACAGGCTAAAAACTTTTTTACGCGTACGAACACAAAAAATATTTTGGCCTGTTGTCAGTATGAAGTGCACTGTATGTTGAAATACATAAGTCATAACAATAACAGTCTGAGAGAAGAATTATTAGCGAATGAAATTAAAATGTTTGGAGTCATTCAGTATGAGGGCATTGAGAGAAAAGAGTGATATATACATGCAGAAGTAAGACTCTAGTGAATAGGTGAGGATGAAGAATATTTGAAAATCTGATAGAAGTTGAGTTAGAAATTGAAACAGAATACTGATACTAAGGAAAGATGTAACGAGGAAAATATATCTGTTTCTAGCATTATTCAACTGAATTCAATGTGGGTGCGTATATTTCCTGGTGGACCCATTGAATTTATATTCTAGGGGCCCACATTTCCCTAAAAAACTTCACGCAGTTGCATCTTTAGATATCCGAATGGAACTTGCTGCGGAACTTTATGGGGATAAGTTACAAATCAAGCACACCTTTTGCCATGTTTGTACAGGATTTAGCAGAGTTACTTGCCTTTGCAGCAGATGCAAATACTATTAATTTTTTTTTTCATAAACTTAAAACAATACATAGCCATTTTAAAAGGGTTTGTTGTCAACCGATTTTCATTTCTTCTGTTTAAAAGTCCTTTATTAAAGGTGATCCTTAATACAATCCAGATGACAAAGCCATCCACTTTGTGCAGGCAGAAAAAGTTTACTATGAAAGTGCACTGATTGATACAGAAGACATACAAAAGAAAATTGGTATGTTATTTGTAGTAAAGTGCTTATTTTCAGTAATGAAATTTAGTTCAGATTACTTTTTTAGTAGATATAATTTTTGTATTTGTTGAAGAAGCCAAACATTGTGTCAATAATTCTAAACATGTCAAAACTTTGATTTCTTTTAAAATTCTTATGTTTCCTGTTGTTAGAGGATGTTCAGAAAACAAAGAATCTACCTTCTGAAGTTAACGAGGATACCATTAAGGCAGAAGAATTTGAAGAATTAGCAAGAGCACTTCTTGACAAGAAACAGTAAGATATTGGATAAGTTTTAGTTCACAAGGTAGCAAGCTTTATAGATTTCTTTCATAAGTTACCGGTATTTATGTATGCATTTCACATATTAGTATCATTTGTTTATTATTTGATACACAAACATATCAGTGTGTTTGATGCCACCCTTTTATGATGAGGGTAATGTTTAAAGGTAAAGGAATCTTCAGCTAGCCCCTGCCATTTTAGTAGGTACACTTAAGGCTTTTCCACTTGCTCATGACTGGGGTTGAAGCAGACATGACATTTATGAAATGCAAAGCTTTAATAGCCATTTCATGAAGAACCAAGGTTATCTGTTCATTTTTTTGTCCAATTTAGCTGGGTCATCATCTGATGGTTAAAGGCTCTAACCTTATGTTGTTTTAAGAGTTTAATAGGCTCTGTATATATTTACTTTGATGTCTATAGCAAGAGTGCTGGACAGCAGGTCAGAATATGAATTATGTGCAGGAGTGCCTCAACAGCCTTGTGGGTTACTTCTTGCTTCCCCCTAGTATTATACAATTGTGGTGGGTTACCTTTTGCTTCCTAGTATAATGTGACAGTGGGCTTTGGTTTTGACGTTTTCATTGGACAGATAGAATACCAATGATTCACAAGTTGAGCTTGAACCTGTGATTGCATATGTCTGAGGTACACCAGCTTTCAGGATTAGATTTGACTCATACAAATGTTTTAATTCTTGAGATAGGTGCATTGCATTTCAAATGTTAAGTGTCTAGTGAATTTACTGAATTTCCCAAATAATTACTACAAGTGGAATTTTAGTGGTAATCATCATAATTGTTAAAGTTTACAGTTGAAGGGTGATTCCACATTTTTAAACACAGATTTCAATAACATTACTTGTATTTATATTCAGTATAAAACAATGGTATAAATAAAGCATCATTTCATATTTTACAGACCAAGAATGGCATTAGAATATGCAGGAAAGGTATTGTTTATTACTATAATTATTTACTCTTTATATCAAGATTAGATATTTTTGAAGTTCCTTTTTGTTACTCCTGAGGCATAACAGCACTCTGCAATTACTGTCTTGACTTTGTCTGTCTGGCCATTTATCACACTGTTAATTCGTTCTTACCATCTTTGCAGATAACACAAGTTTCTTGAAACAATACATTCTTGTTTATATTTATGCTCCCTTTCAAAGAAGAAGGGGCATATTGCTTTGCTGCTGTCGGTCGGTCCATTTACAGTTTCCGCTCATTATCTCTCGAACAAATAAAGATTTTAAATTGATTTGTGGTATACAACTCATAGATATCTAGGTTAAGTATAAACTTGGTTATCGTTCAGTAATTTTTGTCTTAGGTATCCCCTTTGGACTTAGAAAATTTCTTAAAATTAGAAGTTTCCACTCATTATCTCAGGAACGGGCAGAGGTATTGAATTGATATTTTGCATACAGATATATCTAGATCAAATTGAAATTTGGTTATGTTTCAGTAATTCTTGTCAGAGTTATTCCCCTTAGATTTAGGAAATTTCTTAAATTAGCAGTTTTTGCACATTATCTCCGGAACCAATAAAGATATTGAATTTATATTTGATATACTGATACATCTAAAGGATATTTAGGTCAAATTAAATTTGGTTATGGTTTAATAATTTTTGTGAAAGTTATCCCCCTTAGACTTAGGAAATTTCTTAAAATTTGCAGTTTCCACATACTATCTTTGGAACCAATAAAGATATTGAATTTATATTTGATATACTGATCATCTAAAGAATATTTAGGTCAAGTTCGAATTTGGATATGGTTCAATAATTTTTGTGAGAGTTGTCCTCTTTGGACATTGAAAAATTCTTAAAATTAGCAGTTCTCTTCCACAGGTCCCTGCAAATAAGATAATTATAACCCCCCCAACCCCCCCAACCCCCTTTTTTTTCCCCTCTGACTCTCTCTCTCCCGACTCGTGGAATGAAAACACAAAGAAATTTGTGTTTTCATTTCACAAGTCGAGAGAGAGAGTCAGAAGGGGGAATGATGGGGGGGATGGATTTACAATTATCTTATATTCAGGGACCTGTGTTCTCTTCATTTTCTCAAGAACAGCTAGATATATTGAATTGATATTTGGTTTACAGATACATCTTAAAGATATCTAGGTCAAATTAATAAGTTATAATTTAGATATGGTACAATTATTTTTGTCAGAGTTATCCCCTTTGGACTTTGAAAATTTCTTAAAATATGCAGCTTCAGCTCATTATCTCAGGAATGGATAAAGATAGTGAATTGTTGTGTGGTATAAAGATACATTATGAAGATATCTAGGCCAAGTTTTGTTATGCATAGTGATGATATAATTATTGCCAATGATTAATTGTTGATTACTGAAATTATGCTGATTCAGATAATATGCTGATTCCCATTCAATTCTCAGTACATTTTTTTTGTAATTGAAAATCACTGATATAGAAAAATTGTCAGTGCTTTATGCCCATGTTACAGAAATAACTAGGGAGGGCATATGCTACCTTGACTTTGCTCTTGTTTGAAATACAATAGTGGATGCTAAGTGAAAAAATTAAACATGTGTTTACTAGTATACATGTACATGTAATTTAAAAAAAAATAAATTAGTTTGGAAAACAACTCAGTATTTTATGTACAAGTATATTTATATTCAGTTGTTACTCATATAGAACCAGTGATACTTACTTTGTCCTTTATGATAAATACCAAATATTTCCATTTAAAAAAGTGATAATTAGGAAAGCAAATACCATTAAAAAGTATTCACAGTATACATTAAATTGCATACAGCAGACTTCAGCCCAATCTTAAGTTTGATCCTCATATCATACCATTGTGGTGGGTTACTTTCTGCTTCCTAGTATTATATAGTTGTAGTGGGTTACTTCCTGCTTCCTAGTATACCATGGTGGTGGATAACTTCCTGCTTCCTAGTATCATACCATTGTGTTGGGTTACTTCCTGCCTCTTGTTGTTATACCAATGTAGTGGGTTACTTTCTTTGTAGTATTATACCATTTTGGTGGGTTACTTCCTGTTTCCTAGTACATGTACTATACTATTGTGGTGGGTTACTTTCTTCTTCCAAGTATTATACTGTTGTAGTGGGTTACTTCCTGCTTCCTGGTATACCATGGTGGTGGATTACTTCCTGCTTCTTAGTATCATACCACTGTGATGGGTTACTTCCTGCGTCTTGTTATTATACCAATGTAGTGGGTTACTTTCTTTGTAGTATTATACCATTGTGGTGGGTTACTTCCTTTTCCCTAGTATTAATCCATTGTAGTGGGTTACTTCCTTCTTCCAAATATTATACTGTTGTAGTGGATAACTTCCTGCTTCCTAGTATTACACCACTGTGGTGGGTTACTTCCTGCTTCCTAGTTTTATACTTTTTTGATGGGTTATTTCCTGCTTTGTAGTTGCTTAATGACTGAAAATTCCAACTACGGTAATTTTATATTGAAAAATTGATTAAGCACAATCATAAGTATATTTATGTACTGAAAATTACATGTATATTGCATAATTTTAATTTCATGACAATTTCACTTTGAATATAGACGTAATTTTGTTGTTAGAAATAATGTGATTTATTTTTTAATGGAAAGGGCAAGCACTTTACTTTCTTGTGGAGTCATTCTCATAAATTAACACAAAATTAAAGTCCTGGCTAATAAAAAGTGATTTACAGTTAATTAGAATTACTGTAGTAAAACAATAATGAAAAGTGTTACATTGATTTCTTTTCTACATATTTAATATACTTTATAAAAATAATACAGGCTACAAAGATTCGTCAGCAAGTGTTAGGGGACAATCATGAGGTGACTAAGAGGAGTTTAGATTTCTTTGCTGCAGTGTATGCTGAAGCTGGAGCAGAGCAGTATCAAGGTCAGGTTCAAAAGAATTGTTTTTGTTTATTGCTCAATAATATTCAGAATAAATTAAGTGGTAGAGTCAGGTAGGGAAGGAATTGAATGTGTTGATATCAGTATACCATATTCAATATTTTACTGGTATTCAAGCATCTGCTTATATGTATATCATGCTTGTCAGAATGAATTTGTGAAAAAAGAAAAAGGCTAGCCTATGAACCATTTCTACTTTATTCAGTTTAATGAACAGTACATTAGATGCCAAGCTCAAACATGTAATTTGAGTAGTAGAAAATTACCACATTTATTCAATGAAACAGGAATTGCCTATCTTACATTAACTCAGTCATTGTTTACAAAATGAAGGATAAAACAAAGTAAAGCTCCATCAAAATCAGGTATCAATAATGGTCATTAATTTTCATGCAGTATTTCACAAACTAACCACTTTGATGTTTAGAACATAGGTCAAAATCATTAGACATAGTTTGTACTATGTTCTTAAAAAAGCAACCCATGATCAACAATACTTTCAATAATTTATATCAGGTTGTGTTTTATTATATCTCCTTTCAGATAATATGAAAAAATTTGGAAGTCAGGTTTCAGTAGATGACTCCATGATCAGTACAGATGGAGAATCTACCCCTAAGCCTATTTTACGGAATAGAAAACCCAACTCAGGTATTATTCAATAGCCTTACAGCTGTGACATATGTATGCTTGTAAAGTGCAGTAAGGGGTAGATTGATTATAGTGGTTATTCGTGTGGCTGGATGCAGATTTAGAAGGTTTGATTCTTGAAGTGCACCTCTTTAACAGAGGTTGGCAACTTCCTGTATCCTTGTTACATATCTGAAAAATTGTTGAAAGCAAGTTAAAGGTGAACAAACAGTCAACATTGAAACCATTTAAAGTAGCATACGTACTGTAGTTTGAATACTAATTTTAGTCTCAGTCTGTTTATTTTCATGCATTGTTCAATTGCTAGACATACATGAACCAAATAACTGGACAAATCTCTTCTACTTCTTGCACTACAAAGCAAGAACAAAGAATATTGATACATTTTTTGTAATTTTATTGTCCCCTGCTTTTCGCAAAAGCGAGGGGCCATTAAATCTCATTCGTCTGTCTGTCTCAAAAACTTAAACCTTGGTCATAACTTTTTAACCGTAAAACATAGGGCCTTCATGTTTGGTATGTGTGTCCCTAATTGCAATACCTTCCCGTTGGTACCAAAATTTTTTTTCATGTGACCTTGACCGTGACCTTTGACCTACTTCAATGCAACTTTTTAACCATAAGATGTAGGGCCTTCGTATTTGGCATGTGTGTCCCTAATTGCAATAGCTTTCCATTGGTACCAAAAATTTTTATCATGTGACCTTGACCATGACCTTTGACCTACTTCAATGTAACTTTTTTACCGTAAGATGTAGGGCCTTCATATTTGGCATGTGTGTCTGTAGACATGCATAACCATGACAATATGTCGTCCTTACCAAAAAGCGGGTGACCACAATTCTCTGAACTTGCTTGTTCCCTTATTAATCAGTCAATACATCAGTCAAGTGACTTAAATCACTTAAATATTCACCAAAGGATTTGAAGCCTGGCATGGCAGAGTGATTTATCAATTCAGCTTGGAAGGTTGGGAATTCCAGATTTAGTGATCTGTTTGGTTATATGTCAGATAGCTGGGACACAGAGCAACTATGAAAAATAGGCGTCGCATATAAAAGATTTGTAACTATTTATAGCTAAGGTTCTTGGCTGAATACTGAAACCATATACTGTAGTGCCAACTTGAAACAAAATCACCAATATTGTCTTTTTAAGCATAGCTTGTAACATGCTGTTGTCCTATGCAGATAGTAAACGTTGTGTAGACTTTCACCCACCCCTGTTAGAATTTTATGCTTGATCTGTTTTATTCCACCACAGTATTTTATGCATCTTTTACAGATGATAGAGCTGTTAAAAAGCAAGTGAGTTTTGATGAAGCTGCAATCCAAGCTTTTGAAAATCAAGAGAAAGGTATTATAAAGCCTATATTTTTAATGTATTTAAAAAAAGCAAGATTTATATGTAGCAAAAACTTTGATAGCAAATTTGTAAGTGATCATACTAATATAGAAGCCTTTATCGGTGATTAGTTTGGCAAATTACTAGTGATGTGATGATAGTTGGCAACTTTTGATTGTCGATTGCCGAAACCTCTCAAAAATCGATAATTGATAGTAAACTATGCTATCGATAGTCATTACTTGTACTTAGGAAACCACTTGATTGAAAAGTTTTAAATGCCGTCTCCTGCCGTGGGCACACAAGTGTCATGTCTTTCGGATGAGACAATAAAACCTGAGGTCCTGTGTCATTGTAGACGTGACACGTACACAATCCCTCACTTCTTTGGGTGGGTCCATTTTAAAGGTATAAATTTCTATGCATTGCCTCAGGCAGATGCTGTCACCATAATTTGTGAAATTATAGTGGAGTGATGTAATACGCTAATAATCAATTAACCATATATCCATACCCACAAGCAGTTAAGTCACTTCTATAAGATTTTGGCATTTTAGGAAGGATCACTTAGGAACGAAAACCTAGATATGAGCCAGGCTGTATCATATGTCAATTTTATTTAAATTGTATGCCATGAAGGTTAAAGCAAATAAGGAAAAAGTAACCTTCACTTTGAAAATTTTAACAACAGTCGAGAATGTGAACATCAATGTTATAGAATGGGAAATGAATGCTGATTTTTCAGTTTTAAGTCACAGTTATAAGTTCTACGGCATTTTCAACTTGGGTCATATATGTTATAAAATCCAGTCAAATGGAATATTTCATTTTATATCAAAGAAACACAACAAACATCAGGTTTCATAGTCAAGCTTGCCGTAGGCATACTGAAAAGGAAACATGTTACAAAGCTACATTGTGGTCCAAACCAATTCTATACTCAGCGCCACTCACTCTGGAAACTGGAAAATCTGGATTTTCAGTTATTCATTTTCAGAATAATTTCAAAAAGGCAAAACCATTCGATAGATCTTGTTTAGTCGTAACTTTTGGTGTATGCTATATGTTTGTATGAAGAAGCCTTCATATTTTATAGAAAAAAATCAATTTTAGATAGGGCAATTTCCATGTTAAATTTTGATGTGACGTCGCCAAGTTTCCCATAGACTCAGTGTTAAACATCGGCGACGTCACGTCAAAATTAACAGAAAACGCCCTATCTAAAATGATTTTTCCCCATAAAATACGAATGCTTCTTCGTAGAAACATATAACATACACCAAAAGTTACGACTAAACAAGATCTGTCGATTGATATTAATTTTGTAAAACTATTTTAAATTAGTGAAAATCCAGATTTTTCGGTTTACAAAGTGAGTGGTGCGGACAGTAAGTAATTTGTAAATGTACAGAAATCTAACAAAAATTGTGTGAAGAATGGAAAAGCCAAATTTCATTATTTTGTTTTATTTTGTCAAATTTCGATAGTTTCCGATTATTAATCGATAGAAAGCCTCCCATAGTTTCCGATTATCGATAGTAAAGTTTTTCTGATTGCTCATCACTACAAATTACATATCTGTATAGTTATCAAGGGCAAAAATGCCACAATAAGCTTAAATCTGCAGTATTTATACTAGTAGCTATTGTTATACCCATAACACAATATCCCTAATAATTCATAGTGATTACCTGTCCAATATTTTTAACAGTTGGCCCTAGGGCCAACAGTAAAAATTATTGGACTGATGACGTCATTACTTATATATCGCTTTCAAATCTGTCAAAACAAAGATGGCGTCGACGTTTTTTCTTCGGGTCCAACATATCATATATTGCCCTCAACCCCATTCAATATTTGTATAATGTAGCCCATGTATATTTGAAAAATAACTTTATATAGCATTTAACTCTTACCAATTTAATTCTGTTTTCATTTCAGAGGAAAGATGGGCTAAACTTATCCTTTGGTTCTTATTCATCATTTGCTTTCTTCTACTCCTCTTCCTAGGAACATATCTTTATTGTCACATGACTCGAACTATGACTTGCTCATCCTTCAAAGCTTATGTGGAGGAAATTCAGGTGAAACTGAAATACTATTGGTATAAGTACTCTTCTACTCCAAGTTCTAAATATGTTTAGAACATATTACTCATTACAAATGTTTATGTTCTGCAATGATTCCTGAATTTCACGTTTTATTTTTTTTTTACTTCCATGATTTACTAATTTGACTATAGTTATTGGTAAAAAAAAAGACCCAGAGGAGGGAATGACTTAAATTAACTAGTGAGTAGGAACCACAGTATAAAAGCTTCTACATTTATTTCACATATTTCTTCATTTGAAATATATTTCTTTTATGAATTTTGAAGGACTTTCTTCAGCATGAGTTTGATGTATATTTTGACTGATCATACTTGTTGTCCTTGGTCATTTTGATATGCACCAATTGAAACATGTTTTTGTGTATTTTTTCCCCATCTTTTGATAGAAATAATTATTGTTAATTATTGTTGTCCCTATATCAAGTAACATATTTATTGGTATTTTCTCATTCATTGATCTATTACACAAGTAGCATCATAATTCACTAGTTTTGATACTGATGGTTATCAAAAAACTTGCTATTACATCTGCTAAATAATATTACATTTTGAAGAAAAGAAAAATATGGAAAATGGAAAAATAAAATGTAATAATGAATTATTTAACAATATGCAGTGATTTAAAGTTTTAAGTAAATTTCAGAGTAGAGATCAACAACTTAGAAATAGATGTAATTTTATTTCAAATTTTTGCATAATGCTGTCTGAACAGCTCTACTTAATGACAGTACACTGATGCATTTTTTTTTCAACGAAGACGGCGACATAATGCAGACTATCAATAGACTATTTCCAAGTTATATCCAAACTGTGGACATTGCATACTTTGCGATATGGCATAATAATTTTATTTTTTGATAAATAAAGTCAATGCTTCTACCAAGTACGACATCACAATCAGTTGTCCATAGTTTGACGTGTTAAATCTAGGTTTTTAACAGTCCTTTCCGATTACATGAAAATAGCCTACTGCTTTGCCAGTGACGTCGTAATCAAGTGTCTGACATCTTACATTGTCAGTGCTTAATGTCATGTCATGGATGGACAATGGATTGATGTATGGGTAGAGCTCTTTGATTTCATACTTAAATAAAACTTATTTCTAGTTTCTCCCTTCATATTTATATTACATGTATGCACTTTTATCAATATTTTTATAATTTATTTATGTATATTTTGTGTATATGCTGTAGGTAATGTGAATTGCCTTTTAATCTGTGTGCTTCGTTGCATTTGTTCTGTATTATTAATGTCATTTTTAATTTATGACATAGTTTAATGTGTTATCAAGGCTGGGCCTTATTCGTCATTTATCTAATATCTCTAAATTTATAAGATTCTTTACGTAACTCTCATGGGGAAACATGAGTATCCAAATCTTGTGCAGCTTCTATGTTTGATGTATAATATTTTAGTTTCTGCTCATGAAGACATTTAACAGTTACTATGAGGTGCTTATTGTAATTGGTCTCAGTCGCATCGATCTTTTATCAGATAACGGAGGATTTTGCTCGCCTAAGCCAATAGCTGAAGGGAGTTTTTCTCATTAAAAGTGGTCATCTGTTACATTTGTTTAAAACTTTCCACATTTTCAACTTTTTGTCTTAAACTGCCACATAAATTTGAATGATATTGGTCGTGTATGATCCTTAGAAAAAGGAATTGGAGATTAGTTCAAAAGAGATTATTGTTCTTGAGTAGGGACGAAAGGGGCTATAAAACAGTAAATTGAATATAATATTCAGTATTTTGCTTATGTAAGAAAATTTTCCAACTGTTTTCTTCTTAACAAACTACAAGCAATAACAACTTAATATTTTGTGAACAGCATCCTTGTGATATTTAAAAGTATCAAGTTAGTTCAGTTGAGAGTCTCATTGTATTGTTTGGCCTCACTTCAAGGGCCAACATGTTCCGATTCAAGCTTGCTTAGGGAATGCTTTGTAAATTGTTGTTCAAAAAGTATATCTCAAAATGTCCTTTTATTACTTTTAAGGTATATATATTCGAAACATAGTGAAAGGTTTGTTCTCAAGAGGGCTCTGCTACAATATTTTGCCTTGATTTTACAGCTTAATGTTAGTAAATCAATGTATATAATTTGTTAAGTGTGAAAGTTTTGAATTCTAAATAATAATTGGTTAATGTCTGAATGAATCATATACAATGTGTTCGTTGCTTTTTTTAATTGCATTTTTGGCATTGAAAAGCGAATGTATTGAAGAACTGAATATCTTAAGATGAATGACCTACAGTATTGTAGTGTGGAGATAATATCATGTAAAATAACCTTTATAGTATTCATTTCTCTCTATGAAATCACTTAAGCTACGGTGAGCATTGTTGTCCAGGACCTCATGTTTTTATGTGTTATTATTATTCTTATTTTTTTTGTAATATTGCAAATACATGTATAATATAATGTTTTCTTATTCTGTGTGTATTGACCTCAACTATTCACAGCTGTGGTAGCGTTAGAGAATTTTGCTTATTTACTGTGAAGAGATATTTTTATTGATTTCATGTAACATAATCCATTATTCATTTTAAATATGAAATGTTGTAACATTTGAAATACATGCATCATCCATTGAAGCTGGAACTTCTACTTTAACACCTTTCATAAACTACAGTGTTTGTTATAGTTACTTGTAAAAGCAGAAAAATAAATGGATGTTATATTCAGATCTTATTATCTGTTTCTTTTGTGCCATTTATAAATTATTACATATTAATGTGATGAGGA
The DNA here is from genome assembly GCA_035048485.1 of Pteria penguin. NCBI lineage: Eukaryota > Metazoa > Mollusca > Bivalvia > Pterioida > Pteriidae > Pteria > Pteria penguin. Next base: position 23,464,214 of record CM068587.1, on the reverse strand, counting down.
AATATTCAGAAAAAAGAATAGCAAAATGAAAAAAAACCCAAAAATTGTATGTTATCATTTTTCTGTTGAAAAGCACAACTATTCTTTATCAGCAGTGGGTATATATTGTGTGGCCTACCAGGTAACCTGACATACAGGAATCATTTTGTGTGGCCTACCATGTAACCTGACATACAGGAATCATTTTGTGTGGCCTACCAAGTAATCTGACATACAGGAATCATTTTGTGTGGCCTACCAAGTAACCGGACATACAGGAATCACTTCGTGTGGCCTACCAAGTAACCTGACATACAGGAATCATTTTGTGTGGCCTACCAAATAACCTGAGATACAGGAATCATTTTGTGTGGCCTACATGGTAACCTGACATACAGGAATCATTTTGTGTGGCCTACCAAATAACCTGAGATACAGGTATCATTTTGTGTGGCCTACCAGGTAATCTGACATACAGGAATCATTTTGTGTGGCCTACCTAATAACCTGAGATACTTGAATGTGTGGCCTACCAAGTAAACTGACATACAGGAATCACTGTGTGGCCTACCAGGTAACCCGAGATACAGGAATCACTCTGTGTGGCCTACCAAGTAACCTGACATACAGGAATCATTTTGTGTGGCCTACCAAATAACCTGAGATACATGAATGTGTTGCCTACCAAGTAACCTGACATACAGGAATCATTTTGTGTGGCCTACCAAGTAAGCTGACATACAGGAATGTGTGGCCTACCAAGTAACCTGACACACAGGAATTATTTTGTCTGAGCAGATGTAGCTTAGTCAATGTGGCTTATGATCGGGAATCCAAGATCCTATGTTGTGGTAAGCCTGACACGTTAGAAATCCCTCCCTGTGCAAGTTGATCTGTTGCAAAGGTAGATGCAATCACCATGTACATGCAATAACTAGAGTGACATGAAACAATAATTGTTTTGTCTAATACAGACATGATTGTACTGGACCAGATGGTTTTGCATGCACAGATAGATGCAGCCAAGAGTGGGGTTTTTTCCATTGAAGTACCCCTAATCTTTTACTCAATCTTCTGAACCAAAATATTTCTCTGTTAGTCTTTGTGGCATCACTGATCCTCCTCTAGTCATAGTCACTATTGAATGATCAGATTGATTTCTCTCAATTTCATCATTATAAGTAGAGAAGGTAGAGTTTTTTTTTCTATACAATGGTCTCAATAATAGGCTAGCAAACACTTGACAAGAAAAACAAATTTCAGTAAATTATGTTTATATGTCCCGAGACCTCAAATAAGCTGCTAAATGGTCTTCGCAAGAAACAGGGCCAATATCAGTATGATCTGTCATTAGCTGTTGTCAGAGCTTTTTTAGCTCACCTGAGCCAAAGGCTCAGGTGAGCTATTGTGATCAATCGTAGTCCGTTGTCTGTCCGTCCGTCGTTAACTTTTCACATTTTTGACTTCTTCAGATCCGCTGGACAGAATTTGATGAAACTTAGTATGCATGAAGTACTCATGGTCCCCTATAAGTGTTGCTGTTTGTCCAGATCCGTCAACAGGTGGCGCCACCACAGGCAAAAGGTCACAGAGGGTACCCTCCTTTAACAAACTTCTTCTTCAGACCTGGGGCATACAGAGACAAACCGAATACATAGGAATGATCTAGAGGGATGTGTGAAGAAGTGTTGTTATTTTTTATTCCATTCTGAAATCAAATTTTTGACGATTTTTCGACATTTTTTTGGACTTTGTAATTTCAATGTAGAAAAGTGTCATGTTTTTTAGTTAATTGATAATGATCACTTCTTATGGCCTAACTTGATCATAATTATGGTAAGAAATATAATTGTGAAAGAATTTTGTCAGTATCTCAATTTTTGGATTTTATATGAATTTTTTAAGATTTCCCCCCAAAAAAGGGGGGGGGGGGTTTGGCCATTTGTCATATTTTCAACTTTTTCTGCGAAACTGTTCGAAGGATTTTAATAAATCTTGGTAGAAATAAACCACTTTTGATCCTCTTCAAATTCTGTCGTTTTCTTCCAAACCTCTTTACAGGTGGTGCCACCACAGTTAAGAGTAGGTCACAAAAGAGTACCCTTCTTTGACAATCTTCTCCTTCATATTGGCTGTATACAGAGACAATCAAAATGCATAGAAATGATCTACAGGATGAGTGAAGAAATCTTTTCATTTTTGTTCCCTTCCAAAATCAAATTTTTGAAATTTTTTGGACATTTCTTTTGACTTGGTGATTTCAATGCAGAAAAGTGTCATATTTCCTAGTTAATTGATAATGATGATTTCTTATGGAATATTTTTATCATAATTATGGTATGGAATGTTATTTTGAAAGAATTTTGTCAATATCTCAATTTTTGGATTTTCTATGAATATTCTAAAACTTCCAAATGAGGGTGTATAGGGACAATTCTTCGTATTTCTAACTTCTGCTGTTATACCTCATGAAAGATTTTAATGAAACATGGTATACATGAAGTACTATAGGTCCTCTATCAATTTTTACATTTCATCCAAATTAGTCAACAGATGGTGCCACCATGTCTAAAAAATGGGTCTCACAATTGTACATATACTACTTGGTAATCAAAATAAAGAGTAGCAGTTCAAATCCAGCTGTGGTCAAAAAGATTTTTTCATTTTTTTACACATCTAAATAAGTTTTTAGATGTTTCTCAACACTCACCATATGAAATTAGGCCATTTTAAGTTGGATATGGACAATATTTGAAACAATTGTTGTTTGTGACCCTGACTTGAAATCAGTCAACAAAAGGCCCCACCTAAAGAAAATGACAAAGTTGTTGCCCTGAATCACATCTTGCAGAGACAGAGAAAATGCTTAATATCAAAATCACCTGAATGGATGTGCAAAAAACTGTTGTTGTTTTTTATTCTGGTCTGAAATAAAATTTGATATATTTTCAACATTTTTGTTGACTTAGTCACAGTAATGCAAAAATAAATAATTCTTCCTTCCTGCATGACTGATAATCTAGGTACTCAGGTGAGCGATATAGGCCCACTTGGGCCTCTTGTACAGTGGATTGTACATACTGAGTATGCAGTCTCTACTGCTTATAGCTTTGATGCTGGCAAAAATTTAAGTCGGTAAAAAAACAAGAGGCCCACGGGCCTTATAGGTCACCTGAGTATTGTGTAACAACTTTCAAATAACTTTGGTTCGTGTCTTAAACCAGAGGTCATGAAATTCACAATGCACAATTTTGAAAGAGGCACTATTGCTTATCATTATTTATTTATAAACTTAGCATGCTTACTCTATTTACTTAATACCCCGAGATTGATTGGAGTATAAACAAAGAGAAAATGCATTTCCACTTTATAACCAGTTTTGTACCTCACCCCAAAACAACCACTGACCCTGGGGCCATTTATTTGGGGGGGGGTTAAAAATAACCATTTTGCTAGATGCGCCTTTTTTCATCAGAAATATATATACTTGGAACCCAGGAGCAAAGGAAAATATATTCAAAGAATTAATGTATTTTCACTATATAATCAATAAAGCCCCACCCTAACACCATAATACTGACCCTGGGGCCATAAAATTCACAATTTTGGTAGAGGCACCCTTGCTCATCATAACTATGTGCTTTGATAGAAGCAGAGAAGAAGATTTTCAAAGAATGTATGCATTTTCACTGTATAATCATTAAGGCCCCACCCTAACATCAGAACCCTTAACCCTGGGGCCATAAAATTCACAACTTTGGTAGAGGCACTCTTGCTTATCATAACTATGTACTTAGTTGGTTTATTTAATACCCAGGAGCAGAGAAGAGGATTTTCAAAGAAATAATGCATTTTCACTATATAATCCATATAGGGCCCCGCTCTAACACCAGAACCCCTGACCCTGGGGCCATAAAATTCACAATTTTGGTAGAGGCACTCTTGCTTATCATAACTATGTACTTTATTTGTTTATTTAATACCTAAGAGCATAGAAGAAGATTTTCAAAGAAATAATTCATTTTCACTATATAATCAATAGAGAGCCCCACCCTAACACCAGAACCCCTGACCCTGTGGCCATACAATTCACAATTTTGGTAGAGGCACTCTTGCTCATCATAACTATGTACTTAGTTAGTTTATTTAATACCCAGGAGCAGAGAAGAAGATTTTCAAAGAAAAAAGGCATTTTTACTATATACATTTTTAGCCCCGCCCTAGCACCCCTGTCCCTGGGGCCATGAATTTCACAATTTTAGTAGAGGGCTCAATGCTGAATACAGTCATGTCAACAGTTTGGCTGCTATGTGTTCAGGAGTAAAGAAGAAGATTTTGAAAGATTGCATTAATTTTAGTGGTTTTGGCCCCACCCCTCAGCCCCTGGGGGAGCAGGCATCATGAAATTCACAATTTTTGTTCCCCTTCAGCCATAGATGCTTTATGCCAAATTTGGTTAAAATTGGTTCAGTGGTTGCAGAGAAGAAGCTGAAAATGTTCAAATGTTAACACACAACGCACGACGCACGACGAACGACGCACGACGACGGACGAAAACAGATAGCAATAGGTCACCTAAAAAGCCAAAAAAACAATATTCTTGATGTGTCAGATTTTTAGCAACTTCTTAATATGTTATAAAATAAGCAAACTCTTGTTAGACAAATTTAGTACAACAAGGACTAACAATTAACGAAGCAAATTCATGAAATCACAGAACTGAATTTTCCTCCAACAAAAATATAAGAATTCTGACTTTAGAAAAGAACAAAGGAAGACTTAAAAATCAAAATATTTATTTCAAAAGTACATTTCAGCTTTTCAATTAGTGGCAAGAATCATTATACTGTAAATAAGAAAAATTATAACGAAGCAAATGATTGTAATTTTAAACATGCAAAGTAATAACAAATTCAATCACTGATTGAAATTTTCATCATATATAGACAAATTTTTACTTTATACAGGTCATGAGATATGCTTGACTTGTCAAACACAAAACTGTTGTCATACATATTAAATAAGAGACATATATATATATATATATATATTTATTTACATATATATATATATTATATTATATATACATGTATATACATGTATATATATGATGTATCCTACGATTCAAATTAATGCTCACAATTTGACTGATACCACCATGAAATAAAACTTTAATTCTTTCTACAACAAAAGTACGTATATTAAATAAGAGACATATATATATATCTAAGTATGTATATCTTAAGATTCAAATTAATGCTCACAATCTGATTGATACCACCACGATATAAAACTACTATTCCTTCTATATTAAAAACTATTTAACATGGGATTAGATGTATGATATAAGCATTTTTATTCATTTTACATAAACTTTAAGTCTTCCAAAGTACATGGATACATTTATCAAAACTCAATATTTCATTTCCTGAAGAAACTACTTGACTATGCGTAGTCATAGATAACATACATGTAGCTATAGCGATTTCTATGAGCAGATAATTAACGAGTACTCTTAAAAATACAGGTTATCAGGTATCTGTTTGAGGTAAAGCATATTCAAATCAAATAAACAAAGATTCTGATTGGATAATGATAAAATATTTTCATTCTTCTATAAAGGTACCGTATGCATGAAAAAAGATATAAACAGTAAATGTGTTAATCTATTATGGCAATAATAATATAAAAATAATTTTGAACAAGTTTCTAGTATAGTCAAACCTGTCTTTAAGAAAACCTTTATTAATTAGCCATAACCTGTCTTTAACATTCCCCTTTCTCTATTCATAACATCTCATCTGTCTATACAAAATCAACCTGAATCAAGAGGCCACCTTCAAGAAGTGGCCACTTTTCCACCCTCCCTTTTGTGGAGTGAAAGTAAGAATGTCTCTTACTTAAAATGAAAAAGAGTGCGAGTGTACACACTGATTAAACAAAAACTTCTCAGTACCAAGGGATGTAGATGGTCTTATGGATTACAGAGTATTGCTTAAACTGGTTTTGGCATGTAGAGATAAAACATTGTCATTAATTATCACAAAATGTTGAGTTTGAACACTATCTATATTAAAAGATTTATAATACATAAAAAATGAAACTTGATTGGACAATATTATTGTTTTAAACTAGAATAAAACTTTATACATGTAGTACAGGTAAAACCACTTAATCATATACATGTATTCTATGAATTGCTAAAAAAAACAAACAAAAACACTTGAATACCTTTCCTATACATACCAGTATAAGAACATTTGTTATAATTTTACAGAAAAGGTATTAATGCAACAATTTCTCTGAAATACTGAATTCATCTGTACTTCCGGTTTTATAAACGACTACACAAAATATTAATGTATCAGATGGATATCTCTTTCTGTGTTAATTAAAAAAAGACAAACAGATGGACATACTTTACCATAACAGTAATGGGTCCTGTGTAAGAAAGTTGCAAAAAAATAGTAAGATTCCATGAAAACATATCTAATATGATGTTTCTTCCTCCATAATTATGCTATGATATATATCTACCCTGAAATACGGCAATACTGATCTTTCTTTCACTGAATATGAATGAAAATCCAACTATCATTCAGATGATAAATGTTATTTATATCTTCAACTGAATTAGTATCTCATCTACTGAATTTTATAACACGAATCACTTTATCATGTAACATGTCATATGACACAATATTGTCATGCAAAGGCAAAATTTCTCATAATGGAAAATATTTTCTTATGAATTATTTTAAGTAACAATTCCTAAGTAAGATACATGTAGGTAGAAATTTTATACAAAACTATCGTTCTTTCTAGTTAATTACATGCACTATCATTAATATCTACCTTCTCATTACATGAAGATATACAGAAAATCTAAAAGATAAACAAAAACAAAAAAAATGTGCTAAAATAAAATGATACTACCGGTACAGTAATTTCTAAGCTGTTATATTGATTGAAATATCTTTGGTTAAAAAAGGCCTCAAATTTTACAGTAAATAACTTTCAGTAGTAGATGTAATAACAAACAAGTAAATGATTTTTTCCTTGGTAATAATTTCCAAAATGTTTTTCTCCATATAACAAATCTAACTCTTTGATTACCAGTACGCTATCAACAAAACATCTACCCATGAGCTACATTGGGAAAATAATTTTTGGATCTATCTCCTCACAATCCTCAATTTTTGGATCTATTTCCTCGCAATCCTCAATTTTACAGGATTGGTTGATTATACCAATAATTGTAAACTCTTTGAAAAATACAAGAACGAGCACCTTTATTGTTATATATATGCAGACTACAGGAACGTTATAAAACTCTTTATCAAATACAACTTTATCATATCATTATTTCCAAATTCTAACAGTCACATTTACCTTGATGTTGTATGGATGTTGGGCAACTTTATCCCCCAAATATTTTCTACATAATCAACGCCTAACCTGCAGCTCTTGTGTTGTTTTTCTAACTTTACATCAAATGAGTGTGAATTTCCTTTTTTTTCACGACTACCAATCAAAACTGTGCATGTATTCATGCTTTTCCCATTTGAAACTAAATTATTTTATTTCTTCTGTCTTCGAATTAAATTCTTAAAACAAAAATATATATTGACATATTAAGCAATACGAAGATATAAAAGTATACAAAATGCAACAATGAAAATTATAAAAATAGCATACAAAGCAGCTTGAAGCATTACATATTTTCAGCAAAAATCATGCATCAATAAAAATATAATTTCCACAAATAATATAATATCATAGCCATACAGATTCCATAAAGTGACTGAAAAAATAATATAATATCATAGCCATACAGATTCCATAAAGTGACTGAAAAAATAATATCACCTATAATGTAGAAATAGCTATATAAAGATACAATCTACTGTAATGAAGATGTAATGTCTAAGTATATATTAAATATGAATATTATATATTACATGTATATATATAAAATATCCATATTTTACAGTTTTATGGTCATTAGATAATAGAGAACAAGGCAAACTGATTAAAATTTTATGTAGTTGAAACTGCTATAAAATCTTAGCTCCCAAAATAGACATGTCATAGAGTCAAAACAATTGTGCGTTTCTAAACAAGCAATTGAAATTCCTTTCAATAAAAGATAAAAAAAGAACAAGTTATTAATTGTTACATCTTGGATAAAATATATATGAAATTCATTATAAACTTTCAAATACTTCACTTTTTTCCTTTATAAATGGCATATCATTCATATATATATACTGTGAAACCTTTTTTGCAATCATTCCTATGAAGAGATCACATGTTCATGAAGGTCAATTTTGAATTCCATTTTTAGAGATTTTTTTTGCAAAGTAATCCTTTACATGAATGTGACCTCCTTATCAATGTCACTTTAAAGGCTTCCTTCGAGGACCTTCATATGAATTGACCTCCCTATAAAGGTCCATTTACAGTTTTCCCTTGATAACCTTTATATGAATGTGACTTCCCTATTAAGATCACTTTAAAGTCTTCCATTTGATACACCCTTTTAATAAATGTGACATCCTTATAAATGTCCCTTTAAAGTCTTCCCTTTAATGCCCATTATACGAACTTGACCTCCATTGAAAAATTGCTTTAAAAGTCTTCCCTTTCATTCCGATTATATGAACTTGACCTCCCTAGATATTTTGGCAAAATATTCCTTTATATGAATGTGACCTCTTTATAAAGGTCTCTTAAAAATCTTCCCACCATGACCTTTATATGAATTGACCTCCCTATAAAGGTCCCTTTATATTCTTCCTTTGATGAGCTTTATATCAATGTGACCTCCCTTTAAATATCACTAAAATCCTCCTTTGATGACCTTTATATGAATGTGACCTTCATTTAAAGTTCCCTTCATAGTCTTCCCTTCAATGACCTTTATATGAATGTGACCTCCCTATAAAGGTTGCTTTAAAGTCACCTTTTGATGCATCCATTTACAGTCTTCCCTTTAATGCCCATTATATGAACTTGATCTCCTGTATTAAGGTCACTTTAAAGTCTTCCCTTTAATATCCATTGTATGAACTTGGCCTCCCTAGTGTGTTTTTCAAAATAATCCTTTACATGAATGTGACCTCCTTATAAAGGTCTCTTTAAAGTCTCCCCTTAATAAGATTTATATGAGTGTGACCTCCCTATAAAGGTCACTTTACAGTCTTCTCTTTGACACACTTTATATAGAGGTTTGACTGTATATAGTTTCATCATTCATCAGCTTTTTAATGAACAAGACACAGGAATGTTTCATGTGTATGATGCATATCATGTTTTCAAGATGCTTAATTATTCTGTAAAACTATAACTCATACAATGAATCTATAATGGCACCTCTTTGCAAAAATCTGACTTGTCATTAGTCAACTTGATAACATATTTAACAAAAAAGACATAAGGCACCACTGAATTACCATAACAATGAAAATCTAAAATAGAAACTGTGAAAAAATTAACAAAAAACTCAGATCAGTATGGCTAAAGCATCACACATCAGATCAATGTTAAAAAGTCAACAAACAGCAAGACAGTAAACAAATTATAATGCACATGTGTATATAAAATGTAAAATATAAAAGGCACACATTTCTAAAAATAGGAATTATATCATTTATACAACAAACAATTAAGAGTTCATATACCTGTATATCATGCACTCATGTTAAGGAAAAGAGATAAGAACCTCAATAATTTGCTCCTTACATTGTGTTCAGGTGAGGATAAATCGAGTCACTGTGTCCAAGTATGATCTGGTATGTATTAGTAATTTTACTGTGTAAACGGGATACTTTCTGTCAATGTCACAAGAGTTGAATGTACAAAGCTGTACTGTCATTACATAGTTAAGAATCATTAATCATGGTGCAAAGTGACCAAATATATCAATAATTTAGTGTACAGGTGTTTCTATACAATGTACATACATTAATGAATGGTGACATAACTTTCAAGAAAATGAAATTCGGTTATAAGACAAAATCCTTCATTGTCATTAAGAGTCATATCTTCAATCTCCTTAAAATTTTTCACATACAATTCCTTCCATACGATTTGGTCTGACAAAGATTTTATTTTCACAAGATAAAACAAAAACAGTAATGGTCTTTTGGGTATCATTTGGTCCATCAATACAATAATGGTCCCTCAGTATCATTTGGTCCATCAAAACAATAATGGTCCCTTCAGTGTCATTTGGTCCATCAAAACAATTAGACAACAAATATAAAACAAAACTATGCCTATACAATAATGATAACAAAATAAACATTTGACATGTATACTTGGATAGACTTAGACGTATTTGGTTTGTCATGGAAATGGACAAATAACTGAGTAATATAATCCCACATCTGCTTACACATAAATATTTTCTGCATATTCAATTTCTCTATAAAATGAATAAAGGATAAAATCTTTACTGGTTCTACATTAAAGTGTTATATTATGATATAAGCACATTTGTGGCCTATATCAGGACTGAGGTTTACAGAAAGGCATGTGCTTGGTCATCTGTCAAGTCTACCCAAAGTTGGTACTTTACTGACCATGTATGTTGAATTTCAATGAAATGCTGCTTTAGATTTAACTAGTACGTTTTGTCCAATACTGATAAGCTTTAGACAGGAATATATTCAACGAGTAAAACAATTTATGACAGACTTTCATCAGAGATCAAGTTAAAGCCATGGAACTCAGTCTTTATGTAACAATAATGATATGTCATTACGCTGGATTAAAGGTATAGCAGAGTGACTGCACATCACCTAGATTTGTGGATTAAAGGTATAGCAGAGTGACTGCACATCACCCAGATTTGTGGATTAAAGGTATAGCAGAATGACTGCACACCACACAGATTTGTGGATTAAAGGTATAGCAGAGTGACTGCACATCACACAGATTTGTGGATTAAAGGTATAGCAGAGTGACTGCACATCACCCAGATTTGTGGATTAAAGGTATAGCAGAGTGACTGCACATCACACAGATCTGTCGAAGGAAAATCATGCATTTACTGATACATGCAACGTATGAAAAACTTCATGACTAAATCAAACTCTGTTCTAGTTAGTTGTGACTAAACTTGATTAGATTTATCAAGATATACTACAACAAGACGACCATTTCTTAGATGACTCTAAATCATTCTCTGTCCCAAGCAGCTGGACTGTGTCTGTCTCTGGTATGTTACAGTTGCTCATTGAGGAGTTAATGCTGTGGTTTTGTGGATCTATGATGTGGTTTCCAGAATGAGCATTGTGGCTATCTAAGATAGATTTCTCCATTCGGGTTGTGATAGCAGGAGAGGCAATATCATTGCTCTTGTTCTGAACTGAGATTACATTTTGACATAAACTGTAGAATGCCTACAATATAATACAAAATTGATGAGTATTCCTGTCATATAAATGTAAATTGTACAGTATCTAAAAGTTGGCAAAAGAATTGTTTTTGAGTAGTTAAAATGTCTGCTGTAACTTACATTTTTCTTACCATAGGATAATGGTAGGTCAATGTCAAAGAAAACACATCATTGCAATTGCATGAAATGTTCTTGTGGTCAGGTAAATATTTAATCCATTTCAATGCAAAACCAAGAAATGATAGGTCAAAGAAAATCTCAAAGTCTCATCCTTGACCTGGGTATTTTACTTTTCACCATTATATTTATATGCAAAATGTACATCTTATTATGCATTTGTAAGAGACCATTACCATGGCTATGAATATATCATTACATATAAAACTCAACTGATCATGCTCCTTCATGACACATATTAAATAAAGATCATTATCAGTAATGTCAGATATATGTCCACTATGAAGGCTACTATCATACTTACCCTCTCTAGGTTATCACAGACTTTAGCACTGGTTTCATAAAACATTAAGCTGTTCTCTGATGCAAACTGAAAAATATTTCAACTGAAGATTCAAAATAGACAACAAGCTATTAATACAACACAATGAAATCATTGTTAGCAACTTAATATGACAGGAGCAACAATTGTAACACAATCACTTTAGATACAAAATTCGCATTTCAATGAAATTCTTCCTATTTGAAATAATATTAAATATAAATTTAAATATATAAATATATTTAAATGAATATCCAAATATTCATCTTCCTGTTAAAACACAAGTTTAAACTTATTAAAAATAAGGATATAAATAAATATTTATATTCTCAAATCAAGCACAAACCTTTTTGGCTTCTTGATACTTGACCATTCTGAGATCTTCCCTATCACTCTTGTTGCCTAACAACATGATACTTACATCAGACTCTGCAAACTAAACAAGAAAACATGAGTTGATAAGGACAGTCAAGGTATAAACATCTCAATCATGAACAAAATAAGTTTGTGAAATATGAATGCCCAATAAAAATTAATGGTGTTGTGTGACAGACGGGTATTGGTTCTGATAGCTCAATTGTGACAGTGTCCATCTTCAAAGCGGAAGGTTCTCCGTTCGATTCCCAGATCCGGCCACAATTTTTCTCCTGCCTGTTAGATTTGGTGCCATGGTCAGTCCTCATAAGTTACATGTTTGCTTGTGCACTGTGAGGGTTACATTCTTATGGTTGTTGTGTTACAGTTTCTAAGATTGGAAACCTCTGGCAGGGGGGGGGGGAGTGACGAACGGCTATCGGCCAGGAGAACTAAATGGTGAGAGTGTCTGCCTAGATAGCGGAAGGTTCTGGGTTCAGTTCCTGGGTTCCGCCACAATTTTTCACCCTGCCTTTTACAGATGTGATGAAATTATAAAGTTTTAAGATACAAGTATTTTGTTAAGGATGTATGATACCATAGACCCTTTCATGGAAGACGCAGACAATATTTTATTATCACAGCAATGAGGGATGTAATGTAGAGGTATATGTCTGATATGTAATACATTACAGTGATGTCCATGTTACCTGGTGTATATAAGAAAGCCACTTTGGGATAGCTTCAAAAGTTTGCCGGCAAGTTATGTCATACACCAGTAATATACCCTGAAAGAATAAATCATGTATGATGTATACTAGCATCTGGCAATACACAAGAAATGACAGTACAAAGAAAATATCTATCAAGAAAGGCAAAGAGATTATCTGCATGTTGATACTAATTGATGGTTTTTTTATTAGTAGTTGCCCTTTGCTGAGTATATAGTATTAAACAGCCTTTTACAGTAAATAGTACTTTATCTCTGACAATACAACAATTCACTTTAGGTTGAATTAGAAATGGAAAACTCTGAAATTTCTTTTATCTTTGCATGGTTCTATTGAAGACATATGTGATCACCTGTGCTCTTCTGTAGAACTGCTTGGTAATAGATTCAAATCTTTCTTGGCCTGCAGTGTCCCTAGCATAAAATAGGGTTTAAGTTTTAAATAAGTATTGATCTATTATATTAATATATTAAAAAGATATATACACTTTGGGGTCAAAAGTGAGTAACCACCTAACATCATGGTAAATTTCACTTTATTGCTTTGGCTCACAAATCTCGATATTGATGAAAACATTCACTAGTGAGCTATGACAGTAAACTTTAGATTATCTACTGTAGATATGACGCATACTGGGGGAATCCAATTGCTATTTATAGCACAGTATCAAAGGAAAACAAAAAGTTATGACGAAGTTTAAAGTCTTTTTTTGCCACAGACAGACAGATGGACAGACACACAGACAGGCCAAAAACTAGATGTCCCCGAATTTCATTCCGGATGCACAAAAATAGTGAAAAAGCTGTGTTCCTGAAACACTAATGCCCCTGGTGACACCAAATTCCAAAAAGTTATTTTTAGCATGAAGGTCATTGTCAAGGTCAAAAGATCATTGACCTTGGTGTCATTTGAAAGGGCTTCATTAGTTGAGTATGCATGACAAATGTGAAGTCTTTATCCCTCACAGTTCAAAGTTATAGTCCCAAGTCCAAAAAGTTAATTTTAGCATGAAGGTCATTGTCAAGGTCAAAAGGTCATCGACCTTGGAGTCATTTGAAAGGGCTTCATTAGTTGAGTATGCATGTCAAATATGAAGTTTCTATCCCTCACTGTTCAAAGGTTATGGCCAAGGTAAAAGTTGACAACAAACAAACAGACAGACAGACAGGACAAAACAATATACCCTTGATCTATCAATCCGGGGGCATAAAAAGCTTCTTATACTTGTCAGACTGAAGTGTTATTAAACCCTGTTTTCAAGCTATGTGGCTATGCTACATTCTATACATAGTTTGTCTACAATCAAGTCATGTGTGCAGTGTGGAAATATATTTGTGTGTATATATTTTGGGCAATCTTAGTGAATGTGGCTAGCCAACCAGGAGAAACTTATTTTCACTTGTCACTTGTTCTAACCTCTGATTTTCCAGGTGTATATAAACATCCACTGCAGTATATAATGTAGAGCATTCGTGACATAGCATTAGTTAGTTTTATATTTTATTTTCATATATTATTTTTTATCAAATACTTGTCTTGAATATATCCTTTGGACAATAGCTTTTCATTAGTCTATTACTACAAGTACTTTACTGATGTCTAAGTATAGAAAAAATCTACCAAAAGTACTGAATCATGGTGCATGTATATGTTGTATAAATGCATGTCCTTACCATATTTGCACTTTCACAGTTTTCCCACCAATGTCAAGAGTCTTCATTTTAAAGTCGATACCTGGAAAAACAGAAAAACAAGCACTTATAATATAAATTTCATTTTGTGAAATACCAACCTATTGTTAGATTTCATTAACAGATTCTATCATGACTCAGTAACTATATTATAACAGCCTAGCCCTACCAATGAATCAGTCTGCCAAGTTAAACATATTGTATATACTAGTAATATATACATGTACCTTATTTTGTGAAATATTAATTCACATTTTGAGACTTTATTACTCTAACTCTCTAACCATTTAGACTACTTCTCCTCCTGAATCACTGAAGTTCTCAAACCACTGTTATATGGTCAATCTGAGCATGCTTAAATCATCCTGATCAGGCAGACTTCAAAAAAGGTCAGCTATAATTAAGTCACATCATACGTAGTATTGTTTTTATACTTTTTAACCAAACACTCAATTTTGATTTATTTTGCTCTAAGTATGTACCACTTTAAACCTGGAAATTTGAAACCTGAAATAAAACTCATGATATCATATAGTTACAACCTTAAGCTTAAGATTTGTATGAAAACAATGACAGTTATGTGTTTAACAGGTGGGTTCCAAAAAAAGAAACTGTACAGCTACCTAGCTTTCATGCCTGAAGCCACAATCGGCTATATTTAGTTACAAAGATATTTCATTTATGCAGTTAACTGAACACTGGAGATTTATAATTTTAGAACAATGTCAGGTAAATTAAAGGCGACTTTGTGCTTGTAGTTCTAGTAAAAATAAAACATTGCACTGCATAGCACAGATATCCACTCAATGCACTCAAAAAGAATAAACATAACATACATATTCAACAACAATTTAGTTATATACATAACTATAATTACATATAAGTCATACGTTTTTTCTGTATTTCAGTTGCATGCTAATATTCACCCATTAAATACTCCCATGAATGTATTTCATGTGTGTCTTTGTGATATTTTACAGCTCTATGTTTAGACACCTGCAGATAAACTATAATAATTTTTGTAGATTGTTTTCTGTTATATCCAAATGATTTCATCTATATGGTGACAACACATAAAGACCTAACAGCAATTGCCAGATGTATAACGCAGAGATTTCAACATAAATAACAGACATGTACATCTGAAGCACACAGGGTCTAACATAACAGACATGTACACCTGAAGCACACAGGGTCTAACATGACAGACATGTACACCTGAAGCACACAGGATCTAACATTACAGACATGTACACCTGAAGCACACAGGGTCTAACATAACAGACAGACATGTACACCTGAAGCACACAGGGTCTAACAACAGACATGTACAACTGAAGCACACAGGGTCTAACATAACAGACATGTACACCTGAAGCACACAGGGTCTAACATAACAGACATGTACACCTGGAGCACACAGGGTCTAACATGACAGACATGTACACCTGAACCACACAGGGTCTAACATAACAGACATGTACACCTGAACCACACAGGGTCTAACGTGACAGACATATACACCTGAAGCACACAGGGTCTAACATAACAGACATGTACACTTGAAGCACACAGGGCCTAACATAACAGACATGTACACCTGAAGCACACAGGGCCTAACATAACAGACATGTACACCTGAAGCACACAGGGCCTAACATAACAGACATGTTCACCTGAAGCACACAGGGTCTAACATAACAGACATGTACACCTGAAGCACACAGGGTTTAACATACCGAAGTACAGTACTCAAGATTTACCTGTCTACAAAGACAGGGGACCAATGAGTCACTGTACGAACTTGCAATATCTATGCCTTGAGCCAAGAAAACAACATACTCTGTCTCTATATGTTATATCACTATAAACGAAATAAATTTGACTTACATAAGGTAATATTATCGTATCATTTGCATTGCAGCACTCTAAAGCTATAAATCTGAGACAAAATACTACTGTTAATTAGGTATGATATACACTAATTATGTCTAAGTAATGTACTATACACCTGTGCATGTCCACAGAACTATGTCAAATATGGCCTCCCACTCATTATCATGCCTAATATGACATATATACTGAGATGCCAGATACATGTAATTTCACGCTTGGTTAAGTCACAGATATGAGAACATCTGTCTGATATAGCTTGTCCTAAATGTAGATCATACCATAGGTATAAATACCGTTATCTATTTAATACTGAAATATTATTAATCCCAATTTTTATTAAAACTTCACCCCCAACCTATCCCTCAGCTTTTCCATCTAGAAATTTACTTTTAAATAGTAACACAAACTAAATATTGCAGCATGTATGACTAACTCAATGTTCAGATGATATTA
Source organism: Pteria penguin (assembly GCA_035048485.1). Classification (NCBI taxonomy): domain Eukaryota; kingdom Metazoa; phylum Mollusca; class Bivalvia; order Pterioida; family Pteriidae; genus Pteria; species Pteria penguin. The sequence continues at coordinate 23,447,207 of CM068587.1, read as the reverse complement.
CAGCCTGAAGCCATAAAAGTTATAGCTTGAGGTATCTTGTTTATACATAAGAAATACATGTTTTAAAATACTTGAACTAAGTATATCATATTTTCTGCATAAGGCATAATCTGGCTATTCTACCTACCATCAACTAGTCTATCCAGTAATAAATGAACACACACTTTACATGCACATTTTGTGGCTATGCTACCATCAACTAGTCTATCCAGTAATACATGAACACACTTTACAACCACATTGTGCTGGCTATGCTACCACCAACTAGACAATCCAGTAATACATGAACCACACACTTTACAACCACATTTTGTGGCTATGCTACCACCAACTAGAGATATCCAGTAATACATGAACAACACACTTTACAACCACATTGTGCTGGTTATGCTACCATAAACCCGTATATACTCGCATATAGGTCGACCCGCGTATAAGTCGGGGGGTACGCTTTGGAGCTCAAATTCTAGGATTTGCCGTTGACCCGCATATAAGTCGGTTGGAATTTTTGAGTGAACAAAGCCTGTATATGTTAACCGACATTCATTCATAGAAATGTACACAAAGGCTTCGGAGAATGATGATCGTGCGTAATCACACTACGGGAATTTAATTGACATATTCAATAGCGGGACATTTAAAACGTGACGTATAAAAGATGTATTTATTTAAGATAAAACGATCTACCTGGTGTTACTTCATAGCTTAAGTGACTACTTTTCGAATAATTTGGTAGCCATGAAAACGGCTGTTTTTATATAATTATTTATTTGATAATTACAGCAAATACAACACGACGACGACCGTGGCTTCATTGCTTGTTTATTTAACTATTAAGTAATTAATTCATTAATGCAGTGAAACCCTACTATGAGTCGGTGATTGATACCCGACAAAGACTCTTTTACCACACCGACAAACCTACCAGTATCATTAACTTGCTTCTAGTGTCATGTATACGCCGGACCGTTATTTAATCAATGGTCATCACGTCACGGCTCACTAAACCTGTAGACGTACTCTAGCGGATTTGTTTTACCGTTTGTAATGGATATTTCAACAGCAAATAAGCGATATATTACGACTTTAAGTACAGAATCTGTTGGTCACAAAATATACATTTTATTGTCATAAAATCGTATTTTAAAGCAGTATTGACGGGGAATTTCATCTACGTTATCTATCATGTCTAATGTCTTCATTTTCTGATAATAAACGAGAAAGTTTGGCTTCAATCCAAGGTCGGATTTTTTTCTCTCCGTCAGTATCTCGCATATAAGTCGGTAGTGCTATTCGACCGCGATTTTTTACTCCCAAAAAACCGACTTATATGCGAGTATATACGGTAGTCTATCCAGTAATACGTTGTACATGAACCACACACTTTACAAGCACATTGTGCTGGCTTTGCTACCATCAAATAGACAATCCAGTAAAACTTGAACTACACACTTTACACAAGCAATTTGCCGCAGTTCATTTTAAAAACACCCCATTAAATAGATGTGTAAGCAGTTTTAATAATGTAAATCTTCACAGTGAAATGAGTAGAGTTGCTAAAGGCTACATTTATTCAAGTGTGGCATCAAGGTCAATGTAACCACATTTTGCATCAGTCAAGAAGAACTCGTCATTGTCTACAAATCTACGAAGTTTGAAATACAATGTACAATGCAGGTATCATTAATGGTATGTAAGAAATCAAGCTAAACACAAATCAGTCTATGTTCATCAAAACGTGACATTGAGGTCAAGGTTACCAAATTTCACATCTGTTAAGAAGAATTCATCAAAGTCTACCAACCTACATATCATCAATGGTATGCAAGAAATCAAGCTACATGTAAAAGCAAAATCAATCTGTGTTCACTGAAGCATGACTTCAAAGTCAAAGTCACCAAATTTCACATCAGTCAAGACAAACTTACCAATGTCTACAAGTCTACAAAGTTTGACATAGATTTCATCAATGGCATTTAAGAAAACAAGCTAAATGCAAAATCAATCTGTGTTCACTGAAGTGTGACTTTCAAAGTCAAGGTCACCAAATTTCGCATCAGTCAGGACCAACTCATTAATGTCTACAAACCTACCAAGTTTGACATAGATTTCATCAATGATATATAAGAAATCAAATTAAATACAACTGTTGATGCTAGATGGACAGACAGACTTCACTAATCCATAGACCGGACTTGCTTAGCAATCTGATCAAATACACTACATCAAAATATTATTTTGGGGAATAATGTTTCATACCATCAGATTGCTCCTGAGAAACACAATTTTCATGAAATAAAACAATTAATGTTGCAATTCAATTTTGACCAAAAAAAATACACACTGATTATATCAAGGTACAACATAATCCAAATGAAATACGTGTAGTGCAATTTCTTATAAACAAATGTCAAAATCAACAGATACATGATTATAAAGTGTCTGAGCACCAATTTTTATTAATAGATACATTCTATACACAGCTAGTTAGACGCTGTAATCAACACCCCTGATCACTACAAACACCAACAGGATCAAGTAGTAATCTGCATGTGAGATCAAAGCTTTAAATGTTCTAATAGAAAAGACGTGTTGAATAATTTTGTAGAGGCATATGTTTACCTGAATGAAAGATACAATACAGTGATAGAAAGATAGGCATCTAAAAGCAGTTTTTAATGTAAAACTATTTTACAGATTACATGCACTTAAAGCACTTCAGAATTATTCATACTATACACTTATCATTACAATCTTCCATATTAACTGCTTCAGGTTGTATTCCATAAAAGCCGGCGTGGCCTAGTGGTATCGCATCAGACTCCTGATCGGGAGGCCAGGGTTCGAGTCCCGCTCTGGTCATGCCGGTGTCACGTCTTTCGGATGAGACAGTAAGAACCGAGGCCCAGTGTCGTGGTATGCATGGCACATTAAAGATTCCTCACTGCTTCGGGTGGGTATGTTGTAAAGGCCAAAATTTGTATGCCCCGCATCAGGCAGATGCCGTCACCATATACGTGAAATATTCGTGGTGTGACGTAAACCAAAAATCAATCAATCAATCATGTATTCAACAATCTTTAATCTAAACAATCTCAAATTATATTTATAGAAAGTATGTATCAATAGACTCACTTGCAGATGTTTTTATATATAGATGCTGCATTTAAAGAAAAAAAGAAGAAAAGAGAAGATGACAAACACGTTTTGATTTGGAGAATTATATTAGCATTCAAGATGCAAAACTATCATAAATATTTGTAAATGACAAAATGTCTCTTTCTTTTAGAGTGGTGTTTATTCTGTAATATTTTTTATTATTTAATATTTTCAACAAGAATACACTTGGGTCTGATAGTCTACATTATCCTAATTACAGGACTTGTACTACACTTGAGTCGGATAATCTTCACATCAGACCTAATTATAGGACTTGGTGCTACACTTGGGTCTGATACATGTAGTCTAAGATATCAGACCTAATTTTGGTACTTGGTGCTACACTTGGGTTTGATAATCTTCATTATTGGACCTTATTATACATGTAGGGTGGTACTACACATGGGTCTGACAATCTACATTATTGGACCTTATTATAGGACTTGGTGCTACAGTGGTGTATGAAAACGAACAGCCTGTTTTAAACCAAAGATTTACAAGTGTACCTCCTAACTTCACAACCCTAACCCCAACCTTCAAAGCCTAATGTAATGTTATCAAGTAAGAAGGGCGGTTTCAGTTTCTAGCATAAAGTTCTCCCACTCAGACACTGAGGTTCAGTCATTTATGTTTTCAGTAAATACCTAGGTACATATTCAAACATGGAAGAGTATTTTGAATTACTGCTTCATAACTTTGAACACTTTTGAAACTAGATATTTGTCCATGAACTGAGTTAATAACCCCCCCCCCCCTCTCCTCAATCCAAAACAAATTTGGAACAGGATTAAGTGTTCATGTATGTGTTGTACTTGTTATGGTGAATAGTTAATGATTCGCAATGTGTATGTAACACATGCATGAATCCCTTGTGTTATACATTACATGTATAAGAGAAATCTGCTTTCTTGACCAAATAATTCTTACAAAGTCAAAGTTCAAGGTCACTGGGTCAAATGACTTGATAAACATGGTGAATGTGTGTGTGAAATATTGAAACCCTATTGCTTATACTTTTAAGATACATCCACTTACAAAACTTTTTAACCAAGTTATTATTACGAGACCAAAGTTCAAGGTCAAGGTCACTAGGTCAAATGTCTTGGTATCAAATGTAGTATTTGTTGTGGGGAATGTGTATGCGATGTACCGGTATGACAGCCAAATCCCTGAAACTGTAGGAGAAATCTGTTTACAGAACTTTTTAACAGGACAGTGAGACAGATGGACTGACAAACGGACAGTGTGATTCCTGCTTTGTTTGTGGGGATATAATAAAAAAGTATGTGTCCCTCATAAAATGTCCATCCAGAGAGTCAATAGTGACATCTTGTGACCTCTGCTCCATCCCCCACATTTGGATGCTCAAGTTTTCCAAGTCAGTGTTTCAGTCCATTGCAAAATTGTTTATTTACATTTATATACTACTTAATCAAACATTGTACATTTATCATTTTTTACGTCTTGCATAATGTCTTTAAGGACCTTGAAGTCTGGTCAATAAAATATATTCTACTCCATACATGTACACACTGGTGGCTCTAAAATTTTGAAGCTTTGGTAACTCCCTAGTAAATGTACAAATTATTACATGTATATCTAGCTGAATTATCGATACTTCAATCGAAAACATCAACTGGCTCATTTCCTAAGGTATTTGCCACAATATGATAAAAAAAAAAAATAGTAAAAGTCAAGATTACATTTTATTAGATTTTGTAATAATGCCTGTTAAAAATGTTTGTTCTTCTTTTTCGGTTTAGTGCAGGGCCTACCGGGTACATGTACATATCACATGGCATGATCTTTGCACTGACCAGTACATTATTACTGAAAATTTTAACCTTAGAAATGACAAGCTGTTGAATATACATACCAATGGTAGTTATATGTGACTCTGCAAATTCATCACTTGTGTAACGACATAAAAGGCATGTTTTCCCTACTCCAGTCTCTCCAACCAGTAAAAGTCGCAACAACAAGTCATACCGCTTTGACATACTTCTCCGCAGTGATGACATCATGCACTGTTCCTTGATTAATAATCCAATTAAAGAATATTTTCTCAGAGTTCTAAGGTGCACTGCACACAAAAGTCTAAAGCAACAGAATCTATACTACATGACCTCACTGTATCTAGCCAAGGTCATGGTCACTGTCTAGGTTCTAACCCAGACCAGGTCATGGTCACTGTCAATCACTAAATCAATGTGTAAATCCAGAGCACTCTCAGACTCATCAAGTTAACATGTATAGCTTTCTTTTCCGTTTCAAATAATCAAAATATCATTAACACATTCAAATTAATCTGTTGTTATTTTTCCTTATGCTCAATACAAGAACTGCCTCATTACATATCTACACTATCCCGTCTCAACCTGTATTGTAATCATATAATGTCTAATGATATGATGTAAACACTTGTACTGTTAGGCCTACTGTACATTTACAGAAGACTGAAGTCTCTTTTGCCACGTGCCGTTTACAAGGGTCTTTATTATATGTCACCTCATCCTTCTCTATAATGTGACTCACTCATCCATGTTATGTTTATGTTGCATTCCACATGAACTATGTCATTCGGAAAATGTGTACTGAAAAGGGATGCGACTCTTAACCGAAGTTCCGGAATAATTGTTTTCGTTTTCTTCCGCAATAACCGTATGGTTAAAACCAATGTTTTCTATTGAGACTGTTGATTGTTTTTCACCGTGAGACTATTTTTCTATGTGCTATTTGTTTTTGTTTTTTTCAAGATTTTTTTTCAATAAACATCAATACTCCGTTTGCATTAGTATTATTGGTGGGAAGGTATAATGACCTGATTGTCTGATGACCTAATATTGCCCTGATGTATATTTTGAAGAGAATCAATTGCCTATACACAAAAAATTGCTTGTATTTTTGTTTTGCTTTAAAGGAATAGTGATAATAAAGAATACCTAATGTTCAAATTCAAAAATATTTATGCACAGGTGAAGAGAGGCGTCAATAACAATGACCTGATGTTGAAATGACCTGATATTCAATCGCTGGTTATTGGGAGTATTTCTGATCAAAAACACATCTGTTATCATTATAAATTATATTTATTATACAAGTATATGATAATCTATGAATGTAGATAACGTAATATATCATAATAGAAACATGAAAGTGGATAATCAAACGAAAATCTATGACATGTTTTAGGGTCTAATGACCTGATATACATTGACCTGATAAGCTTTATTGACATGATGTATTATTCTATCTAAATTTATAGTTATATTCTCTGTAACTGATAAATTTTACTAGATTGTAGCATATTATATTGATTTATGATCAAATATTATCACATTGAATGCTAATTTTTAAGAAAATAGCACAGTCTTTGAAGGTTAGTAAGAATTTATGGTTACAGTTTTTTTTATATACATCCCTCTCTCTCCCCTTCTCAGTCCTTCCCTTTTATTCCCACTTCAAAAGTACCTGCTAATTTGTGTCATTTCTAAACATTAATGTACCGGTCTTCCAAATTATGTAAACTCAGATGGAATAATACATCATCAGGTAACTAAAGCATACCAGGTCAATAAAGCATATCAGGTCAATATATCAGGTCATTAGACCCTGAATCGAGTCATAAATTTTAGTTTGATTGACCAATTTCATGTTGCTATTGTGGTATATTATGTTATCTGCATTCATAGATTATCATATACTTGTATAATAAATATGATTTATTATGATAATAGATGTGCTTTTTGATAGGAAATACATGTATTCCCAATGTTCAACCAGCGATTGAATATCAGGTCATTTCAACATCAAGTCAATTGTTATCGATGCTTCTCTTCACATGTGCATAAATATTTTTGAATTTAAACATTACATATACTTGATTATCATTATTTCTATAAAGAAAAAAAAATATATCCAATTATTTGCATATAGGCAATGAATTCTCTTCAAAATATACATCAGGTCAATATCAGGTCATTAGACTATCAGGTCATTAGACCTTCCCCTATTCGTGTACCGTTATGAAGTTCCCGCGAAGACTGAAGTAAAGGACATCTTGAGAAACTATCGACCAGTTTTCAGCTATTGTTTATATCAAGAGACTATAGAAATTGTTTTCAGTCTCAAAACACCGCCAAAGAGGGTGGGGCCCATGAGTTCCTTTATGCCGGGGGCATATGGAGGGATCACTCCAGCTTCGTAAACTTTTCAAGTTCACTGAAGTTCTTTATTACCTTGAGCCATGCGACTCATAGGTTAGCAACATATATACAAATATAGATACATATATACAATACACCTAAAGTAAATCAAACAACAGTTATACAATACACAATGTAAATTAAACAACGGTTATGTACAAAAGTATGGGACATTTACTGATGGACTATGGAGAGTACATGTACATGCGTTATAGGAAGCAAAAAGAGCTTATAGTGACTGGGTTCGAATCTTGTTGGTAGCGTGGAGATATTACCAAGGTACATAAGTTCTTTATTGTTGTGAATACTTAAAAGTTGAATTAATTTAAACACACTTGGTCTTCGGATGTAATAGTTCTTTATGTATTATAATAGTTTTCTTAATGCGCAGTAATGAGGATCGACATACAAGAATAAAATGGAATTCGTCCTCAATTTCGTTGCGATTACAATGATTACATATACGATTGGCTCTAGCCACATTACTATAACGCCCATTTTCAATGTTTAGATTGTGGGATGAAATTCTGATTTTTGTAATAAGTTTTCTGTTTAGTGCCTTTTGTAGATAGAACTGCAAGGAAAAATTATCTATAAGATGTTGGTATATCCAACCTTTGGATGACCGACATATATCTGTAAATAGTGTTTGTTTAAAAATGTCATATAGTTTTTGTTAGATTAATTTAAGACACGTGTTATCGGAAAAATTATTGTCAAAAACAATATAAGCTAAACCAAGTTGACAAAGTTCGTTGTATACATTTGAAAACCATAGTCCATTTGACTCAAATGAGTCCTTAAATATTCTTAGGAAACTCAAGTTCAATCTTGACAGATTGACATTACAAACTATGTATTTCCCATTTATACGTCCCATATCAGAGTATGCGGATATAATGTGGGACAATTGCCCAATATATTATAAAGGAAAATTAAACAAATCAATATTGAAGCTGCTCGCATTGTAACTGGGGCTACAAAATTGGTGAGTTTGGGAAATTTATACATGTATCACGACTTGAAGACAGACGAAATTCTCATAAATTAATCCAATTTTTCAAAATAGTAAATGGTTTATCTCCTCAATATCTAAATGATCTCCTCCCTCCTCAACATCTACAACATGGTTATAATACTAGACATGTGGACAGCTTCACTCATATAAACTGTAATACTACTCACCGTATGAATAGTTTTTCCCCTCTTGTATTCGGCTTTGGAACTCCCTTCCCAAAAATATAACAGAAATAGACAATATCCATACATTCAAATCACAATTAGGCAAATTAAAATATCCTATATCAATCCCCAAGTATTATTATGTTGGTAGTCGTCATGGTAAAGTTCTTCACATTCGACTACGAATGGGTTGTAGAGCTGCAGTCTCCGCCATCATTTGTTTTTGAAAAATATAGTTACGAATCCGTATTGCACGTCGGAGGTATTGAGTCTACTGAGCACTATCTCCTTTACTGTCAAAATTATTCTAACCAACGTATTGTTCATTTGAATACTCTGAATATGAATATGAATAGGGGCAGGCTTGGTGTAGTGGTTAAGCGCTTGGCTTGCGGTGCCGACGATCCGGGTTCGATTCCCGGGTTGCGCCACTATGTTTAAGAGGTTGGTAACTTCCTGCTTCCATGTCGCGATATCACTGAAAAATTGTTGAAAGCGACGTAAAACACCAAATCAACCAACCAACTGAATATGCCACTTACTACACATTTAATTCTTTCTGGTGATGTCAACAATACATATGACACTAATGTAAAAATTTTCATAGCAGTTCATAATTATATTTTTGCTACCAAAAGATTCACATAGTTTATTTGAAAACCTTTTGAACCCCCCCCCCCCCTTTTCTCCCCCCCCCCTTTTTGTTTTTTGTTTAAACACCAAAATCTCTTCATGCAAAAACTTTTAGTATTTTGTATGTAATTACGAACATATATTGTATTCCGTATTTCATCATATATAAATAAAAACATATATATTTTATTGTTAAATACATGTGTGTATATATATATATATAAATATATATATATATATATATAATATATATATATATATATATATATATATATAATATATATATATATATATATATATATATATATATATATATATATATATATATATATATATATATATATATATATATATATATATATATATATATATATATATATATATATATATATCAATTTGATACAACTATGACTAAAAGTATTAATTTATGTATTTCTGCAAAACATCCATACAATAAATGTATATAAATAGTATACATTGTATATTAGTGTTGTAATAATGTATCAATCGTTAGTTACACTAATGTATTAACATAAATATACATTTATTGATATTGTCCTTTTATGTATGTCTATCAGTACAGGGAGATGGATTAATATAAGTGATCCACTTTTTTCCAAATCCCTATTAATTTATATATTGCTATACATTGTACATGCTGCTTATTTGGAATTAAATATTGTTTAAACTAAATGAGTCCTCGTAACATGAGTTTAAGATACAGTTTTTAGTATTGCGTAACTTAAACCAATATTTGAACATACGCAGTTTTCTATTTATGATAAAGGGAAACCTTCCGAGTCCAGAATATATCAGCATATATTGTATTGTATTGTTTATTAATCAAAAGCTGTATAGCTTACAGATATACATTGTACAATATATAAAACTCAACAATAATATAATATAATGTCAAGGTCAACGCAATACATAGAAATATCACAATAAACTTATATAAATTTTTTTATGGAATATAGTAGATATAATACATGTATAATATATAGCTATGAAATTTAACTTACAGTACTTCTCATTTTAAAAGCATTCTTTAAAAATTTACCAAAATTACAAAGTTCCTTGGTATTACCAGAACTTGAAAGTTGAACTAGTTTGAAGACGGAGGGTCTTCTATAATAATAATTCTTCAAAAATTTAATTCTTAAATTTCAAAAGCGGGACATTTGAGAATAAAATGGAACTCGTCCTCTATATTTAATTTACAAATATTACAAGTACGTCTTTCAATAGGTATATTTTTATAGCGCCCAGTTTCCATATTCAAACAATGCGAAGAAAGGCGTAATCTGCTGATAATTTTCTTATATTGCATGAAAATAGGTTTGGACAAATACGGCTGTAATGTTACATGATCAATAATGTGTTTATATAAAGAACATTTCGATGAAGCATTTATTTCAGATATAATAAACTGCTTATGTATATCAACGAGACGTTGCTTCACTTCCGTTAAAATGTAATTGTCGTCAAAAATACATTGATTTGACCAATATTCACCAAAACCAATTTCTGTTAAAATTCTTTTTACATTAGATAACCAGTTTGTGCAGTTAGGTTTAAGAGATAGTTCTTAAAATATGTTCTTTTAAATAATGAGTATGATCTTAACATATAAGATAACCATCCTGTTTTGATAGTGATTAGTGACAGATATAGTGTGAATAACGCTTGTGCTTGTGTGACAGTCACTTCATTTAAATCTGAGACATCAATGTAGTAACAGATAATAAATAAACCGAAAACATATCACCTAATACATGTTACAGATCCAAAACAATATTCATCCCGTGTACAATATTCATCCCGTGTACAAAAAAAAATAGCCTGAAATACGTTAGAAAAAAGATTATTTAGTCTTTCTCTATAAACATTTTCTGCTATATAAATTCCGTAGTCCATGTGAAAAAAAACGTATGTATATATATAACGTATATATAATTTGTGATTTATTAAATTTAAGTAGTAATGTTTAAACCCGTGAGTGGGTGGAAACCATCTGCGTTAAAAAGCGTACAACCTGAGATAGATCGCTAGTAATACGACGTTATGATGGCTTAGAGTAGGACATTGTATACAGTGTACAACCCGAGACAGATCACTGTATACTGATGTGTATTTATGTATAATGTTAAGCACCCCTAGAGTAGGAATATATGTATGTATTTTATATTTCAGCGGTGGGTGGGGACTATTGAGAGTGAACTATCCTGGAAAGGCCTCACTTCTTAGGGCCCTGTGTAACGGCTAGGTGTACTACCTTAGATCATCTAGTTGTTATAAGGGCGGTAGATGACTCTCGCGTTAGGACATCGGGCAACGTGTACAACCATAGACAGATCACATTCTCACGATGTATATTGATGTATATAGTTAGGCTTTCTTTTATTATTATTGTAAGGATGGCATAGATAGTTTCTCCAGTCTATGATCTTCCATATTGAAATGGAGAATTTTCACATGGACTACGGATATAGTTGATAAAAAGACAATGAAATTCAATACTAATATAATGTTTTCTTTTCTAATTTCAGATTACGGTCTCCTTCAGATGTCAGTCCACTACCTGTCGATACTCCTTCAGATGTCAGACCACCACCTGTTGATACTCCCTCAGATGTCAGACCACCACCTGTCGATACTCCTTCAGATGTCAGACTACCACCTGTTGATACTCCCTTAGATGTCAGACCACCACCTGTTGATACTCCTTCAGATGTCAGACCACCACCTGTCGGTACTCCTTCAGATGTCAGTCCACTACCTGTTGTTACTCCTTTGTCATTAATTGGTGGCGGTGTTTGCATATATACAACGGAAGAACTATCAACACATCAAATTTTTCAAATATTATCAGACCCAGATGAATCGAAGATATCAGATATACCACCTCTTAAACCAAAGGCGGGCGAAACATATGTCTTAGAATGTGATACATATGAATATTGGTCTTGTGACCAATATATATGGGTTTACAAAGGTAAAACGCAAGTTAAGGCAGGGCAGGGCAATATTCTTTTTAAGATTCATTTTCAAATAGGAATGCCTGGCAATAAAGAAGGTAAAAGTCGTGCCCGGCCGAACACGTCAGTTAAGTTCAAACGTTGTTCTTATCAAATAGATTGTAAACCAAACAGAATTTTAGTATCATATGAAGGCGATGAACAAATATATGTTCCTCTGAAACATGGAAACAGCCAGAATGATACAAAGGAGTATGTGCTTTCTTGCAAGTCATTGCTGGATGAGTTGAAAGAAGTGGAGGGCAAACCAATCAATATTTACCGTAAACTCTCTAAAAATCCGATATTTCAGGTGACCATCATGGGGTGTTGAACCCTCGAAATTTGAAACAAATTAAAAACCATCAAGCACGTTCCAGAGAAGAGAAGAAAGTAAGTAAAGATGACATGTACAATTTAATTCAATTAGTATACCATTTAGATGGTTTTGTATCAGAGGTGACAGTATACCCTGATTTGCTCACAATATTGGCATTACCAGATATCATAGAGACATTCATTGAACTATTGCAGAGTAATGCCACTACACCGATTTGTCTTGTTTATGATACAACATTTTAACCTTGGAGATTTTTATGTCTGGCCACTTGTCTTTCGACATATACTTTTTGAAGGTACTCAATGGATACCTCTGGCTTTCCTAATCCACTTCAAAAATGTCATAATAGACTTTTTGAATTCCTGACAGACAGAGTTCCCATTCTAAAGACAAAATCTGTACCATTCGTTACAGACAGGGAACTAGCATTAACAAAAGCAGTTGAGAAGTTCTTTCCATGTATGAAGGTATTACACTGCTGGAATCATCTCAAACAGGATTTCAAAGAGGAACTTAGGAAACAGGGAGCGAATCCTTCAGAATTCAGTGTTTATCTGTCCAACTGGCGTCAAATGGCACAATGTGAGACAGAGGAGGCCTTCCATGAAGTTTATGCCAGTTATACCAGCAAGTGGTCAGAAAGCGTCAAGATGTACTTTGATAGGCACATGAAAGAAGATTTAGTAAAGTACTCTGGACGCTGGGTCATAGAAAAATTCCAAAAGTTATAGGACCCATATTCTGGAATCACCAACAACCCTTCCTAAAGTATAAATGCGGTCTTGAAAAGAATGACTGGATGGCAGGAGTTGCCTGTAGATTGTATGGCACTCAGTCTCTTTCATCTTCAAAATTATTATTTCGTAGAAATTCAGAGGGGGAGGGCCAATATGGGGAATTATAAATTGAAATCAAAATTCAGGGAAGCCATTATAGACAAAGACGAAATGAGAATACCGAACAAACTAGTAAACCCAGAAGACAGAATAAAATATGTAAAATCAGTAATAAGTAACGTGGTTGCCAAAGACAAGACAAGTCAAGTGATAACAAAAGAAGTTGAAACGGAGGAAAATGTTCCAGTTACGAAAACTGCCGCAGTCCGAGACGAAATTGACGAGATGTCTGAACCCATCAATGATACCATCACCATTGACCTGAGAAGTCCAGCAGAAAAAGAGCTCAGTTTTATGGACTTGTCTGCAGACAATGACAGTGACTTGGAAGATCTTCCAAAGCCATGTCCAGACAAATACGTCAGCCAGAAGTCATTGGCACAGTATGTCATTGATAACAATGGAGTGACACATGTACCCCAGTGTAACGCTTATGTTGTCAAAGACCACAATGACAAGAAATATTGTGTCGCCTTACACCCTGAGACATGCCAGTGCCCATTTTCTGGTAGATGTTACCATGTGATTGCAGTTAGAATGAGTTGACATTGACAACAGGGAAGTCAACCTCCTATCTCTTTCAAAGAGAAGTCTCAAAAGAAGTGACAAAAAATCTGGCAGAAAAAAAACCAAGAAAAAATGACATTGAACCTGTCATTCACGCAGCGTCAGACTCCCTCATGAACAAGCAGCATATTGAGTTTGTAAACACCCCAAAATCAAAGAAGAAGTTGCGATTCACAACACCCATCCAATTGCCAGCGAAGAAAAGGAAAGTCTGTGACCTTTTTTCTGTAGAGGAAACGATCTGGGTAGGGAATTTAAAACAGTCACAAAGATGAAATACTCAGTAATCAACCGCTTTGTTCAGACATCATGAACTCTGTTCAAGTTCTTCTTAAAAAGCAATTCCCTTAAATCAGTAGCCTCCAACCTACAGAAAGAACTCCTGTGTGGGATGAGAAGGACAGTAGAAGGAAGTATGGCCTTTCCTTTTCGAGAGCTATGTCTCCTGCTGCCAAGATACACCATAATGGCAAATACCATTGGGTAGCATCTGTCAAACTAGAGGGACAAATATATGTTCTTGACAGTATGTCTCATAACTCACTTTTACCGTCCTTGGAAATACAACCGGCAGCACTGTACGGCAATGACAGTAAAACTATCACAGTCCGCGTACCTACAATTCAGCAACAAACAAATCGTGTGGACTGTGGTTTATTTGCTATCGCAAATATTGTCGAATTTGCTTTCAGTCGATACGTAGGAAAGGAACTGATCACGTTAAACACAAAATATTTGTGTGATCATTTGATATTGAGTCTTTTCGTTACACAGAGTTATTTCACAAGGATTTGACGTCAGATACCTGCTCAAATGGAAAATAACTCTGCATAACGAAAAGATCCAATATTGCTTAGAGAAACAAATGTTCACTCCTTTTCCTCGACAAGAGACTAAGGCAAAGTTAAATAAAAAGATAGTGCATTATATAGAAATATAATGTGACTGCCAATGCCAAATGTTCTTCAAGAAATGGTAGGGTGTGATGCTAGAGGCATAAATTGTCAAGTATGGAGGCATCGGGAATGCGCGAAATTAACAAATAATGATGAGGATTGGTTCTGCACTCCACATAGAAACATAAATTAAATGATAATTTGTATTCAAAAAATAAAGAAAAAAGAAAAGAAAAAAAAAAGAAAGAAAAAAAAATCGAAAATATTTAATGAAGGAAGCACCGTGTCCTCTTGTAGGGATAACCATTTGGTCTTTTGCCTTTTCCCGCAGAATGCCAATTGGGAGGTCTTTCTTTAGTGAATATTTATAATCAACACAAATGTATTTATTCAGTTTCCTGTATTATATTGGTGTAAGAGAATATGTGATAAGTGTATACAATCTAACCCCCCCCCCCCAAATAAAATAAAATAAAAAATTACAAAACAAAAAGAACAAAGCAAAAAAAACCCAAAAAACAAACAAACAAACAAAAGCAAAAAAATCCACACAAAACAAAACAAGATGATAAGAAAGACAAAAATAACCCACCCCCCCCCCGAAACATGAATGAAAACATAGCCAACAATGCAGTGAATTACATCCATTCACTTAATCTAAAACAAATCATATTTATTATTTTTATCATTATTATCATTAATTGATATTCACTAAAATGAAGCACACAATAAACGAATATTTTTATAGTGATGTAAATATCTATGAATATTTTCTTATGAAAATATAAAATAAAAATGGATCCTATGTAGAACCACGTCCACGTCGTGGGATCTGGAAACATTTACTAGATGTAAATGGCTAAGCGTTCTACAGCTAACTTTATCAATTCACAAAGTTATATATATTTTACTAGATTATGGCACACTATACTGACTTATACTCAAATATTATCACATCATGTAAATTCAGATAGAATAATACGTCATCAGGTCAATATATATCAGGTCATTAGACCCTGAATCAGTCATAGATTTTCGTTTGATTGACCACTTTTCAGGTTGCTGTTATGGTATATTATGATATTTACATTCTTAGATTATCATATACTCAGGGGCGGATCCAGAACTTCATGTGCCCCGGGGGGGGGGGGGGGGGGCACGTCACAATTGAGGCCCGAAGGGCCGAATGGGGAGGGTATGGGAGGGGTCCGCCCCTCACATAGGTGGGGGTTCGGGGTTCCTCCCCCGAGAAAATTTTGCAAAAATGAGGCAAAATGGTGCAATCTGGCGTTCTTTTTTGCATTATTCATCAACATTTTCTTGACTTCAAATATTCCGCAAAAACTCTGAAATCGGAAGAAAACTGTCGTAATATTTTCGATCAAAAATTATCATGTTCACCCCTCCCTCCCTCCCTCCCTCCCATAGGTGGGGATGGGGTTTTCCTGAGAAGACATGACAAAAATCTTGCAAAATCGTGTGCGCCATATTAGGCCCCTTTTGTTCTAATTCACGGAAATTTTATCGGGCATGGACCCAGATTTTTAGTTGGAGGAGGCTGTCACATTGGATTTCATCCCTGTGTACTTTCCATAGTATGTTTTAAATTACTTTGAATAGGTGAAGTATGATTGTTTCAGCTTTCCATACTTCAGTTGTCACCTGAGTTAAAATATACTCACTTTGTTTTACCTGTATAGTACCCCTACTAAATTGCTAATATACCTATCGTGTTCCCCTATTATAGTACTGGTCAAACCTGTTTGTGAAGTTTTAGTTTTGTTAGAAATCTGTCCGTGTGGCACTTCTGCTTCGACATTCAAGCGATATACACCTTGATTTGTAAAACTCATTACATGATGAAATACTAAACTTAAGCAGCGCTCTGCGACGGGCAGTCCTGCGGCATTCGCGTCTGGGTAAGTCTGCATTTATTTTCAATCCTTACTTATATATTCTAAAGTGACCATTATTATATATTCCATTGGTACATTTCATATTCATTGACTTTGCATAAGGTATATATTGTATTGTGTATATGAAATAAGTCTCATGTATATGTAATAGTATTTGTATTTGTATTGTAGTATAAATACGCTATTTCTATTACGTGTGTATTGATAAACAATCGTTATTTATCTATAGTAGTGTGTATAGTAAAAGTTTATCGTGTGAAAACGCAGTGAAGCGTAGTAGTAATCATAATGTAGTGTATACGCATGAGTTATTTCAAAGTATGTAAAGGAGTGTTCGATTCACAAGCCTTTGTTTAGTAAATGTACTTGTATATTGTATGCATTGTCAATTTATATACTTGTAGATCCTATTGGTTCTATTTCTTACCCACAACAATGGCACAATGTCAATGAAGAAACTAATTTACATGAAACGGGATGGATGACGTGTGAAGTGAACATTTCAGTAGAGGAGTCATTGTGAAAGAACATTATTAGTATTTGTAAAAATAAAACAACATTAACTTTGTATAATTAAAGTGTAAACTACAGTAACTGTTATATTTGTTTCATTCTGTTTCCCTGCCAAAAAACCCTCGGAAATCCTGTGACATTGGTGTCAGAAGTGGGATATTTTGGTGGGAAATTATCCTTTATGTTAAAACACTATTTTACATCAGTGAATTAATTTGAATTTTAAAAATAAATGACTATATTGTAACTGCATTCTTTTTGATATTCATTTGTGAATTCAATAATTTAAATCTATTGTTAAACTATTAAACAGGCTTGTGTACATTTCATTTTGTTTGTGTGAATTTCATTTTGTACTAATACTTAATTTGTTCAGCAATCTTTTAGGTGTGTAAAGTATTGGTTACTTTGGGATCCAGAAGTGAAGGATTTGCCGAATACGTCAGTATGTGATTGTTGCGGTGGCTGTCCTCGTCAGAGTGCTCTAAATGTAAGTGCATGTAATGAGTTTAGTTAGTAGTATTTGTATAGCAGTGATCTCAGTTGTGCGTTGTAAGTCAGTCCCTGTTACTTTATTAGTTTGGTTGGGTCTGATTTTGTCAAGTAGTTATGTAGAGAATGTTACTTTGAAACCTTCTTTAGTACTTGAGTTCGAACCAAATGTGAACATTCTCGGTTTTATTGGACGTGGCAGGTGTATGTATACAAACATGTCTGATTTGAATGAATTAAAGGAATTAGGTGTATCGCTAGGTTACGAAGATGAAGCTTTGCGTACATTTATAAGTGAACAGCAAGCAATTCAACGTGAAGAAAGAATGTTAGAACGTGAGAGGGAAAAGAAGCGCGAGAACGAGAAAAAGAAAAAGACGAGCGTGAGTATGAAAAGCAGAAAGTAGAGCGTGAACTTCAAATGCAAAGAGAAAAGTATGATCATGAATTGAAGATGAAACACATCGCAGATCAACATGCATTAGAAATGCTTGATAAACAGGCATCTTTCAAGAAAATGAATGGTTCTAGCTTGGAAAAATCTCTTGATTTTAAACCACGTGCTCCTAAAATTCCTTCTTTTGATGAAACAAAAGACGAAATGGACAGTTATTTGCGAAGGTTTGAAAGATATGCTATTGCTCAAAATTGGGACAAGTCTCTGTGGTCTACAAATCTCAGTGCCCTTCTAAAAGGTAGAGCGCTAGACGTGTATGCACTTATGCCATCAGATCAAGCTTCCGACTACGATGCTTTGAAAGCGGCCTTGCTTAAAAGGTATGATCTTACAGAAGAGGGCTTTAAACGTAAATTTAGATCATGTAAACCTGACTCTGGAGAGTCATTTTGTCAATTTTCAGTCAGACTGTCATCTTATCTCACAAGATGGATTGAAATGTCGAAAATTACCCAAAATTACAAAGGTCTGTTTGATCTTATGCTCAGAGATCAATTATTGCATATCTGCAATCAAGATTTAAAGATTTTCTTGAAACAACATATTCCAAAAACTATAGAAGAAATGTCAAATTTGGCAGATCAGTTTCGAGAAGCACGACTTGCTAGTGCAAACAGTTTGTGTATGAAAAGTAGTGCCACCAGTTTACATTCAAGTTCTGTCAAAACACCCAAGAAAGTTGACACTGAACTTGCGAAATCAACAGCTTCAAGTAATACAAACAATTCAAAATCAACCTTTGTTCCTATAACTGACAGGAAATGCTATAAATGTGGGAAAAAAAATGGTCACATTGCTTCGGACTGTTTGAAGGTCACAAGCAAACTTTCAGGTGCTTTAGAGGTTGAACAATCTGATGCAAATTGCAGTGATGATGAAAATTTTGTTGAAAAATGTACTGCATCAATTTTAACATCAAACCCTTCTATAGATATTCTTGTGTCTGATAAATCCACTGTTCTTACGTCCTCATGTCATAACAATTCAGATCCTATGCCATTAGCGGCGGGTTATGTTGAAGGAAAACTTGTTACTATGTTGAGAGACTCTGGATGTAGGAAAATTGTTGTCAGAAAAAGTTTAGTAAAACCCGAAAACTTTACAGGTGATCATGAAACTTGTATTTTAGCTGATAGTACAAAAAGGTCAGTTCCCTTGGCAAAGATATATATTGACACGCCTTATGCTAAAGGTTATTTTGATGCTTGGTGCATGGATAATCCAGTGTTTGACCTCATTGTTGGTGAGGTATCAAATGCTAGAAAACCTCATGATCCTGACCCATCATGGCAACCTGTCTTACTGGTAGAAACAAGACAACAAAAGCGTGAGAAGGTTAAGAAGTACCCTTCTTTAAAGGTTCCTGATATCGTCAAGGAAACTATTAGTCCAGATGATATACGAAGTGAGCAACAACAAGATCCTACCCTTCATACTATACGACAGAATGTTAAAGAAGGAAAAATGTCAAATAATCGTAAGTGACGTGGTTTGAGAAAAATTGCTTACTATACAGACAATATCAAAATAAAGAAAATGAAGGTCGTAGGTTATTTACTCAGTTGATTGTACCATCTAAATATAGAAATACTGTAATGAGACTGGCTCATGAATCCATCATGTCAGGTCATCTTGCAACTCGGAAAACTGTAGATAGAGTTCTTTCGGAATTTTTCTGGCCAGGTGTTCAAGCTGATACAAAACGCTTTTGTCAATCTTGTGATATTTGTCAGAAAACCATTTCCAAAGGTAAAATATGCAAGGTACTACTTGATAAAATGCCTATCATTGATATTCCATTTAAGAGAATTGCAGTTGACATAGTAGGTCCACTTTATCCTCCCACAGATAAAGGTAATCGGTATATACTTACACTGGTCGATTATGCTACTAGGTACCCTGAGGCTGTAGCCTTACCATCGATTGAAACTGAACGAGTGGCTGAGGCATTAGTTGAAATATTTTCACGAATAGGGGTTCCACAAGAAATGCTTACTGACATGGGTAGCCAATTTACTTCCACACTTATGTCTGAAGTTAGCAGACTGATCTCTTTGAAACAGTTAACCACTACGCCATACCATCCAATGTGTAATGGTCTTGTTGAACGTTTCAATGGCACACTTAAGAAAATGTTGAAACGAATGTGTAATGAAAAGCCTCGTGACTGGGATAAATATCTTCCTGCTGTCCTTTTTGCGTATAGAGAGGTTCCCCAAGAAAGCTTAGGGTTTTCTCCTTTTGAATTGGTATATGGTCGCTCAGTGCGAGGACCTATGGCTATATTGAAAGAGCTGTGGAACAAAGAAGTTGATGATGAGCAAGTTAAATCAACTTACCAATATGTTTTGGACTTAAGAGAAAGGCTTGAATCAACATGTGAGCTTGCTCAACAAAATCTGAACAAGGCCTCAGCTAAGTATAAATCCTTTTATGATCGGAAAACTCGTATTAGACAAATGAAGGAAGGAGACAAAGTTTTGGTTTTGTTGGCTGCGGATAATAATAAACTCCTCATGCAATGGAAAGGTCCCTTTACTATAACTAAAAAAATAGGTAGAGTGGATTATCAAATAGATATGGATGGGAAACTTAAAACATTTCATGCTAACCTTCTTAAACATTACATTGAACGAAGTGAAGTTCAAGATTGCTACAGCATTTGCACTCAAATCATTGATGATATGCAAACTGATGATGAAAACTTGGGAGAAATGGTAGAATGTCCATCTAATTCTAATGAAACTTTTGAACGAGTTGATTTGAATCCTGAGTTAACAGATTCCCAGAAAGCATCAGTTATGGAAATACTTAAAAAATTTTCAGATGTGTTAACCGATATGCCAGGTCAAACAAATGTTTTAGAGCATGACATCAAGGTCTCCTCTGATAAACCTATACGTGTACTCTCTAGACAAATTCCATACTCTATGTTGACCACTGTAAATGAAGAAGTTTCTAAAATGCTTGACATGAATGTAATAGAACCCTCTCAAAGTCCTTATTCATCTCCAATAGTCTTAGTCAAAAAGAAGGACGGTTCTAACCGATTTTGTATAGATTTTAGATTGCTAAATCGTATCACTATCTTTGACGCAGAGCCCATGGCAGATGCCGAGGCTATGTTTTCAAAATTGGCCGGGCATAATTACTTTTCACGTCTAGATTTGTCAAAGGGTTATTGGCAAGTACCTCTTACCGAAACTGCAAAAATTAAAACTGCATTTCAAACACCCACTGGCTTGTATCATTTCAGAGTAATGCCTTTCGGTTTGGTTACCGCCCCTGCTACATTCTGTAGACTTATGCGAAAAGTATTGCAGAATATGAATAATGTAGATAATTTCATAGATGACATTTTGGTTTTTACCATTACTTTTAATGAACATATCAAAGTGCTTGAGGAACTCTTTTTGAAACTTCAAAATGCCAATCTTACTGCCAAACCCAGCAAATGTTCTGTTGCATACCAATCATTAGAATGTCTAGGTCATGTTGTTGGTGAAGAGAAAATTCAGCCGAATCCAGGTAAATTAAGTGCTATTCAAAATGCATGTCGGCCCCAAACTAAGAAACAATTACGTTCATTTTTAGGACTGGTAAATTTTTACCGGAAATTTGTACCCAATTTTGCACATGTAGCATTGCCATTAACTGACCTCACAAGGAAGTATTCACCAAATAAACTTCAGTGGTTCGAATCTCAGGAAAGGGCATTTCAAACTTTGAAACGTGCCTTGACAAGTGACCCCATTTTAAAGCTCCCAGATGTTTCCAAGATATTTATCTTACAAACGGATGCATCAGATCGCGGTGTGGGTGCTATTCTTTTTCAGAATGATGAGTGTGGGAATAAACTTCCAGTTGCGTATGCTAGTCGGAAACTGAAAAACAGTGAGGAGCATTATGCTACGATTGAGAAAGAATGCTTGGCGATAGTGTGGTCTATACAGAAATTTCATAGGTATCTTTATGGTAGAGAATTCATTCTAGAGACTGACCATCAACCTCTCATGTACCTAAATAGGTCAAAGATGTCGAACCCTAGACTTATGCGATGGGCTATGATACTTCAGCCGTACCGTTTCCGCATTGTCGCTATACGAGGCAAGGACAATGTTGGTGCTGATTATCTCAGTAGAATATGAGTAAAGTTTGTATTCATGTTTATTATATAGATTATTCTCTTTTAAAATGTATATACGTTAGTAACTGAATAACACCATTTGTGGTTTGTTCTTAAAATCAAATGTGAGTTTGAGCTAGTACTCCGTACTTCCCTAGAAAGGGAGGTATTGTCACATTGGATTTTATCCCTGTGTACTTTCCATAGTATGTTTTAAATTACTTTGAATAGGTGAAGTATGATTGTTTCAGCTTTCCATACTTCAGTTGTCACCTGAGTTAAAATATACTCACTTTGTTTTACCTGTATAGTACCCCTACTAAATTGCTAATATACCTATCGTGTTCCCCTATTATAGTACTGGTCAAACCTGTTTGTGAAGTTTTAGTTTTGTTAGAAATCTGTCCGTGTGGCACTTCTGCTTCGACATTCAAGCGATATACACCTTGATTTGTAAAACTCATTACATGATGAAATACTAAACTTAAGCAGCGCTCTGCGACGGGCAGTCCTGCGGCATTCGCTTCTGGGTAAGTCTGCATTTATTTTCAATCCTTACTTATATATTCTAAAGTGACCATTATTATATATTCCATTGGTACATTTCATATTCATTGACTTTGCATAAGGTATATATTGTATTGTGTATATGAAATAAGTCTCATGTATATGTAATAGTATTTGTATTTGTATTGTAGTATAAATACGCTATTTCTATTACGTGTGTATTGATAAACAATCGTTATTTATCTATAGTAGTGTGTATAGTAAAAGTTTATCGTGTGAAAACGCAGTAAAGCGTAGTAGTAATCATAATGTAGTGTATACGCATGAGTTATTTCAAAGTATGTAAAGGAGTGTTCGATTCACAAGCCTTTGTTTAGTAAATGTACTTGTATATTGTATGCATTGTCAATTTATATACTTGTAGATCCTATTGGTTCCATTTCTTACCCACAACAATGGCACAATGTCAATGAAGAAACTAATTTACATGAAACGGGATGGATGACGTGTGAAGTGAACATTTCAGTAGACGAGTCATTGTGAAAGAACATTATTAGTATTTGTAAAAATAAAACAACATTAACTTTGTATAATTAAAGTGTAAACTACAGTAACTGTTATATTTGTTTCATTCTGTTTCCCTGCCAAAAAACCCTCGGAAATCCTGTGACAGAGGCGTAAAACTCGGCACAGGGTCTAAGGACTGCCTATAGGTCCCCGGTGGATGTAGGGTAGATCCTTGGTAGAGGGAACAAGGTGCAAAGTCCCCCTCCACGGAAGCTCCTGTATTTGAGACTTTTGGAGATACAAAACACGTTGTGAAAATAAACTATTCTAGAAATGGCTATAAGTGAAATCCATCTTGTACATCGCGTAGCTTCAGTACAAGCGTTTCAAAAATTTGTACTGAAGCTACACGATGTACATGTACTACAAGACATATTTTAGTAAAATTGTATGGATAAGTAAAATCCATCTTGTACAGCGCGTAGCTTCAAACATTTGTAACATTTGCTACACGATGTACAAGTAGCCATACGATTTTACTCGCCTGAGGCCAAGTGACCGAACATTTGTGCGCTGGATATTAATTTGGATTGCACATATATTTCGCTTCCCTCTGGAAAATATTATGGATCATAAACGGGGATCAGGGAGATTTATCATGAAATTGACCGTGAGTGAAGCAAGTCAACGATTTTTTTCAACTGCAAATTTAAAGAAATATGAGCGAATAACTGGCGAGCGAAGCGAGCCAGCGAAATTTTGGAAATTTCAGACAGAAATGCAGTAAAATAGGTCCTAAAACAGACTATGGTGCCCCCTTCGGCGGGCACTGCCGGGGGAGGGGCGCGTGCCCCCCCCGGCTGGATCCGCGGCTGATACTTGTGTAATAAATATCATTTATAGTGATAATAAATGTGTTTTTAGTTAGGAAATTCTCCCAAAACCAGCTATTGAATATCAGGTCATTTCACCATCAGGTCAATCGTTATTGATGCCTCTCTTCACCTGTGCATAAATATTTTTGAATTCAAACATTAGATATTCTTTCTTATCATTATTTCTATAAAGAAAAGCAAGAACGTGTGCAATTAATTGCATATAGACAATGAATTCTCTTCGAAATAGACATCAGTTCAATATCAGGTCATTAGACCTTCCCATTATTGGTTTTTATTTTATACACTTGGTACTAAATCCGGTTTTGAGTTTTGAGCTGACTGTAAGTGTTTTCTTTTTTCAATGCACTACATCGACTTTTAAGGTTCACTTTGCTTACTATCTACCTGACCTTCAGTCCATCTCACTGTATATCCTTCTGTTTCACATTGGCTTTATAAAGATTTTATTCATTTTCAAAAGTCATGCATTTCTGTTTGAAGCCGGCGTGGCCTAGTGGTATCGCGTCGGACTCCTGATCGGGAGGCCGGGGTTCGATTCCCGCTCTGGTCATGCCGGTGTCATGTCTTTCGGATGAGACAGTAAAAACCGAGGCCCCGTGTCGTGGTATGCATGGCACGTTAAAGATCCCTCACTGCTTCGGGTGGGTCCGTTGCAAAGGTCAAAATTTGTATGCCCCGCATCAGGCAGATGCCGTCACCATATACGTGAAATATTCGTGGTGTGACGTAAAACAATAATCAATCAATCAATCATTTCTGTTTGGCCAGATTTTACCAACTTCAATCACTGTAATAGTTCCTGGACGATCTAGTTTACTGGTATTGTAAGTGGATAAAGAGACGAGACATTTGATAAAGTTAAGTCAGTCTCTTATAATAATGACAAGTATTACAGCAACTGGAAAATGCAAATGTTGAAAATGAGGAATCACCGGAACGGAGATCTTAAACGCCAAATTAAACGTACATTGAATGACCAAAAAAGATTTTATTTGTGTAAATAGAAGGTAATCAGAGGCATAATTTTCTTAATACATGGCTATTTAATGTCCGTTTTGGTCCGATCTGGTACGATTCGGTCTGATCTGGTGATTCGTCTCACCGCTTAAGTATGATGATAATATGGCATTATTCGACCTTAAAATTTGATTTTAGGTCATTGATCGAGCACCCATCCCCCCGCATATGGATATTGAAAGTAGGTCAGAATGTGATAAATAAAATTAGATAGAAGACATAAATCGAAATTTTAACCAGAAAAATCTTATTCTCCTTTAAATATCATTTATTTTGTAAAAAATATTTTGATGATTTCTTGTCCATTTATGCTCAGACTGCCAAAACGTCCAGGAACTGTTACTGTCCAGGAACTGTTACAGTACCAGTAGGTGAATAGACTTTTATTTAAATTAAACATGATGTATGATGTGGCACCTTATGCTAGACATGCTACCTTTTGCCGGAATTTTCAGTATGACGTTAATGCTAATTTAGTGACGTCAAGATAAAATAAGGTAAAATTTTACAGCAAATTATTGTCTGTCTGACATGTAATGAACAGGTTGGGGGCAACCTCTCATTTGAGAGATAATCACTCAAATAAGTAACTATCTCTCTTTTCACTAATCAATTTCAAGTACTAAAAAATGAAATTTTGGAATTATGATTTGAAGTTCAAAAGGGCACATGTTTACAACATACTGAATATAGTTTACGAAACAAGTTGACTTGTTTAACTTACTGTTTTGGAGTTTATAACTGTACAAATGTATTTTATGTTCAGTATATTATGAAGATGTGCCCTTTTAAGTTTAAGTCAAAATTTTGAAACTATAATTTTTTAGTACTTGTTTACTTCTGTTCATTCCTTGACATTGATTACTGAATACAGTGATAGTTACTCATTTGAGTGATTATCTCTCAAATGAGAGGTTGCCCCCAACCTGATGAATTATAAGATCAATAGGAAAAACGCCTATTAGCATGGCCTATGATCAGAATGTACCCAGTTTTGGTAAAAATGTTCACACTTATTTAGTCATAATGTACCCAGCCCACCAAACGTACCCATAGTATAGATCAAAGCTTACCGATTATATTTTTCACTTCTGTTTGATTTTATCTTAGTTTGTTTATGATTAAAAAATGTGCCAAAGTATTTATCAAAACATACCCAATATATTTTTACATTTTATACAGTATAGTTTTATATTTTGTTGATTAAAAACTACAACACATGTAAAACATGTATAAAACATGTACACACTCTAGGTCAAAATTATTTTATCATTTTTATTGTCAGTTATGTATCCAATTTCTTTTTCTCCCCCCTCCCCCTTTTTCAGCTTTTTGTACTATTAAGTCTTTTTGTTAAACAGAGTTACGTCCCATTTGGGAAGGTATCTAATTAAAACAAGTATGAAGTCATAAATTTCCTATAGAAACATTGTGTGGACCATCATTTCCCAGAGTTTTAGACCGATTTCTGTAGAATTTGATGATGTTTAATTACTCTGTGCCAGATACCTCTCAAATAGGAAGTAACTCTGTATAACGAAAACACCAAATATATACATGTATATAAATATATATATGTGTGTATTGACATTCAATAAAGAACAGGCCTGTTGGAGGTGGAAAGAACAGGACTGGTCTGTCAGAAGTGGGGAAATGGAGGGAAGAGGTGCTGCAGAAGACTTTGAAATTATATTGGATAATGAAAAACATCAGTGTTTATATCAGTACTTGTATCATTTCAATACATGTTTCCAAACTTTTAGTGGCTAATAGTAATTTAACCTTTGAAAATACTGCTTTTTCAATGTGTTAATAAATCAAAACAGTCATTTGCTTTGCATCGAATTCTGTTTAGGTATCCCACTGGATTAGTTTGTGCATTAAATGTTATTGGCTTTGTTGGCTAATATCTTCCAATGAATGTTTCGACAACACTTAAAAAGGCTTACACTAATCTAATTGACCATTTCATACCAGTGTCTACCAGGAATTTAAAACACACTGGAACTCTTATAGTTGCATACCTATATAATTCTTATTCAATATGAATAAAGCAACTTGCTTTTATTATGTTTATCTATGTAGTACACATTAATTATGTGTATATATTTACTATGTACATGGTTTTATATATCTTTATTTCAGTAAGTTTGATAAAGACAAATACACATTTCATACAGATGACACACTAACACATTACTGATTTATAATCTGTATAAATGTAAGAAACATAAATTTATATTCAACACAACATCCGTAAATCAACAAATGTGGATAAGATATTTTCTTTCCGTCACATGCAAATGCACCTATAAAATGGAAGCTATGCATTACTGTATGTAAAATTATTTATCATTTATCTACCTGTTTATGTTATGCTATAATTCTTACAACTCCACCAAGTACTAACATAATCTAGCTACAGGTGGATTTTACGAAGCTTAACTTGAAAAAGTATTGACATGTACATGTATGGGTAGGTAAATAGTCTCCATATTTCAATATATATTTCCACTTTCAAAATTTACAATTTATTTTGACATTGACTGACAATTTATTGAATAAGGAAGAAATTTTCACAGAATTTCACAAATGTTTACAAATGAAACAAGTGAAAAAAATGCTACCATTTAAAAGTTTTTTAATTGAAAGTATCAATCAAAAGATTACGACTGGAATAAAAATGGTTTCTGGATCTTCTTATTTATTTTTTTGTAATGAACAGCTGAATTACAAAGGACGTCTGAGCGAAAATGTACAGACAGTAGCTTAAAATACTTAATATTAAAACTACCGGTAATGTGTAAAGTATGATTACAAATAGAACAAGAGGGCTATGACTTTTGTTAATGTCAGGACATAATTTGTACGGGTTTTCCTGACAGAGCACTTCATTACTCAGGATTATAAAGCATAGGCAGTGGCAGATTCCAAAGATTTGCCCGGCATAACCCTTGTGATATTTTGAAGGGATAAGATTCTGTGATGGAATTGTCACATTTGTGTAACTTCTTCTCCAGTTTTAATCCTTTATTCAGAATAATTGATTTGTCAACACTGTCATACTTTGCCTTCAGTTTTGTCACAGTGCCAACAGCTTTAGAGAAAACACACTCTGACGACATAAACTTTGTTGGCACACATAGTAAACTCCTAGCCAATACCCCAGACTTGGGATATTTATTTTGATGAACACCTTTTCATTTGAAAAGATTGATAGAAGTTGGAACAACATAAATACAGATGGGATTCATGATCATGATACATGTATTTTGTGTAATTGTAACATTAACTCCTCAAAACACTAACCATTGCCATTTACATGTACATATGTAAAAGTTTCACCCTTATTACTGAACATTATACATGACAATAAACAATCTTCTCTTACGGATCTCAGTTATATTTGTGTGAATAGATTTAATATGTCTATGACTTTTATGTTATACAGATTCCATCAACTTTGGAGTATCATGGTGTCACAGAGAATCACATGAACAATGGAATGTGGACCCTCACTCTTACTAAGCTCTTTATATTCTACTTTATCATAAGCTTTTTCACCATTCTATGGCTCATCCATTTACAAAGTAAGTTGCATTTACTTTTTTAATACATGTTTTCTTTTTTTAAATCATTGATTTTAAAAGTACTTCATCTTACCATCTGAAGGTAATACCTTGTCATCTGCGTATCATGGTAAGTCTTATCTTGACTGAGTCCGGCCGTAAGCACTATCATGCCATTGAGTTTGCAATTCATCAAATGTGGCAATGAATCTTGAGATCTCATGTCAAGAACAAACTTTGCACTTGTAGAGTCATACTCATCATCTTTTACAGGTTCACGGCACAAATATAAATTTGGCATTTTCAGATTCAATCTCATCATCTTTTACAGGTTCATGGCACAAATCTAGACTTGGCATTTTCAGAGACAATCTCATCATCTTTTACAGGTTTATGGAATTAATTTAAATTTGGCACTTTCAGAGTCATTCTCATCATCGTTTACCGTTTACACATTCACAGCACAAATTCAAACTTGACACTTTCAGAGTCATTTTCGTCATCTTCTACAGTGTCATGGCACAAATTTAAACTTGACACTTTCAGAGTCATTTTCATCATCTTGTACAGTGTCATGACACAAATTTAAACTTGACACTTTCAAAGTCATTTTCATCATCTTTTACAGTGTCATGGCACAAATTTAAACTTGACACTTTCAGAGTCATTTTCATCATCTTTTACAGTGTCATGGCACAAATTTAAACTTGACACTTTCAGAGTCATTTTCATCATTTTTTACAGGTTCATGGCACAAATTAAAACTTCGCACTTGTAGAGTCATTCTCATCATCATTTACAAGTTCATGACACAGATTTAAACTTGACACTTTCAGAGTAATTCTCATCATCTTTTACAGGTTCACAGCACAAATTTAAACTTGACACTTTCAGAGTCATTCTCATTATCTTTTACAGGTTCACAACACAAATTAAAACTTGGCACATTTCAGAGTCAATCTCAAGATCTTTTACAGGTTCACAACACAAATTAAAACTTGGCACATTTCAGAGTAAATTTCATCATCTTTTACAGGTCAATGGCACAAATTAAAATGTGAGTTTGCACAGTCTGTAAAAGCTCAGTAGAATTAAGTAATTAAGATAGAATTGATCTAGATGTTTCATCACTGTCTGACAGACTATTTAGAATTTTTTGTTTCCATATAAGGATATGAATGGGCAGTTTCTTAAAGCTATGTGAAGCTATAAAAAACAAAACTAAAAGAATAAGGCATTAAGTCAACAAAAATATAAGGAAATAGGATTGCTATCCACACAGCAGACTATTATTTGGTAAAAAGTAAATAGGACTTGACCCATTTCTTATGTTTTGAAACATTTGCATTACATTTGATCTAGCTCCAGCATGTTTTGACACTGAGGAAACAATCTTAAATGAAAAGCAGATTGATCAGTACAAGGAACAACTAAGGGAAAAGCGGAAAGAGCTTGATGATGCAATGTATAAGTTAGGAGATTATGAAGAAAAACTTCAGCAATGTTATCATAGATTAAAACAACAGGAAAAAGAAGAAGATCACCCACAGCAAAATCTTCCTATGTTATATCTCATCACACCAACCTACACAAGATTGGAGCAAAAAGCTGATCTGACACGTCTCTATCAAACATTACTTCATGTTAAAAACATACACTGGATATTGATTGAAGATTCTGACAAAAAGACTGCTCTGGTCAAAAATTTCCTGTCTGGATGTACAGTGCCATACACTCACTTAAATGTTCAAACCCCTCCGCAGTTGAAGTTAAAGAGTTCAGATCCAAATTGGTTAAAACCTCGTGGAGTATTGCAAAGAAATGCAGGACTGACCTGGATTAGGACAGCTCTTGACCCGACCCAGATAAATGGAGTTGTATATTTTATGGACGATGATAACACATATAGTTTAGAAATCTTTGAAGAGGTAAATCATATTTTTACTATAAAGAATGAAGCATACACTGGATTTTTATGATTTTAATGAAATTATGCAGAACTTGAATTGTTGATTTAAAGCTAATTTAATATGGAGACATCCTAAAGGGTTCCTTTAAGGACTAACTTACAAACTAAATTTGTGCTTTTATTTACATAGATATTTTCGTTGGCTTTATTCATCTACCTTAATTGTTTATGTAACAATCAAATGAGTATCAGTCTTACAGATATAATGCTTCATTTAGAATTTAAAGTGCTATTAGAATGTTCACAATTTTCTATATAATATGTGTATCTACATAATTAAGTTTATGTGTGACTCCAAACACAAGGTATATACAATAATCCGTAAACATCTCGATGGATTTCACCTTTCCCTGGATTTTAATTATGATGTTAATGTTCAAATTGTGACGTCACAGGAAAATGACGTTAAAAGTTGTACAACAAATAGAATCAAATGCTTATATTTTACTCGGGGGTTTCCTGTGAAATTGGGCAGTTGGGTATTTTTAGATATCTCTCAGAGAAATACTGAAGCAGAAGGAGCAGTAATTTCTATGAATTTTATAATAATTCAATTAGGATTTTATGAAAATACAAAATCCCCAGCTTTCTAATGACACTTAAAGATAGATTGTAGTAATTACAATGTATTATATATTTCATTATAGATGAGACACACTAAAAAAGTTTCAGTGTGGCCAGTTGGACTGGTAGGAAATCTACGATATGAAAGTCCGAAAGTGGAGAATAAGACAGTAAGTCGCCATTTAATAGTACACTTGTGTAATATTCTTGTTCTAGGAGTCCTTATATTCATTCCCCTCCTAGGTGTCCTTACCGTCTGTTGGTCCATCCATCTGTGTGAACTGCCTTGTTATCACAACTCCTCCTACAAGTACATTTAACAAATTTTCACCAAACCTGTCAGAAACGAAGAGCAGCACATGAAGATGTTCATAAAGCGAGAAAATTTTGTTCTGTAAATTTTTGCGGGAGTAATATCCCTTTGAACTGAGAAAGTGTATGCATCTTATTATGCTGCCCGAAAACTTTCGGAATTCACCCAGAAGTAAAGTTTTTTGTTTCCTTTGATTATTACAGTTTTATAGGTATCTTACTTCTTACAATAATGATGTCTGCTAAATATATCCAAAGTAAGATCCACATGAATATAATTTGTGTGTTGCACTATATGTACATGAATTAAGGATTTTCTGAGTATGTTTAAGGATATTGTATGTGCACAATATAAATGATGTTTTTATGATACATGTATTAGGATTTTGTTCATAGTCATTATTGGTATCTAATAGTAGTTTATTTCTGATAAAGGAATAAATTGTTATAAAGAATTTTGATCAAAAAACCAAAGCACAAACTGTGTATTATACTTGTATGAAATGAGTTAAATTGTGTTTTTGCATAGGTTTTCCATTATATATCCTGTCATTGATATATTAAAAACAATAATACATATTTACATCTTAGTTATTTTATAGAGGAGAATTCTTAATTCATTTCTTTGAAAATTTTAGGTTGTTGGTTGGTTTACATACTACAAGCCTGAACGACCATTTGCTATGGACATGGCAGGTTTTGCGGTCAATATCAAACTTTTCTTCAAACACCAAGAAGCGTGGTTCAGTAATAATGTACAGAGAGGTTATCAAGAATCCACTATACTCAGGCTTCTGAATATCACATTAGCAGATTTAGAGCCCAAGGCTGAAGACTGTACAAAGGTATGACCCTTTGTGATCCCTTTACAACAGGGTCACAGGAGTGATGTAGTATTGAATGCATTTATATAGCATATGGTACTACATATAGATGTTATATAGTCATGTGCAGTGTTGATTGCTCTTCATTGTCAATATTACAAGCTGTATACTTCACATCAAGATTTCACGAATGTGACAACATCAACTCATACAGCAGACCCACCCAAAGCAGCTCTAATGTGACATCATCAACCCATGCAGTAGATCCACCCAAAGCAGTTCTATTTACCTTTGTCTTTTACCTATACATTTTCAAAATTTTCCAAGATAAGCTCTGTAATATCCACATGTTGCTAGATTATTTGAGATCTCCATGGAATATATGGTCACATTCAAAACTAGTACAAGGACAGACCTTTCTAATCTGTTTTAAACTTCAACTTAACACAGGTTTAAACCTAGCCTTTACAAAGGTGAAAAGCAACAATGGGTTCTAGTGAATCACTTTTTCCGTCTCTGTAATGAAGACCCCATTTTAAGACTTCAAAGACAGAAAATGATACAGCAGATAGTGTTAAATTAAGTATTTTAGTCACCTACCTTTGAAATGAGAAGAACTATAAGTTTCCTCTTTGTCTGTCTATCTATCTGTCTGTCTTTCTCTTTTGTTTATGGAAATTACTTTCGGAAAAAATTTCATGTAACCGTCTGATTGAAATTTACTGTAGTAAATTACTATATCAAACATGGTTACAGATCATGTCTGCCTTTCGTGGGATTTCATGAATTATAAGTATTTCCTTCACCAATATGTGTCTTCTGGTAACCATACATAGGACATGACATCCATCAGTCTATCCCTCCCCAAAACCTTGTCTGCCCTTCTCCTCCATCACCATGGCAAGTACAAATGTTTTTGTGGTGGTATATGAAAGGGTCTGACTTGAAGTGTGCAGCTGGGTTTTAACGTAGTAGGACAAATGGGCAGGTTAAATAAAACTTGTCTGATCTTCTTTCCTTAACCAAGACAGATAGATGCAGATAATATGGCATCTCATTTTTCTGGATTTTTTTTCACATTGCCTCTTGATACCAAGTTAAAGATTTTGTTCTGATTATTCTTACAGGCATTATGACCCTTTGAACTTTTTTTACATCATTCTGATACAGTTTCATTGCACCATCAACTTTCCTAAAACCATTCAGTGGATTATAACCAAACCTGGTACAAATAAAGAACATCAAAAGAAGATGTGCATGAAGGGAGACAATTGTGTTTGAGTTTTTGTTGAAAATGATTACTGAGAGCTTATTTTGAAAATAGATGAAAATATTGTTTTCAGATTCAAAGCAAATTAAGATGTTTTCTTAGTTATGTAGAGAGGATGATAGTTATTGATTTTTATGTCGAACATTCAAAGGTCAAGGCCAGAACTTCTGAACTTATAGTAAAAAATATGGTAAAACCCTTGTTTCTGGATGATCAGTTATGTACTCGTATCCAATTTAAACCAGTTTGAATATATGTTTAATCATGAAGAGACAGAGATGCCTATTGATTTGGGAGTCAAATGTCAAGTTAAATGACATGGTAAAAATATGGTTTCCACAAGGTTTCTGGATATGGTTCTTGATGTACTAACTTAATCTGGATGCACATCTAGTTATGAAGAAACGAAGATGCCTAATGATTTTTTAATTAAAAGTCAAATCAGTGAATGTGAACTTAAGAGTGAAGATTCCCCTTCATTGACTTAACTGGATTTAATAATACTCCTCAGATTGCTTGTACATTGACTTGACTGGATTTAATAATACTCTCAGATTGCTTGTACATTGACTTGACTGGATTTAATGATACTCTCAGATTGCTTGTACATTGACTTGACTGGATTTAATGATACTCTCAGATTGCTTGTACATTGACTTGACTGGATTTAATAATACTCTCAGATTGCTTGTACATTGACTTCACTGG
The DNA here is from genome assembly GCA_035048485.1 of Pteria penguin. Lineage (NCBI taxonomy): Eukaryota > Metazoa > Mollusca > Bivalvia > Pterioida > Pteriidae > Pteria > Pteria penguin. Next base: position 23,412,662 of record CM068587.1, on the reverse strand, counting down.
ATTTATTGATACTCTCAGGTTGCTTGTACATTGACTTGACTGGATTTAATAATACTGTCAGGTTGCTTGTACATTGACTTTACTGGATTTAATAATACTCTCAGATTGCTTGTACGTTGACTTGACTGGATTTAATGATACTCTCAGATTGTTTGTATATCGACTTGACTGGATTTAATGATACTCTCAGATTGCTTGTACATTGACTTGACTGGATTTAACAATACTCTCAGGTTGCTTGTACATTGACTTCACTGGATTTAATGATACTCTCAGATTGTTTGTATATTGACTTGACTGGATTTAATGATACTCTCAGATTGCTTATACATTGACTTGACTGGATTTAATAATACTCTCAGATTGCTTGTACATTGACTTGACTGGATTTATTGATACTCTCAGGTTGCTTGTACATTGACTTGACTGGATTTAATAATACTGTCAGGTTGCTTGTACATTGACTTGACTGGATTTAACAATACTCTCAGGTTGCTTGTACATTGACTTGACTGGATTTAATAATACTGTCAGGTTGCTTGTACATTGACTTTACTGGATTTAATAATACTCTCAGATTGCTTGTACGTTGACTTGACTGGATTTAATGATACTCTCAGATTGTTTGTATATTGACTTGACTGGATTTCATGATACTCTCTGGTTGCTTGTACATTGACTTGACTGGATTTAACAATACTCTCAGGTTGCTTGTACATTGACTTCACTGGATTTTATGATACTCTCAGATTGTTTGTATATTGACTTGACTGGATTTAATGATACTCTCAGATTGCTTGTACATTGACTTGACTGGATTTAATAATACTCTCAGATTGCTTGTACATTGACTTGACTGGATTTATTGATACTCTCAGGTTGCTTGTACATTGACTTGACTGGATTTAATAATACTGTCAGGTTGCTTGTACATTGACTTGACTGGATTTAATAATACTCTCAGATTGCTTGTACATTGACTTGACTGGATTTATTGATACTCTCAGGTTGCTTGTACATTGACTTGACTGGATTTAATAATACTCTCAGATTGCTTGTACGTTGACTTGACTGGATTTAATGATACTCTCAGATTGTTTGTATATTGACTTGACTGGATTTAATAATACTCTCAGATTGCTTGTACATTGACTTGACTGGATTTAACAATACTCTCAGGTTGCTTGTACATTGACTTGACTGGATTTAATGATACTCTCAGATTGTTTGTATATTGACTTGACTGGATTTAATAATACTCTCAGATTGCTTGTACATTGACTTCACTGGATTTAATGATACTCTCAGGTTGCTTGTACACTGACTTGACTGGATTTGATAATACTCTTAGGTTGCTTGTACATTGACTTGACTGAATTTAATAATACTCTCAGATTGTTGCTTGTACATTGACTTGACTGGATTTAATAATACTCTCAGATTCCTAGTACATTGACATGACTGGATTTAATAATACTCTCAGATTGCTTGTACATTGACTTGACTGGATTTAATGATACACTCAGATTGCTTGTACATTGACTTGACTGGATTTAATGATACCCTCAGATTGCTTGTACATTGACTTGACTGGATTTAATGATACTCTCAGATTCCTAGTACATTGACGTGACTGGATTTAATGATACTCTCAGATTGCTTGTACATTGACTTGACTGGATTTGATAATACTCTCAGATTGCTTGTACATTGACTTGACTGGATTTAATGATACTCTCAGGTTGCTTGTACATTGACTTGACTGGATTTAATGATACCCTCAGGTTGCTTGTACATTGACTTGACTGGATTTAATGATACTCTCAGATTGCTTGTACGTTGACTTGACTGGATTTAATAATACTCTCAGGTTGCTTGTACATTGACTTGACTGGATTTAATAATACTCTCAGATTGCTTGTACATTGACTTGACTGGATTTAATGATACTCTCAGGTTTGCTTGTACATTGACCTGACTGGATTTAATGATACTCTCACGTTGCTTGTACATTGGCTTGACTGGATTTAATAATACTCTCAGGTTGCTTGTACATTGACTTGACTGGATTTAATGATACTCTCAGGTTGCTTGTACATTGGCTTGACTGGATTTAATAATACTCTCAGGTTGCTTGTACATTGACTTGACTGGATTTAATGATACCCTCAGATTGCTTGTACATTGACTTGACTGGATTTAATAATACTCTCAGATTGCTTGTACATTGACTTGACTGGATCTAATGATACTCTCAGGTTGCTTGTACATTGACTTGACTGGATTTAATAATACTCTCAGATTGCTTGTACATTGACTTGACTCGATTTAATGATACAATGTACTCTCAGGTTGCTTGTACATTGACTTGACTGGATTTAATGATACTCTCAGATTGCTTGTACATTGACTTGACTGGATTTAACAATACTCTCAGGTTGCTTGTACATTGACTTCACTGGATTTAATGATACTCTCAGATTGTTTGTATATTGACTTGACTGGATTTAATGATACTCTCAGATTGCTTATACATTGACTTGACTGGATTTAATAATACTCTCAGATTGTTGCTTGTACATTGACTTGACTGGATTTAATAATACTCTCAGATTCCTAGTACATTGACGTGACTGGATTTAATAATACTCTCAGATTGCTTGTACATTGACTTGACTGGATTTAATGATACCCTCAGATTGCTTGTACATTGACTTGACTGGATTTAATGATACCCTCAGATTGCTTGTACATTGACTTGACTGGATTTAATGATACTCTCAGATTCCTAGTACATTGACGTGACTGGATTTAATGATACTCTCAGATTGCTTGTACATTGACTTGACTGGATTCACTGATACTCTCAGGTTGCTTGTACATTGACTTGACTGGATTTAATAATACTCTCAGATTGCTTGTACATTGACTTGACTGGATTTAATGATACCCTCAGATTGCTTGTACATTGACTTGACTGGATTTAATGATACTCTCAGGTTGCTTGTACATTGACTTGACTGGATTTAATAATACTCTTAGGTTGCTTGTACATTGACTTGACTGGATTTAATAATACTCTCAGATTGCTTGTACATTGACTTGACTCGATTTAATGATACAATGTACTCTCAGGTTGCTTGTACATTGACTTGACTGGATTTAATGATACTCTCAGATTGCTTGTACATTGACTTGACTGGATTTAATAATACTCTCAGGTTGCTTGTACATTGACTTGACTGGATTTAATGATACTCTCAGGTTGCTTGTACATTGACTTGACTGGATTTAATAATACTCTCAGGTTGCTTGTATATTGACTTGACTGGATTCACTGATACTCTCAGGTTGCTTGTACATTGACTTGACTGGATTTAATAATACTCTCAGATTGCTTGTACATTGACTTGACTGGATTTAATGATACCCTCAGATTGCTTGTACATTGACTTGACTGGATTTAATGATACTCTCAGGTTGCTTGTACATTGACTTGACTGGATTTAATAATACTCTCAGATGGCTTGTACATTGACTTGACTGGATTTAATGATACTCTCAGGTTGCTTGTACATTGACTTGACTGGATTTAATAATACTCTCAGGTTGCTTGTACATTGACTTGACTGGATTTAATGATACTCTCAGATTGCTGGTACATTAATATAGTTTAGTTTATTTTCTCCATGCTTCTTACATGTTTTTTATTTTGATGGATGGATTTATTTGCATTTGCACTGTCATTCACAGGTTTTAGTATGGCACACAAGAACAGAGAAATCAAAAACAAAAAATGAAGATAAGATGAAAGCATTATATGGAAGAGGATCTGATCTGAACATAGAAGTTTAACAACATAGAATGTATCATATCAGCCGTTAAATCATTGGAGTCAGGGTTGTAGAATTTCACGTATATTACTGTTACTCTTGTCACAGAAGAAAAAAGAAGATTCATCAGGGTATTGTCTTAGTGCATTTTAAAAGATTATCATGCTGTTAACATTTTTGGAATATTGCATGAAATACAGAATGCAAATGAAATCAGATTATCTTAAATATAATGGGGGATCCTTGTGGCTGAACAAATTAAACCACTACGCAAAAATTTGCTATACAGACTCTGACCTTCGTTAAGAGTTGTTTTAATACCAGGCTGGGTAGATAAGAAAGTCTATCAGTGTCAGATATGTATGGTTGTATCTAGGTAATCCACCACTAAACACTGTGGTCATAGGAAAAATTGGTAATGCAACATTAAACCTTAATACACAACTATTTATTCACCACTAAATTCTGATCACTATCATGTAGACCAAATAATTGTAATTCATTAAACAACGAATAAAATACATGTATGATGAGATATTGAATGTTTACAATGATTATTTTTATAATTAAGGTATAGTATTATTACTTAAGATATTAGTGACAAAGACTATAAAAACAAGGTAATTATATCATGGAACTGTGTATCTTCTAACATCAAAAGTCTGGAGTGATCTGACTTGAATTTTTGAACACACAGCATTTAGTTATCCTATCATGCTTGAGGAATTTCGTTTTGTTCTGGCAAATTGTTATTGCCAGGGGTATTTGTGTCACTTAAACACATCTTAATATTTGAAACATACTTTTATTTCATTTTAAGGCATAAAAAAGCTTGATTTACTAGTTTAATGAGATTGAAAATAAGTGTGGCCAACTTTGTAAGACTCCTGTCAATATTTTGATGATGATATTTGAACATTTTTAAACATCATAGCATAAAATGTATATCAGAGAGGGTTTTTTTTTTTGTTTGTTTAAATATGTGATATTTGCATAAAAGTTGTTATCAGATTGTTAGGTAGAATTTTATAATTGTTACCGGTATATTGTATAGATTACATAGAAATAGGGAAACGATGCATGTTTATCAAAAGATGGTGCTTTTATTGATTTTTTTTCACAGAAAACATTGACTGATATTCTTTATTATTTTTATCTATGGAAATGTTCTTCAATTTTGAACTTGAAATATGTATATATATCTTTCGAGTTTTTTATTTGCTTGATAATTTACATACTGATACATTAAGTTGCAACTGCAAAGAAATACTTAATTTATGGTGGTGGTCTGATGTCCAAGTTTGAATTGTCAAATGGAATTTCTTTAATCTCTCCGAATGAAATCAGGTGAACTATTTTGTATCAGCACTGGTTTTTGTAGCTCCTATGGCTGCTGAGATTGAGAAATATACTAAATTCTTATAAGTTCTAATTAGAGAAACTACACAAAATATGATCCACATGAAAATAAAGAGATGATTGTTAATGGTTTCTCCACTTTGCATGAATTATTGTCCACTTTCCCAATAGTCAACTTAGACAAGGTTCGTTTCAGCACACTGGCTCAAGACACAGTGCCCATAGAGTGATCAACTCAGACTGTTCCATTTTGATGTATGGAAGAATCGAACCCTTGACATTTAGAATAAAAAAATCTTAGGCTAGCAAGGAAAGCTTTGTTGCCGCAATATAGCAGATGTACATGTGTTTGATTTGAAGGAAGGTACATGTATTTGTAATCTGTTTACTAAAGTTGTAAAAATTACATTAAAATTATTGGTTCAAGCAGCAGTAGAATTACACAAAACTATTTACATGTACCAAGTACAAATAGAATTAGAATTTAATATACTAAGACCTAGGGTATTGTAATATTACCATTTTACTATAAAATATCACAAAGGTCCAATTTTTCCAGAGTTTTAGAGGATGTTACAGCAAATGACTTTTATACTGATTTGTTACAAGTGCAGTGTTTATTTATATACATGTGTGTATTCTTTATTGATGGTATGAAATCTATATGTTGATTTTTGTCATCAGATACGAGTTACATGTATGACAGATGCTAGTGTCAGCAAGGACAGCTGGAATAATGCAATGATAGAGCATAGCTCTACTAGAACAATGAGTTTGAGGTACTGCTTAAAAAGAAAACCACCAATGAATGTTGTGAATTTTGTTTTTCTGTTTTGTGCAGCCATTGACTTTTCTACTATAAGAAACCCTCAGTGTTTCAGATGGATAATATTATAACACTGAAAAAAGAATAAAATTAAAAACTCTAAAATTTTCTTCATTGCCCAAGCCAAAAAACTTATCAATCAAATTTAAGTGACATATGAAGCTTTAGTTCATTTTGCTTGAGAAAGTTACACTCGTGGATTAGGTGACCTTAGAAATAAACAACTCAATTGTATAATAATAGTGGTGCTCAGGTATATGTATTGATTTGGTATTTTATAAAAGTCCTATCTTGTACAACCTGACACCAATGTTATTGTAGAAATGAGACACATTGTAGTTTTGTTTATTTGCATGCAATGTTTTTTTTTTTTTATTTTGCTGTAGGACATAAGATTTGTATGAATATTTTTATATAGTGAAACTTGCTTACTGTAAATTTCTGGGAACATCAATAAAACTTCATTATAGCAGTAATTCATTATATTGATATAGTGAAGTTTCTTATTCCTTAAAATAAATCTTCCCTGCACAAAGGAAATACCGCTGGGGAAAATCTGTATCAGAAATCAAACATTTTGACTGTAATAAATGATGAAAATTAGAAATCAGCTTTTGGGAATTGGAAAATGATTCACAATAATCAAATTTTTGCTATAATCAAATTTGCAATAAACATAAAATAATTGTATAGGTTGTGCACACCACTTACAGAAGAATGGGAAAAATTCTGTAATAAATGTAAATTCGCAATATCTGTGTTTGCTAATAGTGAGTTTTACTTTAATTTAATTCTTTTACTTGAAATCATTTCATACTTATGCATGATTTTTAATAAAGTGTATTTGATTGTTGTATGGAAAAACTGAGGCATATCATTTGATAGTAATACTTAAGGTTAAGAAGAAGAAATTTATCATTTGAAGCAGTGGTGTTTCCCCACATGAAGGTCTTTGTGGAAAACTCTGCTGATGTACAGTAATATTCAGTTATTTTGATATAATCAAATTACATGAAAGGGAAATTTGATTTGTTATAAATGTAAATTTGAAGGTTTTCAAAATATGTTGGCTTTTTTTTTGTGATGTGCAATACATTGTTTACCGTAATTTGGTCATACATAATTTTAGAAGGTTTTACATGTATCTCAATACATGTATCCTCTGGTTATTAGCGTTCATGACACAAATCATTGTAAGGATTCATATTGTTTATATGTTCAGATTTTTTTTTTACCTCTAATGTTAAAGCGTGTTGACCTTGTGATATCCTGTTAGTTGTTTCATCTTATCAGATTATGCAACATTCTCTTGATACATGAAGAATAATTGTTGATAAATCCAAAAACTCAAGAAATGGAGTTTTATTGGTTGTCAGAATGTCATTTAATATACTTACATTGTCTTTGTTTGGGACATTGTCTGTTCAACAATGATTTCTTTTTGATGAATATTCCTTACGTACAAACCTGATCAATCAACATTGCATACTAATAATTTTATTACTTTCCTATCAAACAAGTGTGTGTGTGACTGGGATATCTGTCTGAACTTTACGGTAATTGGTTGAATGCATTTATAATTGATTAAATGTAAATCTGTGGGTGCAGATAACCACAAAACCATGAAAACTGCATCTCCATGAATAAAGTTAATTTCCTAGTACATAGTTGATTTACTAAATTTCATATCCTAGAAACACAATTAGAAGTTACATGCTTCAAAGTTTCATAAGATTGTAAAGAGATTGACCTAATCCAGTAAAGGGATTGACCTAATCCAGTAAAGGGGATTGACCTAATCCAGTAAGGGGATTGACCTAATCCAGTAAACAAACTGCTCGTAATATTACCACATAGGAAGTTCTTATTGATTACAAAACCTCAAAAATTTCTCTGTGTGAAAGGGAATGCTATTTAAAAAGGTTCAAACTTGATTACATCAATAAAAAGACAGAAAACCTTTTATCTATGTTAACTACTTGTGATTCTTCTTTGACATGTTAGTTGAGTAGGGTATGACTTATGCATGTTTTTACAAGTCCCTACTATTCTGATCAAATCACCACTCTTTCCACACATTGGCATGGAGATATGGCAACAATTGATGAAGCGTCAGTTTCTATAAATTTCTTATTTGCAATTCCTTTTAAAAAATAACAGAATGCTGCATAAACTACAATTTTATTTTTACACTTACCCAAAAATTTTGAGGGAACATGTAGTGCTGTCTGTCCTTCTGTTTGTCCAATTTTATATCAAAAAGGGCTTATATATGTTTTAGTGAATTTTCAGTACATAATCATCATACTTCACCCAAATGTTTATTTCCTCTCGGGATATGAGCTTTCAGAAAAAGGTCATATAAGATCAATTTTGAAAAATCGAGGTCACATAGAAAATAGTCTGAGATTCTCTGCCCTTCACCCACTTTTGATATCGCTCTCCCACAAACCACCGATATCAAAAGTGGGAGAAGGGCAGAGAATCTCGGACTACATAGAAAATAGAACTTAAAATATAAAAAAAAAGGTTATCATAAAGCATTGATCATTCTTCATACCTGTAATTGCCATCGGGATATGAACTAATGAACACTTAAGATTATTGTTGAAAGGTCAAGGTCATTTCTGAAAGGTCAAGATCTCTCAGCACTAGAAATTGAAAATACCAAAAAAAGGCGCTTATATATTGGTAAATTTTCACCAACACATGTTCATATTAAATATTTAGGATGCATGCAAATATTGGTTTGGTCTAATTTGGAGAACATTCATCAGTATTACCGAATTTGTTGTGAAGTAAATATGCAAGATTTTACATCATATCAGTATTGAATACAGAAGACCACTGAGGTGCTCGCCTGTATCTACATGTACTATAGCAATTATGCTAATTGCTTTTCCATTGTTCAGTGAGACAGTTCATATATAAAGTGACCCTGAATTGATCATTGCCCAATTTCTTTTATGCTATTGTGTCAAATATAGAGCAGTACTTCAATCAAAGTGCCTACCTTTGCTTAGGACAAGTATATGTACATTACTGTTTGTATGTTATACAGGTAAAAATCAGTTTCCCTGAAATGGATCAGAAAATGTGACTTCAACACTTTATGTTCCACCTCCTTTTCTATTAGAAATTGTTATGATTTAATAGAGTCTTTAATGAAAGTGCATATAGTTTAAATTCTGTGGAAGTAGCATTGTTGTTATTACAAGTTGTTTTTATGGCCCCGGATCGATAGATTGGGGCATATTGTTTTTGTTCGGTCTGTTTGTTTATTTGTCTGTCTGTTGTCAATTTTAACCTTTGCTATAACTTTCGAATCGTGAGAGACAACGACTTCATATTTGACATGCATACTCAACTATTGAAACCCTTTCAAATGACACCAAGATGACCTTTTGACCTTGACAATGACCTCCACGCTAAAAATAACTCTTTGGACTTTGGTGCCACCAAGGGCATAAGTGTTTCACAAGCACAGCTTGTTTCCTTTGTTTCTCTTTGACTTCTGACTTCTGGGAATTTTTATTATTTGGCAATTTATTTACCATTAGGTATGAAGTTATGTAAATTGGAATGTGGTTTGGGTCTTGTTATAAGATCTTATTGCTGTAACACATGATTGTCAGAGTAAAAGCTACTGTACTTTATCTTCATTCAGTTAAAGAATACCGAGGTTGTCTGAATAGTTTCAATTTTATCACAATATATTTAATATAGATTTGACCTTTATGTCACGGTGATAGCTAAATTTTGTTCTCATATCATGCACTAGTGTTCTATAACCTATTTTTAGACATGTATATGGTTTATGATATACATGTTTATTAATATATATATGTTTTCACATGTGTTTGTGAATGTGCACTTAAGTATGGAGTATGGTGATTTATGTTATGAATGACATCCTAATAAATTCACCGAAAATGTCAATGTCATTGTTCTGTATATTTGAAAAGTTAATATTATCCAGCGTCTTCAGAAAAATAAGTAGCCGAGGGTGTGGCTCAGTCATAAGCATGTTAAGCTGTTAACCAGAATTTGCTGGTTTGGTTTTCATTGTAATCATAAGATCGTTATGTTGTGCCTCTTAGACTAGGCACTTGATCTACATTGTCTTGGTCTACCTAGCTATATATGGAGATTGGCTATTATCTATGTCTGGTTAGCTATGAAAGGGGATTAGCTGTTGTCTATGTCTACTTAGCTTTAAAGGGAAATTGGCTGTTATCTTCATTTACCTGGCTATAAAGGGGGATTGGTTGTTGTCTTTATTTACCTAGCTACAAAGGGTGATTGGTTGTTGTCTTCATTGACCTGGCTATAAAGGGGGATTGTTTGTTGTCTTCATTTACCTGGCTATAAAGGAGAGTTGGCTGTTGTCTTCATTTACCTGGCTATAAAGGGGGATTGGTTGTTGTCTTCATTTACCCAGCTATAAAGGGGCATTGGCTGTTGTCTTCATTTACCTGGTTATAAAGGGGAATTGGCTGTTGTCTTCATTTACCTAGCTATAATGTGGGATCGGCTGTTGTCTTCATTTACCTGGCTATAAAGGGGGATTGGTTGTTGTCTTCATTTACCTGGCTATAAAGGGGGATTGGATGTAATTCCCCTTTACCTGGCTATAAAGGGTAATTGGCTGTTGTCTTCATTTACCAGGCCATAAAGGGGGATTGGTTGTTGTCTTCATTTACCTAGCTATAAAGGGAAATTGGCTGTTGTGTTCATTTACCAAGCTATAAAGAGGGATTGGTTGTTGTCATTGTTTACTTGGCTATAAAGGGATATTGGCTGTTGTCTTCATTTACCTAGCTATAAATGGGGATTGGCTGATGTCTGCATTTTCCTAGCTATAATGGGGGATTGGCTGTTGTCTTCATTTACCTAGCTATAAAGGGGGACTGGTTGTCTTCATTCACCTAGCTATAATGGAGGATGGCTGTCGTCTTCATCTGCCTGGCTATAATGGGGGTTGGCTGTTTTCTTCATTTCCCTAAATGTAAAGGGAGATTGGCTGCTGTCTTCATTTACCTGGCTGTAAAGGGGGACTGGTTGTCTTCATTTACCTGGCTATAAAGGGGGATTGGCTGTCATCTTCGTCTACCTAACTATAATGGGGGGATTGGCTGTTGTCTTCGTTTACCTAGCTATAAAGGGGAATTGGTTGTCTTCATTTACCTGGCTATAAAGGTTGATTGGTTGTTGTCTTCCTTTAACCTAGCTATAAAAGGGTATTGGCTGTTGTCTTCATTTACCTAGCTATAAAGTTGGATTGGCTGTTCTCTTCATTTACCTAGGTTTAAAGTGGGATTGGCTGTTGTCTTTGTTTACCTAGCTATAAAAGGGTATTGGCTGATGTCTTCATTTACCTAGCTATAAAGGTGGATTGGCTGTTGTCTTCATTTACCTGGATATAAAGGGGAATTGGTTGTCTTCATTAACCTGGCTATAAAGTGGGATCGGTTGTTGTTTTCATTTACCTAGCTATAAAAGAGTATTGGCTGTTGTCTTCATTTACCTAGCTATAAAGGGAGATTGACTGTTGTCTTCATTTACCTAGGTTTAAAGCGGGATTGGCTTTTGTCTTTGTTTACCTCGCTATAAAAGGGTATTGGCTGATGTCTTCATTTACCTAGCTATAAAGGGGAATTGGTTATCTTAATTTACCTAGCTATAAAGGGGGATTGGCTGTCATCTTCGTCTACCTAACTATAATGGGGGATTGGCTGTTGTCTTCATTTACCTAGCTATAAAGGGGGATCGGCTGTTGTCTTCATTTACCTGGCTATAAAGGGGGATTGGTTGTTGTCTTCATTTACCTGGCTATAAAGGGGGATTGGATGTTGTCTTCATTTACCTGGCTATAAAGGGGGATTGGATGTTGTCTTCATTTACCTAGCTATAAAGGGGAATTGGCTGTTGCCTTCATTTACCAGGCTATAAAGGGGGATTGGTTGTTGTCTTCATTTACCTAGCTATAAAGGGAAATTGGCTGTTGTGTTCATTTACCAAGCTATAAAGAGGGATTGGTTGTTGTCGTTGTTTACTTGGCTATAAAGGGATATTGGCTGTTGTCTTCATTTACCTAGCTATAAATGGGGATTGGCTGATGTCTGCATTTATTAGCTATAATGGGGGATTGGCTGTTGTCTTCATTTACCTGGCTATAAAGGGGGACTGGTTGTCTTCATTCACCTAGCTATAATGGAGGATGGCTGTCGTCTTCATCTACCTAGCTATAATGGGGGTTTGACTGTTGTCTTCATTTCCCTAGCTGTAAAGGGAGATTGGCTGTTTTCTTCATTTACCTGGCTGTAAAGGGGGACTGGTTGTCCTCATTTACCTGGCTATAAAGGGGGATTGGCTGTCATCTTCGTCTACCTAACTATAATGGGGAGTGTGGGGGATTGGCTGTTGTCTTCGTTTACCTAGCTATAAAGGGGAATTGGTTGTCTTCATTTACCTGGCTATAAAGGTTGATTGGTTGTTGTCTTCATTTACCTAGCTATAAAAGGGTATTGGCTGTTGTCTTCATTTACCTAGCTATAAAGTGGGATTGGCTGTTGTCTTCATTTACCTAGGTTTAAAGTGGGATTGGCTGATGTCTTTGTTTACCTAGCTATAAAAAGGTATTGGCTGATGTCTTCATTTACCTAGCTATAAAGGTGGATTGGCTGTTGTCTTCATTTACCTGGATATAAAGGGGAATTGGTTGTCTTCATTAACCTGGCTATAAAGGGGGATTGGTTGTTGTTTTCATTTACCTAGCTATAAAAGGGTATTGGCTGTTGTCTTCATTTACCTAGCTATAAAGGAAGATTGACTGTTGTCTTCATTTACCTAGGTTTAAAGTGGGATTGGCTGTTGTCTTTGTTTACCTAGCTATAAAAGGGTATTGGCTGATGTCTTCATTTACCTAGCTATAAAGGGGAATTGGTTATCTTAATTTACCTAGCTATAAAGGGGGATTGGCTGTCATCTTCGTCTACCTAACTATAATGGGGGATTGGCTGTTGTCTTCATTTACCTAGCTATAAAGGAGGATTGACTGTTGTCTTCATTTACCTAGCTGTAAAGGAGGATTGGTTGTTGGCTAGTCTACCTAGCTATAAAGGGGGATTGGGATTGGATTTGTAACTATAATGGGGGATTGGTTGTTGTTTTCATTTACCTAGCTATAAAAGGGTATTGGCTGTTGTCTTCATTTACCTAGCTATAAAGGGAGATTGACTGTTGTCTTCATTTACCTAGGTTTAAAGCGGGATTGGCTGTTGTCTTTGTTTACCTCGCTATAAAAGGGTATTGGCTGATGTCTTCATTTACCTAGCTATAAAGGGGAATTGGTTATCTTAATTTACCTGGCTATAAAGGGGGATTGGCTGTTGTCTTCATTTACCTAGCTATAAAGGGGGAATGACTGTTGTCTTCATTTACCTAGCTATAAAGGAGGATTGGTTGTTGGCTAGTCTACCTAGCTATAAAGGGGGTTTGGCTTTTGTGTTGGTCTACTTTGCACTGGAGTGGGATTTGCTATAGTTGAGAAATTAATTGCTGGCGATAAATTAAGTTTTCAATTTCAAACTCATCAAATTGTTGTATAATTCAGTGTGCTGCTTCTCTCAGTTAAATTTCCACCATTGCATTTCTATATTCATAACAATGATTATAATAGGTAATGGGTAAATAAAAACAAAATGATAAAGTTAATCTTCTTGCATACAAAAAATGAAACCCATAATACTTTCCAATACTGACATTTGTCTTGCATGTAAATGTAGAAATGAATGGAAGTTGTACACAATCACAGAGTTGCATCGCAATTGAATCAAAACAGGTGGCCAGGATGGAGGGTTGTTAACCCCAATATTCATTGTACATACATGAATTTATTAAAAATTTCCTTGATATTTGTCATGCCCAATGTGGCCTACTGGTGTTGCGCTTGCCTCCTGATCGGGAGGACGGGGTTCGAGTCCCTCTCTGGTCATGCCGGTGTTCTGTCTTTCGGATGAGACAGTAAAAGCCGATGCCCCGTGTCATGGTATGCATGGCACGTTAAAGATCCCTCACTGCTTCGGGTGGGTCCATTGTAAAGGTCAAAATTTGTATGCCTTGCATCAGGCAGATGCCGTCACCATATACATGTATGTAAAATATTTGTGGTGTGACGTTAAACAAAAATCAATCAATCAATCGTCATGGTCTAGGGTTATATATTATATAATTTGAAGCATAGAACTAATGATTGAACAACAGTTTTATATTTTATCAATAGTACATCGATGACATAAACCTCAGTGACATTCTTGGATAAAGGGCATTGAAAATTAGCTTTCAATTCCAATATCAATCAATTACAAGCAAAACATGAGAGAATTTGGACACTAGAATCTAGTGACCTTGACTTTGGTCACATGACTTTCTATCATTATCAGACCTCATATTTGGGATCATGGTAAACAACATGCTGGTCAGATACCCAATGCAAATACGTTGTGCCACAGGATCTTGGCCACATGATCTTTTATCAATATCGTGATATGCTCATTGACTGCGAGTATGGACCAACATATACCGAGTTATCTATTTTCACACAATAAGTATAATATGAACAACATACAGGAATGTGAACAAGAGGGCCTATATCGCTCACCTGAGTACCCAGATTATCAGTCATGCAGGAAGGAAGAAGCTATTTATTTTTGCATTACTGTGACTAAGTCAACACAAATGTTGAAAATATGTCAAATTTTATTTCAGACCAGAATAAAAAACAACAACAGTTTCTTGCACATCCATTCTGGTGATTGTGATATTAAGCATTTGCTTTGTCTCTGCAAGATGTGATTCAGGGCAACACATTTGTCATATTTTTTTAGGTGGGGCCTTTTGTTGACCGATTTCAAGTCTAGGTCATGAACAACAATTGTTTCAAATATTGTCCAGATCCAACTTAAAATGGCCTAATTTCATATGATGAGTGCTGAGAAATATCTAAAAACTTACTAAGATGTGTAAAGAAATGAAAAAAAAATTTGACCACCGCTTGACTTGAACTGCTACTCTCCATATTTTAATTACCAAGTGGTATATGTACCAATGTGAGACCTATTTTTCAGACATGGAGGCACCATCTGTTGACCAATTTAGATGAAATGTAAAAATTGATAGAGGACCTATAGTACTTCATGTATACCATGTCTTATTAAAATCTTTCATGTAGTATAACAGCAGAAGTTAAAAATGTGAAGAATTGTGCCTATACACCCTCATTTGGAAGTCTTAACAAATTCATAGAAAATCCAAAAATTGAGATATTCACAAAATTCTTTCAGAATAACATTTCTTACCATAATTATGATCAAAATAGTCCATAAGAAATCATCATTATGAATTAGCTAGGAAATATGATACTTTTCTGCATTGAAATCACCAAGTCCAAAACAATGTCGAAAAATTTTCTAAAATCTGATTTTGAAAGGGAACCAAAATGACAAGACTTCTTTACTCATGCCTCTAGATCATTTCTATGCATTCTGTTTGTCTCTGCCTACAGCCAGTATGAAGAAGAAGATTGTCAAAGGAGGTACTCTTTTGTGACATACTTTTGACTGTGGTGGCGCCACCTGTAAACAAGTCTGGATGAAATTGACAGAATTTGAAGGGGATCATAAGTGATTTATTTCTCCCAAGATTTATTAAAGTCTGTTTATTAAAAGTTTTGCAGAAAAAGTTGAAAATGTGAAAAATGGCCAATCCCCCCCCCTTTTTTGTTTTGGAAGTCTTAAAAAATTCATAAAAATCCAAAACTTGAGATATTGACAAAATTCTTTCACAATAATATTCTTTTCCATAATTATGATCAAAGTAGTCCATAAGAAATCATCATTATCAATCAACTGAAAAAAAAAACATGACACTTTTCTGCATTGAAATTACTAAGTCCAAATAAATGTTGAAAAAACATCAAAAATTTGATTTCAGAACAGAACCAAAAATAACAACACTTCTTCACACATCCATCTAAATCATTCCTATGCATTCAGTTTGCCTCTGTATGCCCCCAGTCTGAAGAAGAAGTTTGTCAAAGGAGGATACCCTCTGTGACCTACTTTTGCCTGTGTTGGCACTACCTGTTGACGGATCTGGATGAAAAACAACAACACTTGTAGGGGGCCATGAGTACTTCATGCATACCAAGTTTCATCAAATTCTGTTCAGCTGTTCTGCAGAAGAAGTGGAAAATGTAAAAAGTTAATGACAGACACGATTGATCACAATAGCTCACCTGAGCCTTCTGCTCAGGTGAGCTAAAAAAGCTGGAAATTCTTTATGCAATGCTTTTAAATAAAACCGAGACATTAAAAGACTTTAAAAACTTACTTTATTTGTGATAAATGAACATATCTTAATGATCTGTTTATGAAAACAGTTGTATTTATAAGCAATATTTAACATCATTTGAAATATTCCAAATATAATTTCAATATATTTCAAAATAATGAAACAAAACCAGAAAACTGATAAAGTCACCATGACCTTGACTTTAATTTGGTACCAGCAGAAAGGTCTTGTCATAAAGAACTAGATGCCAAATATGAAAGCCCCACCTCTAACAGTTTAATAGTTAATGTCAATATTAAAGTGTTTCAAATGCAGATCAAAGGCCACCGTCAAGGCCACATGAAAAAAAATTTTGGTAACAACAGAAAGGTCTTGTCATAAGGAACACACATGCCAAAGATGAAAGCTCTACCTGTGACAGTGTATTAGATATGGCCAATGTTAAAGTTTTTGCTGACGGACAGACAGATCGGTGGACAGAGTGATTACTATGGGGCACCCCCTTATAAAACGAGGCTGTATTAATTACTGTCATCGTTAGATGAGTATCCATGTTTCTTCTTCAATGTATTAAATGAAACCATACTACTGAATTATTATATGTTACTACTATTAAACACTCTGTATGTCTACAAATTCAAATGTTAATCTAAAATAACTTTTCAACAATCAGATTATGTATAAATGCCTTGTATGCATTAGACACCATATAATTGTTTAAAAGATGAAGAAGGTAGAAATCAAGCTTAGCATATGATGCTTATTAAGACCAATGATTTGTAAACTAGTACATTTTGGTACCTAACAAAACAGAAAATAGAGATCAAAATAAAAGCAAATATACATACAAAGAATTATTGGACACAATATCAATTCTTTATTTATTTCCTTTGCAAATATCATAAATGACCTTTAGACAATAATATGAAAGTAAATGGAAGTCTGAAACAGCTTTTAATTGCAGAAGTGAAGGAATAATGATAAACCCAGAGAACTGGAGCTTTAATATCTATTCAATGCACTAAAACACTAAAACAATCACAGTGTGATTGATTACATATACAGGGTATTAATACTTCACACATTTAAATCATTTCTATTATGAAAAACAACTTTTTACTTAATAAAAATGAATTACACTTAAACAAAACACAGTACTCCTGAGATTCATTATCAACATCACACACATTCAGAAAACATTCAGAATTATGAGGTAAGATATGCAACATTTATATCTGTAGATGACCAGAGCAGCAGATGAATCATCAACGTAGATAAACATACCTGTATGATGATTATAACTCCATATGTAGGTAAAACTATATGTACATATGAAGATGATCACACATTATTCATATATATATATATATATATATATATATATATATATATATATATATATATATATATATATATATATATATATATATATATATATATATATGATATTGAACCTTTTAAGATCAATGTTCATACCCATAAATGTAGATGGTCATCATACTAAAATTTTGAAGATCATGTCCAGAGAAGTAAATGAACATGTAGCAATAAATCTAGGCAACCAAACTTGTACAGATACATGAACATACCTATATATCATGTATATTGTTAAACTTATACATGTATATTGTCATACCTATAAATGTATATTGTCATACCTATAAATGTATATTCTCATACCTATATATGAGGATTATCATAAAAGATAATCCTCTCTATATAGGTATTAAATACTAGAGTCATGTACCAAGGAATGCATGTATTACTTCCCAAGACAGGTTTAAATCAAAGGTGTATCAGATATAGCTTGATGATGCCGCTAATGCTGCACTTCACTTTAATGGATGAAGATGGACACATAAATGAACAATGTGATGCTTCTCTGCCACTATGCTCTGCAAGTAATACAAAAATAATACACTTTTGAAAATTCACAAACATACATATTTGTGTATCAATTAACTGTACCTCAAATACATCACAATAGCTTTTATTTTAAATGTTTGACAAAAAACATTTACTTGTAAATTAAAAAAAAACACCAATGAAAAGATCTGCACACTCAATTTGTACTTTTCTTTTCTCATATATTTATAACAAGATACATGTAAGAAGAAAATTTCATTCAGAAAAGTCCTGAGCATTCTCTAAACAGTCGTCTATATTCTCCTCTATTAATATCTCTTTGACTTTGCATTTACGAAACAAGTTAAAATATATATACTCTAGTTTTTTCCCAAAGATAACAGGAAAGAAAAAATGGTTTTATTTTCATGTCTGAAAAGCTGATGTATGAAATTTTTTTTTGCATGGGCCTTGGTACACACATCTCATATATTTTCATAAACTAAGACCAATTTTAAAATGTTCTTATATTGCATGTATCAAGTTAAAGATTTATTAAAAAAAAAAACCAAAAGCCCAAAAGCTGATGTATTTACAGAGATGAAAAGAAATCATTTTTCTCAGCTTTTTTGAAGTGAAAACAGCTGTATCAGAATGAGATATAGTATATCATGTAATAATAATAAATGAAATAATGAAAAAAATAAAATATATAGTCTCTATGATAAAATATAAATCTGAAAAGTATAAACCTAAAATCAAAAAATTAAATAATTAATAGCTTATTTGTACAATTGAATTGCACTACAAAATTCTGCCATATTTCAATTAATGCACAGTACATAGAATTCCCTTTCACTTTACCCCAATGGTTGTTTACATAATGTTTACAACAGCATTATATTTACAAATCACTTCATACAACCAACATTAATATTATATACATGTACTGAGCAGTAACAGCAGTTATACTGCAAACAGTATTTTCCCACTTCACAACAAAGTGTGATTATATGAATTAAGTCTTTGTTATATTTGAAACATGCAGTGGTCTTATATATTACTGTACCAAGAATTGCATGACATATTAATACTCCTATATACATGGCAGATGGACACATACATATTCTTGAACACATGACATTTATTCATGAATTCATGGAATAGTATTAGATAATAATGATACTTAAAACACCTAAATATAAAGCTGAAATATCTACCTGAAAAGTTTATTACTTTCGATTGAATTAAAAATAGATAAGATTTTATAACTATGCACTCAAATTTCTAGAATTCAGATACAATAAGTCTGCTTCTTTGTATTCAGTGAATAAATACACCTCCCTTAAGAATAAGGCATATGTACCATGTACTTTTTGAAAAGTTAGTTTCACTCCAGCTAAAATTGTTTGAATAATATACATGTCTTGTATATTATTAATACTGCAATCTGTATTCAGTTTTCTAATTACTTTTGCAAAGAACACATGTACTCTTGCTTTTAGTTACCGATGTAGTTCTAAAAGTTAAATCAAAATTATTTCTACCCTGCAACCAAATAATAGTATTAAATTAAGATATTCCTACAAAATTCAACTTACACAACACTTTGCAAACATAACAAAAATTAATACAAACTAAACACATTAGAATAAAAAAGGTATTGAAATAAACCCATTTCAAACCCCATAAATTGCATTTCACTATGTTTTATTTATGTTTTCCTTTTTCCATTTCAGTAGCCTTATTCACAAAAAAACTTACGACTACAATTTGCCATGCGTGTAAACTTACGAGTTTGACCGTATTCACAAAGATTCTTAAACTCAAGTTAAGACTAAAATTAGTTGTAACTTTATGTGTGCCTTGACCCTCACTTAACTTTAAGTTTTTGGCGTAAGTATAATCTTAAGTGTACAAATGACGTAATATCATCATAGACTCGTCTACGTTAAAATGAAAGAGGCATATTTTCTTTTTTCTCAATAATATCAGCCCCTAAGTATGTTCAACATAAATGATTTGTGTTAATATACATTACCTTCTATATGCAATGCAAAATTTTGTATAACATTCTATAAGGTAGAAAATATTGTAATTTGGGTCTGAAAATCAGTCCTGAGACATAATTTACTATGGTCAACTGTGCATAGGTGTCCAACCAGTGTAACATATTATTGTCTGCTTGGGAAATGTAAAATACGGATATACTAATAAAATTGAAGATTTTGATAAAAAGTCAGAGCCATGTGCAAAAGTCGTAACTTTATGATCAAAATATTTACGAGAAAACTTAGAACTACTACCACTTCTGTGAATATAACTTAAGAGTACTTGTAAGTGCAAACTTACGAGAAAACTTACAACAAATCTCATGATTCTTTGTGAATAAGGCTGTAGGAATCCCAGTGTAAGTACTAAGTTAGTCCTAGTGCTGCATTAGCATAACACCATTCAGAACAGAGATATAAGGTTAATCAGAAATAAACTGCAAGTATTAATGTACTTGTATATGTGTATGACAATCTGGGACCAGGATGTATGTCCTTAAACTTTCTTCGTACAAACTTACACTGTGGATTAACATCTGCAATTTTAACTTAACCCCATAAATAGAGAAGTTTAAGCCACAAAGTAAATTTACATTATACAATATATGTACATACTTTGGGCACTTATGTACAGGTATATATTTTAAATGATTTACTAGTATCTGTATGTACCAGTATTTACTATGACAATACCAGTAATTAAATTAAATTTCTGAAAAATATTTCATTACTATCTAATGGTTTTCATATATATTTGATGATACAGAGTTTCTGATAATACTTTTTTTACCTATGTGAAAAATTCTACATAGTTGAAGTCAAATTCTAAGTTATTCATTTTGAGTCCTGGTTTCTGTGCTGTAACAGAGAATATGTATGTACACATGTATCAAAATTTTCAACTCTCAGTATCAAGTGTTTTACATATATACCAATTCTCTGTGTCTGTTTAACATATGATAAAAATATTCTTCAGCTCAAAGATAACTACATCTTATCATCAACAAAGGAGCACTATTTCTACACGTCATATTCTCCTGTTGTGCATATGTTGATGTGAATAGGAAGTGCTCTGACGACCTTGAACATGAGAAGAGTTTGATTGACTGCGTCCAGCAACATCAGCTGCAGAGAGAGGTTCCTGAATTACATTCTGGAGTGCAATGGGTGTCAGCCATTCTTTTGGAAGTGCACGCTCCAAGAAAGGTATGCAAGTGCTCATATATGCGAGTCTGTTCACCCAACTAGGTGGTTCTTTCCCACATAAAATCTGAAAAAAAAATAAGCAAATCATTTTTTTCCTTTGTTTCCTGTTTTACCTCTGCTAAAATTAGTTTACTGATACAGTATCTGCTGATGAACATGCAGAAATCTATCTCAACCTATGCAATAAACTCACCAAAAACATATACTATGATATGAGACATCAGTTTTCACTGTTTCATCTGAGGGCAGGACACCATCGAACAGTTGGTGAGACTCTACCTTAGGATCTCACATGCAAGAGTCAAGTATGACAGCAATATAGCAATCAGTGAGACTTACTCAGTATCTCTATAAGTAAGCATGACAGCAGGTGAGCAATCAGTGAGACTTATAAAAGGTCTCTCAGACAAGAGCCAAGCATGATAGCAAGTGAGCAATCAGTGAGACTGGTACTCAGGGTCTCTCAGACAAGAGCAAAACATGATAGTGAGTGAACAATCAGTGAAACTGTTAATCAGGATCTCTCAGACAAGGACCAAGCATGATAGCAAGTGAACAATCAGTGAGACTGGTACTCAGGGTCTCTCACACAAGAACCAAGCATGAAAGCAAGTGAACGATTAGTGAAACTGTTACTCAGGATCTCTCAGGCAAGAGCCAAGCATGATAGCAACATAACTCTTGGTGAGACTCTAATTCAAGATCTCTCAGGCAAGTACATGTACCAAGCATGATAGTAAGTAATCAAGTGACCAGATTCTACCCCAGAATCTCTTAGGCAAGAGTCAAGCATGATTGCAATGGAGCAATCAGTGAGACTGCTACTCAGGATCTCTTTGACAAAAGCCAAGCATGATAGCAAGTGAGCAATCAGTGAGACTGGTACTCAGGATCTCTTTGACAAAAGCCAAGCATGATAGCAAGTGAGCAATCAGTGAGACTGTTACTCAGAATCTCTCAGGCAAGAGCCAAGCATAATAGTAAGTGAGCAATCAGTGAGACTGGTACTCAGGGTCTCTCAGGTAAGAGCCAAGCATAATAGTAAGTGAGCAATCAGTGAGACTGTTACTCAGGATCTCTTTGACAAAAGCCAAGCATGATAGCAAGTGAGCAATCAGTGAGACTGGTACTCAGGGTCTCTCAGGTAAGAGCCAAGCATAATAGTAAGTGAGCAATCAGTGAGACTGTTACTCAAAATCTCTCAGGCAAGAGCCAAGCATAATAGCAAGTGAGCAATCAGTAAGACTGTTACTCAGGATCTCTCAGGCAAGAGCCAAGCATAATAGTAAGTGAGCAATCAGTGAGACTGCTACTCAGGATCTCTTTGACAAAAGCCAAGCATGATAGCAAGTGAGCAATCAGTGAGACTGTTACTCAGGATCTCTCAGGCAAGAGCCAAGCATAATAGTAAGTGAGCAATCAGTGAGACTGTTACTCAGGATCTCTTTGACAAAAGCCAAGCATAATAGTAAGTAAGCAATCAGTAAGACTGTTACTCAGGATCTCTCAGGCAAGAGCCAAGCATAATAGTAAGTGAGCAATCAGTGAGACTGTTACTCAGAATCTCTCAGGCAAGAGCCAAGCATAATAGTAAGTGAGCAATCAGTGAGACTGTTACTCAGGATCTCTCAGGCAAGAGCCAAGCATAATAGTAAGTGAGCAATCAGTGAGACTGTTACTCAGGATCTCTTTGACAAAAGCCAAGCATAACAGTAAGTAAGCAATCAGTAAGACTGTTACTCAGGATCTCTCAGGCAAGAGCCAAGCATAATAGTAAGTGAGCAATCAGTGAGACTGTTACTCAGGGTCTCTCAGGTAAGAGCTAAGCATGACTGAAAGTGAGCAATCAGTGAGACCATTACTTAGGGTCTCCTAGGCAAGAGTCAAGCATGACTGCAATGGAGCAATCAGAGACACTCTTCCTCAAGATCTCTCAAACAAGAGCCAAGCATGATAGCAACATGACACTTAATGACTTTAACAGGATCTCTAAGGTAAACGTCAAGCATGGTACAAACAGAGAAATTCTTTCACTCATAATCTATCGGGCAAGAACGAAGCATGATAGCAACCAACTCCAATTCATTCTTAAATAAATATCATTTTACTATGAAATTTTATGTTTCGACATATTAACAGTAATTTGTAATGAGAATGTAAATTATATCTTGTAATCTGTGGCTTCCTTAAAGATGTCAATCAATGTTCTAAATGCAAGTTTTAACAAACTGCCCTCTGACTTAGAATTTCTCAATATTATCCTAACTAAACATTCCATCCGAAAACTCTCTACAGCAATTTTTCTAGTTCAGTGTTTATCTATCTACATGTATTCATTTATCGTTATTCTTTCTTTTTTTGAGGCGGTGGAAGGAGCTATCATGACATGACTGATAATCAAGGGTTAAAAATCTAATTGACTCTTGAGTTGAGAATATCAATCTGAAATATTGTTTTGGTGAAGGTAACACAAGGAAGCAACAGCCAAGTGACACTTGAACATACATGCAAAGATTGCATGTTTCCTATGATTATTTCCTTTTCAAACTTAATTCAAAGTGAAGTATAAATATATGATAATTGCAATTCAGGTTTTTGGATTTCTCTCTGTCTCAAAATCACACTCTTGTTTAAAGCAATACAAAATGGAACCCAACTTTGATTCAAAAACATAAAAAAGATTTTCATATACAAAGGGTTCTTGGCATGGGCTTTAAGTATGCAGGCCAAAGTTTAAACACCAGTACTAAATTTCTATATACCAAAAATGACTTCTGACAATTCCATCAGCTTTTCTCTTATTCACCACCTATAATTACCTGTGTAAGCGCTGATGTGAAATGATTACAATTCCTGTTCAAAAGGTGGTACTGATCTCCCTTGTAGTCCTTCCCAAGCTGTTCTACAATGCCTCTCACATCCTCTGGTGTAAAATCAGTAGTACCTAGGTTAATTGACTGCCTACAACAAATAAAAAAGAACTAGAAATTCATGCATACAACACAAATGCCAAAAATTTAACAAAAAGCGTTATGAAATCAAAATCAAGTTCTTCTTCTTCTTCTTCCAATACGAAGTGTACTCAAAAGCTGAGCGTTATACTTCATGAAGGTCAAAATTGTATAACTTTAGTACAGTGAAATTATCATCAGCAAAATACATGTATTTCTGAAAATGAAAGATTTTTCAATTAACAAATTTTTAACCACACTAAGAAATATTTCATGTATTAAAGACTTATGAAGGTAACTTTTCTACTGCTTGGTCACAGCTTTTTAGGGAAAATATGAACACATACCTATCAATTGCAAATTTAATCCATTTTCATACCTTGGTGTAGATTATCAAGAAAGAATACATTACTTACATGCATACTGAGAAATTTAAATTTAGACAGAATATCTCCCGAGTAGTCCAAGTAGATAGGAAAAGGGGTGCATTAAATGTATAGGAGGCATAGCTACCAGAACTAGCAGCAATGAAAGCCTCAAAAATGGAGGAGGTAATACCAACATTGTAAATGTACATAGATAAAGGGAAATAAATTGATAATTGCCATACTTTGCAAGATGTAAAGACATGAATCAAATAATTAGGATTGAAAGTCCTTTAATTGAAAGCAGTATACATCCCTCCACAAATGGGCTCTTGCAATCTGACAGTTACCGGTACATTGCCAAATATAGTTCAATAGGTTTTCATTTCAAAGTCCCAATCGAGAGATTTTTCAGCAAAAGAAAATACTACCTTTGTATGCTACGTCTTATTATAACTGTTATTTTATATGCTATATATGTTTGTTATTTAAAGCTCTTGTGAGTTATTGTCAACATTTATCATATGTACAGAGTTCAAGTTAATATACTGTCTTGTCTGGTCTAGCAGTTTCTACAAATTAAAAATGACAGACTGCATGTGCAGTATACACTCGAGGTGTTTTGGAACTCTTACACAAAACACAGTTGGCCTAATTTATGTGTAAATTTACCTGTTCCAGTACACATCTTTATATAAAATCACAGTATTTTGTGTAATCTGATACGGTCATACCTGGATTAGACCGGTGGTTTATGTAAAACTTCCAAAACATCTGGATTGCACTTAGTTTCAATATTTTGCCACACCAAACATTATTTAATATCAGGTATTGACTTTTTTTGGTGGACAAATAAAATCAATAGCCGATAATAAATAACATTTGGTGTCCATGGCAAAGTATTGAAGCTAGATTGCACTGTACTCACTGGTTATTTGACATTAATATTAACATCATTCGGATCATTTGTTGAAGGGAATCACTGTGACAAGACAGTTGTACTTTGTAAATAAACTTTACGAAACACTATAGAAAAGCAGAAAACATGATCAACATTGTGCTCATACACTCATGTACAGAGCCATATATAGATCATATACAACCACTGTTGTGTTGCATATGCATATTATTTATCACATGGAACATTCTTACAGGTATATTGGCTTCATTACCTGACATAAACCATATACAGATACTGTTGTGATTAAATATGCATATATCACATGGAACTTTCTTATGGGTATATTGGCTTCATTTACTCGACATAAACCATATACAGCTACTGTTGTGATTAAATTTGCATATATCACATGGAACTTTCTTACAGGTTTATTGGCTTCATTTACCTGACATAAATCATTTACCGCTACTGCTACAACTACTAAATATGCATATATCACATGGAACTTTTTTACAGGTTTATTGGCTTCATTAACTCCTTAATCAACATAGCTCTAATGCATTAAAAGAAGTCTTGATATTTTGAAAGTTTCCATATCAATCTTGTTTTAGATAAACATAGGAAATCAAGTATTCATTAATGTTTCAGTCATTTACATTGTATAGAAATGAAGATAATAAGTATCTCCAAAATGCATATTGATGTAATGATGCAATGGTGTAATGAGTAAGTTACTTGAATTTGAACTGTTCCCCAAGATCTTCTGCATCTCTTGGCATTATCTCAAACACTCCAGTAAAAGGGAATGGGTGCCCTCCATATGCATACTCTAAAATAAAAAACTTCTGAAATGACTTCTTACAGACACTGTATTACCTTTTCAAAATATTGTAATAAATAGAAAGTTATTAAAAAAAACTATTGGGCAATACATGTGCATGTATGGTCTATACAAGAGATAAACATGAAAAGTACTTTACAGCTGCCATGTACAGTAACAAGGGTATGTGGTAAAAAAAATTGAATGCATGTAAAAAATGTTAAAAACAATTTGTAGGTTATATGTATAAGCTCTCATCACATTAACTCCATTTCAGCCAATTTTCTGTTGATAGAAGTGTAATGTTAATTTTATGTCAAGCCTTTATACTGATTACTGACAAACAAAAGATCAGCAATGGACTTTTCTTAGTGGCTATCTTCTTCACATTAGTTACTGTCATACAAACTTCTATTGATTAGTCACTATATTTGATGGTATGAAATTACTCATTATGAGGTCAGTACCCTACTAGGAAGAAGAAGTCCTTGAGAAAGGAAGTTTGGATAACAATTGAAAATAAAAATGTTTATAGTTTAACATGATTTAATAAAGCAATAAAATAATGTACCTATTCCATAGATTTCAACTCCAGAATGAAAAACTCCAAAGCCCAAGGTAGAAGTGTATTCATTTATCCAGTACTGCAAAGAAAATCAAAATTATTTGAAAACAAGTTTTGCTTTAAAAGTTGGTGTTGAATTAGTGCATAATACCAAGACACAATACAAATTATTTGTATTGTTTCAAGCCTAAATATTTTATGCTGGTACATTTTCTTCACATTATACATGTACATGTATCAGTATGAATATACATATATATATATATATATTAACACATTCATCATGTGCTTATCTCTTTCTGATCCAAGATACCTTAATGAAAAATAATTCATTCACAGACAGAGTATACTATGTAAAAATTATTAATACCAAGCTCCATTCCTCGACTATATGTCACCTATTACATGTATTAGAAGCAGAAATGTGCTTGTCAATGCCTGTGAAACTATCCATGGCTAACTGAAGAATCTAATACAATTAATGACATAAACAATTTACTTCAGATTAAACTCTAGCTTGTTGTGGGTCAGACTTCATTCTTTGGATATGTACAGTGAGTTGAAAATCCCAGAAAATTATATATTTAAAAGAAGTTACTTGTTTTGCATTTCTGAAACTATATCCATCAAATGAAATATGTCTGCCCTACCTGTCATCATTATTGGATTGGAACATCCTCTCATTTGAAAAACAATCTTTCAAATGTGTAACAAAATCTGTTTTCAGTAATCGATCGATCATTTTCAACTATTCATCAAATACCAAAAACTATCAGTTAAAATTTCAGAATTTAAATCAAAATTGAGAAGGGTACATTTCTATAGTATATTAAACATAGTTTAATAACAAAGGTGAACTTGGAGTTTATAGATGGAAATATGTGCAACTATAAACTACGATACAGTAAGTTGAAAAGGCCATATTCTTTTGTAAACTACCAGTATATTGACCTATTGATGGTCTCTCGTGAATTTTCAAACACTGCAAGACTGATATTTCACAAAAATTTTGGATGTCATAATAAAATATTAATTGTGTCTTCTGTCATTTTGCAGGAACCATGATAATAGACAGGTCTATTCATGATAACTGTGGAGCTGCAATGTAACATTGGACGGTAAATTGATTAATGTTCCCTCCAAACTTAACATGTCATAACGTAATATGATGTCATTCTGATCGATTTAACAGGATTGTTTATCATACTAACGTCCAATATTTCAACTCTGCAGTTAACCTGAAAAGATCTATTTTCCACAGAAAACAGTGTCCCTCAGTAATTAATGTGAAAAGGTCTTATATTCAGTGTACATGTATGTTAGAAAATGAGCTTTTTAAAGTCTCAAGTCAAAATTCATATTTTTAGTACTTGTTTACTTCTGCATTGACCCATATTTTAGGTAGTACTTACCATATCATATACATTTACTATAACCTGTTCTTGTGCCATTTTGATAATTATCTAAAATTTGTTCAGTGTCTAAAAAGTGTTCTCGAGATACTGAACTATAACATAAACTTTGTACGCAATCTGGATATATACGGAATGGTCATATCCATCCTACTGAACACAAACTAGGAAGATATAACAGTCATGTGGTAGTTGTTGAAAATCCCAATGATGAGTCACTGTTCAAAGCAGCCGGGATGCTGACCTATTCTGTAGGTCGAAGTAAAGAAAACAGGAATTCGATTTTGATAAGAATGAGCCTTTCGAATAGACAAGATTATATCAGTGCAAGAAATAATGAAACACTGTTGATCATGTTGATCTTCACTCAAAATATCGATAATACAAAAAGCGGAAGCAACAATAAAGATGTACACTGTGAATTACGTCATAGGTTTTGTGTTTTCGTGACGTTTACGCATTTCTATTCAAGGTCGATACAGAATGGCTACAATTTCGAGAAAACTTTTGCGGTCTCTTTCTTTATTTCAAAATGTCAGGCATAGCAGAAGATTTCTATGGACGGGGAGCCATAAAAAATATTGCGTATGCATTCTGTTTTGTTTATAAAATTCTTCATATTTTTTAAAGGTCATATGTAAATATGGATGTAGCTAGAATTTTCTCTGATATTGTGTCAGGGAAACCATGATCCACTTTGTCCTAAAAGCGTAAAACTACGAGATACTAGACGTACAGTACTCTCTGAGCTTTCATCATATATATATATATATATATATATATATATATATATATATATATATATATATATATATATATATATATATATATGAAACTTGTGGTGTTCAATCCAATACTGTACATGATATCGAACAGCCACAGATTAATTTATATATAACTATAAGAGCAAACATTGAACAATTAAGTGGAAATGTATGTTACACATTACATGAGAGATACTACTATCTTATTAGTAAGTTGTCACATTAGAAAAAGGAACAGGATGTAGCACTAATGCCACTATTGTGTGCATATATATATATCTTCTTCTTCCATTACGAAGTGTACTCATAAATGAGTGTCATACTTCATATATTAAATTAATGATATTAATATATAAAATATTAAGTTTTTAACCTCTAATTATGGTGAAAAGTAATCTGGCGAGTGGCAATAGTAAACAACAGCATAATAAAATGGCCACTTGCAAGAGGACTTTTTTTCTGTAATAAACTTCAGAATTACATGTAATGCCATAATTTCTGCAAATACAATCACTACATAACTGTTGATACTGTACAGCAGTTAAATTAAGCAGTTTGGTTTACTCAGTACTGAAATAAACACAGGAACTAAACAGAGTGTATAAAAATTCTTGTAATACATTAATTAAGACAAGCTGTAGATTATAGTTATTGATTCCACTGGGTTTTATAATAAAAGTAAATCTTAGCCTAGTATATTTCTGAAAACAAATTTTATCTGAAGTAGTGCTGTGTAGGACATCTATTTATTGAGAGCAACTTCATTGAATTGTAGTATTATGTTCAAGACCCAAAATTTCATCTAGGAAAGTCCTTCTGAGTAAGTGAATTTTGTGTGGTCACTTACCTAACTTTAGTTTGATAAGTTATTTTCAAACTAAGTTCTAGAACACTGAATATAAAACAAACCATTTGTAATCGGTTAGATAAAAGAAAACACTGAAGCAGTACAGATATGACTCTTCATTGAATCGGCGCTCTCATAGAGCGGTAGACTCAGTGGCATCGCTTTTCAAATTCTCGCTTTTCAGGGGTTATAACTTTCACTACCGATATAGAGCTTCCTACGCCGCTGAAAAATAAAGTGCCGAAAAATTAGTGATGTTGTCTTAAAAAACAATGTACCTTTAGCTCAGTTAATTTAAGCTAAACATTAACTAGTTTCAATAACTCGAAAAAGGAGTTGCAATAATGTTTTCAAATTTCGCTTAATAATATGTAGTTGTGACTACTTTACGATGTGTTTACGATGTTGTTTTTATCGAGATATTTCAATTAAAGTTTTCCCCAACATGTTCTGGAACTTTAGTTCTTTTTCACATATATGACAAATTTAAAGATCGATCTTCCCACATTTCCTCCGATAATGAAAATGCATTATAAATATTTAGGTGATTGTTGTATGTTTCTAAATATAAATGATGTTAAAACATTATGAGAATCGTGAATAAGATGGTTATTTAATGTCCCACTTGAAGGAATGTCGTTCCTTGGCTCAGCTTCAACTCGTGACAACAATGCAGTAAAACTTGTTGCCATGAAGTTGTCGATTGCACGTTCATTTCAGATACAAGCAATTGCAAACTCTTTGCCGTAAGATAGTATGAAGAGAGCAAATTTTATTAGCATTTTGTACATAGGTATAATGACGATGTAGTTGCAACAATGACCTAATTTTGCCCTCCCCCCCATTTTCCTGAAATCCAGAATCCGCCACTAAAATGGTAAAATGATTACATACTTAAAATCAGCAAAGCCGACTCTCAGGACTTTTGAGTCCTTTGATTTTTTAAAACTATTATAGCCTATTTTATATAGATATTATGATCTTAGGAATTATATTTCGTTAAACAGTATTAATCAAAGATCTAGTGTCTTTTCAAAAATATGCCATAATTTTATGATGATTCAGACAACAGCATCACAGATGCAGATTTGGGATCAGAGGAAGTTTTAAATCTGCAAAAATACGGAGTTTGGAAATTTATATTTACAAAACTTCACAATTTTCAGCAATACATTTCATAAACGTTTACATAATCCTCAAGACAGTTGTTGTTTTAATTAAATGAGTGCCGTTTGGTAAACACTAATGATTATGATGGACAGTTAGAAAATAAGAGATGATTTGATTGCAAGTGTGTTGAGGTTAATGTCAGAGTAACCAAATGAAAAAAAATTATGAAGTAAAATTTAGATTGGACTACAGTTGTTTTTTTTTTTTTTTTTTTTCTTTGTTTTTTTTTCCTAGGGGCCCAGCTGGCCCCTGGCACTTAAGAGTTAATCTTTACCACTGTTATCCATTGGTGAGATGAAATTTAGGGAATATCAATTAGAGTTACTGATTTCCTAGTTTTCTTAATGTTTTTACCTGGGTTTTTTTTTGCCAGAGATTAGATAATTGTTGTTTCAGTTTCATATGTTCTTTGTTTGTTCATCAAATCCTCAAATTAAATCTAATATTAATTTCACGGTCTTGTTACTAATATCCTTTTATTAATACAATGTGAAAGACATCATTAGAAGCTAGGTGCTATTGTTGTACAATAGAGCATGTTTTAAAAAGCCTATTGAAAATATCCCAGTTCCTCCTGTCTCTATTTTTGAGAATACCTTTGATTTGAAATAACATTATATTGATATAAGGATATTTTTAACCACTGTATTTGATATACTGCTAGCTCTTTCATTGATAAATGGTGGACTAAACACAACCAAAATATTTCACTAATGCCCCACCATCTTATGAAATGTTGTCTTTAGAAGTTTCTCATTAAAGACAAATACCTGAATACATGTAATTGTCTTCTAGGACAAGCCACAGTTTCCTGGCTCACGTTCAGAATTCACTTATAATCTATCCTTCATTGAACCAGAGAAGACCCAGGGCATTCCAGTGTACAGAGTACTCGACAAACATGGACATATGACGTCCAAAAGTCAGGATCCAAAAGTAAGTCAACAGACTCAACACACATTTCTGTCAATGGTTTTCATTGCTACTCATCGGTTTTGAATTCTGTTATTCAGTATCAAAGTCAAAGATCAAGGTAATTTTTGGGGCAACAAATCACATTTTTGAGAATGCAACTTGTAAACAAGGTACAGACCAACTTGTTAATACTAGAACTTTTAAATTTTGCACACTTATTTCTTATGACTTAAAAAATGATTTTCAAGGTCATATCTGCAAGTTCAAGGTCACAGTGCTTATGTCAGTTAGATTCTTTTCCAGGTCGTAGCTTTTTATACCTTGCATGGATTTGAATAATATTTCACAGAATTATTGCACAGGACCGAAGGGTTTGTCATAACCTTTACTTGAAGGTCACATCTGCAAGATCAAGGTCACAATGCATATGATGGATAAATCTTTGCCTAAGCCATAACTCTTTACACCTAACATGGATTTGAATAATATTTCACAGAATTGTTGCCCAGGACCTAAGGATGTGTCTTGACTTTGGTTCAAGGTCATATCTTCAAGGTCAAGGTCACACTGCATATGATGGGTAAATTTTTGTCTGGGCCATAACTTTTTACTCCTTGCATGGATTTAAGTAATATTTTACAGAATTGTTGCCCAGGATCAAAGGATATGTCATGATCTTGAAACAATTCATATATGCAAGGACAGGGTGACAGTTCTCATAATGGTAAATCTTTGTCTGGTCGTTAGCTTTTTACTTATTGCACAAATTTAAATAATATTTCATGGAATTTTTGGCAAAGGGGGAATGTTTCCATACTTTCAAATTTCATACCTTCAAACTATGTGACTGGCATATTATGCCATGCTAGGCATTATTCTTGTTTCTTCTATACTAGACATATATATCAATTGGAAATGACAGTATTTACCAAAATCTGATTCCATCTAGCTGTTGTTTTAATGGCAGGTTCTCATCAACCGTACTATACTAAATCTTTAAGGTTTCCATACAACAAGAAAAAAAAATATTGTATAGAGTGTTCTATTGCTTAGCACATAATCACACAAAAACAAAAAATTTTGTATGTGCTTAGAAATGTCATCTTTGATACTTTCTTCTATGTAGATAAAATGTAGAGGTAAGTTACATTTCAAGTAGCGTTAAGATAACTGCATTATGTACTGTATTTGTCCACAAGACTGCACAGAATAATGAGAATGGTGTATACATGCTGAAGTTACTCTGGTTTTTAGCCGGGCTTAATGCTGAAGGCATAAGTCAAGGCTACAGCCGCCGTGCACGATTCTCGAAACAAGGCAGTCTAATTATAATTTTTTTAGCCCTCTTTGTCACTCAATGTGTTCTTGCGCTTCAAAACATAATCTCTGATGTAATTCCTAGCATTATAATATTCAGAACGTATTGAATCTTTATTGGATCATTAATTATATGTAACATTGCAAATACAAATATACATGTGTATTTTTGTGTAGACTGAAGTTACCTGCGCTTGATATCACTGCGCGAAGAGCTAGTGTAGCTAGCACAGGTCGTATGGGCTGATAACAAGCAGTACACACTGCGTGTAGATGTAATTCGTCTGCAGTAGCATATACAACATTATTATACAGTAACGTTATTTAATGTAATTTATGAGAGGCGCGTGATGTTTAGCGTCGACAGGGACGTATACATGTATATCTAGATTTAAATGTATACCTCCCTGGCGTCGAGGATGTAATTAATGGTCAATATTTGTTGACTCTAAGCTAAATGAATAAAACAAAACGAAATCCAGTGATACTAAAATAACCGATAACGCGTCACTTGAACCTCAGTCAGTCTTGTTATGGCACTCTCTGGATATTTTAAGATCTGTACAGGCATGGCATTGCCAATTGGTCTAATATTTGTGTATATGTGTATGTGAGGGGTTTCCCTATGTCTATTTTTGCTGATTGAAGCATGTGTCTAATTCAAGCGTCAAACATAAACATTGGTATAGCGCTGTGTATTGCTCATTACCTTATCGCTTGGCAGAAAGAAAACAGGTACAAATATTATTCCCTGTGCTGATTAGCATGTCTAGAATCATTCTCAGATCGGCGTCATTTCCAACAAAGTAGTAATCAAGATGTAGTTTAATCTAATGTCGCTGGTTTTTGAATGGAGAAAAATAAACCCAAATATCATTTCAAGTTTTCTGTCGGATTTGCTCCGTAACATCTAAATTTGTGCAATTTTGACCAAAAAAAGAAAGGCGGTAACTGAATTTTTTTCATGCATTACTCTTCGAACCGTTGGCTTCTATCAAGATATGTTGAGTATCTATGGTAGATCTGTAAAACTTTTCAAGGATAAATAGAATATCCTGCTAAACGGAGTAGGTGTAATGGTCATGGATTGTCAAAGCAAGTGAAATTGTACTAAAACAATTATAATCCAGAGGGTTATAGTCAAAACGGCCCAAGAAAAACGATCCACACCAGAACGATCCTCTTTTTTTACTACACCGGCCGAACTCTGTAATATTTTGACATTGGATATCGACTTTGTATTCAAAATAGATTTTTTCTCCTAATGTTTAAATTATACTCGATACAGATAGTAAGAAGGCAAATAATTTGACACTTTTAATTAACTGCCTTCAGCAAGAAATTATTCCTATTTTCGTGTGGGCCGTTTTATTTTTGAGCTGTTTTGATTATACCCCAATCAGGAAGAAAAGTTATAATTATGCTCTCTATAGCAATAGGAGATGACAGAGATATATATTTTTATGTTCAAGAGAATAAAGCATGACAAGGGCAGTGTCACTTTTAAAACAATAATGAATCTATGGTTTTCATCATGATCCCATGCCTCACGAGATATTTTATCAAAGTTATCCAATGATAAACTTCATTTCACTATTACTTAAGAATTGTTCTTCCATAATGAAATGTGTAAATTCTTCTGTTCTTGAATTTGTTATCAAATGTATTTTAACTCCAATTTAATCTTTTGCTACTTGACCAGTTACTAAAAGGCCGGCTACCAGTACTGTAAGTACTTTGATTTCAACCAGTACTCACCACTATTATAAGAAAAGTAATCTTGGTGTAGCATCAAATGATAGCAGGTAAACAAACAGACAGGGCATGAGTCTTAAGTACGTGCCAGTTATTGGCAGGGGGTAATTTTAATACTCTTAGCTGACCAAAACAAGAGTGTCCATAAGGTGGTCTTTAGTAACTTGTTAGTGCTTTCACAATGAAAGTAAAAATGTTCATGAAAGTTCTGTGAGATAAACAACAAATGCGTCCATATCAGAAGCATTCCCACAGTCCCAAAAATGGAGATATTCTGTAATGCAATTCTGTATCTACTACTGCAAAATATATATTCTAATGATAGTGTAACAGGCAGAGTGAAAAATCATGGCTGGACCAGGGAATGGAACCCAGAACCTTCCGCTTTCAAAGTGAACACTCTTACTATAGAGCTATCTGGGCCAATGCTGGCATCTGTCACACTTTACCACTGCCAGAAGTTTCCAAATCTGGATTTCGAAACCTAACAGAGAAATTATCCTGGTTCTTCCTCACATGAGGGTCACTCTCATGGCACCAAATCTGTATTAGATAAGGTGGAAAATCATGGCCATACCCAAGAATCAAACCCAGAACCTTCCGCTTTCAGGAAAGATGCCCTTACCATTGAGCTATCTGGGCCAATACCAGCATCCATCACAACAGAATACAGAATGTGTTACGGAACTCCTTATTAAGTAACCTACTAATTTATAACATTTCTATCTACGATATCACTAGTTAAAAATCAGAAATGATATAGGTTTCTACAAAAGTGGGGTTTTTTTTTTGTAATTTAGCTGGAAAAAGATATGGTATTGAAGATGTACAGAGACATGACGCTCTTAAATTCCATGGATAAAATTCT
This sequence comes from Pteria penguin, assembly GCA_035048485.1. Taxonomy (NCBI): domain Eukaryota; kingdom Metazoa; phylum Mollusca; class Bivalvia; order Pterioida; family Pteriidae; genus Pteria; species Pteria penguin. The sequence goes on along the minus strand of CM068587.1, from coordinate 23,376,539 downwards.
GTATGAGTCTCAGCGACAAGGAAGAATCTCCTTTTATATGACTAACTATGGAGAAGAAGCAACACATATAGGTTCAGCTTCAGCCTTAGATCCACGTGATATGATTTTTGGCCAGTACAGAGAAGCTGGTAAGATTTTTAAGTAGTTGTGTTTCTGTCAGCTAGAGATTCTCAATCTTTTTAAAGTGATTAAATCATTCATTACTAGGAAGGAGTTGTTTTCTTTCAGCAATCATGACACTGCATCTTTCCCTAAACGTTTCAAATATAAATGATTTTTGTCATATATAGTTATTCATCTCTGTATAGTTCTTGTCACCTTTAATGATTTCATGTCTTATATACTCTATTTTCATGTCTGTATTTTTCCTGTCACCATAAATGATTTCATATCATATATGTAACAAGAAGCATTCAAATTCCACTAATTTTGGCCACCTGGCCATTTACAAAGTGGTTTAATGTCACTGATGGTTTGCTGAATGTTTCGACTAGCTAACATTGATTGTACAAAGATAGATTTAGTTTACCATTAAACCACTTGTAAAAGGCCAGGTGGCAGAAAATTTGTGGAATTTGAGTGCCTCTTGTTACTAATGTCAAGGACTTCCCCTCTTGGAGGATTTTAATCTACTTTCAGAATCATGTCTTTTATAGTCTATTTTCATGTCTGTAGTGCTTCCTGTGACCTTTCAGTCTTTGAAATTTACCACAAGCAGGATTCCAAGACTTGTAAAATCGGAACTGGGCATGTAAAGAATTGAAATCGTATGCCATTGGGGCTTGTAAACATTTCCTCGTTGTTTGGAAATTATTCTAGTATGATTCCTTTTTTGAAATATAAAGAAGGGGCTGATCCTGGCCGAACATTGATTAAAAGACCACCACCATCAATTAAGGAAAAAGAGGGTGCCCAAAAAAAAATCACACAATAGGGGAAATACCAACAACATTGGTGAGATGATAGACCGTAGTTGGAATGTAACTCTGTTTTGAACTTTTGTGCAAAATGTATTGCAAGTAGTGTCAGACGGAGAATATAGGAAACGCCAAAGTGATTCAGATACTGACATGGAGATTATTGAGAGATAAATCGAAAGAAAACTTGAATTGTTATTTAAATTGTGCATTTTATTTTTTGACAAATAAAAAGCTTAAAAAAAATTTGAACTTATTAAAATCTGTTTTGGATTTTAAATTTTGTCTGTTACTTGCCCTTTGAGCTGGAATTGAAAAAAGTTTATTTCGACAATTGACCTTTAATGATTTCATGCCCTATATACTCTGTTTTCATGTCTGTATTTCTTCCTGTCACCTCTGCTGTTTTCATGTCTTATATACATTCTTTTTGTGTTTTTACTTTTTGGATGAATCCTTTATGGTACATGTCATCAGATAACAAGAGGACATATTCACTAAATCTAGCTTTTCCAACTTCTAATTTCAAATTGGTCCGTCATTTTTAAAGACAAATACATGTATCTTTGAAGGAATTTATTTATCAACATAGTTATAATCTTTATGAAGTAAGAGAAATGCCAACCTTTTCCAGGTGTTCTGATGTGGCGTGGTTTTACATTGGACCAGTTCATGGACCAGTGTTATGGTAATATAGATGATGCAGGGAAGGGAAAACAAATGCCTGTACACTATGGATCCAAGGAACTCAACTTTGTAACCATCTCTTCAACGCTTGCCACTCAGATGCCTCAAGGTGAATGTAAAAATAAATAAGCACACAAAATCAAGAAGTGAAAGTTCTGGAAAGTAAAGAAATTTCTATATCTGTTAGGATTCTAGGTCTTATTCTGTATTGAAGAATTTTATATAAAATGTTAGATTTTGAATTTGTTTTAGATTGCACTAAGTTTTGGGTTGGTTTTGATTTTCTTGTTCATAAAAGTAATAGCATTTGAAATAAAATCCCTTAAATTTTTATTATTTCCATGACAACATAGGAATTCTTGTTATATTTTTTTTTTTACAGAGGATTTTGAAAGAAAGGGCTGAATGCATACATAGCTTCTAAGTATACATATCTGTGGATGATCACACACATATTAAATGCACACCTCTAGACAATTACAAAGATTATAGTACATACAAGTTGATTAGGTGTGAGTGAATAATTGATAAGTTATTGATCAGATATCATGAAACATTCCTTCTGGAAAACATTTTTTGCAGGAGATTGAGCTTTCTGTAGTGTGCAGTGCAACAATCTGCATTAACGAATGACATTGTTATGTTCAGGCCCATGCTACACATATTGACATATTTCATTGTTATATTCAGCTTCTGGAGCAGCATATGCTTACAAGAGAGCACAGAATGGTCTATGTGTCATTTGCTTCTTTGGAGAAGGTGCTGCATCAGAGGGAGATGCTCATGCTGCCTTCAACTTTGCTGCAACACTTGACTGTCCTATCATCTTTTTCTGGTATGAACTTAATATTATTTAAGGAATATATTGTCATTTTTAAATTTATTCTATATACCATGCAAATTTTAGCTGCCATATCTTAGACAATCATGAGTCTTAACAAGTTAATGAGGAAAGATAGAACATTTATCAGTGGCAACAGAGGAAAACGAAAATTCTACATAAGTGGATGATTCTCCCAAAAATAACAATGAGAGGATATGGCTTTTTATTTTTCCTGCGAGATGGTTAGAAAAAAAACAGGATGAGGGAGCATTTTATTGGGAAGAGGAGCTGTTGTAAGGTTAAAAATGTTATACCTACATGCAAAAACCTTGACATAAAACTGATTACATAATGTATGGATAATGGGTAATCAATTTACCCTTTCTGATTCTGAGAAACGATTATGATTTCACAATATTACTCTTATCCATTTTTCCTTTAATGACGTACAATTTAGTGCAAATTTAATTGTTATGACATCATTTTAGCTTGAATAAATCAACTGTTTAATTATGAGGTAACAGATTTTACAATAAAATGTCTGCTTAACATCACTTCCTTGTTGAACAATGGATAGATGCATTGCCCATTGCTACAGAGTACTCAGAAAAACTCCACAAACTTTCAGCTGGAACATTGTCTTGGAGGTATTCTCACTTGCCCAAAATGGGACTGGAATCCAGCTTTTATAGATTTTAGAGTATGGTAAATTCTAGGACAGCACGAAATCCAGGTTAGCTATCAACTTCCCTCGGCATAGATTTATATAAGCATTTTTTGCTTTCAGTCGAAACAATGGTTATGCTATATCAACACCTGTAAGTGACCAATACCGGGGAGATGGCATTGGTAAGAATTATGGGCTATATCCGTATAGAAAATATTCTAAGAGAAAATGATATCAATATGTATTTTTCAGTATTACAGAGATAACTAGAACAGCAACAAGAAGGGATAGTCTATTTTATACTTTATGATTCATCAAAGGATTTGTTTTCAAATACTGTTTTAACCCCCCTGAAATTAAAGATTCAGGGGCATCTAGTTTTTGGCCTGTCTGTTTATCTGTGGTGAAAAAAAAACTTTTAACATTTTACATTTTTCAACTGTAAGAGATAGGGCTTTCATTTGTCACATGTGTATTCCTTATGACAAGACTTTTCTGTTGGTAAGTTAGTTTTTTAATGCCCCCCTGGGGTAGGAAAAATGGACATGGTAAAAAAAACTTCTCTCTGTTTCTTCTCTCTGTCAATGAAAGGTACATAACTTTAGCAGGTAATTTGGTGATGGTATATGAAAGGGTCTAACTTGAAAGTGTACACCTGGGTTTTATATTCTGGTCTTGCCCCTGATATAGTGAATTAAGCCAGGACAAAATGTCTGGAGAGCTATTGTCATACCCCGTGTGTCTGCATTCTCATGCACAAAAAACTGATGCTGTATCTTTTGAGCCATTAGTGGTAGAGCTTTGATGCTTCACACATAGGTTGCTCATGACAAGGGCTTTCATTTGATATAATGACTTTTGACCTTGTCAACTTGACTATGGACTTTGACCTACTTTTCAAAAACTTTAATCTTGGCTATATCTTTTAAACCAATACTTCCTTTTGAAATATTAGAGTTTGGGATTTCTCTTTTAGATTCACTGTTACTGGAGCTTTTATGTGGTTAACTTGTGACCTTTACCTTGGACTTGACATTGAAAACATTGAAAATACATGCTTTCCCTCTGACATTGCCCCCCCTGGCGAGCTATGTTGTCATCGACAAGTCTTGTTTAATAGCGTTTTTGAATCAGGCTGGTCTTTTTGGCACACAATGAAGTTTAGTATATAATTTTTCCCCTTTACAGAAAATTGCTGTCTTGAAATTAAGGGACATACTTATTTTGTATTGTTTTTATTGCACTTGTTCAGTGTGTTTTACTTCAGAGCTTTTTCTTTGAAATATTTGCAGCTAGTAGAGGCACAGGGTATGGTATGAATGCCATACGTGTAGATGGTAATGATGTATTTGCTGTATATAATGCAACAAAAGCAGCACGTGATATCTGTGTCAATGAGAGCAGACCTGTACTTATAGAGGCTATGACCTACAGGTAATATCTAATGTCATTGAGGGTTAGCATATGTATATGATAAATTTAAAATTTAAACTTTATTTATTTTACAATAATTAAGAAACAAGTTAACAACTTAAATCTTGCTCGTTGGCACGGATCTTTGCGTAAGGTTGTCGTTTGTGTGGGAGGATACCTGTATAATATAAATGATTATTTCAAGTAGATGGATTTTCATAGCTGAAATATTTAGAACATGAAAAAAGGATATAGATCCTAAGGGCCTGGCTAATGTATACAGTTATTGCTTTAGAATTTACTATAAGAAAGTGAGTAATGTCCTATCCTAGTATATGACTTAGTTCAGGCCAGTGGTATTTTCTTTGATGTATTTAATGCCCCTAGCAGGCTTGACTGGGGGCTTTTAAGTGTTTGGTTTGTCCATCTTCCTGTCATTCTGTCCTGTCCATACAAAGTTTAGATATATGGATACTTATCAAAACAGGAAAATGTCTATTGATTTTGAGTTCAACAGGTGAAAAATTAAGGTCACTACTTGTAAAAATAGATTGCAGTTCTTTGTTTCCAGATGATAACTCAAATTTCTTGCATCTTATCCAGACTAAATTTAGATACATGGATACTTATCAAAAGAGGAAATTATCTGTTGATTTTGGAGTTCTTAATTCAAAAGTCAGGGTCACCACTAGTTATAATAGACTGAAGTTATTGGTTTGATTTGCAGGTCAGAGGCCAAGGTCTCTTCTGGTGATGGTTTATAGGAGTTTTGGCCCACGAATACATTTAAACTCAGAGAGCTTTATGGCTCCAATGAATTAAGTCCACAACAGTGGCATAGATGTTTTACAAACATGCTCTAGTTTTAAATACTGGTTTACGTGAAAAGTTTGTATAATTTTTTACTGAATATACAGGATAGGTCATCACAGCACATCAGACGATAGTTCAATGTACCGAAAACAGGGAGAAGTCGTCACTTGGGATGCACAAAGTCCAGTGGGTAGATTACGAAGTTACATGGTCAATCAAGGCTGGTGGAGTGAAGATCAGGAAAATCAGTGGAAGGAAGAGTCCAAGAAAATGGTCAGATTCTTGTCAGAAAAATTTAGAGGTTTAACAGAATTTTACATACATATTGCACTAATAAAATGTATAAAAATTTGGAGTATTAATAACATTTCTCTATTGCCCATGAAATATGGGATCATTAGAGATCATTCTGTCTATTGTTTTCCCATCTGTCTTTCACACCTTTATAATAACTACATGCATCTTCTCGGCAACACGTCTTCCTTGGAACAGTACACTCTAGAGTCATATTTACACTACAGAAAGAAAGTAGGAAATGTCAAAGTACCAGTTGATTTGAAAGTTGTATCTGACATTTTACACAGCATAGGGCTAATGCAAAATCTTCTTATTTTCATTTTAGGTAATGACAGCATTTGCAAAAGCTGAAAAGAAAAAGAAACCAAATCCAGAACTTTTATTTGTTGATGTTTATGATAAAATGCCAAAGAATTTGCAAACACAGATGCAAGAAATGAAAAATCATGTTAACAAGCACAAAGACAAATATCCCCTGAATGAACATGAATCAATGTCGTCATGAAAGTATAGCAAAAAGAAAATAAAGGACAAAAAATGTGATAATCATGGAATCCCAAATACTCAGGTTGCTAGAGGGCAGATTCCCCTTTTTGGGGATACATACCAAGGAGGCATTCAAATGGCAAATTGCCATGGAGCACTTTACAGTATTCTGTGAAAATAGATTTGTATACCAATGGTTCAAGTTTCAGTGTTTTTTGGTGGTATGAAATATGTACCACTAATTTTGAGGAAGTACTCTGAAGGAAAAATTAAAGCTGAAGCACTACAGAGCATTTTGCCATTTGAATACACCACTGAATATATAGGTTTTCCCAATTATGTCTCTGTAGAAAAATGCTATCTGATTTGTGTATGTGTAACTGTATGAATCCTTGCAGTGATGAGAAAATGTTTCTTTTATTTACAGATATTCAAGCTTATACCATATGTATTGTACTGAACCTTGTGTAAAGGGTCTTGGTATTTACAAAAACAAAAAAAGAATTTTACAGTTACATCAATTATCATCTCACAATGAACATGGTTTGTTATATTACGTAAAAAATTCTTGATAAAGTGTATGAAGGAATTTGTTATAAACATCAAAGTCTATAGGAGATCAGTGTAGGTTTCAGATAAGATAAACCTTATTATCCAATAGGAGTTATATTTTAATGCTATACTCTTGCCATGTACTGGTATATGTTCATATTTGTGCTGTTTTATATGCACTTCAGTGATTGTGACTCGTACTACAAGAACACTGTTGTGTACTGATAAACATGTATCCCCAAAAAGTACAATTCCAGCTGCTGCTGAGCCCAAAGTTTTTATGAGCTGTCACTTGTGGTGTTTAAATATGCTACTCACTGTTGCCTTATTTTACTGTATTTCTTGTACTTAGATCTGCTTTCATGAAATGAATCTCGACTAGCTTCTGTTTACCTTGCATGTATATAGAGGTATGACATTATGGTTAATTTTGTTTTTATTATTGACGTAATTAAGCTGTATAAAATGTATTAATATCTATGATTTCTAAGATACTTCCACACTATGTAGAATTGGTGATTATCTGTGAGCATGGCCACAGAATTAAAGCACTTAAAAATCAAGGTATATAAATCTATTGATATGTATCAACTTTTGCATTGAAACAAGGCGGCATTTCATTTAGCATATTTGCCTAGTCTTTTTCAGTTTGATTATTGTAATTGAAGACAAATAAATGTGTTAAGTTTAAAACATTTTTACTTCCTCCTTCAACCAAATTCTGATGTTATGCCTACATATGATAAGCTGTTTTGATCTCTGTTTGTCAATTTTTATGACCCAAGAAGCAAAGATTTGCGGAATGAATCTTCTGCAGAACCTGCATATTGATCATAACTTTGGAGGAATTACAGGCACAGCCCTGATGTTGTAAATATGTATTTCCTTATAACAAGACTTTTCCATTAGTGCCGCTATTTTTATTCTCCTCAGAGGGAGAGCATATAGTCACCACTTTGTCTGTCCCTCCCTTATAATTTTGTCCAGAGCATAACAAAAGCTATGAGAGGTATCAACGTGAAATTTCATAGGTAGATAGATCTTGTTGAGAAGTGCAGTGCACAAAAACCATATCTCTCTTTTGCATAATTTAGGAGTTATTGTCCTTTGTCATTTTTTATGCCCTGCCAGATATGGCAGGGGACATTGGCTGTTTGTTTTGTCTGTCCTTCCTTCACGCATTTGGTTTCCGGATGATAACTCAAAACTTTAGGACTTTTCATAGTATTCAATATGCTTACTTATAAAGAGAGGAAGAACCTTATTTATTATGAGATCAAAAGGTCAAAGGATCAAGGTCACAGCTAACGAAAATAGACTGTAATTATTAGTTACCAGATGATAACTCAATTACCTTTCATAATATTCAAACCAAACTTGAATATATGCTTATGTATCAAGAGGGAAAAAGCCCTGTTGATTTTGGGGTCAAAAGGTCGGGTTAAGGTCAGAGTTGATGGAAAAGTTTGAAATTATTGGTTTCCAGGTGATTTTCATATATTATCATATATTTGATGTATCAAGTTCTTTTAAACATGTAATTTAAAATCTTATCAAAAGTAATGGATGCCTACAGGTTTGAGGGTCAATATGGCAAAAGGAAAGAGAACTATTGGTAATATTGATTAGAGTTATGGCCCATGAAACTTATAATTACCGTATTCACTCGTGTATAATACGCACTTTTTTTTTTTTCATAAAATCTGACTTCGACTTTCCAGGTGCGTATTATACACAAGATCTAAAACAAGAACCTTTTTTCCAGACATAAGAATTCATATTTCCGTAGCGATATTGCCGTAAATGTCCGCTGACAACGATCAAAACATTACCATTACAGTTTGGGAACCCCCACTTGACCACTGAAATGGATTTTAGACACTTGATAAAGAGATTATCATTTCAGTGTTACTTCCTTGTGTTGAACACTTTACAATATGCGCTGAAATGAACATGTTTTTTTCAAATGAGAATAGCATATTTTAAAATGACAAGTGCCGATGCAATCCAATTATCTTATCGTCGATCAAGGTGAAATGGCTTCGCGGTCAAACAATCAGCCATCGCCGTACACCCTGCTGGGATAATTGGTTGTTCGCATTTCTTCTACCTTTACTGCTGTGTTAATCAATTTATTTTGTACAAAGATTGACACTTCGGGACAACGAGTGTAAAATATATAGAAAATGACGGCTGTGCTTCATTATCGGCAGGGACGTATATTAGATATATACGTCCCTGTTATCGGTATTTTATCAAGAGTACTAACAGGGACGTACATACCACATATATACACGTCCCTGATACTAATTACAATTTTATTCACAATTCTTTAGTTTTCTTTCTATCAACACAGTTACTGGATCACAAATAAATTTTATTACGGAAGTTGGGTTTATTCCATTCATTGAATATCCTAAGGTTCAGGCGCGTAACCAATCGTGTTTTCTGTAAAGAGAAATCTGTAATATAGAGATTGTTTCTATGTAAACTTGAGGTTCTTGATCACTTGCTTATCCGGCAATTTTACCTGCGTATTATACACGAGATGTAGACTTTTTCTCCAATTATTTTCCGAAAGTTGGGGGTGCGTATTATACACGGATGCGTACTATACACGAGTGAATACGGTAAAACATTAGTCAGGAAAGCTTTGTTGTTGCTATAACCCACAGCAGGGGGGTATATGTTTCACAAACATGCTCTAGTTCATACCTAAATTTTGTTTGGAGCATAACACAAAATCTATGGTCTTAGAGCAATTCTCTGATAAAGTTTATTACAAAAAATCTCCTGAAAGGTCTATATACTCCAGTCTCTTGCTTAAATATGATATTACACATCATAATGGTGTCGTATACCAATATATGTATGACATCCTCTCAAGTTTAACATTCTATAAAGACACCATAATTAGGCAGTGGTGTATGAGGGGTATTTAAGGATCCCATCTGAAATCTTAAGACATGAATCTATCTGGCCCTCTACTGAGCCACCATAGCCATGAATTATAACACATATATATAGACTACACAACAGTTAATACAGAAATTATATATCTAAGTAGATTAAATTTATTATTTTCCTATATATAATATAATACTAAGGTTAACAGTTGGATTCAAAATCATGTGATAAATGCACCATTAGTGAATAAACATTTTTCAAAACAATACTAAACTACATATCTGTAAAAAAAAATCTGAACTTAAATATGAGTGTCTATCACACATTAAAACACAGGTGTATAAAAACATAAGGCAGGCCTAAACATTACACTATAAACATGAGGAGGGCCTTCACACATTACACTACAAACATGAGGAGGGCCTACACACATTACACCACAAAGATGAGGAGGGCCTACAGAGATTACACTACAAACACAAGGAGGACCTCAACAACAAGGGGAAATCTTGTACATTACACTGCAAACATAAGGAGGGTCTCCACATTACACTACAAACATAAAAAGGACATAACACTAAAAGCATAAGGAGTACTACACAAAATACATTACAAATATAAGGAAGACATACACAGATAACGCTACAATCATAAGGACAGCCTACTCAAATTCAAAATGCAAGAACTTTCTCTTCAAAATATGATTAGACCATTAACCAACAAGACTAGTGAGGTCATACTTTCTTGCTAAATCAGTTTTTTGCTAGTTTAAACACAATTATGCTCTCTTTTAATTCCTGCTTAATTCTGAATTCTAATGAGAATTGTAAAATCAAAGGCATTAATCACTTGTGATTCATCATGGACAACACTTCATCATTCAGTTCTTTGTCTCAGTTTATGTATTGTTCTATACTAACAAGCATCTAATTAATTCAGATTATGCCATGCTAATGTTTGCTACAGTTCACAATTTCAACAGCATTTAAATGGTCGTGCTCAACAGATTTTTACTTGCTACTTGAGTTACCCAAAAGCCCAAGCTAGAATTTGATAGCCCTGGGAGTCTGGCTAACGAGTTTTTGTGAACACTGTAAAGAGGGACTTAATGAAATTGCAAAAATCACTCTTCCAACATCAAGAAGGCCAACACAAATTAGTGACATAAGAAGGGCTTACACCGATTACACTACATACATACATTGTATATGGAGGTCTTATATAGAATACTGAAAGCAGAGGGTACGAAACAACTAGAGGTATATACAGATACCTTATAAATATTATACATGTGATAGCCTGCTACTTTATTCACATTTCAGACTTATAAGCACCTTAATATGGCAAGGCAATACATGATTCCACTTCTGAACAAACTTTTTACTATGTGGTATGAAAATGGAATAACCTAAGTTGTTAATACTAATGGAAACTTTATAATCGTAGATAGAGCAAAATATTGCAGCAGTCTTCTTTTAAACAGCCTCAACGCTTTCATTTGACAAGTATGTTGTATATCCAATATAATAAACATTGTGACTAGTTGTGGATGTGTTTTTGAACAAATTTTACTAATAATAACATAAACTATGAAGTGGACTGAAATATTGCACTGCAGCCTCTTTCAAACTCTAGAGAATACATGGTATAAAGATACTGCATATAATGTATAAATATGTGCAATCATTTAATATCAAAATTTTTGCAAATTTATAACTACATAAAATAATTTGTGAATTTATCGATAATGCCATTTGTGTTACACGTAGAGATTCAACAAGAATCGATACTTTACAATAACAAAACAGTTATATATATAAATTATACTGCATTTTCCTCTAATATACAAAGCTTCCTACTGGAATGTGGGAATAATAAAGAAAGTAATTTGGCCAAATTATACAACAAAGTTGCAACATGTATCTATTTCACTGATTGGTTTGCTCATGTTTGATTTTCCATGCATACTGAGACATACAAGCTGCTTATTAAGAACCTCTTGAATTCTTCACCAACCATCATCATGATGAGCTCATACGGAATCAAATATCAAAATAATGATCCGAATTTAATTACATTGGTTACAATGAATGTTCCACATATATAAATAACTGATTCAAAACATGTTAAATTCTTATTAGAATTTTCTGTATAAATAAATAGTTATAAATGAAATTTTTCTAATATTATGTGCTTCCACTAAATATCATCTTTGTATAACCTGCCCATATAAGGAAGTTGGTATGATCCAAAATATAACACATTATTTTTATCTTCCACCTCACTGACTGAGGGAATAATCTTTCCAGTCTGGTCATGTAAACTTCTTTTAATCTTTCCTGCTTCATCAACTTCTACAATTAAGCCATACTTTGGAAGTATGGCAAGAATAGCATCCAATGGTATTAACTGAAAATACAAAAAACATTTACAAACCAAAACTTTTAAAATATATAGCTTAGCCACATGTCTTCTTTCTGTATAGCAGATACCTGACAAGACATGGACTCCTTCAATTTGGAGGATATATCCACAGATTCATCATACACAGAGGTAAATAGACCAGTCAGCTTAGGTCTTTTTCATAAAAAGTAAAAATGTTACAACATTTATCCCTACCATATATCTTGGAGCTGTAAAAGATGTTTTATTTCAACCCTAACTGAGCTAAACCAGCTCTTAACAGAAGTACAGGTTATCTAATCTACACAGATCAGTACATCTTGGATAATATGGTCTCTATCTATTCCATGTGCCATTAAACCTGTGTATCTAGGTCACTAGGTCGAAAGTGACATTTATAAAGAGGTGAACTTTACACATAGATTTATGTTTCAGTAAATTAGGTTGATTATTGTTTTACGTCATTCCACAATTATTTCACGTTTATGGTGACAGCACCTGTCTGATGCTTTCATAAAAATTTATACCTTTGCAACATACCCACTCATAGCAGTGAGGAATCTTTTATGTGAACCTACCATGACACAGGATCTCCATTTTTAGTGTCTCATCCTAACACCAGAAACTTAGAAAATTTATACCTTCGCAACATTTATACCTTTGCAACATACCCACTCGAAGCAGTGAGGAATCATTATGTGCCAAGCCTACCATGACACAGGACCTCCATTTTTAGTGTCTCACCCTAACACCAGAAACTTAGAAAACAGGTATTTAAAATTACAGGATACTGTTAAAACAAGTTTTCCTGTAAAAGCTTGTCTTTAAAACTGTAACATGCTTTTCAAAAGAAAATCCTAAAGCACTCCTTCTCACCTTCATAATTATGCTGCGTAACCATGGTTTGTTGGCACAAAAGTCGATGAAACTAAATTTCCCATGCTGACGTTTCATTGCAAAGCCTATCCAGTAACCACCTGTGCTACTAGGTCGAATATTGTCGGGTAGTCCTGGCAAATTGTCATTCAGGACCTCAAGGGTACCTGTTTTGGGGCCTTTCAGTACATACCTTAGGTAAAAAAAAAAGACTGTAGTTACTCATAACATAATGTATTGCATAGAATTCCTTCAATAAATTACAGAATACTGATTACTTCAGTTTGTTATTTTGGTCCTATACAAGACACTGAACAGTGTATCCCACCCCTGTTTTTGGTTTGTGAGGAGAAAATCAGTTTGTTTTATTCACTTTTCATCAGACCAAGAGTATATCGCTTAAATCATGACAGCATAAGCCTGATCCGTTGCACAGAAATTTCTGCAACAATCTAAATTTTTCAGAGATCATTAATTTGCTGACATATCTACTGTGATACAAGACCTCAGTTTGTACTATTTCACTTGAAGACAGGACACTGTCTAGCCGTCAGTAGAACTTGAAGCCAGGTCCTTTTGGTCTAAGGCCAAGCAAACTGCTGAGCATAAAACAGCAATGGATTATTATAACACAACTAGATCTGTACAGGTGCTGTACATGTGAACCTTAGGTTATGTCATTATGGTAGGTATTTGTTTTGTAGGAAAATAATGCACCAATGACAACAATAAATTTTCTATAAAACTTATATTCCTGAGTTTTGTTGAAGACACTGATTGATAAACAAATTCTTTCTAAAATCAACAGTATAGTTAAAGATTCTTTTCACTCACAGTTAAACTAATATTTTGTCCTAACATTGCTTTAATGGCAGGTTTGAGAAAGTCTAATTTTAGTGAAACAAAATCAATGAATAATATCACAGATAAGCTTTAAATACATACTTCAAAAGTCGTGCTCTTGTTGTTTCACATATCAGAACAGCATCCTCATTTTTGGTTAGCTGGACACCATTCGCAAAGTTGATACCATCTACTAGCTCTGTCATTTCACCTGAAGCTTCATCAAATTTTATTAATCTGCAAGAACAGGTATGTAAAATCACAGGAGTTGTCCAGAATATATGCTGAAATAACAACTATGATTCCACATTAAGCTTTGTTATGGATAACATCCTAACATCTCCACTACATTGAAATAGATCCTATTAATTCGATATGATCAGTTTATGACATCAAAATGTAAAATCATACATTTTCAGTATTATAAAATTGCTAAATCACTGAAGGTTTAAATCAAATGTTTTCATAGAAACAGATTTGTATTTAAACATAAGTGTAGACACACAGAACTTCTTCTAAACCTTTTATTGGAACTAGCTAAAATGGACTGCTGCACTTGAATAAATTCGTGGAATGTGGGTGTTTCTGATTAGGCCATAATAAAAAAAATTGCTAGATTTTCATCCAACTTTTCAAAAATTTGGGGCAGACAGGCGAATCTTAATTTTTATTTTCTATTTTTGTCTAAAATGGAATTAGACATTGAATATGACTAAACTGACCTGGCAAACACTACATAGTAACATTGTTAAGCTTTCATAGTTTTATTTGACTTCCTGTCAACATAACAATAACAAAATTCAACAAATATGAACAAAAACTCATATACCTATGATAGAAACGGACAAGACATGGGATATCTCTGGTGGGCTATATAATTTTCAAAATGTAATTTGAAAAAAAAAAAAAAAAATCAGGTCGGGCATGAAAAATTGGAGCAGGTGGGGATGACAATCTAGAAATTTTTCTACTATGGCCTTTTTTATATCACAGACTTCCCTTTTAGAAGGATTATAATCTACTTTCTTTCATTGGAACATTTTGCATATTCTGATGTTGCAAACAATAAGAATGTCCCAAAGAATATTAGCCATCACTAACTTATATAGCTCTGATTATGACCATCCTTCCTTGCTGAAACAATACTCTATACCTTCCAGTAGCCTCTGCTTCCATGATCTGGAATCTATTGTGTCGTCTGTCCCACTTAACAGAAGAGTCTGTTAAGTATATTGTACCATCCTTAGCTATAGTCAGGTCATTAAAGAATTTGGCTAATTTTCCATTGATAGGTTTAGAACTAGACCATAATTGATGTTTATCTCCTGAAAAAAAAATTATACCCATTGCATTTTTAAATAAAACCTCTGTTAATCCAAGAAATAAATTATCTCTTTCTTTACACAAAGATTTGAAGAATCACTAAATACATTGAAAAGTTGAAGCTAAGAACATGAACTTTTAAATATTTTTATCAATGTTTCACCTCGTAATTTGTAAATAATTATTAATGATTTGGTGGAGTATCTAAGAGTAAATAAGCTGTGTTTGTGAAACACTAATGTCCCAGGTGGCAACAAAACCCAAAGAGTTATTTTTAGCATGAAGGTCATTGTCACAGTCAAAAGTTCATCAACCTTAGCATCATATGAAAGGGCTTCATTAGTTGAGTACACATGTCAAATATGAAGTCTCTATCCCTCACAGTTTAAAAGTTATGGCCAAGGTTAAAGTTGATAACAGACACACAAACAGACAGGACAAAAACAATATCCCCCAATCTATTGATCCTGGGGCATAAAAATTACCTTTCCTAAACAAAGATAATTAAAGTCTATATGTTTTCTGTTTTGGCAGATTTGTGTCTGATTTGTAAGATTGTGACAGTGAGGTTAACACAGCTGAGCTTGTAATTGGTTCAGGACTGACCACAACCCCTGGAATTTCATTTTCTGGGTTCGGACCACTCTGTCTTAGTCTTACAAGCTATAATAGGTACCAGTATTCCAGGGAAGTTAACCTGTGATGGACTGGTCTCCACACTAGAGGGAGTCTGGCTCTGGCTTCATTAGCCTTCACGAGTTGGAGAAGAATTCAAACTGTTGTAAGTACATCAAACACAGGTATTTACACGTATTTTTCGATGCTGTCGGACATTACCTGTAGCTACATTGACTTTATACAAGCCTAGGTAAGCATCCACCACCACTAAATATCCTTCTTTATCAAGTCTCATTCCTAATGGCCGTCCACATGTTGGTTCATCCTCAAACTTTCCTATTCAATATAAATCAATATAATAAAGCTTTCTAACCAAGTGAAGACATAATTAATGCATTATGTCACAGCCTTATCTAAAATTAGTAAGTACCCAAAACATTTTTACACTGAGTGGCCTAAATTATATTAATCAAGACCAGCCAGGACACATTTCAAACAAAAAGAATTCAAAGCGAACTTCAAGAGATAAAAAGCATCAATTTCTGTCTATTTATTGTCTTTTGTCAAAATAGAATCCTTTCACTGTTCAATAGATAATAAAAGTAAATAAATAATGTACAATGCCAAAATCATAAGATGTTACCACAGGGATCCTTGCCAAGCTTTGCCAAAATCTGTATTTCTCCACGGTATATGTGCAGGATTTTTCCATCAGCAGTACCAGTATAAATATGATCTACAAATGATTCAAATTACATGTATCAACAAATTTTAACATAATCTTATTATCACTGAAATTATTAATTCAGTATATGAGAAAATACATCTCCAAACATCAAACCAATCCCCCTTCCCTCTCCTCCCAAAATGAAAGAGAGAATTAAACCTTTTTTATCATAATATTTCTAAAAATAAGAGTTGTCAGAGGACAACAAAGCTCACTGGAAATGGGTGTTAATTTTCAAAGAGAATAAATATAAGAAAGAGATCATTCAGAAAATTGTTTTCCTACCTCATAAAGATATCTAAAAAGAAGTAATCGACCAAAATATCTCAGACTTGAAAATCAATAAGCAATAGTCAATGGCATAAGGAATTCTTTAGCAGTTCATAACGTAAAGTTTTGGTTAAAGTTTTTGAAAAGTTGTTCTAAGCTGGATGTCAAAGACACTAGGACAAAATTCATGATACCAATAAAGCTATGGTCAAGAGGAATCCATGTGTGGAATATTACATCTGTACCGTGTCTGGTTCAAAAGATATAGCTGAGGTTAAGGTTTTAAAAAGTATGTCAAGGTCAATGGGTCAAAAGTCATGGTACCAATTGAAAGTCCTGTTCATGAGGAATACATATGTGGAAAAACTGTACATTTTCCGGTTCAAAAGATATAGCCCACGTTATAGTTTTGTATATGGATACCACAGATTACAATGTTGACAACTACAGGGATATGGCATTAGCTCTCTGGACTTTCTTCCAAATAATTATAATGAGAATATGTATTATCAATACTTAAAGGATATCTAAATAATTATTTGAATAAAAAGTATACAACACCTCCATCAACAACTATTGATTCTGGTCCTTTCACTTGATTCTCATAGATTCTTTTTCCTTTTTGTAAGTCATTATTAGGTTCCAAAGCATCAATGTACATTGGTGGCTCAGGGAAACTGAATTATAATACAGTAGATCGTATTTCATTTCCAAACAAATTTAATTATGAATGAAATTATCAGTTAGATAATTAGTGATAAGATATAGAAGTGCACCTTATTAAAAACTCTTTTACTTTCTGAATATTATAGTGAGTTAAATGACAAAGACTACATCTTTACTGACTAAACATTACCATGGTCAGTCTACCATAAAAAGAATATATAAAGTTAACAGAATAAACATATGGCATAATTTCAAACCACTTTCAATTCATTTTTCTGGACTACTTAAATAAACAAGGGCAGATAACTCATCTTATTAAAATGTCCTACTATTATACATATATAACCCATTTTTTAAATGTTTTTAATGTTAATTAATTGATAATTTGAATAAAATGTATGTGGATTAATTAATTACATATCTCACCTGTATGAAATTGGGTCAATTTTTGAAGGCAAAAACCATACGATCATTGGTGTAAACAGGAATGCAGCAAGTATAGCCCAGCATAAAGCTTGTCCCCATCTGTACAACAAAATTAAGCATATTTTATATATAGATTATCCGATTCCTCCCAAACCTTTAGTTTCCTGTATTCGCCATTGATATAACTTGCCCAGAATCTGTTTTTTATGATCTTGACTGAATAACTTAGTCTCTGGTAATGATATTAGCTATCTACTGAATAACTTAGTCTCTGGTAATGATATTAGCTATCTACTGAATAACTTAGTCTCTGGTAATGATATTAACTATCTACTGAATAACTTAGTCTCTGGTAATGATATTAGCTATCTACTAAATAACTTAGTCTCTGGTAATGATATTAGCTATCTACTGAATAACTTAGTCTCTGGTAATGATATTAACTATCTACTGAATAACTTAGTCTCTGGTAATGATATTAGCTGTCTACTGAATAACTAAGTCTCTGGTAATGATATTAGCTGTCTAAGATTAATTGGAGTTTCATTCTCTCATCCAGACAGAATTATGTACATGAGTCAACTCTGTCTCATACCCCATATGCTTGTCTTGAATACTCTGGTAACATCACAGTGCATAAACATAGATCTTACAATATGTAAACAAAGAGGTCACAGTGCATAATCAGTTTCTGGAAGTGCTTGTCCATTTCATAATAATTTGGTGTGGTTCAGTGGATGAGGTGCTTTGCTTGTGATTGAGAGGTCCCGAGTTTGACTCCCTCCATGGGCACACAGGTTCCTGTCTTCCGGATGACACAATAAAAACTGAGGTTCCATTTCATGGTAGGTGTGGCATGTGAAAGATCCCTCACAGCTTTGGGTGGGTCTGTTGCAAATGTATAAATTTCTATGCAATGCATCAGGCAGATGCTGTCACCATATACATGAAGTAATGTGGAGTGACGTAAAACAATAATCAATCAATCAATCAATCAATTAAATACCATTTCAAAACTGCTGTGTATATATTGATACATTATCATTATCAGATTTATACATTGTACATTGGAGAGAGATAAATAAACAACCACCCCTTCATACAGTGAGAGGGAAATCCAGGATTTTCACGCTTTAAATCTGCTGTTGAAAATCCATGAAAATCTTAAACATTCAACATGTTTGATAAGGAGGCATTTCCTTGTACAAAGTGGTAATAGAATGTCGATGTATATGCATGTTTGAGGCAACCTCTCATTTCAGTGACAATCACTAAGATATAACAATACCTATTTTTAGTATTCAGTTTTGTAAGAATATGAAGGAGAGACTATGGTTTGATAAAAAAATCACAGACAACAGGTCAATAGACTCTGGCTAACTGAAACCTTTCTATTAATTGAGCTACGTCAGATTTCTAGATGATCTGTTCATAAGATCCGGCATACCCAGTCATGATCTGTCCCCAAATGATGCATCCACTAGTTTTACCTTTCATGTCAACCATAGTCTATCTGTCTTATGTGTAATTATCAATGCAAAGAAATCAAAGTACATTTAACTATTTGCACTGCAACTGTAGCCTTACCATCTGTTGTTAATGATAATGATACTAACATATGACCAACTTTGGCGACAATTATTTTTGACTTGATTTCAGTGTCAGTCTAAAAATTTGATACTGTTTTTTATATTTCATATTTCATTTTATATCTAATAATCATAAAATAATAAGTTTGAATTCTACCGTCCACGATTTTGATAATAAAATTATTCATTTAGTTCAGAGACATAGACTACTCTATGTCTTTGTGTGTTTTCAATATATATCTATTGTATTATTGCCATATAATTTTTTTCATAAATGTAACTTACACATAAAAAATTTATGAAGTATAAGTCGCTCAACTTTTGAGTACACTTCGTATTGGAAGAAGAAGAAGAAGTATAAATAGTTTTATGTCATCCTTGATCTAGAAAATATTTAGTTAACCGATTTATGTCTGCCACCTGTGAATTAAACAAGTGATGGATTAATAGTAATGGGTATAAATTATGATTACATTGATAATAATGAGACTCAAGCTCCTTGAAAGATGTATTATAGTTTGGCATCGTAGATTGATCGGATAGCCAGGTAGCGACAGACTGTACTTCTGCTGAAACATTATCTTCTTTTTATTGCAATGCATACATTGTTGTCTATAATGGTAATATATATTTATAAATGATTAAGACATTATTTCTTATTTAAATATACTGGAATGCATATATTGTGAAATATGATAAGACCTGTTGATGATTGAAGACTATACTCTATTTGTTGCTTATATTTTGAGAAGCCAGTGTGGCCTAGAGGTCCCAGGTTCGGCTCCCACCCTGGGTGCACCGGTGTTCTGTCTTTCAAGACAGTAAAATTTGAGGTCCCATGTCACGGTAGACGTGGGTCCGTTTCAAAGGTCTAAATTTGTATGCAATGCATCAGGCAGATGCCGTCACCATATACGTGAAATAATCGTGAGTGATGTAAAGCAATATTCAATCTGTTTAAGTATGCATGTATTTCTAAGTATCCATTAAATGCAATCAAAAACATATTCTTTTCTATGTTTAGATATATATAAATGATGGTATATGATAAATATGATTATAAAGTGGCAGATTAAGAGGGGGGCCTGGGGGGTCTGCCCCCTTTCTCCACATATTTACAAGTAAAACTCCAGATTTGGCACCAAAATTAGCCAAATAGTTTGGCTAACATTTGAATTTCACATGTGGGCCCCCTTTCCAGAAATTCTGGATCCAACACTGTCATAACACTACTGAAATTATCAATACATCTAATAATAATAATAATGACAAAACATAGACATAGACTACTTTCAGTAATTAAGTGACCCAAAACGTTCAGACTACTTTAAGCCAACGGGGGATTTTAAGCCAACCGTAAATCAACCATACGCCAACGGTGTTTGTCGGGGGTTTTATGCGTAAAATTTTATATCAATCAATAAATAATAATAAAATAAACCTAATTGTGAAATTTTGTTCAGATACACTAAGTATTAACAACAGAAAGCGAATTTATTCAATCTTAAATTCTACACAGTTAGGTCATTCGCCATTTTCAAAGGAAGACAACTCTATTTATATGTATGAATGAAATGAGAACTCATAGATCTTATTAGTTGTTATTGGTATTTTTAAACCACTGTGATAAATATTGGTAGTTAATAAAGTTTATTTACAATTTATTTTTCATTTATTTTTTTTTTAACCTTGGTTTATTTTATCATTATTATTATTATTTTTATTATTATTATTATTGCATTGCATTGTATTGATTAAATCAACGTTTCTTTGGGCGTGATGCAATTTATCATTAATTATTTTTCATTGGCTTATAAAACGTCATTTTCAAATACTATTTCTTTGGCATCAATTATTATAACATATCCATGGTGATTCATAAAGACATTTTTGTGGGTGTGATGTTTACCATCATGTATTCTTTCCATTGGTTTAGACAATCGCAAGTAAATAATTATAATTTTCGTTGGGCATTCATTGGTTACGTGTAAATGGAAATTAAGAGTACCTATTATTGATAACAAGCAAATAATTGATGTTGCTCAAGAAAATAATCATGAGTATCTAAGGAGATAATACTGCATGTGTTTTTACATGTAACGACCCTTAATAAAACAAAGAACACATCGTTAAAATATCATACATGACTGAAAATTGCAAAAAAAGTTGCATAAGAAACTCTGTTGGCAATATGGTTGGCTTACGGTGGGCTTAAAATCCCCCGTTGGCTTATAGTAGTCTGACCCACCCAAACACCAAAGCAAACAAAGCAAAAAACAAACAAAAAAAAAAAAAGAAAAACAAAAAACAACAACATAAAAAAAAAACAATAACAATAAAACATATCACCTGGAAGAGACCAACCAAAGTGGGGCAATCTGGGATATTAACTCATATTACCTACACTCCAATGGTATCCCAGTGTAAAATCGCTGTAACAAATCTTCCCTTAACTTATTAACAGTATATGTTAGAGGAGTAATCATCCTGTTGATATTAAGTGTGAAATCATCCTGTGCACTTTTTGTCAAATTATAACCAAATGCACATTATATGCTCACCCAAAGGTCTTTCCAATTTCTTTATCTTCGATTTCACTTTCTTGAAATGAAACCGTTTTCTTCACACTTTTAGTCTGACGTTGCCTTACTGTATTTTCCATCTTGGCATCAAAATCTTGTAGCAGGGTCAAGATCTTGTATGTCTTAGATATATTACATGTTACCAGTCAAAGGGCACTGGGATAAGACATGAAATCGCTATTTATTAATTAGATATATTAATATTATCTTGGTGTATGATTTTTTCTCAAGCAGGAAATCGTGCTTCTAGTTGTAAATCAAAAGGACGAAATCGAACAAAATTTTCCGCACAGGCGAACTTTATCTCACTTATGTACGCTTAATTGTGATTTTCCGGTATAAAAAAAGTAAACGTACTGTATGCATTTCTTGACCGTGGTTACAATGTATATATGGGCTAGCGCTTAAAGTTACAGCGTACATATACGAAATTGAATACAGAGTTACTCGAATTTTACTTGAAATGGAGTGGGACAATTGGGGGGGGGGGGCCTCCAACATCCATATATTCATCATTATTGATGCGTGATCATGATTTCTCATACTGATTGGAATGCTGTGTAGGACCATTTAAAGTACGCAATTTTATCATTGTTTATCGTCATTATATGAATATATACCAGAGTACGTTGTCACAAAGTACAATACATAAATCATATGAATGATGACGTTCTCCTGACTACATGGTTGTCAGTCTCCAGAATAAAAATAAATCTATGATCAAATCTGCTTTAGTCAAAAACAAACTTTCAGCGATGATGCCATCAGGCGCTACATATGAGTAAACATGTATCTCCTACTGGATAGCCACACCCACCATTAGTATGAGTAAAAATATACATTTCCTACTGGATAGCCACACCCACCATCAGTATGAGTAAGCAGGTATCCCCTACTGGTTAGCCACATCCGCCATCAGTATGTGTAAGCATACATCTCCTACTGGATAGCCACATCCGCCATCAGTATGGGTACGCATGTAAAGCCACATCCGCCATCAGTATGTGTAAGTCTGTATCTCCTTCTCGATAGCCACATCCGCCATCTGTATGTGTAAGTCTGTATCTTCTACTCGATAGCCACATCCGCCATCAGTATGAGTAAGCATATATCTCCTACTGGATAGCCATATACGCCATCAGTATATGTAAGCATATATCTCCTAATAGATCAACACACCCACCATCAGTATGAATAAGCATGTATTTTCTACTGGGTAGAGACATCCACTATCAGTATCAGTAGGCATGTGTCTCTTACTGAATAGCCACATCCGCCATCACAGTGTGTAGGCATGTATCTCCTACTGGATAGCCACATCCTCCTTCGGCATTAGTTAGCATCTATGTTCTACTCGTTAACCACGTCCCGCCATCACCATGAGTAAGCACGTATCTCCTACGGCATACCTATATCTGCCGTCAGTATGAGTAAGCATGTTTCTCCCACTGGATAGCCACATCCGTCTTTCGTATGAATAAGCATTTATCTCCTAATGGATATCACATCCGCCATCAGTATGAGTAATCGTGTATCCTTTACTGAATAGACACGTCCGCTATCAGTATGAGTAAGCATGTATTCCTTACGGGATAGCGACATCCTCTATCAGTATGAGTAAGCATATATCTCCAAATGGATATCCACATCCGCCATCAGTTTGAGTCAGTATGTATATCGTACTGGATAGCCACGCCCGCCATCAGTATGAGTAAGCATGTATCTCCTTATGGATATCCACATCCGCCATCAGTATCAGTATCATGTATCTTCTACTGAATAGAAACATCTGCAATCGTTGTGATTAAGCATGTATATCCCACTGGATAGCTACATCCACCATCAGTATGAGTAAGCATGTATCTTTCTCTTGATACCCACATTCGCCATTAGTATGAGTTAGCATGTATCTCCCACTGGATACCTACATCCGCCATCAGCATAAGTAAGCATGTAACTCCCACTGGATAGCGGCGTCCGCCGTCTGTATGAGTGAGCATGTATCCTCTACTGGATAGCGACATTCACCATCGCCATGTGTAAGCACGTTCCTCCTACTGGATAGCCACATCTGCCGTCAGTATGAGTAAGCATGTATCTCCTACTGGATAGACACATCTGCCATTACTATGTGTAAGCACGTATCCCCTGCTGGAAAGCCATATCCGCCATTAGTTAAGTAAGCATGTATCTCCAAATGAATAGCCACAGCCACCATCACTATGAGTAGGCATATATCCCCCACTGGAAACCCACATCCGCCATCACTACGAATAAGCATGCATCTCGTACTGGATACTCACACCCACATCATTATGAGTAAGCATGTATCTTCTACTGAATAGCCACATCTGCCACCAGTATAAATGAACATAAACCCTACTAGATAGCCACACCCGCCATCAATATGAGTAAGCATGTATCTCCAACTAGAAAACCACATCCGCCATCAGAACGAGTAAGCAGTATCTCCAACTCGCTATCTACACCCACCATCAGTATGATGATCACATCCGCCATCAGTACGAATATGAATATATCTCCAACTGAATATCCACAACCGTCATCAGTATGAGTAATGATGTATCTCCAACTGGAATAACACTTCCACCACCAATATGAGTAACCATGTATTTCCCACTGGATAGCCACATCTGCCATAAGTATGAATAAGGATTTATCCCCTATTGGACAGCCACACCTGCCGTCAGTATTAGTAAACAATATACCCTACTGGATAGCCACACCCATCATCAGTATTTGTAAGCAATACCCTATCCTAGATAACCACACCCACCATCAGAATGAGTAAGCATGCATCCCCTACTGGATAGCCACACCCGCCATCAGTGCGAGTAAGCAGGTATCTCTTACTGGAAAGCCACATAGGCCATCAGTATGAGTAAGAATTTATCCCCTACTGGGCGGACACACCCGCCATCAGTATGAGAAAGCATGTGTCTTCTTCTGGATAACCACTTCTCCCATCATTATGATTAAGCTTGTATCTCCAACTGGAAAACCACTTCCGACATCGGTATAATTACGCATGCATCTCCAACTGGTTATCCACACCTGCCATCAGTATGAGTAAGCATGTATCTCGTACTGGATAGCCACATCCGCCATCAGTATGAGTAAGCATGTATCTTGTCCTGGATAGCCACGTCCGCCATCAGAATTCGTAAGCAATATAGCCTACTGGGTTGCCAAATCCACCATCAGTACGAGTAAGCATGCATCACCTATTGGATAGCCACAACCGCAATCAGTACGAGTAAGCATATATCTTCTACAGGATAGCCACAACCGCCAGCAGTGTGAGCAAAGCATGTATTTCCTACTGGATGACCACATCCGCATCAGTATGAGTAAGCATCCATCCCCTATTGGACAGCCACAATCGCTATCAGTATGAGTAAGCATGTATCTCATACTGGAAAGCCACATCCGCCATTAGTGTTTGTAATCATGTATCTTCGACTTGACTTGCCATCAGATTGTGTAAGGATGTATCTCCTACTGGACAGTCATACCCACGATCAATGAGTAAACATTTTGGGAATTCCGAGCATTTGGCCATGAGCATCACTGAAGAGACATAAGTTGTCAAAATGCGCATATGGTGCACTAAATTAAAAAGTATATATGTTCTATATTTATCATAACCACTAGGCCGGTGTCACTGCGGGTGGACTGATAGTCCCCGAGGGCATCATAAGTCTAGTTTTCAGTGCTTTTGTACTGACATTAAATATATACTTCAAATTTTCAGTCATCAAATTAAGTAAATCACTCTAAAACTAAGGAGTATCTCCCTTATGCATAGCTCTGTCCTTAGATAGATTCTTTGGTTCACTTTTCGGTCATTTTTGGTTTCAACACTGCTCTTCAAATATTTATATATTCTGGGAATTCCAATCATTTGGCCATGAGCATCACTGAAGAGACATAAGTTGTCGAAATGTGCATATGGTGCACTAAATTAAAAAGTATATATGTTCTATATTTATTATGTATCTCCTACTCGATAGCCACATCCGCCATCAGTATGAGTAAGTATGTATCTCCCAATGGACATCCATATCTGCCGTCAGTATGGGTAAGCATATATCTTCTACCGAAAAGACACATCCGTCATCAGTATGAGTAAGCAATATCTCCTATCCGATAGCCACATCCGCCATCAGTATGAATAAGCATGTATCTCCCAACGAATAACCAAATCAGCCAACAGTATGAGTAAAACTTTAACCCCTACTGGATAGCCACATCCGCCATCAGTATGAGTAAGGATGCATCTTCTACTGGATAGCCACACCCATCATCAGTATGAGTAAGCATGTATCTTCTACTGTATCGCCGCACCAGCCATTAGTATTAGTAATCATGTATCTCCTACTGCATAGCCACACCTGTCATCGGTATGAGTAAGCATGTATCTGGTACTGGATGGCCACATCCGCTATCAATATGTTTCAATATTAACTTTGGGTGTATGAGCTAAGTATCAATATCACTTTTCAGTGATGTTGTAGAAGGGCATTGTTTGAATGGCGATAAAGGGGTGAAACTACCGGTACATAATGTACATGTAATACAGTGTTGAGAGACGGCGATGTCAGTACAATTGGTATAGGGGCACAGCTATGTTGTATATATATATGAATTATCGTAGAACTGCTCTGACGTCGGGACCAGGTTATATGATGCGTTGTTTGTGTCTTTATCGTTTACATGTAGGAAGCATGTTCTTGTGAAAGTTTGGCTGTACTTGATCTGGCCAGACAGCATCTGTTATTATGACAATGAATCTGTAGGAATTTTCCTGTAATTCGACTGTAGAAGTTTACACGTTATATAGCCATTTTTATCTTTATTGGAATTGTGGGCTATATACACAGTCTTGATCATCTTTTTCCTTCTTTCAATGTACTATTAGTCCGCGTATTCACACATTGTTTTATATTCTGTGATATGTCTGTGTTGTTTCATTGGCGCACGTTACTTTTGAGATCTTATTACAGTTTAGCAGCATTACCATTACTTAACGATGCAGATCTATACAATATACATAAAGACTTAGAGAAATGCATATGACTGCGCCCACGAGAAAATTGTCCTTGTGGTTATATTCTTTTTTTTTCGATTTTCTTTCCCCTTTTTTCGGATATTCAGTTTCTATAGGTCTTGACTCAATGAAACATGAAATTTCAAGATCACGCCGTAAGTTGAAATACCATTAATCCATGATTAGAAGTTAAATACAGAATAGCCATTTACGTCAAAATGACGTTATTGACACATGACGTTTTTTGAAAATCTTCCTTATGCGCAGTACGATAAAATACCATTTTATCATATTGCCATTTCACTACTGTGGTAATTGATTTTTCAATATTGATATTTTAACATGGATGTTCCTGTGGCCCAGTATTATATACATTATAATAGTTCGTAGATAATATTTATATCATTTGTTTTTATTTTTGAAGGAATCATATTGGAAAAGCATGGATAAGACCAGAAAAGTGTCATAGTCTATTAAAATATTTACAGAGGTATTTAGCTGATGACATAAATGAGTGAAACAATAGCATACACAAACTGCAGTTGGTATGGGCACCATTTATCTCACATACTACTCCTCTGTTGATGTGGGGCAGAGTTCCTCCCCTTGGTACGATGGACGAACATAGGGCATCACATTTCTCTACAGATACCGCATCTTTCCTTCGTGAGTCCTGTCGCTGGAAGAACATCTGAAAGTGCCGTTGCCAAAAAAAAAAAAAGAAAAAAAAAATAACAAAAAAACAAAAACAAAAAAAAAACAAAAACAAAAACCAAAAAAAAAAAAAAAAAAACTCCGGGAGAATTTACCCTCTTTAGACATATCCTCTCTTCCGAATTGGTGCAATCTTTCACCACGACAAACTAGGGGGTTTGCTGTCGAGACACGGAAGTGTTGATATTTCCTTATACCTCGAATGGCTTTGATCGACTGGAAGAGGACGGATTTCCAGTCCCTCCACTCCAACTTGCAATATATACTTCCTTGTTTAAATGACAGGGCCTCGTTAGATGCGTCTGTCTAATGCATTGCTTCATAAATTTTGTTTCTACAAATGCCCCATCCGAAGAAATGAGGAATATGTTACGTATCAATATTACTATGCTATGTATAAATCAAGCTTTATGTCTGATAGATAACATAGATCAAAAGGGCAACATCGTTACAAGTGAAGAGTCAGTCATGGTATTGTTCAGGTAAATTGAAATTCTCAATGCATTGATACAATCTATCTAGGTGATGGGTAGTAAATAACCTGGGATGGCACCATTGTAAAGCAACAATTAAAATAGGCTCTTCTCAAGGTTCACACATAGTTCACACCACCTTCATTTCCTCCATAAACTACTGCTCGCCCATTGAAGATAATTAGAAACATGTATATGATGGGTGAAATAAAAGGAAATTACGCATCTCTCGTATCATAGGCTGGCTTACCTTGATTTGATCTGAAATCTATGTATGTATATGGACTTGTTGTAATAAGTATATTACATTGCTTTTTAGCATTTTGTTTAGTTCTTTGTTACGTCATAATAGTGGGACCTTGTTGTACATATATTAACATTACATATGAAATATATAAATTAATGAACATTCAAAATACATGTATTATACATGTATTAATAAAACACTATTGTAACATGGCCTGCATGGTTCCTTCTTTCTCAATAAGTTATTACACACTAACACAGGTAATAGAGCTCCGCCCGCATTCTGAACATCGCTTTCTGTTTCGCCATTTTGTTTTCTTGCCTTGCACTCCGTTTCGTTCATTTCTGCCAGCTTTATAGAGGAAGTTTCTTGTGTTAAGATACACTTTTTATCTCGTTCTGCATACGTTTAGCATATCCGGTGGCTTATATACAGTATAGTTTAGACTGTAAAATTTCATAAGATTTTAACTTCATTAATCAGACCATTTTACAATAAATTGATATAAAACTAATAAACAGAAGGAAAACCAGATATAAAAACACGTATATCCTTTTAATAATGAGAAAATCATGCAGTGTACGGTAAGACATGCCAAGTGACATGAAATAAATTTTATCTGTCGTACAAATGTGTGAAACAAAATATTAAATCGTGGCCACAGTTTACTAAACCGTGCGCACAGTTTATTAAATCGTGGCCACAGTTTAGGTAAATCGTGGCCACAGTTTATTAAATCGTTCCCACAGTTTAGCTAAATCGTGGCCACAGTTTACTAAACTGTGCGCACAGTTTATTAAATTTTTCCCACAGTTTAGCTAAATTGTGGCCACAGTTTATTAAATCGTGGCCACAATTAAGGTAAATCGTGGCCACAGTTTATTAAATCGTTCCCACAGTTCATTAAATCGTGGCCACAGTTTAGCTAAATCGTGGCCACAGTTTACTAAACTGTGCGCACAGTTTATTAAATCGCGGCCACAGTTTAGCTAAATCGTTCCCACATTTTACTAAACTGGCCACGATTTAGATCTACTGTAGGGCTAGCTATTTGGCGCGCGTGGCGTCTCACGTGTGTACGGTGGCTGTAAACAAGTTTGATTCTATCGTACCCATCTACATGCCAAACGAAATGTGGTTCTGGTGTTGAATATGATCGCCTATATAAGCGCCGAGCTCTCCTAAAACAAAGTATAGATCTGTTATCAATTTTGTATCGTGTATCTACGGTATTCTTTGGGGGATATCACTTCACATGCGCATTCCTTGTGACGAGAACTTTCATTTGAGACCTTGACTTTTGACTTTGTGACCTTGACCTAGATTTTTTACCTACTTTCAGAAAACTTTAACCTTGGTCATATCTCTTAAACCGTAAGGGATAGGGCTTTGATATATACCATGACCTTGACCCTGTGACCTTGACCTTTGACGGAGTTTCAAGAAAATGGTACGGAAATTGTTGCAAACAGGGGCATTCGTGTTTCACAAACACAACTTGTTTCAATGTGTTCTATTATTGTGAACCCAGGTTACCCTGCACATTATACCATATTTGGACTAATGTGCTATATTAAGATCCCTTTATCAAGTACTACTATTCATTGAATCATGTAATTTAGAGGAATGGGGTTTGTATATATACATATAGCAATTTCTATTCAAAATAGTCGTAATCACCTGTCAGTTCAATTTAAATGGTTTAAGTTCAGGTTAACACAATATGCGCATGATATACATAGACGGGAAAATTATCTATTCTTGATCGAGTAGTCGCTAAATTGGAATTTCAAACAAGATTCGAATAAGATTGTTGAATTTAAACCGTGGCCACGATTTAATTCACTGTTGGAACGATTTAATAAACTATGGTCACAGTTTCGTAAACTGTGGTCACGATTTAGCTAAATGGTGGCCACGATTTAATAAACTGTGTGCACAGTATAGTAAACTGTGGGCACAATTTAGCTAAACTGTGGCCACGATTTAAAAAACTGTGGGAACGATTTAATAAACTGTGCTCACAGTTAAGTAAACTGTGGCCACGATTTAGCTAAACTGTGGGAATGATTTACCAAACTGTGGCCACGATTTAACTTTTTTTCACATATGTCCGCTTACAGCCACCGTAAATGTGCGTTGTATAAACCAAGTTGTATAATTGATCGTTGTGTCGGCAAACAAGTACTGATATGGGCGGCCGCATTTTCCATTTTGGGATCGCTTTAATCTCTCCCTTGAGACGAAAGGTCTTGTATGACCCAACGCGACTTTCAAATATACAATGGATTCACTTGATCTGGAAGATCAATAATGTCAGCACATGTACCTTGGCTTGTCACCCCACCAGATTCATCACGTGGATCATCCTAAAGGACTAATTGATAGATTTACACCACTGTATGACGTTCTTCACTGTTTTCAGAATATACACGAGAACAATTCATCAGATTTATCACATGTTTTGTCTATATATTGTTTTACGTCATGCTGAACTAAGCAAATCAGACACCTGTCTGTTACGCAGAACCCCAAACTTATGCAACGATCCCACTTGAAGCAGTAAGGGATTTTCACGTTCCATGGCACCGGGTGCTAATATTGATTTTTACTCATCCGAAACACACATGACATTGGCGAGTTGTTGGTCGTGTCCGACCCTGGGTCCGGTGCCAAGCACGCTACCGACCGGACTATGTCAACTGCAACCGACCATAGCTCACTCATCTTCGCTGGCCAAGGCCTCGACTTGTCTAGCGAAGATTTAGCTGACGAGACTGGGCAACTGATCACAGTATACGGGACGTGGAAACTGATCATAGCTCATGAGACGAGGAAATTGATCATAGCTCATGAGACAAGGAAACTGACCATAGTTCACGGTACGAGGCCACGAATCATAGCTCACGGGACGGGGCAACCAATCATAGTTCACAGGGCGGGGAAACTGATCATAGCTCATGAGACAAGGAAATTGATCGTAGCTCACGAGACAAGGAAACTGACCATAGCTCACGGGACCACCGATCATAGCTCACGGGACGGGGCAACCAATCATAGTACACAGGACGGGGAAACGGATCATAGCTCACGGAACAGGGAAACTGATCATAGTACGCAGGACGGTCAGGAAATTGACCAAAGCTCACTAGACGAGGAAACTGACCATAGCTCACGAGACGAGAAAACTGATTAAAGTACTCAGGATGGGGGCAACTGATCACAACTCACGGAACGAGGCAACTGATCATAGCTCACGAGACAGGGAAACTGACAATGGTTCATTGGACGGGGTATCATGATAGTAGTACACAAGACAGGGGAACTGATCATGGCTCACGGGACGGGGCAACTGATCATAGCTCACGAGACAGGGCAGCTGATCATAATTCACGAGTCAGAGCAGCTGATCATAGCTCACGAGACAGGGCAACTGATCATAGCTCACGAGACAGGGCAGCTGATCATAGTGTCATGTTCTAATTTTTGTTTTTACCACCCCAATTATTACGTAAATTCAAAAATTAGAACATGACAATAGTACGCAAGATGGGGAAACTGACCATAGTTCACAGGACGGGGAAACTGACCATAGCTCACGAGACGAGAAAAGTTATTATAGTACATAGGATAGGGGCAACTGACCATAGTTCATGGGACGGGGCAACTGATCATAGTACACAACGTGGGAACACTGATCATAGCTCACGAGATGGGGTAGCTGCTCATATCTCATAAGACGGGGCAACTAACCATAACTCATGGGATGGGGCAACTGATCGTAGCTCACGGGACGGGGCTACCCCCCCCCAAATGCGTTTTACACTAAACTCTTTGGACAAAGTCAAATGAATAAAGCTGAACAAACCAAAATGTATGTCATTCCTTTTAAATTGTTTGTAAATTGTGCAATTCATTTCAGAAACTGTAACAGTTAGCCAAACCACAAATTAGTCTATTTGTAATCCTAGATCGAACAAATTGCAGTACTAAATGATACTCGAACTGTCAGACATTGCATACATTCAAAAGTAGTCCATGTCTTTGCACACTGTACAGTATATATACAAGTCTGATTTGAAAGATTATATTTTAGTATTATGTACAGTAAAACAAAATAGGTAGCCAATAATTCGAACGCTTTCACACCAAAAGATGCTGAACACGACAGGAAGGGTACGTGGTAGTAATAGACATGCATGGAGTTACAATAAGGAAGGAGATAAGATATTGGTATTCCGAAGTATGGATGGAAGGTAGTGGCATACCAAACTCAACTGAAGATTCTATTGACTGTCCGCACCTCATATATTCGAGCAAGTTAACAAATCGATAGAGACCGTGATGCGCAATGTTGTTGGTTTTTTTCGGCTCTTTTTGTTTGTTGTTGTGTTTGTTCTGTTTTGTTTTGTTTGATTGTTCGTTTGTTTGTTTTTAAATCACAGATAGCTGACATTTATCAAATGAAAAAAAACCCCAACAAAATCCCTATACAAAATCCCAAGGTGTGAATGTAGTCTGTTGCAAAAACCACAGACCTAGACTACTTTCAAAAGTAGTCTATGTCTCTGGTAAAAAACACTCTTTTGTTGGTTTTACACTGGTTCTGGTAAAGCTACATTCACGCCTTTGATAAAATCCGTGTCTTTTACACTAGCTGGAACAGCAAACGAGAAGGTACCATTCGGAAAATTCTCGCAGTTTTTTTTATTCCATTAGGAAAAGGTTGAGGATGTCCGAATGGAGAAGGTACCTTCCATGATATAAGGGGCCTTCACTTTTACTTTCACTTTTAGATTTTGGCCGACGTGACGAGTGACGGCAAAACCTAAGGCTAAAATTGTTGGGTGGTTAGTCATTAACAATTAACTGGAATAATCTTGCCTCACTAATTATGGCTGAAAGTAGATTTGATATCGTGGTGTTTGGAGCTTCAGGTTTTACGGGACAATTTGTAGTCGAGGAAGTAGCGCGTATCGCGGAGGAGGAACAAGGTTTAACATGGGCGGTTGCTGGAAGGTCTATGGAAAAGCTGCAGAAGGTGTTGTCTCAAGCCTCCAAAGCTACAGGTAACAGACTTTATTAGTAATTTTGCATCGGATTACCATTGCATACGATCGTTTTCTTCATTTTGCATCGTAGTATATCGAGAAACAAATACATTGTAGTGTTGCTTAAATTGCTCTGTTGCACTCTCAGACTGAGTGTTTTAAAGCGTTTTAAAATTGAACTGATATCCTGTATTAAATCAGTAATATGCTTATTCTTATCAAAGACAATTGTACAAAAGCAACGGTGTAAAGAAGCAGAATTCATAGCACTCAAAGTTGAAAATACAAAGTTCACCTACTGGTATCCTGACTTAGGCAAGTCCAGTTTTCCAACATTTGATATGCATGTCTCAAGAAATATCTATACATTTATTCTCTTAACACTTTTTGTCAGCTAAAGTACAATTTGTATTTTAAATGACTATAGTTTGCATGGTACCTTTCACACAGACATAATATCTTGCTATCATTGTAGACTATTTTCGTTACTGTGTGTCAAAATGATACAGGTTGGCATATATAACCAGATATTTATAATGAATTATTTTCAAAGCTGCAATGTAGTAAAACAAGTATCTAATGTTTTTGTTTCAATCAAGTTATAAAATGATATTTTCAAATCAGCATGAAGCAATATTTTTTTCTAGAGTACAAACTAAAGCATGTCAACTTTGTAAATTTATGACATACTGTTTACATGTGTTATTCATTGCAAGCTTGCACATGCCCATACCATTCAAACCAAAAGCAGGCTACAATGGCAACAAGATGTTTGGACAGTGTGAAAGGCACTGTGTGAACTTTAGTGTTTTGAAGTGCAAGATGGACTTTAGCTGACAAAAGGTGATTAGATGATAAAAGTACAGATATTTCTTGGGCATGTAGACCAAAATGTTGGAAATTTCAATTACCTTACAGTGTTTTTTTTTTCTTCAAATAAGGTCTGTTATAAGGACCCTTCCCATTTGAAATTTCATTGATTTTTACCAAAATTTGTCTAAATTTTTCAAAAATATTGATCTTTTAGCATTATGCAAATGGGAAAAAAAAATCCCAGATGAAAAGTACAGCTAGGTACTTTAAAAAAAAAAAAAAAGACACTGCCTAAGTCTAGAACGGTAGGTAAACATCGCATTTGTTATTTAGGTGCTTTGAATTCTCTTACTTTTGTTTGTGGAGTTATTCAGTTACATGTATGATGGTTGGTTGGTTGGTTAATTGGTGTTTTACGTAGCTTTCAACAATATTTCAGTTATATCGCGACATGGAAGCAGAAGGTTACCAACCTCTTAAACATAGTGGCGCAACCCGGGAATCGAACCCGGATCGTTGGCGCCGCAAGCCAAGCGCTTAACCACTACACCAAGCCTGCCCCACATGTATGATGAGAACATGTATATTAATGATGCAGTACATATGTAAATACATGATATCAGCAGTCTGTAAACTGTTTATCATCATTAAGCATGGATCCAGTCGTTTTTGAAAAGGGTCTTACATTAGGTGGTACAATTTCGTCATGAAAGAAGGGTTTCCTGTACCCTTTGATGATAGAAAAATGTAAAGAAAAAGAGATTGCATCATAAATGGCCTTAGATGCAAATTCTGCTTCGAAAGGGGATGTAATTCTAATCACTAGAAACCCCAGCGCCATGATGATTATGATCTCATCATCAGTGGTGTAAAATGTAAAATTTGCCGACCAAAGGAGATGTCCTCCAGCTCGAGAATACCCTGTTCGATCTGACATGATGATTATGATCCTGTCATCAGTGGCTTAAAATATAAAATCTGCTGACTAAAGGAGATATCTCCTACTCCTAGAAATTCCTTTGGGATCTTTGCAAGATGATAATAAAAAATAAAATCTGCTGACTAAAGGAGATATCTCCTACTCCTAGAAATCCCTTTGGATCTGTGCAGGATGATAATAAAATATAAAATCTGCTGACTAAAGGAGATATCTCCCACTCCTAGAAATCCCTTTGGGATCTGTGCAAGATGATAGTGATTAGGTTACTTAGTCAAGATTTTAAAGTTGTATACCCTACAATTCGGAATAATTTCAAAAATTAGGGCATGTAAAACAAAAACTGTATTTTTCTCGTATGGCTGAAGTTATTAACTTTGTCTTAATAACATTTTTGTTGCTTTAAACCCTCAGAGATATCAAAATAAAAAGAAAATACTTCGTAAATAAAGTGGGTATTCCATAAATACAACCATATTCTGATTTCGCGCATGCGCAGTTTTATCAAATCAAATACGATGAAGCGAGACTCCAAAAGAAAACGATTTCAGTAAATACTAACTTTAGCAGACTTGAATGCAGATTTTTAAAGTTACTCGTCAAGTTTATTTACCTCGCCATCCATCAGTGTCAATAATGCGACGGCTTCCGAATTAGATCACGTGATAAGTTGGTAGTAAACATTCTGTTTACAAACATCGCATTTTAGACAGCTTATATTTCACTTAATACGACGAATTTGATCACAACATTTGCAAGGGTCCTTTTTTAATATGTTTTAGGCTTATATATATAATCAAAACAATTTAGAATAAATTAACCTATAATATGCTCTGTACTAGCGAACATAGGGTATACAGCTTTAAAGTGGAAAATAAGAAAATCGTCACAATTATGCACTAATGAAAGAGTTACTGTGTGTGCTATCATGATTATACCTCTTTAAATTTACCTGATACATTTTAGGTAATTCAACTGTTAAAGCAATCCATGCTTAATTTTATAAAACTGAACATTCTTTACTAATAGCATTTGTTGCAAAGTTGGTGTTTTCCATAAAATTGGGAGAGGTTTATTCATGTTCTTTATTAAGTATTACTTGGAAGTATCAAAATTGATCTTAAGTTTTATTTGGTTTATCAATTTATTTACATGTGTTTGTTTAATAATTTTTTTTAACATTTTGATAATAGCAAATACTCTTTGTCATACATACCGGTATAACATTAGAGTATTAAAAAAAAGAATCTAGTATTCAGTGATATCTATTTTATTTTTATTTCACATATAGGGAAAGAGCTAGAGGGCATAGATATTTTGATAGCTGATACCGGCAATTATGAAAGCCTTTTGGAGATGGCCAAGAGAGCCAAAGTGGTCTTAAACTGTGTAGGACCTGTAAGTGTCATCTGAAAGGTGTACGAAATACTTCATTAACTTTTACACTTTACATATAGGCCCTGGAAAGAAACATTTTGATTTACCATTTTACCATGACACAGTTTTTTAATCTTTATGTAATATTTTGATCGTTATCACTTTCAACTGTAGCCCACTATTTAGATGGGTCTCGAGACTAATAACATAATACTTGATTGATATACAGTTTAATTTCAGTAACTTGGACCTTGATTTGACTTTGTTTTTTGAAAAGGATTATTGTTTATGAAAGGTTACATTTCATTGTGTAATTTAATTGGTTCAGTCTTTCAATATCATTGATTCATTGATTTGTAATTGTTTTATGTATTGTCCCCTTAACAGTATAGGTTTTATGGTGAAGCTGTAGTCAAGGCATGCATTGAAGGGGGAGCCAGTCATCTGGACATCAGTGGTGAACCACAGGTAAGGAGTATATATAGTGCTATGACCAAGGTGTCATTCTTGGATAATGATTGGTACACCTTGATGCACATTTTGAATTTCTGATAAAATGTTTAATCACTAATGTGGGAGAATTTGCTGTAATGTCCAGATATTTTGATAGAGCACTCAAAAGTAAGTTTAACTGTTTCTTTACATAATCAATATCAGAGATAACAAGCATTCTGAAAGTATTGCTTAGGCAATACTAAGTCCTCAACCGGCAAATGGAAAACTAAGACCCCCAAAACACACACACACAACATACTGTCTTTCAGGCTGCCAGCAAGTTAAGTATTTGATCACAACCTTTAAAGAAATTTTCTAATTCCAAGGGTTGTAATTCCGTCAAAAATCAGTGGACCGTAACGAAACTCGAACTTGATCTGTAACTCATGGTAGTATACTCACACTCCAAAAATTGGATGAATATCTACAAGCGTTTAGAAAAAAGGTCTGGAAAACTGCCATTTTAAAGAAATTTTCTAATTCCAAGGGTTGTAATTCCGTCAAAAATCAGTGGACCGTAATGAAACTCGAACTTGATCTGTAACTCATGGTGGTATACTCACACACCAAAAATTGGATGAATATCTACAAGCGTTTAGAAAAAAAGTCCGGAAAACGTGAGTGTGACTGACGGACTGACGGACGGAGTGCAAACCTATAGTCCCCTTCGGCGATGGTGGTAGGGGACTAATAAATGATATAATACAAACACGAGTAAAGACGCAAGTTCTAAAGAGTCCCAAATAAAGATAGAATCA
Organism: Pteria penguin; assembly: GCA_035048485.1. Taxonomy (NCBI): domain Eukaryota; kingdom Metazoa; phylum Mollusca; class Bivalvia; order Pterioida; family Pteriidae; genus Pteria; species Pteria penguin. The sequence continues at coordinate 23,338,718 of CM068587.1, read as the reverse complement.
GGTATGACACAAGTGTAATGTTGTTTTGGGACTGAGTGTGTGACTGTGAGATTTCTTACATGTTCCTATATGTTACCCTCCTGCCCAAAACTCTTTATGTATTCTTAACTATCTTGAACTAATGTAAAAGAAATAAAGTATTTATATCAGAGACATATATACACATATGTGTATATATGTTTCTGTTTATATCAAACAATCTAAGTGCATATTGTCATTTTGTTAATCCCTTGATTTATTTTTCCTGTCTGCTTGAGGGCATTAACTCGAAGAGAGTGAGTGTGCACAACAATAGATTCATACCTATTAGGTTTCAGGTAGTACCGAAGAGAGTGTGTACAACAATAGATTAATACCTATTAGGTTTCAGGTTGTACCAGTAATATCACTAACATGATAAAACAATTCCCTATGATACCTCCTTAGTATAAATAATTAGTGTCAGGTATGCATTTAGGTATTAAGTTAACTTACTATGTCTAGAAACGAAATAAGTTATAAAACGTAGATTTTTATTTGAATTCAGTGAATGAAAATAAGCCGAGATGACAATGAGATATATATGTAAATTTGAAAATAATAAAGTTCTTTAATCAAGTGGAAGGGATCACCATGTAATTCATTTCACTGGTGATATTGCAATCCAGGTCCTTAGTGGCACAGTAATGTAAAGCATCAAGTTGCAGATTATGTAGTCCTTCACTGCTGTCAGATTTGGATTTGACCTACAGTGTTGGCAACTATGAAGGTCTGCCAGTATACCTGTCATCCTCCACCATAATCATACAGGTGTACTGATCTTAGTGTGGAAGGAACAAAAGTTATTAACGTGAACTGCTAGTTAGATCTATGGTGTAATTGGCATAAAAGGGCCTTTAAAATTTATGGTGCATTTAATGTTGCACTACAGGTAAAATGTAATACAGTGTGTATGTAGTGCAATTAGTGTTAAAGTGCAGGTAAAATATTTGTGTTGGTGGTGAACCATGAATTTTTAAAGTAATCAGGGTTAATGACAAGTAAATTACCTACATGTAATGAAATTAGTGCTGAACCATGCTTTACATGCAGTTTAATCAATTTATGCAATTATTAAGAAATTCAGCTTTAATTTTACACAATTTACAAGATACATTTAATATTGAAGTCAAAACTAATGTGATTTTAAAATGAATAGTACATGGAAAAGATGCAACTGATGTATCATGGAAAGGCAAAGGAATCTAAAGTGTATGTCGTCAGTGCTTGCGGTTTTGACAGCATTCCTGCCGAGTTTGGAATACTTCATGCCATAGAAAAGTTTAAAGGTGAGGTATAAATAATAAGAGATGTAATTTATTGCCTATTTGTCTTTCTCTTGATTCCTTTGTATTCATCTATTCATTCTTCTAACACTAGTTTTCAACTAGTATTTACTTCATTTTTGAAGTAAGTAACATGTAGATGAAGTCCTTACGATTTGTCAATATCATACTCAGATTTCTACACTTTAAAACACTGTGACAAAACAGGAACTAAAAAAAAATTGAAAAAAGAAAAAGAAAGCCCTACTTACTGACTAACTTTTACAGGGGCATATAGTTGCAAATAGCAACTTATTCGATTAGTCTGAAAGAAGCCTCCAAATACAGTAAATTAAAAATATGTTTTTACAAAGTTGAAACAATTTTGCTACATTTTTATCACAATAAATAATTTGGTTAAAAGAAATATTAGTTAGTGATTGACAAAGCCTTTCCTGATTATAGAGATAGAGAATTTAAAGTTTGCAGCTTATATACAGGGTTTGAAAATTAATTACAGGAGAGGTCAATTCAGTGGAGAATTTTATGGAATTCCACACAGGACCTGAGGTAATTATGATGCATAGCTATAGGTTATTAAAGCCAGCTGTTAGGTAATAATAAATAAGGACTTTAGGTGATTATAAAGCAGGGTCTGAATTATTTAAAAGCAAAGATTTAAGTATGTATATGCCTGTAGTTTGATGGGACGTATTATGTTACAGGAATGTCTGTCCATCCTTTCATATATCCATCCATAACACTTTTTCAGTAGCATAGTTTCTACATGCGTTGTTGGTACTTAACTTGGTAGAAATGGTCATCAGGGGAAGGCAATATGTCATGTCTTGTCCAAGCCATATCTTTTTTTCTGTGTGCATGGATTTGAATAATAATTCAAAGAAATGTTGCTTAGGACCCAAGGATATGTCATGACCTTAAACCAAGTTCATACTTGCAAGATCAAGGTCACAGGGTATATGATGGGTAAATCTTTGACTGGGCCATAACTTTTTACCCATTGCATGAATTTGAATAATTTTTCACAGAATTATTGTTTAGAACCCAAGGGTGTGTCATGATCATAAACCAAGGTCATATCTGCAAAATCAAGGTCACAATATATACATGTATATGATGGGTAAATATTTATCTGGGCCCTAACTTTTTACCTCTTGAATGAATTTGAATATTTCACAGAATCATTGCAAAGGACCCAAGGGTGTGTCGTGCCATTGAAATAAGGTCATATCTGCAGGTCAAGATCACAGTGCATGTAATGGGTAAATCTGCCTGGGTCTGAACTTCTCACCTCTTTCATGGATTTAAATAATATTTCACAGAATTGTTGCCCAGGACCCAAGGGTGTGTTATGACCTGAACCAAGTTCATATCTGCAAGTTCAAGGTCACAATGCATGTGATGAGTGAATTTTTGCCAAGGCCATATATTTATACCCATTGCATAAATTTAAATAATATTTCATAGAATTGTTGCCCAGGATCCAAGATAATGTCATAACATTGAACAAAGGTCATATTTGCAAGATCAAGGTCACAGTGCTTATATTTCCTGCTTCAATTTGAATGACAGGTGTACTTTGCAACGTTAGGCATTGCTCTTGTTATAATGCATATCCTGAAGCAGACCTTATGATAATTATAAGAATAGGCCTGTGGTAATTATACAGAAGGCATCGGTTGATGATAAAGCAGAACGCATTAATTATAAAACAGGACCGAATGTTATAAAGGTAATTAAATATAATATAAAGTACACACTGATGTAGTTGTTCATTATAAAGCAGGAATTGAGGTAATTGTGAAGCAGACATGTTGCAATTATAAACATTGGCTCGTGATAATGATATTAATTAATTGATTGCTGTTTTATGTCACTCCACGATTATTTCACGTATATGGTGACGGCACCTGCCTGCGTTGCATAGAAATTTCTACCTATGCAACGGGCCCTCCCAAGGGGTGAGGGACATTTAACGCGCCACACCTACAGTGACATAGGACCTCTTTATTTAACTGTTTGATCCAAAAGACAGAAAAACAGTGTACCCACAGCAGGAGTTGAACCTGGGAATTCTTGGTCATGAGCTGAGCACCTCATCCACTCAGCCATGCTGACTTCCATGATAATTATAAAGCAAGACCTGACTGTTTAAAAGAGCTGTCAAAGGTACTTATAAAAAGTCCCCACAGGTTAATTAATTGTGAAACATACTTCTTATACCAGTAGTTATAAAGCAGAGCCTGATTTATTGGTGAAGCAGATACTGAAGTCATTATAAGATGTACTTAAACAAAATGTATAATTTTTTGCTGAATGACAATTTTCTTTTACTTACGTTTTGTTGTTACCATGTCAGTATTTTGGCCTTAGTCAAGTTTAGGGGACCGGGGATATAAAACCTAAAAATAAAGATTTATGGGCCGGGGTTTTTGTATGTGTGTCGAGATGTGTGTTCTGTAGGTTCTGATGTTTTGTTTTTTAATTACATTCCGAGAATTGACTACTTTTCGAAGAAATTTGTAGGCCCTTAAGGACCAAGTTTCCTCTGTTGGAGTTGCAAGTGATTACAATTTGCAGTCATTGCAATACTTGCCTTTCTTCACTAGTTCTTGCTCCATACAACCACGTTATCTATAAACATTTTTCTTCATGGAACCGAATAATTGTACAGCATCCATTCTTGGAGATCGAATTGAAGTGAAATAACGTTAGAAAGGATGTCTTGGAACATGGTCACGTGCTTTTACGTCACGAAAAATGTCATTATGACGGCAAAATACATTGTAACGTTGAGAAAACCAGCCTGTTTTCCTAATATACGTCACTTATTCTCGCACATGCCTGGACGTAAAAAACCAAAATGGCGGACAGTTCGTCTATCGTTATTACGTTTTAACTGCAATTTTCCCTATCTCTTCTAATCCCAACTTCTTTGACATCGGCGTGCGGCGCAAAACACTCAAATATATTGCTAGCGAATAAGGTACAGTAAATTGTCTTTGATATGTACGATATTTTAGACTATTGCACCGGTCCCCTAAATTTAACTAAGGCCAGTATATTTAACTCCTTTCGATGCACAATGCTTTTTAGTTTGATGTTTTATTTTAGGGAGCAGCTATTAATTCTGGGACATTGGAATCAGCTGTATATGGATTTCACCATGCTGGAGAGTTAAAAAGTTTAAGAAAATCACTTTTCCCTGAGCCTCTGCCACCATTCAAATACAAGATACAGAAGCGGTAGGGAGCTTTCTTTCCTTGATGAATCATGCATGAACAGTTTTAAGTATGTAAATGAAGAAGAACAGTTAATGAATATCAGTTATTTATCTTTGAAAAAAAGATGCTCACATGCTAATCTGACTTTGTTTTCTTCTTGGGAATGTCTTGATAGTATGTAACTTTTGTTTCATACCTCAAATATATGTATGACACAATTGATTTCAGTATCTCATTTCATTTTTGTCAGATTGAGAAAACATAACCTTAGTTGTATGCTAATTCTGGGAAGTTTCATGAATTCATTCTATTATATTCATTTGTTTTATTCTTGTTGTATGCCACTCAAAGATTATACACATGTATGGCGATGACATCTGTCTGATACAATACACCTGTGCAACCTTTGCAACGGACCTCGAACTCTGAGGGATCTTTTACATGCCACATCTACCATGACATGGGACCTGTATTTTTACTGTATTATCCGAAAGACAGGGCACTATCAAGCCACCAGTGGATCTCGAACCCAGGTCCTCTGGCCAAGAGCCCAGCATCTAATGGATTGAGCTACTCACTCCCTTGAAATTGTTTTACATCTCTTATTTTCATTCCTAAGATTTGTCTTACTTAAAATGATTAAAAGGAAATTCTTAATGTATATCATGATGAAAAGCCTTTGTTACACAGTGACCATATGTAGAGCTTCAGACTTGACAGTCTTTGTTACATATTACATTTACTATTAATACATATACATCCATACTTTTCTGTCACAGACCAGCGTTTTTTAAGAGTGAAATTGTAAACAAGTGGAGTGCAGGATTCTTGGGCAGTGATAAGTCAGTGGTGTATCGAACCCAGAGATATAATCATGAGGAAGGGAAGGTCAAACCTGTAAGTTTCAAACTGTTGAATATATGTAATTGTAACCCCTCATAAGATTTTTAAAAGCTTCATCAAGTTTTTCAATGTAACATAAACAATTCTCAAATGCTGCATCTCCTTTACTTTTTATAAGGTTACAGTTTCCACTTTATATCGATCAATATTTCCCCTTGATATTGTGTATTATCAGCATTTTCAAATTTTTTTATTTCTTTGATTGAGTTAAGCATTGAAATAAAGAGAGATGGAAAATTTTAGATACATGTATATTCATTTATTTTATATATATATATTGCCATGTTATTTGGACTTTGAGTTGTGGAAGTCAGAATGGTATCTCAGTTTTGTACTTACTCTTAAGCAATGATGTATGTAACACAATTTTCGATTGAATATATTGGTGGATTTTTATTTTAACCGAACCAATGTAGCTGAGTAAATTATAATCACTTAGTCGCGTTTATCAAGTATGACAGTTATGTAGAAAGATAAGGGGTTAATTATCTGCAGTTACATAGTAAGTATTTATTATTAACTCTTATCTCCTAGAATACCTATAATTCATTATGTTATAACCATTACTGGTCTGTGTAAGTCATGCATTATATAGCTATGTCTCTCAAATAGATAAAAATAGAAACAGGAATAAAATCTGGAATACATGATCATTAGATCTGATAAACTTGGCTCTTAAATTGATGTCGGGAGGGTGGCGAGCAGCAGCAGGCATCAACAATTGCTTTCTGGGATTTTAACTTCTACAACTATTTACACACATAATTTTCATGATCTAAGGATGTGTCCTGTTGATTTCGGGATCAAAAGATCAGGTCTAGGTTTTAGGTTCTTGAAAAATGAAAATGGTTTCTGGGTTATAACCATAGTTACATTCCACCTTTTTTTTTTTTAATTCCACTTATATACTGAGTAACTCTCTCTGAGTAATGGATGTGCCCTATTGATTTTGGGATCTAGAGGACAAGGTCAAAAGGCCCTGATAAGTAAATATGGTTTCCAGATTATAACTGTATCTACATTCCACCTATTGTTACGAAACCTCACACACATGCTACCTTGAGCTAAGGATGTGCCTTATTGATTTCAGGATCAAAAGGTCAATGTTATAGAGCCTTGATGAGTGAAAATGGTTTCTGGGCTATAAATGTAGTCACTTTCCACCTATTGTTATGAAACTTCATACACATACTCCCCATGAGTTATGGATGTGCACTATATATTTCAGGATCAATAGGTCAAAAGTCAAGGTCATAAGGCCATGATAAGTGAATATTGTTTCCAAACTAAAAACTTTATTTATATTCCACCTATTGTTATGACACTTCCCCATGAGCTGAGGATACGCTTTATCGATTTTGTGATCAAATGGTCAAGGTCATAGGGGAAAAGGGTATAACATCTTGGGTATGGCATATTGCATCTTTGATGCAACTTTCTTGTATATTGATATATTAGAAAAAGGGGGAAAATACCTTTATGTTATTCATATTATATATGTTCATTGTGCTGTAGACTGTCAGTGTTCTTTAGATACAAAACATGTATGTTTTTAAGAATATGCATCCCAATTACACATCTGTATATCAACCAAAAAGCAGTTGAAGCTCGTCAAGTCAGGGTTGATTGGACTTAACCAGAATTCGAGATAAACATCAGTTTTTTATATCGCTATTTTTGATCTTCCTATAAATACATGTATATGTCATTATATTTACCTTGTATACTTTGGTATTGTAAGCCAGTGGGATGCATTTATCTACTGAATAAATCTTAACAGGTATATGTCATCTTAATTGCAGATATTTACCAGGATTTGAGGATGTTGATCACATTTTATTACGAAATTAAAAGACCTATAATATGCACTAAATGAAGATGTTTAAACTAATGACATGAGAATATCTTAAAATGACAAGTGCCATTGTAATCCAATTATCTAAACATCAATCAAGGTTAAATGGCTTCACGATCAGACAATTAGTCTTTTCGATAAACCCTGCTAGGATAACTGGTTGTTTGCATTTCTTCCATCTTTATGGCTGTGTAAATCGATTTGTTTAAACATGCATAGTCATTGACTCTACAAGATAACAATTATAAAATAAATAGAAAACAGAGTTTGGGGACTGCAATATGCCTTTAACATAAGCAGAATTTCAACTTTACCGACATCATCTTCACCAAAGTAAAATCGTAGAGAACTTAAAGGAAAAAGTTCCTGACTTGAACTTGACATTGAGATAAAGGAAATTTGGACTGAATTAACAAATTTCACCTGTTACTAATATTGATTTTTATACAAGATTCATGTTGGTTAAACCCATATATCTTAAATCCTGGTAAGATGTAGTTATTGAAAATATATTTCAATACGGTTTTGTTCAATATTTATGATTTATAAGGTATCTAGGTTGATTTCCCCGTAAGTGTTAATTGTCCTTTAGCTGGGAAGCCAATCTATGATAGCCTTGTGTCCTGTCCATAGAGAGTGTGACTCTCATTTGCTAAACATAATTTAAACACAGAACAAGCTCTTGACTTATTAGCATTCATGGCTTGGAGAGGAATCTCACGCTTCCTCTTTGTAGCAATTGTACTCTAAACTTATTTCAAGTAATACAGTGCACCGTTTTTATTTCATAACCTATAAAGACATAATAATAAATGTTGACAAATTTTGGTTTCAGATTCAGTTTTCCCCCTACATGTGTCTTGGAGGAATTATGTCAGTGTTTCTCAGTATTCTGTTCGCAATAATGTTTGCCTTCATGTCCAAATTCAGCTTTACTAGGAAACTATTAATGGCGGTGAGTGTGATAATTCCTAATTATTAAACAATTCTAAGAAATGATAAACATACCTCAGATATTTTTAGGTTACCTTTGCCACAGGTTCAAGTGAATTTCTTATCAACATTCTTCTAGTGTTAGAGATTAAGCATGTTTTGTTCATCTTTTGTCTCATTCAATCTTGGTTTTTACATGTATTTGCTTATAATAAGTGTGGAAAAGGAATCCTGATTTGTTTAAAAAAAAAGACCAAGCCAATTTAGTGACAGAAATATACATGTATATATATATTTATTGTCTTAAATAATTTTGAAATGGCCTATTTTATTGAGTTTATGTTTACAGCATCCTGCAGTTTTCACTGCTGGACTGTTTCGAAAAGGAGGACCAACCAGAAAACAGGTAAGGGATGGAACAAAACAAAATATAAAGGACCACATGCATGTGATAAATCAGTATGAGTATAACGTTTTAAAGATTCACATAATTCATACTTGCTTTCTTCTAAACGATACTTATATGATGCTTGATTAGTGCAATCTTTTGTATATCAGATACAGACTGATTGATACAGAGATGCCAAAAACTTTTTCATCATGTCAGACTCGGAGTCTTTGTCAGACCGGATGAAAACTTGTCAGACCAAGTAAATACACATTGAAAAAAAATACAAATTCCATATTTCAAGGGGTTTCTAGTCCACCTGATTGCTGCTGTTGCATTACTGTTTTAAGCTGCTTTCACTATTATTTCAGTCATATCGTGGCTGCATCAAGCTGGTGCAGGTTTCAGAAATGTTTACTACAGACTTTATCCCTTATGCCGTGAGGGATTATCATCCTGTCAAACCAATTCTTTACTATAAAATGTAATTTTTTTGTTATAAAGTTTAATGCTGACAAATTCAATGATTAATTTGTAACATACAGCTTCATCTGACCAATATTTTAGCGAAAAAAAGTCAAGAATAACACCCAAATATTAAGGATCTTTTAGATGAATTTCCTGTCTTGCGGTGACCACAGAGTATTTTTGGTGATTCGTATTATCAAATTCTGAGTCATTTTGGAGCTTTCAGAATTTCTTGTTTAAAGATATACCTTAAGTACTGAAACAACCATGAAGTGATAGGTAGGTGCATTTGTCAAAATCTAGATGTGTATGGTCAAAAGGCATGCCAGGTATTTGGACCGGCACATTTATAAAGTCTCTCAGACATGAATGGATTTAGTGGGTTTTGCTGGCATGTCCGGCACTTTTCGACATCTCTGTTGATATGGTCTTAGTCAGGGGTTTTTTGGGGACATTGAGCATTTTGTCCATCTCTCTGATGGTCAATACTGTTTTCATGAATTTAGTCTTATTTAGGTGAATTGTTAGTGCTATTGAATTGTGAAAAGAACACATCTTATAAAGAAGTATGATTAATTTTTTAACTTTCAAATCGTGTTAGGGCATGGAGGTATTTAACATCTTTACATAATGGCATAACTCGGGTAAAGACTGGGATTGTCTATGTCCTGAACTATGAGCTGGATTACAACACATACTCTGCCCAGTATACTAGATATATGTGAATTGGGTTGAAATGATAATGACACTTCTAGTGGTCAATAGTTTTAGCATGAGTATACTGCACAATGAAAATTAAATTATGAATTAGTTTTTTGCAATGTACTTCTTTTAAAAGGAGTTAATCAAGACCTTTTAGAGTCTCTAGACATCTTAAGCTGTATACACATGTACATAATATTTATACTGAAAATAAGTAAAATCTTCTGGAGGGAAGTAGATATATGATAATACAACACACTCTTTCATTCAAAATCAACTTCAAATATTTCACTTGATAAAGGCCAATTTGTGAAAAATTTGGGAAAAGAGTGCCATTTATTTATTATACTAATTTACATTTGATATAATATTGGTATTGTATATTTTGGTAGATGGAAGGAACGAGTTTCAGCATGACGTTTGTTGCCAAAGGTTGGACCTCAACGGGAGATCATGACGCACCTCCAGATACTGTCAACATAACCAAAGTAGTGGGACCTGGTAGGTGTTGATATAAACACAATATATTTCCACTCACAATGTCAAACTTAATATTAGCTATATTTGTATATGTGTCTATATATATATATATATATATATATATACATATATATAGCTATATTTGTATATGTGTCTCCATATATATATATATATATATATATGTGTGTGTGTGTGTGTGTGTGTGTGTGTATGTAGAAGTTTTGCACTTTAATTAATGAATAGATTGGAGATTGGGCATTTACTTAAAATGGTTTTTGAGTATAACCAACAAAGTGGTTGTTTTCTTATTTTATATTTGTATGGTAGTCAGTTAAATCTAAGACCATTATCAAAGTCATTGTGTAGATACAAATAAACAGGAGAAAAGTTTCTTTGTTATCTTAGTTGGTAAGATAAAGAATTTCACAGCTATGAAAAGCACTGTGAGCTGAATCATGAATTAACATGACATCATACCACAATCAACCAAACCGATAAGTTTTTATATGCCCGCTTAAAATGTTTGCGTATTATGCTGTACTGCTGTCTGTCCGTCTGTCCTACATATTTCTTTTTGCAACTCCTAAACCCTTGTGGGGATTTTGATGAAACATGGTACAGTGAAAGAACAACATATGAAGATGTGCAAATTGCAAGAAGAATGCTTTCCCAAAATATTTACAGGAGTTATGGCCCTTGAACTTAGATTTTTCTGAAAATATGTTGTCTTCCCACCTTCTCCTAAACCTTTTGGTGGATTTTGATGAAACAGGTACAAAGAAATAACATTCTCTGAAGATCTCTATATTGAAAGGGGAAAGCTGTCCAATAAAATGTACAGGATTTTGACCCATGGACTTAAATTTTCTATGCAAAATACCTTGTCCTTGCAACTCTTCCTAATCCTTGTGGTGGAGTTTGATGACACTTGGCACAAAAAAATATCACATTATGAAGATGTGCATATTGAACAGGAACTTTCACATCTATTTCATATCACTATTAAAGTTAGAATGGTGGGGGTGTCAGCATCAGAAATGATAGATGCACAAAAAAGATCATTTAACTTAAAAACAATGAAAGAGGAAAACTGAACTAATTTACCAGAACCAAAGGTAATATACATTTACCACAATTAGGTTAGATATTTAGTTCTAGTTTGTATAACCCCTAGGATAATAAAGCGCGGGCATATTATGTGCTGTTCAATGGTGCACTATTTTTGAAATTTTTTTCCTCTTAATAAAATCACTTTTATTGTATAAAGCATGAATTCTGATAATTCTTTCCTTGTTTAAGAGTTTTGGTTTGTTTGCAAGTTCATGTATTCAAAGTAAACGATTTCCATAGTTATCAAAATATATTTTCAGTGTATGATCAATGTTTTTTTAGGTTTCCTTCTTGGAAACAGCCACATGTTATTTTCTGTAAAATAATAACAAGTTTCTTTGTGCTTTAGAACCAGGCTATGTGACAACACCTATTTGTTTTGTACAAGCTGCAGTTGTCTTGTTGAAGGAGAAGGACAAACTCCCTAAAGAGTGAGTAAACAGTCATGCAATCAGGCAGTTCATGAAATAAAACTGATTTGTGTTAGATAACTTGACATGAGTGATACTAAAGAATGCCAAAGGAACAAAAGAAGCCAAGGCATGCCAATGGCTATATGGGGCAAAATACTTACTATATATGTGCAAATATGTATGCAATGATACATGTATTGTTACTGTGTTCAGTCATTCTGACATTCCGTCATTCTGTCATCATTCAGTTTCTGCTCATTTTCTCTTGAGGGTTTGATGGATTAAAATAATATTGGGTATACAGTTGTATCAACGAAAGATGCAGGTCAAGTTCGAATTTTGGTGTGTTCAGGTAATTTTTGACAGAGTAATTACCCTTGAATATTAGAAAAATTTTGTAATTTTTAAATATTAATTCTCTGGCAATTATATTTCACTACCTTAGCTGCCAGGAGGGGCATCTGTGTCGCACTGACACATTCAAATTCTAGTTCATGATATAAACACCATTTTGATGCATGAATTTGAAGGGGATCTTTTTTTTGTATTATATGTAAACATATTGAGTATTCAAGCTGATCCTCCATCCAGCATGCTGAATATGTAGTATGCAAATCAACACAAATAAGTGAAGTCATGTTCCCAAGAGTAATGACAGCCAAAGATCTATGCCAATCGCATAAAAAATAATGCAAAGTAAAGATCTTGTTTTGCTTGTAAATATCCTATTATTTCAGAATTATTTTGTTATCACCATTCAATGCACATATACTAAATATAGTAGGTTATAGGTCAATAGATTAATCCGTGTTGCCCTTAGCAAGCCTTGACATAACATTGATGTATTTGACTCCCTTGGCATTCTTTAGTATGACCAACTGGATACATCTTGAATAAGAATAAGTACATGTATATATGAATGAAAAAACAGAGAGAAATGGCAATTCCTTCCTCTAAAATGTACTTTTATTTACCTTTACATAAGCATTTACATGCATATTGAATGTACAAGTACTTTAAGTACTTTTTGAGTATGTAGGTGAAATAAGCTTTTTGTCTAAGTTTTACATGCAATGGTTAGGAAAAGTGCAATTTCACTTAGAAACGAACTTTGAAATACAATGATCTAACGTTAGAACATTTTGTGGATTTGTAGTGGAGGAGTCTTCACTCCAGGGGCAGCTTTCCAGGATACCAGCTTAATCAGACGTCTGAACGATCATAACCTGCTCTTCAAAGAAGTTCAGTAAAAGGATGGAAACAATTGCCTTGTATTTGTATGGATGTATATAGAACTTTAGCTTTTATTTCAAGATTTTGGTTAATCACATTGTAAAATGAAAAGCACCTTCCTCTTCTCTGTGATAAGACACTTCTGTGATATAAGTACAAAAAACGATATTTGGTATAAACAAGTTTATTTTTGGCACTTTTGAAAACAATATTCTTGCATTTTTATATTTTAACTTATACTGTATTCACCAAAGAAAATTGTAGGTATAGTTTTAATAAGATTCAATGTTATATGTTGTGTAAAGCCTTGTTTTAGGATTGTTTAAGCAATTGTTTCAAACACTACTTAGAGCTTGAGTACATGCTTGTACAGTTTAATATATATACATTTTACTTTTATTCACATTTTAAGATTGTGCTTAATTCATAAGAAAAGTTTTAACTCTCTTTCTTTTATTAAAATTAGAAAATCTCAATGGAGACTTCGTGAATAATAAGCACTGCTTTGGAACAGGATTAATATGTAACTGATTGTGGATCTTGCTGTGTACCAATTCTGATATGTTGGTAGGTCTGTCAGTATACAAGAAAGACTTGCCATCTTTGGATCTATTACTGGTTCAGTGTTAGAAGGTCTGCTAGTATATCATGCACTGCTGCCTGTGGTATCTTCCTATTCTGATTTCTGGCTTCCAACATTTAAAAATCGTATCCATTAACAAAAATAGTGTAAAAGTCTTTACACTCTCTTTGTTATACAGTTGTCTTTAGAGTTCTGCTCTACCATTGGAGTACATAATGTTAAGATACAAATATATTTTATGCGAATATGAAAGGCACATCAAGTCAGATTAGATACTTCAGTATTTCAAATGTTCGTGCCTTATAGAGTGCCCTTATAAAACTGATCTTTGAATGACTTCGTACAATATTTGTATAATACTCACTTGAGAAAACTTAGACTTTATGACCCATGTCCATAGAAATGAAAATAAAAATAACATTGTGGGTTAAATTGTTAATGATAATTACAAGTTTATCTTTGTGGTAAAAAATACTTGGAACAAATTTTAAAGTTTTGAAAATTACTCAGATTAAATCAAAATATTTTAAATCAAGCATATCCAAAGTGTTTTATAGATGTTTTATTCTGTTTGTATACTTGTACATATTGTTAAATGTCAGTCTAATTAATATTCAAAATTTTTCTTCTCTCTTGAATTTTCTTCACTGGAAAATTACCTGACAGTAATCTGTTGAATTCATATTGCTGAACGTTAGAATCTATCCAATCCGACCTATGGTTATGCTATCACAACAGTTTTATATGAAGTCTAAACGGATAGATTCAAAAGATCATAATGCAGGAATTCAAATGGAGTATTATCAGATCTTTTTCCAACATAAGGGAATCAGGGTGAGAAGATCTGATTTTAGTTAGATTGGATTGAAAATATGTAAAATTTGATTTTGCATCATTTTTGCATCATGGTAAATGATGCTGCTTTTACTAACTTCAACGTTTTATAAATTCTTCTTTATTTTGATTTATTGGAACATTCTTGTATTTCACAATTTAGAAGTTGAATGATCCTTGTTTATATATTCATCTGTCAGACGTCCATGTCAAGAATATGGTAGGTAGATTCTGAGTGTGCAATGTGCAATTTGTTTGTAGTACATTATAATGAAGCACGTAAGTGCATCTATAAATATATATATAAATACATAAATGTATTTTTAAATTCCTATCAAAATTGTGCATTCCTGTTGCATATGTGTACAAATTGATTCATTCAAAGACCATTAAAAGTTATGTTTAGTGTTTTCTGAAATTATTTGAAAAGAAGAAATTAAGAAACTGTTGAAAAAATTCATTATTTGAAGGGGAAATACATGTATTTATGATGTAGATGGGTTATTCCTTAGTTTGGGCTATTCCATAGTGTTACAAATAGTAATAGAGATATGGCACTAAAAATTGGATATGGACTAAAGTATTACCTAAAGTTGTAATTGGGTCATCATCCACTATTGTGTTCAAATGTGGAGGTATTATGTTTGATCTGAACATTGGGTTGAATACATGTACAATATTAAGTAATTTGGGGGATGGGGTGCTTAATGAAGACATACATTTTCTTTTTCTGGTACATTAGATTGTGTAGTGATATTTTATAGGTCTTTTGGTTTTGCTATTTTCAAAATTATTCAACTTATGATGACAGCATTAGCCTGTGTAGATAATTGGCCTGCTGCTGACCACCCCCTGATGGACAGCAAGGGAGCTAAAATAAGCTACCGGTATTATAATGTGTCCATATTATATAATATTGTTTCCATGATAGATGATACTGTAGAGTCATCTTGCCATTGGAAACTGTAGTTTTCGAAATAAATGTTTATAAATTAGAGATTATGAAGATTGATAATGTAATTGAAAGGATTTCATAAAAAAAATTTTGATTTTTATGTTCAGTAACATGTAGAACATGCATGTACATGTATATATGTGTAATGTATTGCTTACAATGGTACAATTATATTTTTTATATCAATATAAAATTGTGAAATATTTGTAATAACATTTAATGATTGAAGTATGGAAGATTGTTTAAAACATTGAACATTTAATTAAAAGTTCAAAAATATTTTGACCAAAATCCTCTGTGACATTATTATTAACTATGCTGACCAAGTGGTAAATTCAGACGTCCTTTTACTATTATGTAGTGTGTTTTATTGAAGAAACCATATGTTTTTTTTTGTTTTATCATAATATAAATGTTGCATAGCATTAAATGCTTAGTCTTATTTCTTTGACTTTGTTATAATATGTCTGTGTATAATTCGTGAATGTTTTATGTAGTGTCTGTTATAAAGTCATTGAGATGTCTTGGAGCTTGAGACATAGTTGTATCACTAGAGCTAAACTATTGGCCTACCAAGGGTTCTGCATTCCTCTTATATTTTAACTCTTTGAGAATGTCCACTAACATATAACTTTCAGATTACTTGAAACATTCCTATCTATCTCTGTTGGGAGGTACCTGTATTAATTCAAGATAAATGCCAACATCCACTCCCTTAAACTTCAGTCTGTAGGTACAAGCAAAGGATGAAGGGTGTGAAATACATGTAAATGGTTTATCTGTTATTATTTCTTTGATTCTTTGCTGTTTAAATCCCTTGAAGCTATACCCCTTAAGCTTCAGTCTGTAGGTACAAGCAGAGGATGAAGGGGTGTGTAATACATGTAAATGGTTTATCTATTATTAGTTCTTTGATTCTTTGCTTTTTAAATGGCATAGCTGCCCCTTGAGATATAAGGAGGCATAACCTGGATGAAATTATATACATGTATTTATAGAATATTAAAGGAATAATTAGACAACTATATACATGTACATGACGATGTACCATAATTTAGAATCTGGTAGTAATAGATATGCAAGCTTCCATATTCATGTAATAGGGTGCAAAATTTATTTCAAGATGCTTTTGAAAGTGAGTTCACAAACATACATGCTCTCCCCCCATACACCCACCCACTTTGAAACCAGTTTAACCTTTGTCCATCCTGACTTGGGATTTTCCAGATGATAGTTGTCAAGCGTAAGCATTGCTAATAGGGACAAAAATATTTGACTATATAGGGTGAAAAACCTTCAATTAGAAGTAGAACATTTCATGGTAAAAGTCACGGTGCTCTACAGTGAAACGTATTCCCACCGCTTCTTGGCTTAGTCAACACAAACATGAATAAAGCAGACGGTTACGTTGTACATGTATCTGACAATTGCATTTTCTCGGAGACATAGATACAGTACTTTCATGATTTTCTTGTCAATATTTTGTCTTGAAATCGGTGTATATATGTCTCTGCTTGAAATCCACAGCATATTACCTAGAACTAGTAGAGGCCATTGATTCCATTACTTTAGAGCAGGGGCTTTTTTTTTTTCAAAATTCGCCCTTTTAATTTGCCCTGCTTTAATCTCACTCGATCACCATGATAACTATACAAGCCTAGAGCAAAATAGTGGACTACTCCACACCCGCTGTAAATATTTGTGATTCATAGCTTTGGTCCTCAATTTTATTCGGAACACCATCGCCATTTTTTTACAAAAATATTTGCGTACGAGTTGTTACGATTGTATCGAGTACTGCCATCGAATGACCTAGTTAGAAATGGCAAAAACATCGACCTGCTCTGATGTGATGTGAACTTCTAAAAATTTATATCAATTATTCTAAATGCCCTTCGAAACAAAACAGTATTCTCTCTTTATCCCATGAAGCGGATATTGAATGAAGCGAACAAAATGAATATAAACACCTACTTTAATTAATCGAGGATGTAGAAACAAGTTTGTTTATAAGTCCTGCTTTAATCGGCCGGACACCAAATGAATCCTTATTTGCTGGTGTATTTATATTTTATTTTATGTTTTTTTTATTATTGTTTTTTTTAAAGGGATCTGATTACTTACTGTAATGAAATCGTGTTCATCTCAGACTTAAGTAATATCCACATAAATGTTCGTTTATTACTAGTTTAGTACGTACAATGCACATGTATAAGAAAATTGATGTTCAAATGTTTCATGTCAACATCTTGGTACGTAGAAGTATTCAATCATATTGAAAACAATTATGATTTACTCACAAGATAAGTCAGACACGATCGAGTGACTGGCTTAGCATCAATAATCTTATATACATGTCATATTTCAGGAATGTGACCTTAACTTTGTGAAGGATCAGCATAACCAAGTAAGGTAAAATTACACGTTTCAAGAATACACGTTTGAACACACGAGTAATGACCCCTTAATTTTATTATTAAGTTGACTATAAAACAAATAAGTAGGTATGAAGATTTTATCGGACTTAATCGAACTAAAAAGTTGTTGAAATTAATCAGGATAGAAAAGATCGCATCGGGGCACCGCCCACTAGATTGTAATCATAGTTGTCACTAGATGTCGCTGTCGTCGGCGCACCTGTGTAACAGGTATAGTTGTATTTTGCGGGTGGCAGCCATTTACACATCCTGTGCAAGTTTTACGTAGGATTTAGTTCTTAAAGCGTTATTGTCACACATTAAAGAGGATATATACAGAGGCAGGACGAAATATTTTTCCCGCCAAGGTGACATTTTGCCTGTGCTATGCGTTGGTAAGTTTGCATGCTTTGACTGGGACGTTAGGGATTTTCGGAAAATTATACTTATCCAAGAGTTTTCAAAACTTGCTCCATAGCAGATATATCCATATATGGACATTTTCCATACATTCGTGTATGACATGTTGGAAAGAAAGTCTGTCATGTATTCTCGGGCGAAAATGTCACTTTGTCTCAGGTTTTGAATACCAACAGTAGTGAACTGTTAATGTGAATTCTTTGAATTCCTTGTATAAACTTTATTGAAGTTTATCCCATTTAACTCGCCAAAAGTCTGTTCTTGTTTTTTTACAGCTCATATTGCCTCATGTAAACTTCCAGAAATTTACATATTTATTTATATGTTATAATTAAGACATTTGCAGTATAATATTTCAGTGTTGTACTTATTAATGAAGTAAACATGTCCACATTGTACTATATTCTGACCCCAGTACTAATCTAAATCTATTCAAGACAGACCTTGCCTTGTTATTCTGATTTTAATAAATATTTCATCTGTCAAAGAGGTTATTGACAGTTGTTTCTGATCTATATAATGAAATTCTTTTATGTAGTTTAGGATTTAACTATCGCTGGTGGAATTAACTAGGAAAATGTCAAAGCAGGTTTATCTTTTATTGGTAGTATTATATATATAATCAATTGATGCGACTCACAATATCCTTAACCCCTTTATTGTGACCTATTGTTTATTAAATCATAATATGTATTGTCTCCTGGCTTGTACAGTATAGTGTTAGAAACAGAAATATAGAAAGGGGGGATTGCACCGTTAAAATTAGTTAGAAATTACCATTTCTGTAAAATTTTGTCACAGAGGAGGACTGGACCTTAAATAAAAGTCAAAATGACATGTTTGATAAATTTACAAAGCCAAAGGGGGTGTGCATCTGAAGACATACCCTCCTCCCCCTCTGAATGACTTGGCATATTTTTGAAATTAATTTGGTAAATCATAGGCAGATCTAGAAGTTTTTGACTGATGTTTTGTACTATCTGGTCTGGAAATGGGGATTTTCTGGCCTAAAAAAGCTCGAAAAATGACCTTTTTTTGGTAAAATTTGCCAACCAAAAGTGGGGGGGGGAGGTTGTGTTGCAACCTCTGCAACCCCCCTCTGAATCTGCAAATGTAAATGTAGATTGTCCGTCTATTTGCAGCATTTATTATTTCAAGTAATTTGCTTCTGTAGCTACAAATATATATGTGCATTGACATGTAAGACCCCTTTTATCTTTGGACTAAAAAAGCTACCACTTTCATTTATAACTGTTTGAGAAAATGATAACTGAAAAATGTATCACTCATGGCATTAGGGGCAGGCTTGGTGTAGTGGTTAAGCACTTGGCTTGCGGCGCCGACGATCCGGGTTCGATTCCCGGGTTGCGCCACTATGTTTAAGAGGTTGGTAACCTCCTGCTTCCATGTCGCGATATAACTGAAATATTGTTGAAAGTGACGTAAAACACCAATCAACCAACCTCATGGCATTATATAAATACCAATACAAGCAGTTTAAAAAAAAAATGGATGTTAAAGCTACATGTACATTCATTTCCAGTGTTTTTATTTTCTTCAAATCGGGTCCATTATAAGGACCTTTTCCAATGGAAATTTCATTAATTTTCCCCCAAATTTGTCTAAATTTTCCCCCAACATTGATGTTTTAGCATTATGCAAATGGAACAAAAAATTCCCAAATGAAAAGGTACAGGCACTTTTGAAAGAAAACAATAAAACACTGATTTCTGTAGATTCCCCACTTAACCTTTCTCTTTTTACTGCCTGTAGATTCCCCACTTAACCTTTCTCTTTTTACTGCCATAATAGTAAACGTTGGATAAACCATTCTCATCACAACTTGAGATGGATGAATGTAACATTTTACAGGAGGTGTATTTATAGATTCAAACAATATATCACACTGACCTTTTTATGAGAAACTTGGCAATGAATCATGAGACAACTTTTTCACAGAGGACATGCATTGAGATACATGTAACCGTAACACAGACCAAGGGACATTGCAATAACTCAATAATAGCTGTAGCCCATGGTGGAACATTGACATGATTGACTGAGTTAATTACAAATGTAATCGTAACCCATGGAGAAACATAAAGAGGAAACTGTACATATAGTTTGCAAAGAAATTGAGATATTAATTATTAGTCATAGAGGACATTGAGACAACTGTAATCCTGAGACAGATGTTGAGATAATTCTAACTAATAGAAGTGCTGAGGTTGTAATTGACGTCCAGAGTCTCTCAGACTCTGAGACAACTTAACATGCAGAAGGGCATTGAGATAACTCAACATGCAGAGGGATAACATGGAAACAGTCATCCAATGAGTGAAAAAGGGGACATTGAGATAACTGTAGTGTACAGAGAGCATTGAAGTAACTAAATCTTCAAGGATAGTGAGACAGCTGTAACCCAAAGGGAGACCTTGAGATAACTGTACCTCACAGAAATGGTGAGATACCTGACCTACATTGAAACAACTGTAACATACAAAGGGAAATTGAGACTAGTGTAGCCTTTAGAGAGATGTTGTAAAAGGAAAATATAGAGAAACATTGTGACAGTATCATCTCATGAAAAGAAATAGACATAGTTATGTTACTTAAGGACAGGGAGACAGCGGTAATTCACAAAAGGATATTGAGACAATGCCTGTTGTATATTTCTAATTGTTGATTAAGAGGAGGTAATACTAGGTTCCTCCACCCCCCCCCCATGCAGTTAAAACATTTAGCCAAAATATTAAGTTTAGTATTTGCTTTGGTTAATAAATGCATGTACTTTCTTTTTTTGGACTGCAAAAAACTGTTTGTAGTCTGCAGTGTTGAGTCATTTCCTTTTTACATCCACATAGGTGCATCTGTTATCAAGTATTATTTAATGTCTTTGTCAAATGTATATTAAAAATTACACAGAATTTGTTCCTTACTAGCAGTTATATGCATTTCTAGCTAGGAAGTGAAGTTTTTAACAACATTGTCAATCAAATGGTCATAATGGTCAGTAACATGTATGGTAGGACTTACTCAGTAGTGGTCAGTCATTCCACATACTGGATTACAGACATTCCAGTCCAGATCCCTTTGTTTACCAACAGGAGAGACCCGTCTGTTTACACACAGTGAATTTCCTCTGCTTTAGTCTTTCAAGCTGCGACTACCTTTCTCCTTTATCTTTAATAAATATGGGATTAATGGCCACCATTATCATGATTATGATTAAGACAGTTCTTTGCTTTCTCTGCTTTTATCCACAATCCCAGTACCCTTTGTTCTCTTTTGACAGTTTTGTACTTGTATAATAATTAAGCAATGTGCCCTGATTTAGATGGTCCAATATGAAGATGGGCCAGATTATATGTTTGAGAGGTTGGAAAATTCTTATGAAATGGAAGGAAATGTCCAGAGCAGCAATTGATTTGTTCAAACCAGACCAATTATTGAATATTTAAGGCTTTAAACACTTTACTGGATAGATAATTGTACAGAAGTTCTGTTCATCTTGTGTCTGGACATACAGCACTGACATTTAGACTCCACTTAAGCCTGACTTCTGTGTTAAGTAATGCATTTAAGATTTAAATACCTGAAGAAATGCTATTTAAAAATTAGATTGTTCTTTAATCTGATTAATATTCTTTACGTAACAAATAGAGTAGGTACATCATAGATCATTTAGGTTGACTCTGAGAAAGAGTTGTGACCTTCATTCTTAAAATAGTATTACAATGTATTCTGTATTAATTTTAATATTTAAATTATGTAAGATACAGGTTGTATTTTGGGTATACATTTCCCAATGGGCCATTGAATTCTATGACAGTGCTTTGGTAGAGTGTTTCCAGGTACGCTACCTATATTGAAAATTGATTTTTGCTGAAAACATTGAAGCTATTGCATGCTTCAAACACTGCCAAGGACTCCTGCTCAGCACTTGACTTTACTTTGTTGCTTAGCATTGCTATATGACTCTCTGTTTGTATCTTGTAATAAAACCACGCATTGTTTTATATAAGTAACTGGTACCATTCCTACAAGATCAGCTTTATACAGAGTACATTAAGCATAAACTATTGTGACTTTTAGATTTAATGATTATTTCTTTTGAACTAAGATATCCTCTAGATAGTTTTTTTTGTATGTGTGTGTGTGATTTTTTTTGTGTGTGCCTTCTCTCATGCTTAAGGAGCACTGGTCAAGTTCAAATGAAAATTTAATTCGTTTGATACTTTCAAGCAATGAGAATTGGTGTGATCATTTTTCATATCTATTTATTTCTTGCTGGTATTCCAGATATGTAAAGAGGACTCCAGTTTAACAGAGTAATAGATGTTGTGTTTCCACGTTCATGATCAGTTGGTGTATATTTTTATATGGCAATTGAAGTTGAGTTTGTAGATGGTGTGCTTAAAATACGTTTGAATATTGATTCATTTTCTTAAATGAATAACTTTTGAATTATTTAAGTTTACAGTTGAAAATTGAAATCCATGTATCAGTAGAAACGAGTGAAATACCAACCATTCTGGTGTGCTTGTCTTCATTAGCATTAGGTTCAATTCCCTGCATACCAACCGTTCTGGTGTGCTTTCTTCAGTAGCATTAGGTTCAATTCCCTGCATACCAACCGTTCTGGTGCTCTCATCTACGTTAGCAATAGGCTTAATTCCCTGCATACCAACCATTCTGGTGCTCTTATCTTCATTAGCACTAGGTTCAATTCCCTGCATACCAACCATTTTGGTGTGCCATCTTCATTAGCACTAGGCTCAATTCCCAGCATTTACCGACCATTCTGATGCGCTATCTTCATTAGCACTGCATTACCGACCATTCTGATGCGCTATCTTCATTAGCACTGCATTACCGACCATTCTGATGCGCTATCTTCATTAGCACTAGGCTCAATTTCCTGCAAAGGGATAGGTCGGTCCAGTCCTATTGCATTGAATTTATAGTGTAACGACGTAGATGTGATCTTGACTGTCGGATAGGATTTGTCTAAGATGATTTGTCATGTTCTGTCTCCCTATCAGTCATTCTGATGAGGTAAGATAAACCGAGGCCCTTGTCACGGTTGGCACCTAAAAGATCCCTCACTGCTCTGGGCGGGTCCGTTGCATACATACATGTATAGGACAGAATTATGCAGCGATGCACGAGGCGTGTGAAATGATACTGGAGTGGCGTAAAACAAATTAATTACTTCCCTATCGGGACAAATAGAAGGTCGTCCCGTGGTGCCAGTTGATCAGATGATCCACTTCAAGTTTTACGGGACATGACATACAGTGTGTTTCCTGTGTACCAGTTTGGTAAACTAACCTCTCCTGTCACGTTCATGTTTGATCTTCCGCTTCCGATGTTTGCATGGAATGATTAATATTTCTTCCACACTATTCAAATATTAATGTTATTTGAATGTTGATAAAAATGCACGGATGGTCTTATTCTATGTGTCACATCGAGAAAGCAAACGTTAAGTATCAGTATGTTCGCGTAACGCTTAAACAAAGTTAATAACAGAAAATCTTATCTCTAACCTGATTAGAGAAGTTTCGGAAAGTTACGAATACCACTAAAACGATTTATATCAGGGGGCGGAACCAGGAGCTGAAGTGGGGTTGGGGTTGGAGGAGGCCCAAAAAGGCGACCCGAGGCACGAAGTGCCGAGAGGATGAGGGTACGGGAGGGGTGTACCCCCTCTTGTAGCGGGGTCCGGGGCCCCCGAGAAATTTTTTAAAATTTTGAAAAGAATGGTGCAATCTGATCCATTTTTCAATAATGACAGGATTTCTTTTCTGTCTACTGAAGAAAAAAGCCTATTTTTTCACCATTTCTTCGTTATTAACTTTGATATGGTGCCGAAATTGCATATATTTTACATACTTTCTCTTAAAGTAAATTTCAGAATAAATACGTGTACATAGCAGTACTAATACTGCATGTAGATGAGTTCTAAAATCTATCTTGATCTAATGTAATAGCGAGTATATTGATGTAAATAATCATTGAACTTTGAACAAACATTGTATCTAACAACAAAAATAAATTAGGATAAAATTAATAACAACATTTTCATGTAACAGTTAAAATAATTAGATTTTGAATGTATGAGTTACTTTCAAAGTAGGCACCATGCAGTCATATATGTAGCAAAAATAAATAATGCACAAGCATGTGTAGGTATGAAAAACTCTGAAAGGTAACAAAAAGTTGTTCAAAACATAAAAATAGAATATGATCGGACAAAAATTTAAAGGACATGAACTGACCATCGTCGAAAGGAAAAGGTAAAAAAAAATAATAAAAAGGAAACCTCGGGGGAGGGGGGGGGGGTGTTAGGGTCCCGGGTTTCCTTTTTTATTATTCGTCCTTGCTTATATACGTACTGAATTTGTTTTTAAACGCCCGAGATAAATTTGTATACGTTAGAACTACAGGAACTACAGATACCCATCTCGGATACGTCTTACAGTTATATACAAAACATATGAATGAGTCGGCTATTTCGTAATCTTATACATGTGGTCAGGGGAAAAACCACGAGGCACTGTGATTAGAATAATATTAATGGCGTTTTAATAAATACCATACATTTACTTTTACATTTACATTGACGCAAATGACATTACATTAGAAATCTCCTCGGAAAGTGTACATGTACTGGATTTTTTGCCTGCATTATCAGGGAACATTTTGTGTCGCAACATTAATGATTTGAAATCAATTTATGCGGACATGCTTTTCGTCGTGTCTTGCACCTCATCACGAAGTCTTGTCACGTAAACAGTTTATAATTTATAAAAGTGCAGTAAACGAAACGAATGTAAAAGTCAGGTTTGAATATCCGTGGTACGCGCAATAACGAGACCACAGTTATCCCATCTGATGTCACGTGGCACCACGGAATCTTTAGTGTTTCTTCATGCAACCATGCATAGCGTTTTGAAATATGCGTAATTCTAGCCCCAGTTTGAATGATTAAAATCATTGTATCGCTCTACAAAGGGGATTTAGGTCACTGAACTCTTGTATATAGTCTTTTTAATCATTTTGTATGTTTTTGTTTTGATCTTAGTCTTTCCTGCCCTTGTCACAGCTATCTGTTTATAAGAAAAGTATCATATTGCAGAAGAAATGTCTAATTGATCAGAACGTGATGTAGGAAGTTCTGTATGAATTGGGAATATTAGAAATACTATAGATAGTTATATGAGACGTTCGATTGTCTTATAACAGACAGGAGAAAAAAATGTATCCGGAACCGGAAATCGAACTCAGAACCATCCGCTATCGAGGAGACGCTCTCACTATTGAGCGATCAGGGCCAATACCCGTCCGTCCCACTCCCCCCCCCCCCCTCCCCCTGCCAGAGGTTTCCAATCCTGGAAATCGAAACATACAACAACCCAAAGATCGTAACCCTCACACTGCACATGCAACTCATGAGGAATGGCCACGGCACCAGATGTAACAGGCAGGAGAAAAAGATGTTGCTGGACCTGGGGATCGAACCCAGAACCTTCCGCTACTAAGACGGACGCTCTCACCATTGAACGATCCGGCCCGGTACCCGTCCGTCACACTATATAGGGCCATTAGTTTAACATCTCGAGACTCCCAGTATATATTGATCACAGTCGAATGAAAATTTTCATAGCGATGTTAATCATGACCCATTGAATTCTCTCTAGTGTATAAAATGTAAAAGGCATGTGAATTTTTTATGATTTAAACAAATTTGTATCTATATATATATTTAAGTCAATAAATCATGTTTATTATCATGTTAGAATTAAAAATATCAGTGATCTGTCAGACAAGACCCAGAATGATAGCACTGAATGTCTTGCAAGTTTGAATGTGGCCTAAATATTTATTCAAGAGACTGAAATGTCTAGGAGTGAACTATTTGTAAAAATCAACAACTAATCAAAGTACTGTAAGTACGTATATGTACATATAAATATCTTCGATGACAAAAGAGATGGTTTACTTGAAAAATGTTTGCTGTATATTCACAAATTTTCTGCATTCACTAACAAACGCAGCAAAAGTAATATTTTTTATATACTTGACAAAAGGAGACACGTGACTGCCTTGTGTGTAATTTTGATGGATTACGGATTTTATAATTATTGTTAAGTAGCGTATAATAGACGAAATAATGATCAAATACAGTAATAACTCTCATTTACAACAAAATCAGAGACGTTTTAGCACTTTCATATGGTACTTTCGTAAATCTGGAACATTTCTGTGATTCATGGAAACTACATTCAGTTGGTTGATTGGTGTTTTACGTCGCTTTCAACAATTTTTCAGTTATATCGCGACATGGAAGCACGAGGTAACCAACCTCTTAAACATAGTGACGCAATCCGGGAATCGAACCCGGATCGTCGGCACCGCAAGCCAAGCGCTTAATCAAGCCTGCTCCCTAACTAAATTCAGTACATTCATCTTCAACTCAGCAGGATACAGTAAACGTGCTACTTTGCTTTCCCAGCTGGTCGACAGAATACCATAGACTACAGTAGTCTATATGGTCAGAAGTATATATTCCTATGCTGAATTTATATTTGTTTTTTTCCAATCGCCAACCACTTTACGCACATGCATTCGTAAATCAATACATGTAGCTACTATTTGAAATTCCGCATAATTGCAGTTTTCACATCTGTGTAGAGTTTGGACGAAAACGTAGGCATAGTTTCTGTACTGTATCTTTGTGTAGATTTAAAGTTAGATACTATTAGGTTAACATCCATTGAGAAGTAGACTAGTAGAAGGGAATTATTGCATAAGCAATGATAATGATCCCGTATAAAAAGCAGTAATTGTGTCTCAATGGTGATACAGTATTTTTGTTTTTGGTTTTTTTGGGGGGAGGGGGCGAATGATTAGGATTTCTATTTATTAGACTTGAATTAGAGAAATCATCTGGAATGAACACATTAAACTGTAAGTATGAAAAAAAGGCCAGTCCGTGACAAGGATAAATTTGACATCACTAGATCTTCACACCATTAATTCATCTTTGGTATAATTTAATATGACATTTGATACAAATGTACAATTCTTTTGATGTTGGTACATGTACCTTTTTTCCGTAGGAGATATAAAAATTCTCTTTTGCACACACAAAGCAATTTTAGGCCGTTAAGTTCAGTTGGAAGAGTTTTATATTTTATGGAGTGTGTAGGTTTGGCAAACATGTTTCTTAAGATTAAGACATTTTGTACAAAATACGCTAGATAGCTGTGATTGGTTCACTTACCATTCTCTCGATCCCGTCTGAAAAGAAGCTGTGGATTTGTTCAAACAGTGGCAGGTTTAGAAGTAGTCTGGTCGGTCCCCATGTGTTGATTCAGAATGGGGATTAGGTGTGCGGACCCAACCTGGGATTCGAGATAAAGTTTATTGGTATGTTTTGTCTTAAGTAGGGTAAAGTTACCCTACAAGACAGAGGTAGATCTTCTCTCGAAAATTTAATCAAAGATTGATCCTCTTTACAAAATTCCCGCTCTCTTTCTACGAGACATTTGATCCAACTCTGAGTGCTTAAGAAACACCCCAGCCGTCAGTTCAGGAACCGATATTTGATAGCTTGGATCTCAGTGTGTAAACTTCCTTACGATAATCTTTCAACAGAGCTGTCATATTACACCTAGCGCTATGCTAGAAAATAGAACATTATAAAACACGTTTACATTGTTTGGATAATTTTCCTACTTCCGTGGTCATGGGTGGACAAAAAAGCTCAAGTGATGCACTTGATATCTGTTAAAACATAAGATTATAGAGATATTGGGACTCAATAATGTTCTTACAGGTTGACGTATCTCTGCTCGCCTATGCCAATAACTATTCTTTTTATGCCCCGAAATTTAAGATTCGGGGGTATCTAGTATTGGCCTGTCTGTTTGTCCGTTTGTCTGTGGCGAAAAAGCTTTCACATTCCACATAACTTTTCAAGAGAAGGGGTTTTATATTTCACGTGCGTATTCTTTGTGACAAGACCTTTCCGTCGGTACCAAAATTGTGACCTTGTGACGTTTATCTTGGACTTAGCTTTAAGATAAGAGCTTATTGCAATTATTCCGATTGCAACCTAAGCTTTTTAAAAAGCTACGCTTGTTGAGTCTTCGTTAAACAGAGTTATTTCCCATTTTGGGACGGTATCTGACGTAATACCACTATGACGTCATCAATTTCCTATGAAAACGTCATTTGTGGACTATCATTTCCCAGAATTGTAGATCAGTTTCCATAGAATTTGATGACGTCATAAGGGTCTTGCGTTAGATACCGTCCTAAATGGGAAATAACTCTGTATAACGAAAAGACCTGATATTTGCTTGCTCTTTTTCACTACAACTGGGCATGAAATATGACGGTTCTAGGCTCCATATCTCGTCTTTGTTTCTTCTGACCTGTTTTGTTTAGTATTGTATAATTTTGTCCATTTCGCATCACTCGCATTGTCTTTGTTATTTTGGATACATGCCGCATCATCCGACGCTTCCATTTACACTCTCCATCTCCCAGCCTGTTAATTGTATATGTTCAGTATTGTGCTAGAGGCAGTTGGCCGTATGGTATCGCACTGGACTTCATATTTGAGGACCCGATTCGATCCCGGATCTCAAATTGGATTCTGAAAAGAGATTTATCATCTTCTGCTTCCTAATTTGTTCTATATTTAGAATGAGACAGTATAAACCAAGATCCAGTGTCACGGTATGCATTGTTGTGTTCACACTTCTTGGGATTGGTAACATAGAACAAAAGTATAAAGCAATACACGGTACAGCAGGCAGGCTCCGTCACCGTAAAAGTGGGGTAATCTTGGGAGTGGAGTGAAAATAACAAGTACAGCATCGTGTCTCCTAACCCGTCACTCTTGCTCTTCAGGTCCATTATTTTGCCCTTGGAATTTGCTATCAGATCCTCTCGTTTAGAACCCCCGTTCCTCCATCGCCTTACAGCATAAATACTAAGTAAATTAGCTGCCTTATCTTTTACTCAGTTATTTTCAGCATTTTGTAACATAATATCCGTTATGCTAATCTATTCCTCTACTCTTGTGTCCAGTATTGGCAGTAGACAATATCCGGTCAGTCTATCCACTGTCAACCGGCAACCAGAGCGTTTTATCTCTCTCGGGTAGATACCGCATTTCCACTGATTATCGGGCCTTTTATTTCAAAAGGGCGCCATGAAATTTCCGTTTAATACAAATTCTACGTACCTTGAAATCCATTACATGGCAGTTATTTTGTCTCATTGAATAAGTTAGACCGGCATGATAATACAAAGGAAGTCGGTGAACCGTTTTCGATATGTTTAAATAAATGTAAAACAAATGTCGTTATCATATGTCTGAAATGTGTAGTGTTAAGGTGAGGTGGGGAGGATGGTGGCTATAGTGATGTGTAGTTTGGTGATTATTTCATGTACTTGAATGAAACTGCGTTTAGCAATATTATTCTTATACTAACATTTCTGCCGTCGACATACAAACTCTTCGCGAATGTTTGATCTCATCATTGATGATTGGTGTTCCTCTGTCTTTCTGCTTATTAAGCATTGATGTCGTGTAGTTCCGGTTTGTTGATCATTTATTTATTTATTTTTTGAATTTCATGAACTCTCTAACTTCAAGGTGGTTACGAATACAGTACTCTTGGTCTGTCATGCTGTTCGGCAAGACATATATCTGTAATGAAAGTTAAGACTGTAGAATGTTTTATCGCTACTTCGTTTGTTCGAATTCCATGTTAGTAAATTCATCCATATAGTCCAGCAATTTGTTTTTCGTATAGGATGCAAAACCTGTATAAAGGATAGCCGTAAGACATAAGATTCTTATCTCCCATGTGGTCAGTGGTGTAACATTAAACATTTAAAACATCATTTTAAACTTAACTATAAATAAGTGTAAAATAATGAATGTTTAAACTTTAAATCTAACAGTGGTACCAAGTGATATAGGCATAAAACATGTCTATTATGTATGCAAGCAAGTCCAGAAAACTTGGGGTTTGCAAAGTTTGTCAGCCGTTATGTGCGCAACGTCGTATGTTGCAGGTTACAGGTCCGGTTTGAGGAGTCAGTGGATAGGGGTAATTATGAAGGCTGACAATGCCAAATGGCTGGTATCATATCGAAGGGCAAGGACATGTTAAAACAAGGACTGTTAATGTAAAAACTATGTAAAGTACATGTACTATGAATGTTACATTCTTCAAATGTTGTTAAACTGTTATGGCCTTGCAAATGTGTTCGAAAACATGTTTTCTTGAGGTGAACGTCATTGCCGCGGCCGTAGTCTGTCGCTCTTGTTCATAGGACCATGATGGTATACTGATTGAGGCTAATTTGATTAGACCCTTTACACTTAGTATAAAGTAGTGTGAACAAATATGACCCAAGGGGAATTCTTTATTCATTACCCGGACACGTCTGCATCAGCCTGACAGTGGTAGTAACATACCGACTATGTATCTGACTAACATAGGTCGCCTGGACGTTGATGTTACGTTGCTGCTACCCGATTGTATTAGGATTATGTCGTAGTATTTGTAGTCTGACGTATCTTACGAAAGATCTGATCAGTCGGATCTCTTGCAATGGTCCTTTTGTTACACTAATATTTAAAACATTTAATATGTTTAAACATTATTATAACAATCTTACTGTATAAAACTTTTACTTTCGTTTTTGCTTGTGTCATTTTCCAACTTTCAAATTTGAAGAAGTTTCGGTTGTCTTCCAGCTATCTTCGCCCCTCAATTGTCATGTTTCGTTATCGATAGTTCTCAGCACTTCCAAAGGCTTCAATAGTTTAATATTATTACATTGTCTCCATTGGTCCTAGGTATAAAGTGTTGAATCGTCCCTACTTGTTTCAATACTTCATTGTCCGTAATGCATAGGCTCTATGACCATTATAATGCTTGCTGTTTATATTGCCGTTTAAGAGTCTCCTTGTCCATTATTAAGGTGAACACTTTAATCGCCTTGCAGTACATGTGTATGATGTTATTTTAGCCTGCTTTCTGTATACCACCACCAGTTTCCTTTGTTGTAGATTTTCGTCGTATTAGACACTGTGTTGTGATTACTCAGATACTGGTTGGTACGAAGTGACATCATCCCGTCCCGCTTCAAAAAACGTTTACAGAGCCGTTAGATTACGTATTGTATTTTAAGTGAGTTTAGTAACATTACAGTCCCTCGTGATAGCTGACATAATATATCTTATAATAGCCTACGTTTAGAAACGGAATATGTAATGCACGTAACAGATGTCTGTAGATTATAAGCTGGTTTTCATGTGTTGACCAAACATTGACCCGTAGGCATTTGATTTTCTTTCGTTTGGTGGTATATTTTGTCACAGTTTAATGTCCCATTTAAATCTTTTTTTTTTATTCAGAAAAGTAGTGGTTACTAACCTCTCCTACATACTGTCTCGACCGGGAATTGAACCCAAACTCCTTCCCGAGTCTTATGGCTTATACTAGCCTATTATTCAGAGAGCGCTACGACGTATCATTCCATAATCCGCATCTTATTGTGAAGCGCTGTCATCGACTCCTTCCCACGTCAATGTACTCGATCCACTTAACTCTTCTTGTATAATCACGTGTTTCCACTTTGTCGCGGATGGGACATACGACTAACTACCCCTGCATACTGTATAGTAAGTACCGGGTATATCATCTATCCCTTCCCGCACGCTCTACGTGTATAGTAAGTACCGGGTATATCATCTATCCCTTCCCGCACGCTCTACGTGTATAATATAAGTACCAGGTATATCATCTATCCCTTCCCGAATGCTCTACGTGTATAATATAAGTACCAGGTATATCATCTATCCTTTCCCGCACGCTCTACGTGTATAGTAAGTACCGGGTATATCATCTATCCCTTCCCGCACGCTCTACGTGTATAAGTACCGGGTATATCATCTATCCCTTCCCGCACGCTCTACGTGTATAATATAAGTCCCGGGTATATCATCTATCCCTTCCCGCACGCTCTACGTGTATAATATAAGTACCGGGTATATCATCTATCCCTTCCCGCACGCTCTACGTGTATAAGTACCGGGTATATCATCTGTCCCTTCCCGCACGCTCTACGTGTATAAGTACCGGGTATATCATCTATCCCTTCCCGCACGCCCTACGTGTATAGTAAGTACCGGGTATATCATCTATCCCTTCCCGCACGTTCTACGTGTACCTTATTGACACACTACCATACAGTCTTCACCTCTTTCAGATCGAAGGATATAAAGCCGTCTAGTGGATACGGTGCTCGGCTCGTGATCGA
The DNA here is from genome assembly GCA_035048485.1 of Pteria penguin. Taxonomy (NCBI): domain Eukaryota; kingdom Metazoa; phylum Mollusca; class Bivalvia; order Pterioida; family Pteriidae; genus Pteria; species Pteria penguin. The sequence goes on along the minus strand of CM068587.1, from coordinate 23,306,135 downwards.
GAGGTCTCGGGTTCGACTCCCGCCCTGGGCACTGTCTTTCGGATGAAACAGTAAAAACCGAGGTCCCGTGTCACAGTAGGCGTGACACGTAAACGAACCCTCACTGTTTTGGGTGGGTCCGTTGCAAAGGTCTGAATATGCAATGCAAAAGGCAGATGCCGCCACCATATGCGTGAAATAATCGTGGAGTGACGCAAAACAATAATCAACCAATCCATCCAGAAGGATACATGCCAAATGCACACTATCGTATGCTCAGTCGATCCCACCCTCCCTGTATGATAATCCCCATGCCCTACAATACGCTCATTCGACTTCCCTTACACTTGCTCTCTGTACTCACTTGACAAACTTCTTCGCGCACAATGTGTCCTTTCATAATTATATATACCTTTCATATACTACTTTGTCAACTTGTTCTCGCAGAGTGTATACTCAGATGCAGTTGGCCATTTCTCTTGTGGACTTTACACTCCTTTCATGAGTCTTCCCCTGCGAAAACAACAGACCCATCCTTTTCAAACAGTCCCCTAATCCATCGCCACTGGTCCCAAATTTCCTATGTATGCACTGATACCCCACCCTACCCCCTTAATCTTATCTAACCACACGGTATGAGTTTATATCCCATGTTTCCCCTTCACATCCTATAAGCCGTATCATTTCACATGGCCGTAATATCTGTATACTTTATACATTCACAGCAGTGATTAGGGGACTCGAATAGTATACAAAAGTATACAGATAGTGGAATGCGGTCGACTTTAAATGGAATTACAATGCATGACCTAGGTAGGCAGTATGTCAACAAAGCAAGTTTTAAGGCTTAAAACTCTACTCCCGTGCAGTAAATAGTTAAGACAGTTCCGAAATCATACTATGAATTAAATCAAACTATTTTCTTCAGAACAGGTTAGTGAAGATCATTGTATGTTGTTTTGGATCATGTCTCGTCTTCTCTTTTCACATTGTTTTGACAGAATATGTATTACCCCACTTAGAGGTTTAGTGGTGCAGTGTTGTAAACATGCCTGCGATCAGCGCTTGTTCAGGGCTTGCACTTTTTCACGCCGTCTGCAGTTTCAAAGTGTTGACAAATGCACCATGGGGATTAAAATAAATACTTCCTTGTCAGATTGACTACAAGACTACAACCTGAGTAAAAAGAAGAGTCTGGATGTCTGTCTCAGTCATTCGGTATTACATGCATATCCTGTTTACTTGCAGCCGGGAAAAGTCCCCCGCTAGATGCACTATTGGGAAGGTGCTTGGGGTAATCCCCCCTTTCGACTTAAAGTAGGATTAATGCGTAGGAATATTATAAATAACACGTTAGTTAATACTCATTTGGAAGAATATTGTAGATTTCACGTAAATTATGAAATCATGTGTTGGGATGCCGTAGATATCATGTGATTAGGAGCCATAATGTGACTTAAGCTAGGTGTCATGCGTCGGATTAATGTAGGTGTCACGTAAGCTAGCTACCATGCGTTGGAGTAATGTAGATATCCTGTGAGCAAGGTACCATGCATTGGTGTAATGTAGATATCACGTAAACTAGCTACCATGTGTGGAAGTAATGTAAATATCACGTAAGCTAAGTACCATGCGTTGGAGTAATGTAAATATCACGTAAGCAAGGTGTCGCGCATTGGAGAAATATATTTATATCACTTGAGTTAATTGGAGTAATGTAGATATCACGTAAGCTAGCTACCATGCGTTGGAGTAATGTAAGTATCACGTAAGCTAGCTACCATGCGTTGGAGTAATTTAGATATCCCGTAAATTAGTTACCATGTGTGGAAGTATTGTAAATACTACGTAAGCTAGCTAGTAGCTACCATGCTTTGGAGTAATGTAAATATTACGTAAGCTACCTACCATGCGTTGGAGAAATGTAGATATGACGTAATAATGTAGATATCACGTAAGCAAGGTGTCGCGCATATATATATACATTTGTATATATATATATATATATATATATATATATATATATATATATATATATATATATATATATATATCTTTATTTATCACTTAAGTGCGTTGGAGTAATGTCGATATCTCGTTAATTACGTGACATACTTTGAGTATTGCACTTGTAGATATCACTTGTGATGTATGTTAAGATTTGGAGAATTGTGGATATCATGTAAACTGGGTTTAATGCGTTGGGTTGAATGATACGCAGTGTTGTAGATATCATATTTACATGCTAGGTTGAATGCATGTAGGTATTGTACACATCATGCAAACTAGGAGTTCTGCGTCGGAATATTGTAGATATGAAAAAATACGATATAAGGAAATGAACCGTTAGAATATCATAATTGTTTTTTTTAATATAATATAATGTAATATTTATAATTATAAATATGTTGGTAGTTAACACACTCAGAAGGAGAGTGGTCTTTGGTAATTGATATAGCGCACGTTATGAAATGTAAATCCATTCCATTTACTATCATGCAAGCTGGAAAATATGTACTAATTGCATGTAAGAGGAACTAGATGATGTATACAAGGAGATTCTTTATTCAGTTGTAATTCAAATATTACTTAATGTAGAGCCATACTGAACTCTTTTACACCGATTTGAAATGATTTTGTTTGTAGCACGGTTAGAAAAATTCGTCATGTTTTGGAAATGCAGTTCTTTTATAAAACCTGTCATATAAACCGGTTTATAACATAGAATAATGTAGTTTATTGAATCTGGTGTAACACTAGAAGTGTAATATGCCATAGGCCAGTAAATGTTATACGATCAAAAACTAGCAGATATGTTATGTTTTACTTGTCCAGAGAGAAACATAAATTCTTGCCAACAGTTCTCGTTTCACTTAGAATGACTGTGTTTATTGGGAAAGAGCAAATTAAATTCGTTCGGTTTTCAGTCACCGAGGAGCGGACGTTATCGACTAGCCGTTTTATGTGTGGCATCAATTTTCCTACTTAGTGGTAATTTACTTCATCTGGTCATTGATGTTTTATTGGTTCTTAATAGGATTTGTCAATCATAGTGCGAGAAAAAAGTCGTTGACCTTTTGACGGACACCATGATAAGTGGCTGTAGTGCAGAGAGCTTTGTTGCCATCACTTTTGTATCGTCTACCAAGTGTCTTGTAACAGACAATGTGTCAGTGTATAAGGTACATGTAGAGAGAAAAGGTGGATTTTCACCATGTTAAAATAAGGTATCTGTTACATAGTGCATGAAGAAGGACTTGGATACAACTTACAGATAGTGTGTGGAAGGGGTGCAGGGCTAATTTTACAAATTTAAGAAGCTCGGTGCTACTGAAGTCTATATTTTCAATATCTAGTTGGATTAAACTTCTGTCAGTGTAATTGCCAAAACGAGTCTATGGTTTTCTCTCAGATCTCCAGTTTCTTTACTGCCGTATACAATTGGAAAAAATCCATGTACACGTATAGTGCCAAAAAACCAATAAACAAAAATCCAAAACACCCCCCCCCCCAAAAAAAAAAAAAAAAAACCACCCCAATAACAGGATAGGATCAGGTCTCCTATCTGTTACCAATGATGGTTTTAACAAAAAATCAGTCTGATTCATTGGGAGCAGTTCTTACTCATTGAGGCTCTCCTACTCGACTTGAGTGTGAGAAGTTAAGCTTACTCTTACTGTTTCAACAGGCATTACTGAAAGTGTCACTATAAAATCTCCTTACATTTACAAACATTGTTATAACCATGTCTGCTACATGTATATGACTGTATCAATACAAAGTAATTGCAGCTATATGTACATGGTTTTAGATTTAGTTTCAAAATATGTTTTCTTTTCATGATGAAATGAAAAAAAAATTAGGATATGTAGAATATTTTCACAGATATTGACATATTAAAAATGGATATTAACATCTTAACAGAATTTTGAACATATGTATGGTTTTTGAACCCAATGTAATTAATATTTTCTGAACATTTTAAAACTAATTGTTATTTTGGTTTTAGATGGCATGAGGAAGCAAACTATTACTTGAACCATGTCCGTAAAAGACGTGCAGAATTTCGAGAAGGGTCGAATAAAGGCCCTTCAGGAGGAGAGAGTATACATTCAGAAGAAAACATTCACAAAATGGGCCAATGCTTTCTTAGAAAAGGTGAGTAATTAGTGGAGAGGTAAAAAGATAATTATATACTTGTCTGGGCGAGGAATAATTAAAACATTCTCAAGTAGGGATATAAGCAACTCAAGATTGAGGTAAAAGGTAATTAGAGAGAGAGCCAGTGCATGGTAGTACATATATTATTATCTAGTAATAGACCAAACATATCAGAAGTACCAGAAGAGGGAAAGGGCTTGTAATCTATCCCTCGACTAGAACTCTACAATGACAGGAGAGGGGGCATAGTGATTATGATTCTGTCCCCTAGAGCTTGGGAATGATACTGGATCATTATCCAGTATTGGGCTAGTTGGAAGATGAGGATTTAGGGTAAAGATGGAAGGAATAGTGAATGATAACTTAATCCCTTCCCTTAAGTAATGACCAGACTGACATGGTATGCCAGGTCATAGCAAACTATATCCAAAGAAATGGGTAAGATTTCCCCTGTGAGCATTATCAGTAGCTGTATAGCTATATAGAATTAGAGATTTATGGCCTTGTGGTATGTGCCAAACCCTCTAATTTCAACATGTACAAACACAGTCGTCTCTGGTAGGCAATAAACACATCATAGGGTTAAATTACATCATTCAGGTGATAGAATTGTTGGCTGCATTGGAACATTTAAATTGCTGATGTAGAAGAATACCTCCTAGACTACCTAATGACACAAGGCTGAATAATACATGACATAATGGTGAACATGAGCAGATCCAATTTTAGAGTGGGTAAAAGGAAAAGGGAGAGGTTGCAATCTATAGTGTCAGATATAATGGTTCCAGTCCCCAAAAGTGATTGTAATATTTGATATAGGTTCAGATGAAGATCTCCCCTCCCCTAATTAATTGATTTACTCCGAATACTGATCAAAATAAGAAAAATTAACATTCTGCAACTTTCCTATATCCCTAACCTAAAAATGTAATTGGTAGAGACTGAAGATTTTGTGTTTCAGATTTTTTATGTCCCTGGTTTTTGAGACAGGGGCATATTGTATTTGGTTTTACCTGTCTTTCCATCAGCCTGTTTGCCAGTCTGTCTTGCTTGGTTTTAGAAAACTTTTGCCCAAACTTTCGAATTGTAGGATGACTTTATGATTAGCATTTCTACTCTACTATTGATACCCAATGGACGGGTGGGTTTGGGGTCAAAAACTAAGATTTTTTTCAATTTTTGGTTTATGTTGTAATTTTTGAACTGTAAAAGTACAGATTTCATGTACATTGTATGGATAGTATGCTGCCTACTCCACCAATGGAACCCATTATACCCCCAGTGTCTGCATCTGGTTAAGTAGTTTGGGGTAATTCAATATTGAAAAAAGTATAGGTACCGTACTATAGTTACCAATCTTGCACCATAAGTTCATTCTGGTATGCTGACTGAAGTGCATGAATCTTATGATGCATCTGACCTACATTTTCAGCATGAATGAATCGCTTAAATAGTTTGGGGTAATTCAGTATTTGAGAAAGTATAGGTGCTACAGTTACAGTCTTACACCATAGGTTCATCTTGGTATGCTGACTTAAGCGCATGCATCCTATGATGCATCTGACCTACATTTTCCGCATGAGTGATTTGTTTAAGTAGTTTGGGTCAGCTATTAAGTATTTGACCTACGTTTCAAGATTACAGTGTTCTATAGAAAATCCTACTGTTCTTTAGAGCTTCATAAGTGGATGACCTATAGTAATCAATGTGTCTATCCATCTGTCTGTCTGTATGGCTGTCCGTCCATCTGTCTGTGAGCAAAAACTTTAACATTGGCTGTATCTAATACACTATCACAGGTAGAGCTGTCATATTTGGCATGTGTGTTCTTTATGAAAAGACCTTTCCGTTGATACCAAAGTTTATGTTCATGTGACCTTGACAGTGACCTTTGACCTGCATTTGAAAAACTTTAACATTGACTATAACTATTGAACCGTAAGAAGTAGGGCATTCATAATTGACATGTGTGTCCCATATGACAAGACCTTTCTGTTGGTACCAAAATTTTTTATCATGTGGCCTTAACGATGACCTTTGCCCTGCATTTGGTAAACTTTAACATTGACCATAACTATTGCACCATTAGAAGTAGAGCTTTCATATTTGGCATCTGCGTTCCTTATAGCAAGACCTTTTTGCTGTTACCAAATTACGGCTGAGACAGTAAAAACCGATGCCCCGTGTCGTGGTATGCATTGCATGTTAAAGATCCCTCACTGCTTCGGTGGGTCCGTTGAAAGGTCAAAATTTGTATGCCCGCATCAGGCAGATGCCGTCACCATATATGTGAAATATTCATAGTGTGACGTTAAACAAAAATCAATCAATCTGGTACCAAATTAAGGTCAAGGTCGTGGTGACAGGTATCCAGCAGGGCCCTTCTGACTCCGTCAGTTTTCTAGTTTTTGTTTTTGTTTGACAAATACTGTATCGAGGTAAGCATGGTAATCTTTGATTACACTACTGAAGTAGCTAAACATCTTTATTGCTTATTCTTAATTGTGCAGGCTCGTATGGAGATCAAAGATCTCTTCACAGACTTAGCAGATGGACGGATGTTGATGAAATTACTGGAAATAATATCAGGAGAGAGTGTTGGGAAACCAAATCGTGGCAAAATGAGGGTCCACATGGTGGAGAACTGTAGTAGGTGTCTCAAATTCCTGGCTACTAAGGTAAGATCTACTATTACTACCAGTTTCAGTGGTACATGTACTATACACTTTATAGTAATGAATGGGATAGATTGTACATGAGTGAGTACTGGAGAGTTTAACAATAGCCTACCTTTATAAATATGGTAAGATATATTTAGGAGAAAATCAACTGATTTTACATAAAATTGAAAAAAAATCTGTATAGGAGAAACTGTATTGAATTGAACTGATTACTGATTAATATGTAATACATAAGTAGATTAACAAATTTCATATGACCAATTTATAGAGCAAATAAAGTATTAGTTTTATTCAGGGAATACTGTAAACCGTCTTTTATTTGCGATTATTTCAATTCGCGAATTGGAGCCCTTAGACCAGCTTTATAGTTGCGATAAGCAAATCCTCTAAAACATGTATGGTACTGTGCCAGGATTATTAAAGTTTAATGTTAGAAATAATGTTTTTAAACTGTGTAAAGATACGTACTGTGTAATATTTTATCTCCAGTCAGTTTTAATGGTGTTTGATGACAGATGATTTATGACATGGTTTGTGGTTCAAATAAACATTTCATTTTAACTTGTGTTGAATCCTTTGGAGCATGGTAGTCAAACTTGGACATGTTTGCGGCTTTTTATTTTTGCGAGACGATCCTCCTTGTGAAAATAAAACGCTCGCAAATAAAACACAGTTTACAGAATGCCAAAATACATTGGTGAACATTATTGTTTTTGCAGGTATACTTTGAGAATATAGGAGCTGAAGACATAGTGGATGGAAATCCTCGTTTGATCCTTGGTCTTATATGGACCATCATCCTCAGATTTCAAATTCAGGAAATTGAGATAGAAGTAGTAAGTTCTTATTTGATCCAGTCTGTTTCATCCTCCATATAAGCACCTTCATAAAAATGAATGTGTGGAGAATCTTAGAAAAGAATGAATTCTTGACTAACTAAACCTTTATGTATATATTTGAACGATACATATGTCTTCATAAATGTAACAGCTAAACTTTGGTGGGATGTATAAAATTTCATTGCCCTTGACAAACTTAGAGTTGCACGAGTTTGTAATGTACTGCCTATATATTCATTTCACAACTGAGTTTTTGAGCAAAAAGTAAAGGGAAGAGTTTTGTGTTATATAAGTGAAATTATGAAGAAGTGTGACTTGTTACTGTACTTTAACGTTTCGTTCTCTAAATACGTACTGAAGCACAAAGGACTGATGGTTAATATCTAAGTACATATATAGTATCTCTGTCAGTGCCTTTGTATGTGTTAAACCATTACCCCGGTATGTTTTTTCTTTCTTCTCCAGTATTTTTCACCATTAACACTGAATACCATTATGTAGATTAAATAATTCTGAGTGTGGCGGAAAGCAATTATAAGTAAAAAGGAATAAATTCTGATATTCTGGTATTGTGATTGAATGCACATGTGTTTGGCATACTGTTACTTTGTAGGATGAGGAGTCAAGTGAAAAGAAATCTGCCAAGGATGCTTTGTTACTATGGTGTCAAAGAAAAACAGCAGGGTAGGTATAAAAAATGAGAACAATATGTGCTAGGAGTGTTACTGACTTGTATGTTAAAAAAAACTAGACTAATTTAGATTAAAGGAACAAAGAAAATAGAAAATGCCAGGCCTCTTGCTGGCCTGTACTAAATACACTTGTAAACAGCAGGGTTCTGAATGAAACAATAAATTTTAGCATCAGTACTTACACAATGTACCTGGAACAAGTCTTAAATAGCCAGAAGAGGGAAATCTGAAAGAAATAAAAGAAACTTGTTAAGAAAAAAGTAAATTCTCGGGGATTTCAAACTTCGTAAGTATACAATGCTAGAGATTTTGTAAACCTGTTATCTGTTTTTGTTGTGTTCTCTCTTTCAGATCGTTTCACTCTAGTGATTGTTTGAGAATCATTATGTTGTGTATTGAAAGCACTGAATGTGATTCACTTTTGTAATAGGGTTTATCCATGTTGGAATAGATTTCCTATATATGTATATGCAGTACATGTAACAGATTGTTCTTAGCCATATGTGTTAAGTGTTAACACTCAGAAACTTGATAGAATACATAGGTTACCTTTCTGTTAATTGAATTAATCACACTTAAATGATAGGATTTGAAAAGCCTTGAATTACTAAGAAGAAAAACATTTATAGAAAAATCTGTGTCCCTTTTAAAAAATGCATTTATTGGTTTGCATAATATAAATGGGTGGGCTAGAGAGACATTGATTTTTGTCAACTTAGTCCTAATGTGTTATGGTAGATCAATATATAGAATGATGACAGAAGTAGAATTGTTTACACATCAGTTATTCTGTCTTCCCAAGAGCAACAGCTGCATTGTAAGAAAAGCACTATAGACATAGAAAATCTGAAGCATATTTGATTGACAGTTCTTGTCTGTCTGTATGTCAGCTCATTTATATATTATATAATATTTTCTAAGAAATTTGGATTAGGCATGGATGAGTATTATTTCTAGAAAGACAGCCTTGTCTTAATAAATTTTTCAATGACAATGGTTGCATATGTATCTTATTTACAGCACTGTCAATCTCTGTCAGCCTCTTCTTTGTTATACTACTATCTGTGACTTGATCTGGCTGTAAGCTTCTGTTATTGTAGGTCCTTTAGTTATTGTTATCTATCATTAAATCTATCATTACATAACATTATCTCTCTTTTTCTTTATTAGAAAAGATGGCAAAAAAAGGTGATGATTTAGTTTTGAATATGATCTCCGATTTTCCTTTGCTTATCAAAATGTTTGATTTAAATTTCACATTTGGTTTACTGAATTGCACTTATAGTGTGTGAAGTACAAGTTACTTATAGAAAGCATACAGTGTGGTAGTCTACGTATGGAGAGAATCGGTAAGATCCTGTAGGGTCTCCAAATATCTCTCTTCAAAATCCGTAATTAATATTCATGAAGCTGTATTCATGATTCATGAATATGGAAATCAGTAGAGATTCTGATAATGACTTACCTAGTTTGAGTAGTCACCCTCTTCCTCAGGATAGATGACTATTTTTTTAATGTAATGAGTGTGTATTTTTTTAATGTAATGTGTGTCATTATAATTCAGAATTAGGTAACATAGACTTCTATATTGATGGTTAGTCTCCTTTGTCAAGTTCAGGCTTGTTTATATGCTTTAGTCGCAGTATACGTTATTATAAAGATTCTAACAGTTCTTCAAATACAGCTTAACCGTTTCATATAAATTCCATTTGATACATTATAGTAGCATTTTCTTTCCAGACAAAATCCTACCTTTTTCAATATATATTTCCTACCCTTTTCAACCAGTTAGGATGTAGTGCTATGTGTACCTTTTCCAGCCAGTCAGAGTGCAATTTTGATGCATTTTTCTAGCCAGTCAAAATCTAGTACTACTTTTCCTTTAGAATGCCTTACCTATGATTTGTATAGTAATCCTTGCCCTTTCTAGTGCGTGGAACATAAACTTTCTCTCTTTTGAAACATGACATAAATTCTCTTATTCTATTATTATTTTCATCAGTAATTTCCAACAGCTGATTATTTCTCTATAACTTGAAATTATTTCTATTCAAGCCTTGAAGTGTTTGTATTGTTATAAATCATAGCTTTTGTTGCCATTGCTTTGTATGTCTATGATTTTCATACTTCTTAATTCAGTTCATTTGTTTATTCTGTTTTTCAGATATCCAAATGTCAATATCACCAATTTTACGAATAGTTGGAGAAATGGATTGGGTTTCAATGCCCTTATACATGCTCATAGGTAAGTGACGTGTAGTGCTAGTCATCCACAGGATAAGCTTAGACTACTCCATTGACAGCAGTACTGCAGTGGTATATTTTCGCACCTGAAATAGCGAGATCTGATTATTAACACAGGTGGAGATGGCGAGATCTTGTTTATTACCAGTAGTGGATGGTTCTATCCAAATCACCTTTGAAATGTTTGCAAATATGGCATATTAATATTGTGGTGTTGCTTACATTTTACATATTTAACGCAGGACTCACTAGGTCGTACAAGTTCTACACAGTACACAAAATCCTTTGATAATGAACACATTAGAACTTGATATATTCACAAATAGATAAAATTTAGATACAGTGTAAGTGAACTGAAACCAGTCCATATGACCTAGACCTAGGTCGGCCAAATAATAGGATATACTCAGAAATTTACTGACTTTTCTGATGTATTAAACCAAAAAAAGAAGTATACTGGAATCAATTGCACAAAAATAAACTTTACCATTGAAACAATTTCACTGATACAGGAAAACAGGGCATGCACAGTGTAGACTGGGCCAAGTATTGTTTTACACATTTTTAAAACTCATGTCATGTCTCAGTGGTAAGAAATAAGGTAGACAGGGATGTACTTTCGATATTACATTGAGTTATTACTAACATTTCATCATATCTCAATACACAGTTAAGCTACAGGTATGCTGCTTCACACTGGAAGAATGTGAAATTAATACATGTGCTATCTTCATTCTTTAATCTGTATTCAATTGATTTATAGAAGCCGATGTGGCCTAGTGGATAAGGTGCTCGGCTTGTGACCAAGAGGTCCCAGATTTGACTCCTACCCTGTGCACATGCACCGGTGTTCTGTCTTTCAGGTGAGACAGTAAAAACTGGTCCTGGGTCACGGTAGGCGTGGCATGTAAAAGATCCCTCACTGCTTTGGGTGGGTCTGTTGCAAAGGTCTAAATTTGTATACAATGCATCAGGCAGATGCCGTCACCATATACATGAAATAATCGTGGAGTGACGTAAAACAATAATCAATCAGTTGATTTATAGAGATTTCATAAATTATATTTATGCCATTATTACAGAATTATGTTAAGAAGTGATGGAGAATCAAATGTACAGTAATTTACCTTCAGAGGAAAACAAAGTGACATTAACAAACCTAAATATGATGCGAAAAAATATTTAAGCACCACTTTGAATTCCAGATGGAAAAAAAATCAGTTCAGAGTTTAGAGTTTTTTTGACAAGTACCATTTTTTTCTATCTGGAAGTTGTGCTAGATTTTATTTTTTATTTTAACTTGATCTTGAATAGTCTTGATCTCATTTAGCACATTTGGGAAGGTTATCTCTATTTACTGAAGGTTGATGTCTCATAACAGCTTTTCTCCGGCCCTAAATGTTGACCATTATCAAATATGTGAAAAATGCTGCTTTTATTGTAATTAAACAGATAGAAACTGATAAAATACACATCATAACATTCTTTGGAATATAATTCTTATTCAATTGTTTATTTCAGACCAGACCTGATAGATTTTGAAAGACTTGATCCACATGACAACATAAGAAATTTAAACAATGCTTTTGATGTAGCAGCAAATGAGTTAGGGATTCCAAAAATCCTTGATGCTGAAGGTATGCAAGATAAATTATATACCTGTACACATATATCTATTAGTTGACATTTCAGAGGCCTTATTTTTGTTTTGGCTATGAAGAAAAGTGACCCTTGGAGATCATTTTGTCTGATGTCTATTTGTCTATCTGTCATGGGATTTTCTAATTTCACTTTGAAGGAGGATATTGTGTTCTTTCTCAACAAACGTTAAAATGAAGTTTCCTGTTAAGATTGAAATAGCATTTTACAGATCTATTACTGACATGGTTCCAGGCAAATTGTATTGGCTACTTGTAGCTTTCACAAAATACCCCTATTGCTATATAACAAGTCAGAATAGAAAGTAGCATTATAGTGCAAACCAAGATTGCCAGCAAGAAATGTGGTATAATGTTTATTTCAGATGTAGACGTAGCTCGACCAGATGAGAAAGTCATCATTACATATGTAGCGTCATACTATCATTACTTTGCCAAAATGAAGAGTGAAATGACAGGTGGCAAGAGAATTGCTAAGGTAAAGAAACTATAAGCAAAACAATGATGGTTATAATCAGATAGTTCAGGAGACATCTGATATTGTTTTTCATTGAAAACTGGATTCACATTGTTTATATTTATTCAAAGTCAAACTAGTGTCTTATTACAGTCGCTCCTGTCAATGAATTTTCTTGATAAAATTCTTATTAGAATAAATTTTCAATCCTTTTATTGTATGATGTTGAATCTATTTTTTTTTTATAAAATTCTAAGAAATCTTATTATATTACTACTGTGTACAAGATATTATGATAATAAAATTCAGTTCTAACTTTTATGTACATGTATAGATTACATGTATCAACTTTTGGCTTCAGTGCTGCTAGTCTAGTAGCTACCTATCTGATAGATTTCTCTGGGTATCCCTTCTCAGATCAACTTGAATCGTTCCATAATATGTAATATCACTCATGGTTTTACCTTGAGTAAACCTACTATAGAAAAAAGTCTTATCTTAGATTTTAATCCTCTACATTTCTGCAATTAATTGATTCTTTGTTTAGAAATTGTACAGATGAATTATTGCAAAATAATGTGAAAAGTATGTGTTTACATTTTATCCTAAAAGTATTGATTTTTTGAAATTATTTGAAGACAACTTGCTGAAAGGAAGGACTTTTTCCAGACAATAGTGTCTTTCCATGTTGTATAACATATCTGTTTTCAAATACCAAGTCTGGTAAATTTATGTATAAATGGCAATATGTCCACAATCATAGACATTCACCTTGAAAACTTTTCAAAAAATGCATTTTATTATGAATTTCCTTTTTCAGATCGTTGGCATGATGAAAGACATAGAGAAAATGGTGGATGACTATGAATCCCTAACGTCTAGTTTGCTGGAATGGATTCGAAAGAAGAGACAGGAACTCAGTGACAAAAACTTTCCTAATTCCCTAGATGGTGTGCAGAAATTATTAGTGAAATTTAAACAGTACATTACCCAGGAGAAACCTCCCAAGTAGGTTGAAAAGTTTAATACATGAAGAATTTATTCAAAGTCAAGAAATATTCGAGCACTTGTTTGATCATGGTGGTATGCTCTTGGATGATGTGTAGCAGATGTTTCTCTCAGATGATGTATATATTTTTGTACTCCTTTTCATTCTGATGTGTATTTTCTCTGACATTTAGGTACAGAGAAAAAGGTAATATTGAGGCCCAGTTCTTCAATATTCAGGCCAAGTTGAAGGCCAATGGTCAGAAACTGTACAGCCCACCAGAGGGTCAATTGATTCATGACATAGAGAGTGCTTGGCTACGACTAGAGAAGGCTGAACATGAAAGAGAGGTTGCACTTCGAGACGAAATGATCAGGTAAATAAAAACTCGCCAGTTGTGATGGAATGTTGAAATAAGAAGGTTGAAATACTGAAACGGGTGACTTTATTGCTCATTATTTTCATGCTTTTGAAAAAGTTTGTTTCATGTTGTTTATTTCATTGTCATCTGCATCAAGTATAATAGAAATATGTATGTGTGTAATAGGATATGAATTGCAGTGAGACATGTAATAATTTCTCGATTAAACTTAATGAACAAAATTTCAAGAAATAGCATTTGAGCTAGATTGAAAGAAAATTTGCACAGGATAATGTTTTTCAGACTGATGATAATTTTCAAAGTTTACTGCTCAAAACAAATCTTTGTAGCATTACTTTAACAATAAATGGTTACTTGTGCATTATTCAGACAAGAAAGATTGGAACAACTTGCTCAGCGTTTTCAGAGAAAGGTAACGTATTGGTTTACTTTCAGTTTTGTGAGTCTAAATTTTGTAATTGAATTCTATTTGTTCTACTGTGATTTACTATGTTCTAACTTGTAAAATGCTTTGTTCTAGTACTAGTTGTGGTGAACATATATTAGTGAATTTCACAAATCAACTTGATTTTATATTACAGTCAAACGTCGATATCTCGAACACTGATATCTCGAATACCCGGGATATCTCGAAGTCGAACGTCGGTCCCGAAAAAAATCCTTCATATTATGATTAAATTCACCCCGGATGTGTCGAACACTGTTATGTCGAATACCATGCTTATCTCGAATACATTTTCAAGTCCCGAAGTTCTTATTTACCCGGTTTATCTCGAAGTTGGCTTCTTATAGACAATATTTCTCGATGCATTTACCTTAGACGACTGGTCGCTCGCGTGGTGTGATTAATTGACCGTGTCGGTGTACAAAGCCAAAGTGATTACATAATTGTGTTATTTATACCAAATATTAGTAAATGATGATAGCTTGTTAAATACGACATAGAATTAAATAATTAACATTAACTGTAATTAACTGCATTATCTTTGCATTGTTCATTGATTCATTTTTCTTTCGAATCCACGTGTCTATGTATTTTTATGCAAAGTACTAGTAGTAAAATAAAATTATACGTGTCTTTATTTTGTCTTATGTGTTAGCCCATCCTCGGTTTTAGGTATAGTATAAGACAGTTATATCCAGTATTGAAATTAAATTACGATATTACTGAAAAGGAAACATTACGTTTTCAGTTTTGGAGTATATTCTCTTATATTCATAAAACATGAAAGGTATAATGAGATTTAGATTAATTATTTAGGAACAATATGCACATCTTCATGCGTATTTATTGATAAATACATGTATATCTCGTATATCTACTATAATAATCACAAATGTCAAACGAACCGGCGTACGTTAACAACTGCATGATTTGTCATCCTAAACTCGAAATTTGGATATCTCGAACTACGGATATCTCGAAGTATTTTCCGCGGTCCCTCCGACTTCGAGATATCGAGGTTTGACTGTTTATTATAAACAAAGATTAGAATACCCCTTTCACAGAGATATTAGGTCATGATCATGTTTCTTTTTATTTCTAGGCGGCAATACGAGAGCAATGGCTGAATGATATGAGTATGATCCTTGATGAGAACATTGTGGCTAATAATTCCTCTCAAGCAGAAGCTGCCATCAAAAAACATGAAGCCATCAGTGCGGAAATTCTAGCTAGGGTTTGTAATAATATCACTTTTCAGTTTGGCATGATGTTATCATACATTTCAATGTAAACAACATGTTTGATACATTGATTATGAATATGTTATGTCTGTCAGTACTAATTCCTATTGACTTACATATATTTTTTATTGCATGGATGCATAGACTTTGTATTATAGTCTTCCATAAATAAACATGATGTTAGGACTGTTTAATGTAATATATGTTTTTATTTGAATAATCTTTTATGTTATTATATTTACACTAGCCATTTTAATCTTTAAATTACCGGTAGGTATTTCAAAGCAAGAATAGTTAACCACAAATATTTATTGGACTAACCAATCAAAAAGATAATTAAGTTGCAGACTGGTCACTAGTTTGAAACCTTAGATGACATTGTAAATTGTTTCAGCTGAAGAATTTGATATCCAGTTTTAAATTTGAACCAAGATATGACTGCTTTTGCATACGTCAATAGTTTTGTGGTGATAAGGTTGGCAGCCACATATATCCGGGCTATAACATCAGGGGAGATGTTTTAACCCATATGAAGCAGTAACCAATCAACTATTTATAAGATATTTCATTTCAGCTCTTGATCTCCCTCTGTTTACATATAGAGTTTTGTAGATTAGATTCTCTACTTTCTGTTCACTTTCTTTTGACATCTTGCACTACTATTATGTTTATGACATATGTTTATGTTTATTTATGTACTAACTATCTCATGTACCTGTATGCTGATTCAAATATGTAGACTCTTAATACATTATGTTTTGAATATTTACAGAAGAAAATATTTAATTCACTTCAAATATCAAAGAAAATTTTGAATGTAGTGATCATTATTGAATTAACCTTATTCAAATGCAGTATTAAATTCATAAACAAATTCATCAATGTTTATGTAATTTTTTAATAGGCTAGTTTCGAGGTAAAACAGAGAGAAATGCTAGTGACTTTTTTAATCCCCTCAATTTGCAAGCTTATGCACTGATGCTTTTGCTAGGTCTTAGATTTTCAATATAGACAACGTAGATAGAAATAATTGATTGAAGCAGAACAGTATTATAGTGAATAAATGTCATTAAAAAATAGAGAAATATGATCACAAACATGTAGTTGATATCCAGACTTACAGACATTTTTAAAAGCAGCATATACGTGCATAATGTGTCAGTATAGTATTTCAAGAATTTTTTAACAGAAAGTCAAGAGGCTCTACTTTGCGATTAAAACCATACAATAATACAGAAATAAATGTGATGCTTTTTTTGTATAATATATCAATTTAAGTTACAGTAGTTGAGGGTGTTATGTATTATATATATATATGCCAAAGTGTTGCAAGATTAGTTAGAGTAATGTTATGCTAAACTGTCTGGCATTGTTGTTTTCTTCAATAGAATACTTTCTGCCGTTTAGCGAGATGAATCAGCTTAAGAATTCAGTCTCTAATGTTTGTTGTATTAATATTAGATGATGAGCCAAGCTATGTCTTTACCTGTATAGCCCTAGCATTTGTTCAAAACTGCACGTAGTCACAATTTGTTCCTTTCACTCTTTCTTAATGATCTACTTATATTTTTTTTCCCACCCTTCATTTGTATAAATACCCAATTTGATCTAACTCATGTGTGATTCATATGTAGTGCTAGATATTGCATCCCTCTTTTGTCTGTTTACTGTTTAAGAAATTCTAAAAAGACATTAAAATTTCAATGATATTACAGAGTAGTACTCACTAGACAAACAAGATATGTACTTAATATTTTCAATAAAGTTTTCTCTTAAAAATTGATTAAAAATAGTTATGATATCTTAACACTTGTATAATTATATATGGTGACATTATGCTTGTAGAAAGACAGATTCCGTGCTTTAAATAGTCTGGCAAAAGAACTGGTACAGGGAAATTACCATGCTAAAGATCAAGTGAAGAAAAAGTATGTGTCATTATATATTTATATATACATATGATATATTTGGGTATATTATTATAGTGATGAAGTATAAGGAAGTATATTAGAATGACTTCACCATCTTGTGGTCTGTCTGTCCATCTGTTTGGGCATTTGAAATCTGTCAGGTAAATGCAATTTTTCTATACTGTGAAATCTGCATCCTATTTCAATTGATTCTTACCCATGACTTAAATTATCTTATGTTATATCTCGAAGGTCAGGGATACAGAGAGCCAATGATTGAATTCGTTGTCGGGTTCATAAAACCTGAGCTGTCACATGGGATAGCTTCATACTTGAAATGTATGAAGCATTTCAAGAAGGCATGACATGACTGTGACCCATGGTCATATAACCAAGCGAAGATTACAGTGATTTTTTTTTTTTTTCAGTCTATGACCAAATTTGGTTTTGTACTATTTTGTTGCTATAGGGGCTATTGTCCCATCACTACTTTTCTAGTTTAATTTTGGTATATGATGTTATTGTAACTTTTCATATAATACTATATACACTACAGAAATCGCGGATTGTCCAATTCTCCGCGTGTCGCGACTGACTATTTTGATAAGAAATGTCACCAGAGGCAAAAATTTGTGTAGGGCATTTGAATTCGGAAGTCTGGTGCTACATACGCTGTACTGAAATCATTAATTGTAGGATCCTGTTCTGAATTTTATTAAAACTTACATTATTTGCTTAACTGAATGCTGACCAAACTTCATGGGTATTTAAGAAAATATTTCACCATAGTTTACGTATGTGTATACATATTCGTAGATACATGTAGTAGGGTCACCGTGGAATGTCCGCGATGCTGGGTTATTCACCACGATTGTTGCAGTGATTTTCGGTGATTCCGTGTTAACTATAGGTCAATTTAAGAGCAATGATCGCAGTGATTAGTAGCTGAGACCTAAAAAACATCGCGAATTGAAAAGCAATTATTCTATTACAGAATAAGTATATTAGTATGTATACAAATAAGTGCAGTCCTAACATTACGTGCACGTTAAAGCGAAAAGCAGTCATGAGGACTGCTTTAGCACACATGCTAGGACTGCTCGACCGGACACGTGTGCACTTCTTGGGTTAACATGGGAGGGAATTCGTAATATGATAATGGAAATTACTGCATAGACATGCACTAAGGTATCTATGAAAACTTTGTCAGTTTATACTATAAAGAATCTAGGATGATTACTTTCTAATTCTATTTTATTTATTCTTAATTAATTAAATTATGTATTTATTTCTTATTTGTTTATTTATTTATGATTTATTTATGTATTTATTCTTATTTATGTATTTATCATTATTTTTTTAATTTAGCTATTTTTCATAATATATGAATACCATGATTATCATCATTATTATTATTTTTATTAATTCTGTTATAATTATAATAATTATTATTATTATAATTATTATTATTATTATTATTGTTATTATTATTATTATCCTAAAATAAGAATAAATTTAATGATATTCAATGTTCGAAAATTGTATTCAATATTTTCAAAATTCATCCCTTAACTCGTAAGCATTTTATTAAGTTCTAAATATTTACCTACAAGCACAAAGTAATAATGTAAATTTGAAGTTGTAAGCAAGCGAAAGTGGCTGTCAAACACGTTCACGCGTCAGCCAAGCGCATGAACGCGACAGTCAACTGCCTTAACGCGGTCTTGAAATTAGGTTCACGAGGAAATCTGCGTTAATGCAAACGTGTGTGCTCAGCAGTCCTGAGCGCACGAGGAAAGCAAACTTCACGTTAACGCGACGTTAACATATTGTTGTTGGGAGGAATGCACCTCACTGTATATATACATATATATATATATAGGTATATGAACATAAATGCTGTATGTATTTTATATATTGGATCATGGTGTATTTATTTGATAACAGGGATGAAGATATCATGATTAAGTGGAAGGAGCTACTGGATAAACTGGAGGCCAGGAAAATGACACTTTCTGGATTCAAAAGCTTTATGACAATGTTCAGAGAGATTGAGAACATTCAAGAGGAGCTGAAAGAATGTGAGGTAGTCACTGTAGCTTTTATGATATTTTCAGCTGTTTAAGTATTTTAACTATGCTATGGTCAGTAGAAGAGGTCAGTCTGGTGCCTTCTAAAATAGACATTGCTTGTTAAAAAACCCACTTTTATGCATTAACCCCCACTGTATTGATAGAATTGCATGTTGAAGGTGAGAAAATTGAATCATTTTGACAGTGATAACACTGAGGGGAAGTACCAGTTGCTGTTCTATGTGTATTTATGTGTTTAATCAGGACCAGCATTAATGTTGGTGTCTTATAGGAATCGTATCTGTCTGTCTATCCATCAACACCGAATTAGTTGTTACAACTCAAAAGGTTTTTAACCTACAGGTCTCATATTTCAAATATGTTTACTGAAAAATGGATGGAACATGCCTATAAATTTTTTAGTCAGATGTCAAGGTCACACATAGGGACCTTTCATGACTCTCACTTTTCAAGTTTATATTATCTATCCTAAAAATTTGATAAGAAAAACAAATGGACCACACAGATCAATTTTAGCAGAGTAAAGGAAGTTTTAGTGATTTTGTTTGATATATTTTAGTCCAAGTTGAAGGTTCAGGATCACGCCAAGCATCTTCAGGCTGTAGATGATTACCTAGAGCAACATAGTCTGATAGAGACACAGTTACATGCCCTTGCCAAGAGGGTGAGAAATCTTAACAGACGTTCTAAACAGATAGACCCAACACATGCTGAAGGAGGAGTTTTAGAGAAGAGATTGGATGATCTGAATAAAGACTTTGAAAGGTTAATGATAATGAATTTAATTCTTCTGTAACTGAGTAAGATGTACCAGAAGTAACTTCTAATGATAAGTTTATGCTTTGGTTAGTATCAGATCATGTTGAAGGATTGAAAGTAATTATTAAAAAAAATATGCTGAAATAAGAAGTATTTCAATAAGATATTTGTTTTAGTTGTTTAAGTTTCTCTCGCTTTATATCTAGTATTTATAATACTTTTGACTGTTTTCAGAGTAAATAATAAGAGTAATGATAGAAAAAAGAAATTAGAAATAGCGAAGAAGTTCTTCCAGTTCCTTCAAGATGTTGAAGAGGAGGAGAGATGGGCTCAGGAAAGAATAGACTTGTGTCGATCTACCTCCACTGGCAAGGATCTGAATGCTGCACTTGTCTTGCTTAAAAAGCATGAGGTAAGATCACATCATGATTTATTTTTGGTGATTGATTGATAGATCATATATTGCCACACCAGTGCTTTTCACCAATTTGGTGACAGTATCTTTCCTGGTACATTGCTTTATGAATTTTGCTTAGTTTGGTAAACCCAGTAGTAAGGATTATGTAACAAGCCAATGTCTACCCTGACATGGGACTGCCTCATCTGAAGGATGAGAAACTGATTAAGTAACCAAGGGGGTAATACCCAGGACTCATTTATTTTGAGAACTATGGTGGTTCCTTTGTTTGAAATGTTCATAAGAAGTAAAAGAGCACACTCCTGTTGAAGAAGTAATATTTTCTTATAGGGATTGGAGGCAGAGATGCAAGGTCGATGGCCATGGTGTGAACAGATCTGTGCTTCTGGCAAGGATATGATGAACAGTGGCCATGAAGCTCGTGCTGAAATAGGGTCAAAGATCAATAATCTGATGGAGAAGTGGCAGCTGTTGAAGGATCTCTCTGCTCTGCGTCGTACTAAACTTGAGGATGGCATAGAAGCTCATCAGGTAGATTACAGAATTCCTTACTCTCAGCACAGTATCTATTATTATGAAATATAAGTACTCAATACATCATATTTTTTGTAGAAAAATTTTAAAACTTGTATTTAGTAAAAATCTCTTACGTGAATGGATCACTAAAATGTAGTGCTTCATTATTTACTTTGCTATTTTTCTGCAATCAATCCAGTATTGCCTTAATAAAGAAATATTGAATAGAAGTTCAATAAATTTTGGTAAGAGTTAATGAG
Source organism: Pteria penguin (assembly GCA_035048485.1). NCBI lineage: Eukaryota > Metazoa > Mollusca > Bivalvia > Pterioida > Pteriidae > Pteria > Pteria penguin. The sequence goes on along the minus strand of CM068587.1, from coordinate 23,284,412 downwards.
AAAGCCATACATATTTATTTAATGAGAAAGCCATACATATTTTTTGTTTAGTTTTGTAATGGTAAAGTCCGTAGTGTATCTGATGTTTGATTGTTACATCTTATTAATGATGGTCTGATTGACTTCATTAATCATAACTTACATTTGTCAGTACTATGTTGATGCATCTGATTGACTATATTAATCATAACTTACATTTGTCAGTACTATGCTGATGCATCCGATTGACTATATCAATCATAACTTACATTTGTCAGTACTATGCTGATGCATCTGAAGCTGAATTATGGATGAAGGAGAAGATGCCATTGGTTACTAGTGATGATTATGGAAGAGATGAAATGGGATCTCAGGTAAGTGACAACAGTTTATCACCTGGTCAGTATATCTACAGCTGACTTAAAACCAGTCAATATTACTGATAGAGACACTGCTGCCCTCAAACCTGGTCAGTTCATGTATTACTGTTTAAATGTCAACTGATTCCTTCAAACCATGTCAGCTTCTATTCATACTGTTAATTGATTTAAATGTTCATTTAATAGAAAAAAGAAATTGTTTTTATAGTATTACCATCTATTGTCAAAATAATCAGTTTGGAAATATGAATTGAATGATAACTGGTATTCCATGATGATAATTGATGATGTTATGGTTGATTGATGGTTATGTGGTTGTTTGATGGTTATGTAGTTGATTGATGGTTATGTGGTTGTTTGATGGTTATGTGGTTGTTATACATTCAGTAATGATAAGGACCTTATATGACTTTTAGATTTTGAATAATTATTAAACAGTTTAAAATCATTGTCTTTTAGGCTCTTCTGTCACGCCACAACAGATTAGAAGGAGAAATTAGAAGCTTCCGAACTGAAATCAAACGCTTAGATGAATTAGCTCAACTTATGACGAAAGCAGCCAGTGAACACAATGTATGTTTATAAGTCAAGTTTCAGAATGTATTTAAAACCGATAAAGTTACTGTGTATACTAATATTCAAGGGAGAGTAGAATATAACTTTCTTTGTAGGATGATCGTGTTTCTTTACTTAACATTAAATTGTTTTAGTCCATCAGTTGTTGGAAGTGAAAACAACTTCATAAAAATCAATACGATTGTATTGTAGATTTCACCAGAGAAGTTTTTACCTCAAGAGAATGGTGAACAATCTGATGGGGAGGAATTTCAGGAAGAGGTTGTTGAGGTACCACATGAGATAGAGGTGGAGGAGATCAGAGAGAGAGAGGTCATACAGGATGTTGTTGAGACACGCAAAATCCCACAGGTCAAAGCAATGTATCCCTACAAAGGTCAAGGCATGAAGGTTGAGAAAGGAGAGGTGAGTGTGGTACATGTGGATCTGGCTGTTGTAATACGAAGTTCGACTTGAGGACAGATGGTAAACTTTTATTAGTATGCTTTAAGATGCTCAGCTCTTTACCAAACTCTGAATTGTCTGTTCTAGGGTTACCATCCTGTGCTTTACAAAAACTAACAGGGTATTGGCAAATCTCCCTCAGTTCTTTTAAAACACAGGCATGGGAACTGTAATTCTAATGCATCTGACATAATTGTATAAATATTCATGCTTGCTGTGACATCAGTGTCATAATCAAAATTGCAGTGAAATGTGAGATCATGTTGAAAACTGGAGTAAAATATGAATACCCTTGAAGTTTTTATGGTCAACCAATGAGATAGCGTGTTACAAACAGACTGCATTTGAATTATCATATTGTATGCTTAATCTCAGTAAGTTTCCATGAAAATGTCCTCTATATTTTTATCAACTTCAAATTGATCAAAGTAAAAGTATTGTCACATATTTATGTAGACCTCAAAATTATGACAAAATAGTTAAGTTGCAATTATGTACCTAGGGAACAAGTGTAAATTATGTTTTTCTTTATTCCCTTATAATGCCATCATAAGATTGTAATTTTAGATGGGAATTTAGAATACAGTTTTGGGAGATGACAGATTTAAAATTTTCTTTATTGATTGAAAATTGTATTAATAGTGCTTTTCAAACCTTTTGAAACACAGGATCTTGATTAGTCAAAGAAGATGCATTAATTTCTTCCATTTATTTATAACCAGACATTTGTTTGCAGATTATGCTCCTTGTACAGCGCACTAACTCGGACTGGTGGCAGGTCAGGAAGACTGACGGAACTGAAGGGTTTGTACCTGCCAACTATGTCAAGGAAGTGGAACCCAAGGTCACACAGAAAGTCATACATCGACCTACTAAAGTCCCTGAAAAGGTCATGGTGAAAAAAATAGTTATGAAAAAGGAGGTTGTAAAGAAGAAAAAAGAAAAAGCCAGTAAATTAAGACGAGCTCCGTCAGGTAAGTCTTTATGATATGTCACGATTTACTGTTCTTGTTATACTTATCGTATATATGCACCTATGAGTCAGATATTTGGGAGAAAAATGTAGCAGAAATGCACAACTGACTTAGGCCCGATACTACGCAAGAGAAAAAATGTGACCTTGATCTTAAGTCAAACTTTGCCATTGATTAATGGACAATGCAGACCACACGTTCCATAGATAGTACATGCGGCATTCCCTGGTCGTTAAGTACTTTTAAAGACGATTTTACGACAATAAAATGTATATTGCATGGCCAACAGTTTCTATATGTGAAGCTGGTATATATATTGGTGCTTCGTTGTTTATTTTATCCAATTCAATACAATGTGCAAACTGATTACCTGTGTAGAAGTGACAAGTAAATGAGCCATAACAGAAGGCAAACAAATCCTTCTTGAGAAAGTTTAATGACCAGTGACGAGATAGCCATTGATTAAATAGCATTACGATATATACACAATAATGTTAGAAAGTGTGACATTTCTTTGTCAGAATTACAGATCAAACTGTTGTTTAATGATGATGGAAGCGACAACAAGTTTGTAAGTTGAGTCCAGGGTATGCCCGTTCAGGGTACATGGTCATTTTCACTGCAACAAACGGCCATTTTCATAACCACCAACAGATATTTTAATGGCTACTATATTATTCAAAAGAAACTATATGTAACTGAAAGCAATTTAAATGTCCTACTATTGAATATGTCATTTAAATTCCCCTGTATTGTTATATACACATGAGTGATACCACATGATCATTAGAGCAGAAAGGCTCCCAAGCCGTTTATTGAAAGTCATTGAAAAGATGCCATAAGCAAATACAAGCATTTGCACATTGAAAATTTAGAACTGACTTATATGTGAGTCAATGACAAATTCCAAAAATTCAAGCCCTAAATGTACCAACCGAAGTACATGCAGAACGATTTATAGGCGCGTATATATGGTAGATAATACTAGGAATGTGGATCAAATCTGTTTGCATATGAGCTAAAAAAGAGTAGATATGCGCAGTCCAACAAAATGTAGACAAAACATGTCTCTTTTGACAGGTATTTTAGATCATTCCTCCGTATCATGTCCTAGAAGTTTAAGGTAATATGTATAGATATGACCTGTAACAAATGATTGCAGAACATTTTCATGATTATATGAGTGTGTTGATATGATAAAATCATGATAGTATGTATTAATTAAAAGGTACACACAGTTTGTACATCTACCATATTAAAAATAATGAAATTAAACTATCACTTAGGTAATTGAAGGGTTTCTTATAATAGATTTGGATTGATCTATAATAATATGCATGAATTCCTTAATGAAATCAACAAAATATATTCATTGATTTACAACCAGAAATTGAAAATGAAGATCAATATGCAATAAGAAATCAAACTTTCTTCTATACATGTTCTAGATTACTCAATATAATTTCTAAATTACTTGATGTCATTTCAGTGCGTTCTAAGGCCAATCTTCACTTTGACAAGGAAAATGTAGATAAACGACAGAAACAAGTGAATCTGACATACAACAAATTAGTCAAGTTGGCTCAGGTGAGAAAATTTTGTCAAATATGATTCACTATACATGTATATCATAAGTAGGGTACACATGAGAAAAAAAAAGAAATTATTACACGTGTAATCCATTTTATGGCTTTCTTGTAAACCTGTCATGACTTCATTATAACACGATCTTAACTATTATATTGAACTTTCTGTTCTCTGCAGCAGATATATATATAGTCTGTAAACAAAACCTTTTAGTGGTATTTTCAAAAACCACCTGTGTAATATGATAAACATGTTGTTGTTTTGTGTAGGTAAGAAGAGTTGCTTTGGAAGATGCAGTCAGGCTCTTCAAGTTCTACAGAGAATGTGATGAGTTTGAATCTTGGATGAACGAAAAGGTGTGTAGTCCTCTAGATAGACAGTTTCTTTACTGAAAATAACTTTCCATATGGAGTTATCCAGGCAGTGTTTTTGATTTAAATTTTTTGATCAAATGCTTCATGTCATAAAGATACCCAATTTATGTAGAATTTGTTTACTTATAATAATGTTACAAGTAACTATTGTAAGTAATGTATGGTTGGGAGTTACCCTGTCAGATATTATTACATGTAAGATTTATCTCAGAGCCATTTATATACATAAAATTAGCATACATATAATAGCTTAAACAACAGACCCACATCAAGATATCCTCTAAAATCAACCGATAATATGATCATCTGTTAATGGTGTCTATTTTAGGAACTTGTACTGACCAATAAGGAGAGTTTGACAGATAATATGGAAGCTGTAAGAAAGAAATTTGAGGTGGGTATTATGTACAAATAGACTGGATCAAATACAAAGAGGGGCTGATTAAGACTGAAGAAGATAAATGATAGAGAGATACGTTGTATCGAGAGATAGGTACAAACGTAGGGGTTTAGGCTTGTAGGTGTTCTTTAAATTTTTAAGTAATTGTATTTTTTTTTTACAAATTAGAACTAGAAATTTTGAATTACATTGTATTTTTAATCATTTTATGAATTATGGTTTTAACAAATCTGGTATTTACTCTTAATATTTGAAAAAACCCCCACTCTTAGTGTTTCCTGCAGAATTGTGAATTATATGGCTGTATCTGAAAATGTAAATGGTACAGAGTCGTCATTTTAATATCAGTATTATGTTTTTAGAATCTGATGACTAGTTTGGCAGCCAACAAAGGTCGACTGGATATAATAAATAATCTTGCTGAGGACATTGTAAAATCAGGCAGTGCACAGAAAGAACAAGTCAAAAAACGGCAAAAAGAGGTCAACGATAGGTAGGCAATAGCAAAACATTCAGTAATTTTAATATGAACCTTATTTATAATGCTTTATACATTAATATGAACTATCAAGAAGTTTATTTTGGCATAGATTATTTTAAGCTTCTTTAAAAGAGCAAAACTTCAATTTAAGTAATTTTTTCAAATTTCTAAACAGGTTTATTACTTCATGGGATATTATTCCAGATTTTTGTTAGTTAATGTTTGGATTGGTATTTCCTTTTCTAGGTGGAACAGACTGATGAAATTAAAGATGGACAAAGAGAAAAACTTACAAGGTGCCTCCAGGTAAATAATATTATTACATTGATAACATACCTGGTATGCATGAATTGTTTGTCATGGAGTTTGAACTATTAATAGACTCCTAGTCCCCTGAATATTTAACATGTTAAAGATAGATTATGGTTACATCCAGAATAAATGTTCCAAACATTTTGAGTGAAAATTAAAAAGAACCACATTACAGCAGTCAAAATGCTGAGTTATCCGAATATTAAGTATTCACTTTACTATAAATCTGTTTATTGCAGCATTGAACTCTTCCAATCCACGTGTGATGAGTTAGCAGATTGGATTAAGGAAAAGGATAATGCACTAAATGTTGATGAATTTGGAAAGGACTTGAAGGGCATTGAGGCACTACAAAGGAAACATGCAGTGAGTATGCACAGATTACAAATTGAAAAAAATGGTTGAGAGTTGACAACAGACAGACAAGCAAACAAAGTGACAAACAGACAAATCGGTCAAAATTGTGTATTTGTGACAATGTTCAGACATTTGTCATATCATCCCAATATTATGTGTGAAATCATTTTGTTTTGTGGATTGCTTTTGTGTGTCAAACATATCCTTATGTGAAGTCATATAACATGGATAGAAATATTGTTGACTGTCTTTTACTCAAACTCTGATAACTTTAATTTCCAATTACCTCAAACTACTTTTTAAGTCCCAGTTTCAATTTCTTTGTATATATATACATCCCTAACTAGGAGCAGACTTGGTGTAGTGGTTAAGCGCTTTACTTGCGGTGCCACTACGTTTAAGAGGTTGGTAACCTCCTGCTTTCATGCTGCGATATAACTGAAATTTTTTTGAAAGTGATGTAAAACACCAATTAATCAACATCCCTAACTCAAATTCTGCTTAACTGGAACTGTTTTACATGTTCTCTTCAAGTTCAAATCATCAAGAATTGACTCAAGTGTTGACTGTATAACACATATCTCATAGTGTCATGACATTATGTTAGTACAAAGTTGATTTGCTATTATATGATAGTTGAACATATCTCATGAAAATGTTTAAAATGCCAGCAGAAGAAACAATGTGATATGCAAGTAAGTAAAACTCGGAGCTTTAGGCATAGTGAGTTGTTCACATACTATTCACATGTTATGATTGGTGGACTTGAAATTAAAACTATCCTTTCATTCACTTGATCTTTAATGCTTTATTGTGTGTATCATTTGCAGAATCTTCAACGAGAGCTTGTTCCTGTAGAGGAGAAGATGAACAGAATGAACTTCCTTGCCGACTCGTAAGTATCATCTGTAGGACTTGAAGGAAGGAAAGATGTAGAGTTGTTCCGACATTTGTCTGAGAATTCATTTTTTAGTTTACTATAACTTAAAGAGAGTAGTTGATATTCTTGTTTTGGATAGTAATTAGGTTACATTCCAATTTTGCCATACCTTTGGTGATGTCTGAAGTAGGATTGACAGCAGGGACGGCAAAGTTTATCTGAAAAACTGTATGCCTGGCCTGTAATCGAAAGACCACCAGTTGACCCTCACTGTAACCACTTCATTTTGAGTTCATTTCTTAGACAAGACCTTTCATCTGCATTTTCTAAATCTACCCATCTATAGATGGGTATTGACATCAGCTTGAAAGTTGATCTGCTATAGACTGGTCCCATCCAGGAAGAGTCTATTTCTCATCTGCTTTGTGTCAGAGAAAATGTTAATAGGCTTTGGTTTGGTTAGATTTCATAGCTTGGGGAAGGCGTTAATGCTGCTCAAGGGTACCATAAAAGTTCAGAGATTGGGAAACAGATATTCTTTTATGTGGCTAGCATATGTCATGAATATTTAAAAATGTTTTAACCATGCATTTGTAATGAAAAAGTGGGATTAAACAGCAACCTTATGAAGTATCATACATTTTTGTAATGTAATTTTTTCAGAGTGCGTTCAGCATATCCTGATGAGAAGAACTATGTTGATCAGCGGCAGAAAGAACTGAAGGATTTGTGGGATGCTCTCAAGGTTAGGCATTTGAACTACTGGTGTGTAGATTAGCGTGATATATATAATGTATAGAGTGTTTTCAGGTTACTGAAATAGTCTTAGCATGAAATACCCAAAACAAATACCATTATACATCTTTCTTTATACATGCTTGCGTCATTGGTGATGCTCCTGTTTAGTTTTTGTTAAGAAAACCTATATTGCGATTAAACTTTTAAGGTTAAATTTGGCTTCATAATACTAGCTTCTGTATGGTAACTTTTTATCCACGAATTCTACTGCGGTTTTGGTGTATTTCAGGACAAAGCAGACAAGAGGAAGGATGAACTGGATGATTCCCATGAATTACAGAAATTCAATAACAATGCCAAAGACTTGGTATGATTTAGCACTCAGACTTAATATGATGGACAAAACTTGATTACTTTGTTCTTAGAGGACCTGCTTTTATGTAGGACTTGTTAGATAATGATAACTGATCTGAAATTTGACCTGTGTTTCAGAGTGCTTGGGCAGGGTCTACTAAAGCTAAGTTAGCTAGTGCAGAAATGCCACGCAGTGTACAGATGGCAGAACAAATGATGAAGGAGCATCAAGACTTGAAGGATGATATCCACACACATAAACCCAAGTAAGATTATAAGAAGCAATTTTCATATTGTTATGACCTTTAATCTCTCTTAATGTATCATGTTTTTTGTATAGAGTCAGAGTTTAGGTAACAAGGTCATAGACGTACCTTTGTGATGATTTGAAAATTATTCCATTTGTGAGCTGTACAATGATATATATATATATATATGTATGTATATTTATACTTATATATAGAGAAACGATATTTAATTAGATTTACTTTTCTTGATTTGAAAATGCTTATATCAAAAAACCCCTACATTTTACATTTGGAGATTTGAGAATATCTAAGCAGCATTTGATTTTGTTGCCCTGGATTTGAGAACATTCCAACAATATTTGATTTTACTTTCTGTAGATTCGAAAATATCCAAGCATTAGGGGCCAGCATACTTTCTAAAAATCCTAAAGCTACGGAAGTGAAAGATAAACTGCACAAGCTTGAGGAAGATGAACATGCGATAGATGACATGTGGCAAAAGCGTAATAAACAGTTACAGGATGCCTACGACCTCCAATCCTTCAACAGAGACGCAGATAATCTAGATTCAGTCACTAACAGCCATGAGAAATTCCTAGACTTTGCTGATCTTGGGGTGAGAACTTTTGTCAGATTTGTTTGACTTCATCAATTTTTATTTTTCAAAATTACCGGGTCGAATATACCAAGTCTAAGGAGGCGTCATATTGGTAGGTAACTGTGGTGATGATTCTGGCATATTTTGGTCTCTGATTTATATCGTTTTAATATTCAGTCACAACCTATAAATATGTGATTAAATGTCATTGCATTATTATGAGAAAGTATTGTAAATATAAAGAATAAAAGTTAACATTATGCTGTATAATGTAACATTTGAACTGATGATACAACATTGTGATTTCAGAGCACAGTAGATGATGTAGAGTCATTATTTAAGAGACATGAAGATTTTGAGAGCACTTTACAAGCTCAGGATGAAAAGGTCAAAGCCCTAGAGGACCTTGCCAATAAATTAATACAAGATGATCACCCAGACAAGGACCAGTAAGCTCTTCATTCTCTGTATTGATTGTTTTAGTTCTCTTTCAACCAAGGTTTTTGGCTTATTGTGGTTATAATGTTATCATATGCTATAAGGCTGAGAGTGATCATGTGATCATATATTACAGGACATATGCTATAAATGTGATAGAGGTGATCATATGCTACATGTATGAGGCTGATGATGGTGATCATATGCATGTACTTTAAGGATGATAGTGGTGATCATATGTATGTACTTTAAGGCTGACAGTGGTGATTATATGTACTTTAAGACTGATAGTGGTGATCATATTTTAAAGGCTGATAGTGGTGATCATACGTATGTACATTAATGCTGATAGTGGTGATCATATGTATGTACATTAAGGCTGATAGTGGTGATCATATGTAATTTAAGATTGATAGTTGTGATCATATTAAAAGGCTGATAGTGGTGATCATATGTATGTACATTAAAGCTGATTATGGTGATCATATGTATGTACTTTTAAGGATGATAGTGGTGATCATATGTTATAAAGCTGATAGTAGTAATCACATGTTGTAAAGTTCTAAGTGCTGATCATACTCTAAAACAGATATAGGTGATCATGTTTAATTACTAACAATAATGAATGTTTTGATTTCAGTATTGACAAGCGTTGTGCAGAAGCCCTCATGCGTCGCCAGAAAGTTAAAGACCGAGCAGCTGAGAGACACAATGCTTTATTGGCCGCCCAAGGATTTCAAGAGTTCAAACGGGACTCTGATGAGGTGAAGATACACTGATCAGATATAATAAGAAACTTAGATATATTATTAGAGATCACATTCTAAAGATAGCTCTATTTGGTGTTCTAGATTAGTATTGCTATAAATCCAGATTTTTGAAATATGTTTATTTTGCTATTCAAGTTCTATAAGCTTTCATTTTTGTCTCGTGTTTTATTTGGGTATTACTTGATAAAATGACATAGGTGAAGTTTTTATTTTCTATTTTGACCATTTACAGTTGTCTGATTGGATGAAAGAGAAACACAAGACTGCTACTGATGAATCTTATCGGGACTTGACCAATCTGCCAGAGAAACTGAAAAAACATCAAGCTTTCGAGTTAGAAATCAAGGCCAACAATGAACGACTGAAGGACTTGAATGATGTATGTTAAATTGGATTATCACAGCTGCATATTTAAAAATTTTATATGCCTTGTGACATACTTGAATATTCTTGCAATGTGTCAGACTGATGCCGTCACAACATAACTGAAAAACTGCTACATGTATAGGTCGTAAAATTTGAAAAAAAAGAAGAAATTCTGTGTGTTTCATTTTGTATCACTTTGTTGAAATAATTAACAATAATTTGACAGCATAAGCAATAATAAAAATAATAGTGCTGCAATCACTAACATAAATATAAAAAATTGTAAATACAGATTTACTTACCAGTGATGACCCATATAGAAGTTACTTTTCAGTTGATGTGATCTATATTTTAGATGATATCCAACTTTTTAATCTTACTGATTTTAATAACTTTTCATTATATTCTTCACAGAAAGGAAATGGTATGGTAGCTGATGGTCATCAACAATCACCTGAAATTAAAACTATTCTAGGTGACCTAAACTCACAGTGGAAAGACCTTACAGAAAAAGCAGAAGACAGAGGCAATAAACTGAGGCAGGCCACTGCTCAATATACTCTTAATAAGGCACTAGCAGATGCCCAGGTTACTATAAGTTTTGATATGTATTTATCAATGTTACATTAATAGTAAACATGATTCTGTTTTTTTTTGAGCCAGGGCTTTATATCTAAAGACGTTTATGTTAATATTATAGACTATTTATGTTCATGTAAGTGAAATAAATTCTAACAGTTTCTTGCATCCTTTAATAGCAAAGTGGGCAGGTTTAGTGTAGTGGTTAAGTGCTTGGCTTGTGGTGCTGACGATCTGGGTTTGATTTCCGGGTTGTGCCACTGTGTATGAGAGGATGGATACTGCCTGCTTCCATTTTGCAATGTGACTGAAAAATTGTTGAAAGTGATGTAAAACACCAATCAACCAACCAATCCCTTAATAACAATAGCAACAGTTCATTTATTGGACTTTTTTCAATAGAGTTTATGTTGAAAGAAAATTAGAGGAGTATAATGATACATAATGGAACTTCCTCCACTTATTTTTCTTTAATTTCAAAAAGATAATGTTTTAAACTGTATCAGATTATTTTGACTTTTAACTTTTGTAGGCTAAACTAGATGAAATGGAGAAATCTGTGGCTAACCCTGACCTTGGTTCTGACCTTCGTGGGGTAAAGGAACTGGTCAAGAAGCATCAGAACCTGGAAAATGATTTAGTTGTCCTTGCAGACATGATTCAGTCCATTGTATCCCAGGGTCAGGCCTTGGCACAGTCTGGACATTTTGACAAAGCGGGTATTCTTAATGCTGTAGACACTTTCAACAAAAGGTAACTTCTTTGCCTTATATGTCTGTGTTCATATTTTTAATCACAGTGAAGGTATATAATGTTGTGGATACATCTATTGAATATAATTATTGTGTTTTAAGCAATTTGTTGGCTGAGTGCCATAATGATACCTTTGGCAGTGGTTCACTGCTCATGGATAGCAAGCTTCTTGTGTTACAACTTAGCAGCACGTTATGGTGAACTTTGGGTGCACTTCTGGCAACACACTTGCTGAACTTTTGGTGCACTTCTGGCAGCATAGAACTTGGAAATTACTCAGTACAAGGTTGTGTTTCTGATAAAAGGTCATTTCAAATACCATTGCTGCAATAATTTTGAAGCATGTTTGATTTAAAGCAATGAAAACAAGATATTCTCTCTCTCTTTGATTTTTTGTATGAATAAGAATACCTGAATTCACACAAACTTGTTGAATAATGAATGTGTTGAATAAACACATTTCAAACATGTACATCATTCTTTTGTAGATTTGAGAAGTTGAAACCAGCTGTGGCAAAGCGTAAGAATGATTTACAGGACTCGCTGCATTATTACCAGTTTAAATTTGATGCCGATGAGGAGATTCATTGGATAAAGGAGCACTTACCAGCTGCCTCATCGACTGATTACGGCAAAAGTCTTGTGGATGCTCAGAATCTTCATAAAAAACATCAAGTAGGACTTTTATAACATTTGATACATTAATCATAAGTCCATGAAGATCAGAATGAAAAGAAATGACAAATGAACTACACAAAGGTTTATGACTGATTAACTTGTTTATGAAGCCTTATAGGGAAACTTCAGACTGTCTCAGCAGTCTGCTTCAGTGTATTTGACCATTGTAGCCTTGTTCACTTAATGCTTTGAAGGAAGTGACTGACAATATTATTTATGCTTTTCAGAAGTTGCAAATTGAGACTTCAGGCCATCAGCCTATTGTGGATAAAGTGTTAGCAACTGGAGAGAAGCTTATTGACCAGAAACACTTCAATAGTAAACAGATCAAAGACAAAAGTCAAGAACTACAACTCTCCTGGGAGGACCTCCTGAACAAAAGCAAAGTCAGGAAGAAGAATCTGGACATCTCTGTACAAGTTCAAAGGGTAGGCTAATGATGTGATAGTTTATAAAATAATTAATATCTATTGATTTTGTCCTTTAATATTATTGAATTTCAGTCTACACTTCGTAGAATGTCAAGGAAAGCACCTTCATCTATGACAGTGCTCTCTCTGTTTCTCTGTTTTATATACCTAGTACTATTTTCAGCTTTATTGTACCATGTATATATTACTCAGATATGCACTTTGGTTTTTATTTCTTCACAATTGTGAACCTGCTATAATATTTTGTTGCCTATGATTGAAGATTGTATGTTCCTAATAGACAGTATCATTATTTTCATTGCAGTATCTTAATGATGTGGAGGAGTTAGAAAACTGGATCAATGACAAGATGGCTCTGGCCACCAGCGAGGATTATGGGAAGGATGAAAGTTCAGCTGATAAACTCCTCACCAAAAACCAGGTAGATGATACAGTACTCTATAACTAGTAGGGGTGTAACAATACATCGAACTATCAATGTATTGCGATAGTGTTCTCCCGATAGCAATACATCGATAGGAGATTGTCCTCTGCGATAACTATTGCAGATAGTATGTCCAACTATCGACTAGTTTCGATAGTTATGAAATACTTTAAAAATGTTCAATACACATCATTCATTATGTTTTCTCTTCTTAAAATAACTCACTTGCAGTCTCGCAAGTGTCCGCCGACCGCTGTATTTGTTCTGTTGTGAGGGATACATAGATGCGTAAATCCGGTGTGCAGTCCGTCTTTTATACTTACTTCCCTTTACACATGCATCTTAGCAACGGAAATATGGCGGTCGCTTTTGAACTTGTAAAAAATAAAAATGCAAAAGCTTCTGTTTGGCAACATTTTGGATTTATCAAAGACGACTAAGTGGTGTACAAAAAAAGAGTTGGTTGTCGATTGTGTCTGGCAGTTTTAAAATATAGTGGGAACACTTCCAATTTAATGGATCATATGAGGCGAAAACACGCTGGTATTCTCGGTACTGGTCAATTTTACTTCAGCTAAATATATAGGTTTACATTTTTGTTAGTTGTGTTCAGGCAAAAAATGTCTTTATCATTGCAATTGTTGTTTGTTTCTTTTTTTAATCATGGATATTCAAAGATATTTTGTTAATGTTAAAGAATAAAATCATTAATTTTATCATCTTTGTCTTTTTTTTAACTTTTGTACACCTTTTTATAAATGTCAATAGTATTGCAATAGTATTGCAATAGTAATCTCACAATAGTAATAGTATTGCAGTAGTACTTTTTGCAATAGTAATAGTATTGCAATAGTGATTTATTCCCTCAATAGTCACCCCTAATAACTAGATTCTGTCTTTACCCAGACATTTTGCTCGAGACTATAACTTTAAGAGATATAATTGCCTTAACAGAGCTGCCTTGGTAGAGATGTATAAATCATTATCATATTTGTTTTAATAAAATATAATCGGAATACATTAAAGGTGATTTATAAGAGGTAATTGCTTTTGTTTAAGGTTTTAGAAACTGATATACAGACCTACCAAGGTATTGTATCAGGGCTGGCTAAAGAAGCACAGAGGTTGTTCAAGATTGGTTGTCAAGATCCATCTACTATCCGAAAAGCTCAGGTCTGTATAATCTCAAATTTAACATTTATCAATGCTTCTTTTTAAGCATGATATACTTGAATCAAACTTCTTAGTTGAAACAAACATCTTAGTAAATTTATAATTGCAATTTTACATAGAAATAAGACAAAATGAAAAGAATTAAAGGGAACTCAAGAAGTTACCAATGCTATGTAAGATATAGAGGTAACTATTTCTGTGTCACTGTGGTTTTCTCAATGCACAAAGGTGACATTCATGGATCCTTGAAAAACAGATATGACATTCAAGGTTCCCGGGAGGTGCATAAAAATGATTGGTTCTGTCTAAAAGTTAAAATAGAATTTTAAAGTTTGAAATATCTTGTGAGGTAATACTTTAAAACGGCTTAGTATATTCATGTCATTAATGTCATGCATGATGTGATATTCAGGATAATTTACAAGATCACATGAACAAACTGAAGAGAATTGCAGCGGAACGGACTCACCAACTTCAGCAATCAAAATGGCTGCATGCTTACCAGCGAGAGAGTAGTGACCTGGAGGATTGGATTGATGATCAGATGCAGATGGCCAGCTCCGAGGAATATGGATCAGACTATGAGCATCTTACGGTACATGCTACTTATGATTGATTATAAGCACATTTTTAATATATTCTGTTTTAATTAATAATTTTCTTATTAGAGACATTTAAAGATTGAGTGTCTTTTTGTTGGTATTCATGGTGAAGCTATTATGTAGCATGCAAATTCCAAAAACCACAAAGCTAAGACTAAGTGTTACCCCATGTATATCATTATAAATGTATAATTGTTTGTCATTTCTTTGTAGGTCCTTCGTAATCGTTTTGATGAGTTCCGGCGAACTGTGGAAGCTGGCACTGAACGATTCAATCGATGTGAGAAACTAGCAAAGTGGTTACTAGAGGATAAAACACCATATGAACAGCAAGTAAAGGAGACTCAAGCACATCTCAGGTGATCATTTTGTATGGAGATTACTGTTAATTATAGAAAATCTTACTTGTTAGTGTTTTGTTATAAAGTCTGTTGATTTTACAAGTTTAGACTGGATAATTATATTCCCCAAAGGGAGAGCATATAGTCACTGTTTTGTCTTTCCATTTGTCTGTCCATAATAATTTTGTCTGGAGCATAACGCAAAAGGTATTGGAGGTATCAACATGAAACTTCATAGGTAGATAGATCTCGATGAGGAGAAAAGCAGTGCACAAGAAGCATATAAACTCTCCTTTGCATAATTTAGGAATTACTACCCTTTCTTATTTTTCATGCTTAACATTTGTCTGGAACACTGGATCTTGATGAGGAAAAGTGCAGTGTAAATTAGCCCTTTTGGAACTATGTTTATTCCTAGAGTCTCTTATAAAAAAGTCATGTTGCTTGTAAATTGAAATCTCTCATTTAAACAGTGCAATAAAAGGCCATTCATATAAGTAGATGTTAGAAAAAGGTTTTGTATCATGTTATGTATCACCTGAAAGAAACACGAGATGTGATTTTCGCTTCTAACGGTATTTATTTCAGGGAAAAATGGAATGAGCTTCTAGAACAAATTGAGAACCGAGACCAGAAGATGTATGGTGCTGGAGAAATCCATCGTTTTAATCGTGATGTGGAGGATGCACTGACTCGAATACAGGTAAGAAATATAAATACCATGTTAAAATACAAAATATAACATTATGTTAAATGTGCAGAATGTTAAGTGAAAGTGGCAAATTAACAAAAGGCAAATACAGTAAACTGTAGATAAATCTTGAAGGACCTATGTTGAACAGTTCAGGGTAAGGGGAAGTGGAGTCAGGGGCGCATATGCATCTGAAGAAATTATGATTGGGACTTTAAAATCAGTTCAAGCATACAGAAATTTGAGTAATCAGTGTTCAAGTAAAAAAGAGTCATCTGGACAAAAGTAGGATAAAATGGCAAATTTGCAAAAAATGTCGTGTAATATCAGCAAAATACAAACCTTAATTCCAAATTAAATATACAAAATACAAAAGAATTAGATACTGAATTAAATATGCACAGAATTTTTTTAATAAAAGTTTCATAGTGCTTTGATATTAGATAATTAATCAAATTTTGTTCCATTTTGAGACAAACTTGATCTTAGAAATAACTCGAGTGTTGTTGGTTATTTAGGAAAAATACTCTAGCATTCCTGATGATTTGGGAAGAGATTTATTTGCTACTCAAACCTACCTCAAAAAGCATGAAGGTTTTGAAAATGAATTGGCAGCTTTAGAAGTACAAGTAAGTGGAGATGTAAACATGAGATGTAATGTTTTTCAAAGGATTTCACTGTACTGAATTTTGAGTTGTTGAATTTGATGAAATTATTTATGAACCACCAGGTCCAAAAATCTCTTATAAAAGTAAAAATAATCCATAGTTCTGTAGTATGTAAATGCGAATGAGTATTATCATATACAGAGAGAAAATTGTTAGTTTTTTTTTAAATATAGTAGCTGTTAATGATAACATTTAGTACATGTATTACTATGATGGCAATTTGATAACCTTTTGATTTTGTCTATTGCCATAAGGATTGTGTTGTCTAATTATAATATTTGTCAATTTACAGTTGCAAGTCTTGATAGAAGACTCTGGTAGACTTCAGCAAACATATCCAGGTGAAAATGCTCAACAGATCGAACAACTTCAAGCCACTGTTGTTGAGAATTGGGGTGTTCTGCAGGAGAGAGCTATTCAGAGGAAGGATGAACTAATGGCAGCAGTAGATCTACATCGATTCTCTGCTGATGTCAGAGATCTCATTAGCTGGGCAAATGAAATAGAGAGGGAAATGAAATCAGAGAAAACAGTGAGGGATGTTCACAGTGTTGAAATGTTGAAAGCTCGTCATGAGGAATTGAAGGCTGAGATTGACACGCGAGAAGATACATTTACAACGATCGCCCAGACAGGGGAAGAGATGATACGTAATGACCACTATGCTAAAGAAGAGGTACTGAAATATGAATTTCAAGTCAAAAACAATGTCTCTGGAATGCATAAATTATTCTTGTTTTAATTACATCATGTTGATTCTATAGTTAAACTTTGTAAAAATTTGTAATATAAAAGGGATGTGAAGTATTAACTGAAAATGATAAGATAGAGAACATAAGACAACTTCCACTTATATATTTTCAGTACTTACTTATTGTGAACATAACTTTAATCATTATGATTGTTGTCATATGTACAGATTGAAGAGAAGGTGAGGTCAGTACTGGAGACACAGGAACGGTTACGAAAAACGTGGCAGGAACAGAAGAAATACCATGACCAACTCTATGACCTTCACACCTTCCTAAGAGATGCCCAGCAGTTGGACACTATCACCTCATCACAAGAAGTAAGAATCTAAACCAATTCCTACTATGCAATATGAAGATGTTGACTTAGCAACATAATATTCTTGACTCAATGTAGTTTGACTTGGGCATTCATTGAAATATTGACTTATGTGTGTTTTGCTGTTTAAATGAATACATCTTGATCTACTTGTCAAGGCATGTCTTGTCAAATGCTGATAGTAAATGCTAAGCAGGCATTGTAATGAAAAATATGTATCTTAGAAATGAGTTAGTGATTCTTGAGCTTGGGTATGTCATTGGTAGTATGGTTTGCTCTGGGACAAAAGACTGGTGACTCATCTTTGTCAAGACTCGGATGATGCTGTCACCATAGGCTGAAATAATTGTGACATTGTGTAGAACAATGAACAAACAAAAGAGTCTGTTTCCATTTATGTAATATAATGAATTAGACCCTTGTTGATGACATGCATGTTATATGTTATTAGGCATACTTGGCTAGTCCGGATTTTGGTACTACAGTAGACCAGGTGGAGGCACTACAAAGGAAACATGAAGCATTTGAGAAAGTGCTTGACGTACAGGAAGATAAGGTAGAGGAATATATTTACGTCATTAACTTCCAGAATTTTTATTGTAAAATGTAAACATTTAGACATCAAAGAAAGCATTTAGTATGTAGAATCTGGTACTTAGAGGAAAGTTTTTATGATGGGTAATCAAAAATTGATAAAGAGATAAATCAAGATGCATTAAATAACTTAAATACAATGAAATAAACCATTTGAAATGCTGTAAATAACCATGAAGTCTGTTCTGTGTACTTAATATGATTTTTCTTGATCTAGCTTGAGGCTCTGAAGGATCATGGAACCAAGATGGTTCAGGAAGCTCATTTTGAAGCACCAATTGTTAAACAGAAACTTGATGAAGTAATGTCAAGGTGAGTTAAGGAGTCTAGAATAAGATTATTTTATTTCACAAAGCAAAAGCCATCAAGAAATCCCAGTCCCAGTATCAAGTATGTTCACTGTATATGTAAGTATCTTACACTGGGAAAACCTTACGGTAAATGATAACATCATTAATTTCTTTCATACTTTATCTTGTCAAATGCATGTATTATATAAGTTTTAGGTAAGGGAACTATGCATAAAAAAAACATTGTATTTTCTATTTTTAGGCGGTCTACAGTGCGAGACCATAGTACTGGCAGGAAGGTGAAACTGGAAGATTCTTTACTATATACTAAATTTCATCGAGATGTTGTTGAGGTAAGAACATAAAAATAACAGGTCCCAGGTTTAAGCCTGTTCGGTTGTTGATGTCCCTGTCTTTCAGAAGAGATATATAAAGGCAAGGTCCTGTGTCAAGGGAGACCTTGACATCTGATAAAACTGCTTCAGATTGGCCTGAGGCATAGGTTAGATTTACTGTACAGTGCATCTGGCTGATGCTGTCACAATACAAGTGAATAATCTTGATTTGGGTATAAAACAACAAACTAACCATGGACCATATGATGTAAAACCTGTAAGATCGACCCTTTGTTAGGTTTAAGAGAAATTTTTTCAGTATTCCGTTGAATTGTTAACCATTATTTGTCAATTTAAATGTTTCAACCAAATTGAGGCATGTTTAAAGTCTATATAGAGTCGCCTCCTGTTTACTTGATCTCCAGTAACTTGAATTTCTTGTTAGTTCAGACTGATCTAAATGTCCTGATTTAATTTCCGTGTTTTATCAATGTTTTTACTCCAGATAACTCCAGTTTGGATAAGTCAAATGTTCAATAACTCAGACTGATTCTAAAATTCAGTTTTTAATTATCATTCATGTTTTTCTCCTCTCCATAATTAAAACTTGGGCTTAATCATGCAAAGGTAAATACCAAAGAAAGTGATATCTGAGATAAGTGTTAAGCAAACAAAGTGATTAAATCTGCAATGAAAGTGTACTTTGACCATTAAATTGGCATGGAAAATTACAAATCAATTGAGGTCTAGTGCAACAGATATCCCATTACCTACATGACCTGTGAATTGCAGTTAATTGATAAGCTTTTGTAATGATTAATGAAAAACGTTAATAAGGGAAATGAGTAGTTAAGGTTTCTGAATTGTTATGAAATTATCCTTGTCACTTATGTATAATGCACATTTGATACATAGGATAAAAAAATATAACGACCTTTTCTCAAAACAAAACAATATCCACATAAGTATGTCCATCTAAATGTAATTGGAGAACTTTTAGCAAGGGCTTTGATAACCAAGTTAACTGACCGTGAACTGGATACCAGTGGTAATGTCTAGTACCTGCTGTAGACATATGAAAAAAAATCAATAATGTATTTAACAAAAGTGTTTCTTTCATGTACACTTAAAATAGAAAATTAAACATATATTTGAGAGTGTAGAAAACCACTAGATATATAGTGCAACTCTTTTGAACTGTAACTCTTACAAACTTGTACGTTATTTTAACAAATCAATATCTCAAACTTTCATTAGCTCAAACTGTTTTACATGGTCCCTTTGAGTTCAAATTATCGAAAGTCATCTGTAGATATAAAATGTCCAAGTTTCATCAATTCTCATCAATCTCTGTAAGTTTTGGTGTACTGGGTAATGTCCTGATACAGGAAATCACTTTCAAAAAGCAAGTACTGAAGGATGTATTTTTGTTTTCATACATGTGTATGCCATGTGTTTATATTCTAGACTGAGGGCTGGATTGATGACAAATTGAAGACAGCGTACGAGGACGATTTCCAAGTGACAACAGATCTTCAGGATAAGATGAAAAAATTACAAAAACATCAGGCTTTTGAGGCTGAGATAGTGGCAAATACTGACAGGATAGATCGAATTACAGAGGTACTGTTACGTCAGTTACGGAAAACAAAAGTAGTGTTATCATGTTGAGTTCAAGATATAAAAACATCAGTCATAAGTGATATAGTTTAACAAGTACAAACCAAAGTATTTGCTGATATTTGGATATTGAGCTATTCAGTCCAAGTACATAATATATATACAATGGATTCCATTTAATCTGATAGTCTATTTGCGTGAATAAAATATCAGATAAAGCGGGCTATCAGATTAGACTAAATTGTGAAAGTTGATGCTTTATGTTGTGTAGCATGTTATAGATGTCTACTCATATGGACGTTTGATAGCGGTTGTTTTCATTGAGAGATATACGACCGCTAACATGGTGTTGAAGTACCTAATGCCGTCCATCAAACCTACGAGGTGTGAGATATGTCTATTGTCTGTATACTGTCTGCTTCCTGTAGTAATTGACCAAGGCGATAACAGGAGTAATGTCTACAGAGTGCTATTTAAAAACAATACAATAGAAGACTTGCCCTGTGTTTATTTAGCAATGATTTCTGATTAGCAAAGTGAATGGGTGATATAGTGATCTAACTTAATTGGTTAATTGATAGTTACACAACAAGTGAAATTACTTGACCGTAACGCCACGAGCATCGACAGTGTGGCTTACTATCATAAGAATGTTAGATTAATTTAAGAATTGTATTCAATTGAATTATGTCTGCTTATAACACTCCATTCATTCATTCTTTCTTTATTATGTCTTCACCAACATATATTTATATCCGCGTACAGTTCGTGTAATTTATGTGGACACACGCACGTTCATTCTAACGTGAAATAAATGAAGCGGCCGTTTGGGACGAGGGTTTAACTACTAGTACGGTCGCAATAGTTAAGAAATTTGAAGTTTATGCGAGTTTGATCGTAAATGAAGTGAATGAGAGATAAGCGTTGATATCACACGATGAGTAAAGACTGGTCATTCTGTGCCGCTTTTATGATAATTTACGTATCGGGATCTCATTGTGATAGAAATACGGCAAAGCGAATTCAGTTGACAACATCAACGATTAAATGACATGAAATACACAAAAGAAGAAGAATCACTAAACATCAAAACAAAATCATGTACACGTACTAAGTCTCGCAGTCTTGCTGTTTCATTACGAAATTGACATTATTCTTTTGAATTTTTCCCTGCGTATTATACATGGAGTTAGACGCTTTTTCGTGATTTTTAGGTCATTTTTTAGGTGCGTATTATACTCGGGTGCGTATTATATCTGATTATTTATGGTACATCTACTCAATTTTGGTCATCAACATATTTCATTAATTACGAATGACGCTACAGCGTTCACTAATTAAACCTGTCCAGGTACTTCAATCAGATGTCAATTATTGTGTACCACTAACAATCAGTTATTATTCCTTAGTCGTCATCGTATTGCCGTAGGTGTGGTTATATGCCTATGTTGTCACGGCTGGGTGGTTTCCCAACAATATCCGGGCTTAAAATAGGATAAATTCGGGGTGAAATATTTTTTCAACGGTGAATTTGCTATCAGATAATCCGAAACTTGCACTTTTCAATATCGGATAAAAAAGACAAACTATTACAGAAATACATAGAAACGGTTTGGTGTTTTAATATCATATCAGATAAAACAAAATATCAGATAATACGATATCAGATAAAATGGAGTCCAATGTATATGTAACTTTTCACCAACCATATCAAAAATTTCATACATGTATAGGTTTTATTGAACTTTTGCAGTGCTAGCAAAAGACCAGTCCCTGGCTAAGACCAGTTACTGGCCACTACGTTATTAAGGGTATCCAAAATGTGAATTGACAAAATTTTCATATGTAATATTTAGTATCCAATGTAATGTAGACAGTCACTTAAAAAAAATTCCAAAATTCATTTTTCAAAAGCCGAAATAAGGTAGTAGCCGGTAACTGGTACACTGCCAGTATGTGTTTTGCTTCTCTTATTACCTTGTAGAGTTTAATGCAAAGCAGAATTAATATCTTGTTGAAAAAATACTATACAAACAGATAACAGTATCTGATTACAAAGATTTCTTGTCCTTTAGCAAGCAGATGTCTTATTAAAAAAGAAGCATCCTGCAGAGGAAGATGTTAAGGAATGTATGGCTCGTCTAACATCGAAGTGGAACGAACTACTTAAGGCATCAAACAACCGAGGAAAAGGTCTGGTGGAACTCAAAGATATACTCTTGTTCAATGAGCAAGTTGGCAAGGTGGAAATGTGGATCAGAGAAAAGGTACAGGATTAATTGGTATAAATTAAAGGGAGGGGTTTATCTGAAAAGGAAAAAAAGAAACCAAATTCATTGGGAAATAAAATAGTTTCACAAAATTTGTATATAAACAAGAATTTGACATTAACAATAATAATTTAGCCTTAAATCATAATACATGTCATGGATGTTATCAAGCAGTGTTATTTATGGCTTACGTTTGGAAACCTTTTTAGATAACAATAAAATGAGAGTAAAATATAAATTTGAGAATTTTATGACTTTCAGGAGGCATTGGTGAATGCAGGAGATCTGGGAAGAGATTTTGAACACTGCTGTGAATTACAAAAGAAAGCTAATGATCTGGAATCAGCAGTAAGTCTATAAATGTATCCATGTTTATCATGTATCATCTGTACTAACAAGGGAATGACAAATACTTATGATTACTATAATAAATTCATAATTTTAATTCCACTTGTGCTTGTTTTTGTTCACTACTGAACACATATTGTATGTAACTTATTATATAGGCATTCAGTTTGTTTGTTTTTAACTTACATAGGTATTTTTTTGGTTTGTAGTGATTATCAAATCCTTTTCTCCAATAGACAGTCATTATTTTGGAAAATATGATTTGAATTAGTCATTGCAGTAGTTTAGAAATATGTCTAATTCTTTTGAGTTTATTTTGATATGATTTTACAGGCTGCCACTGTAAAATTTCGTGTAAGATTTTATAGATTTAAAAATCCTGCTTTAGTTGCAAAGGATTCATATGCTTTCCCCACATCATATCAACATGATATCATAGTTCACAAGAGTTTAGGTTAAAATCACATACCTTTTCCATACCTCCATTGACTTTCTACCTGGTATGTACAATACTCCCTAAGCCCCATTATGAATTCCACTTGTACATGTATATACAGCTCTTTCTCATTAAGCCCTATTTTATGTGGTGTACTGCATACAATCTTATTATATTTGTCTTCTCACTCTAAGTTCCATTTCTTGCAATATTAATGAAAATATACTTCATCTATTATTGTGTAGAAAATGACCATATTTCTAGTCTTTGCCCAGTCTTCTCTGAAATCAAAGATAAATAGCTTTTCCCCTTCTCTTTCCTATCTACACTTCCCAACATATACAGATCTAAAGTCACTGTCATCGCATCCCCTTCCTCTTCCCATCTAGCTCTCAAACTCTCCCCCTGTATGGGCACAGTATCTCCACATCACCTGCATTAGAGTTAGAAAGAAGTGAGTTAGAAAATCCCCACTTCATAATATACTGATAAGCTATCAGAAAAATAAACTTCTTCAAGACAATATCTCTAAGAGTGTTGCTGGCTTAATGAAATGATTTGATCAATTTAAACAGCAGGGCATGCATGTTTACAGCTTTGTGGTTACATGGTTTTAGGGAGATCTCTTGCTGTTATTTTTTCTCTCATTTTTATGGGTTTTTATTTTGATAAAACTGTTCATTTATGTTGGCCATGTTTCTGTCTAGCTGTACAGTGTTGATCATGTCATTGTATATTACCATCATTCCACATGTACATTATGCTAACATAGGTCATTGCTGCTCTAACCATATTTTAAAATATTTCACAAAGGGCATGTCTAAATTGAGAAAAAGTATTTTGTGAAATCAGAAAAATTAGATGTTTTCGTTATGTTAAGAGGTTATATCAATGAAATATATAGAGATTTTATTAATATATTATATCAATAATAACCTTTTATAATAACCTTTGCTATTACAGGGTATTACAGTTGATGACAGTCGAATCAAGGAGATCAATGGCCTTGCAGATAAGTTGATATCTCAAGGTCGTACTGACACTGAAGCTGTGAAGGAGAAACGAAACGGTGTCAATCAGAGGTATGTCAAAATTGTATTGGTGTTGTGGTACACATTCTTACGTTTTTGGATTTGTGAAATGCAGAAGAAATTGCAGTCTATTAAAAGTAGAATAGATCTTTTTACATTGATTCCATCGCTCTATAAATGTGGAGTGTATGATGTTTTTCCAGTCATAGTTGCATTAATCTATTATGGCCTTGCGATTGAAGCGTTAACATCATGATGAAATTTGCAGCAAAAAGTAGATTGTCAGGTACTAAGCCCCTTGTATCATATAAAATATGAGATTCTTGTATTTATATGTTCATGGATTGATTGATTGATTGATTGATTTTTGTTTAACGTCACACTACGAATTTTTCACATATATGGTGACGGCATCTGCCTGATGGGGGGCATACAAATTTTGACCTTTGCAACGAACCCACCCGAAGCAGTGAGGGATCTTTAACGTACTATGCATACCACGACACGGGGCCTCGATTTTTACTGTCTCACCGAAAGACAGGACACCAGCATGACCAGAGCGGGACTCGAACCCCCGCCTCCCGATCAGGAGGCGAGCGTGATACCACTAGGCCATGCCGGCTTTATATTCATGGATAATTTGTGAGAGATCTTAATGATGACTTAACTCAAAAAATTTTGAATCGAATTTTACTTTTTTCTGTCTAACAATACATAAAAAAGTCAGAACAGATATTAATGTGGGAAAAATGATTCATTAAATTAAACAATGTTGTAGGTGGAAAGATATCAAAGGAGAATTAGAAAATTACAAGGTCAAGTTGTCTGGTGCAAAGGAAATTCATGCGTTCAATCGTGATGTAGATGACATTAATGACAGAATCAGTGAAAAAGCAGCCCTGTTGTCGAGTGGAGACCTTGGTAAAGATTTACCCAGTGTGCAGTCTCTTCAGCGTAAACAAGAAGAAGTGGAACGTGATATGACAGCATTGCAGAATCAATTAGAGGTGATTAGCATCAAACTTGTAGAATATGCAGTAAATGAAGGAATTGTTATGCAAAACACATTAATGTGATCAAATGAAACATGTATATCTTAATACATGTAAATATATATATATATATATATACAGTGAGGTGCAGTTTGCTTTCCTCGTGCGCTTAGGACTGCTGGCACACACGTTTGCGTTAACGCAGATTTCCACGTGAACTTAATATCGAGACTGCATGAACGCGCTTGACTGCCAGGTGAATGTGCTTGACAGTCACGCGCGCTTGCCTACCACTTGAAACTTGTATTAATATGCACATATAGAAAGATTTGAAGGAGAATCGATATATACATTGTATATTTAAATATAAAAATATATATATATATATATATTATAACGTGTAAGTAAAATATTTAGAATTACATAAAACCTTACGAGTTAAGGGATGAATTTTAAAAATATTGAATGCAATTTCTGATTATTGACTACAATGAAATGTTGTGTTATTTTAGGAAAATAATAATAATAATAACAATAATATTAATAATAATAATGACAATAATTGAAATAATAATAGTTATGATAATTAAATGAAAATTAATAAAGATAATTATAATGATGATAATTATTACATTCATATATTATAAAAATAGCTAAAGTTAAAAAAATAATAATAGATACATAAATAAGAAATAAATACATAAATATATTAATTATAAATAAATGAACAAATAAGAAATAAATACATAAATAAAGTAATTTAAAATCAGTAAATAAAATTAGAAAGTAATCATGCTAGTAGATACTGACAAAGTTTTTTCATAAATACCTTATTGCATGTCTAGGCGATAATTTCCTTTGTTATATTACATATGAAATCCTTAATGCAGGGTGTCATTTAAACATTACATTTAATACATGTATATACGACGACATCCCGGTAATTTAATTATATCCATTTTATTTCCTCCATCCGTGCTGCACAGAGAATTAAAAAAAAAAAGTGAACATGTGTCTGGACAGAGCGCACACGGGATTAAGTCGCGTTAAGGAGAATTCCCTCCTGTGTTAACGTGAGGAGTGCCCGGTCGGCACGTGCGCTAAAGCGTTCCTCGTAACTGCTTTTCGCGTTAACGTGTATGTTATGTTAAGACTGCACCCATCTGTATATAAATATATATGTTTATTTAGTGTTTGAAACATATCTTCAAAACACAGTGAAAACTATGATGTTCTTCATCTCTGGGTCAGACCTTTTGACATCTTAAGTGACTAATGTTACATTACTTTCTGATGAGGTTCTTCAGGTAGCATGATTTACATTTTTTGTGTCAGAACTGATTTTGGGTGTTTGCAACCATTTGGGATAAAGCAAAGCAGTGCTTGTCACTTTGTCATATTTGATTTTGATCCTGTGGATGAGCAAGTAAAAAAGGACTGCCAGTTATGCCTTTTGAAAAGGATGACATTCTTTTCTGGTAACTCTAATTTCCTCTGCCTCATACCATGTAGGTATGATAGTCCAAGTGATGCAAATTTACATAAGATTGATTAAGGAAGGAATTCTATTTTGTTTTACTTGGACTGAACACTTTTTCTTAAATTTTAACAGAAAATAGAGACATTAGCTGGTAATTTATGTAGAAAATATCCAGACATGAGGGAGGCTATTTCCCATAAGCAGCAGGAAGCGCAGGATAACTGGGAAAAACTGGAGGATCTGTGTGACAGCAGAAAAAAACAACTTTCAGATTCTTACCAATTGCAGAAATTCTTGTATGATGCCAGAGAATTGGTGAGTTTTATCTTAATTTTTTTGTTATTAAAGTAGATAAAACATCTTGTTAGCAACTGTATGCTGTAGAATAGGTATATTGCTGGCAAGTTTCATTGCCAATATATAGTGTCATGATTATTTGATTTTTAAAAGTTAAACACACTAAAACATTCATATTATGTATCGACCTTTGTGTTTTGTATCTGGAATATAGAGCTAAGGAAAGACACAATCTTTTCATGCTTTTAGTCAGAAAGATCCATAAGCATATAACATTGCCTTATCTTCTTTTCAGGAATTTTATCTTAATACATATGTTAATTTCAGAAGCAAATGTAACACTAAATGCCCTCTCTGTAAATGAAACAGAAAATGAAATGATGTTGATATTAACCTTGTCATTCTAGATAACATGGTCATCAGATACAGTACAGAGGATGAATGCTGCTGATCTAGCCAAAGATGTTGCAGAAGCTGAAAGTCTTCTTCAAATGCATCATGAGCGGAAGGTATGAAGGATGTTCCTCTAAACACTTGTATGCACAACTGTAGCAGCTCTTTAAGCTGATAAACCCTTGGTTTGATCATGTTAGATTCAAAATTTAACATAAATTACTTCATTCCATGTGAATAATACAGATTTCATTAAGTTTTACAGTTTTAAATGTATAGTTGCTGAAAATAGTTTGTCAAAATTTGTGCAGGAGCTTTAACCTTAAATCATATTTTAATTTTGATAGTTGTATGATTTATAGAAGTTTTACTGTGTATAAATTGAGACGGGTAGTAATGTCTTACTATTTCCTTTCAGGCTGAAATAGATGGGCGAAAATCTCACTTTGCTGGAGTGAGAGAGCATGGCAATGGTTTGATCAGTAAAAATCATTATGCCGCAGAAGAAATCCAGAAAACTGTGGGCCAACTAGATCATACCAAACTGTCTCTGAATGGAGCGTGGGAAAAACGAAATCATCTGCTTACTCAGTGTCATGACCTACAGGTAAAAATGTTCAGAGATAATTATGTGTGAAAGAGTGTTCTTTACTAATCACTCTTAATCTTACTGTATTTTCAGTGGTCACAGTATCGGATGTTTAATACATAAATTCTTATTGATAGAGCAATATATTCAGATTTAATTGTGATATCTTCTTGTTTTGAATCAGGTGTTCAAAGAAACGGCAGAGCAAACCGATGCATGGATATCTTCCAAAGAGGCCTTCCTTGCCAATGAAGATCTAGGGGTTAGTTTTTGTATCACCTTTCTTATGTGGTTTTATGATTCCTTGCTTCAGAGTGAAGTTTTACTATTAATGAAAAGAAAATTATGCTTTTTAAATAAATTAGTTTAGGGCTTGTCAGTCTGAAGGAAAATGTCATGGAAAAGTAAAAGTTATACCTCTAGTTTAGAATTGTAACTGTATTACAGAAGAATGTTCTATGATTTTAACGCTTATCATTTTTGCAATTTTGTCTTTTCGTTAAACAGATTTACTTCTGATTTGGAACAATATCTGACATAAAACATTTATGACGTCATCAAATTCTATGGAAACTGATCTAAAACTCAGGGATATGATAGTCCACATATGACATTTTCATAGGAAACTGATGCCGTCATGATTGTTTTACATCAGATATCCTCTCAAATGGGATGTAACTGTTTAACAAAAAGACTCAATAGATCTATATTTAGAATTGCAACATACACATTACCACACAGGGCCTTGATATACAATAATCTTAAAACCAAATCATTGTGGAATCAAAACCAAAAGAGCAAAACAAATCTAATTTATTCAGATGTATACCAAAGGTTGTGAATGTTTTATTTTATTTTTTAAATAGCTTATATAAAAGTTCATCTGAATAAAGGATGCATATGATGTTTCAGAATAACTTGTACAGCGTGGAAGCTTTGCAGAAAAAGCACGAGAGTTTTGTAAAAACGACTCGTGCTCAGCAGAATCGTATCCAGGACCTGAAGCAGTTCGCTGCCGACTTGACTGCCCAGCAGCATTATGCATGTGATGAAATCAATAACAGGTGTCAGCAGGTTCTCGCTAGGTTCACAACTTTCGAGGAGCATTGTGAAGCTCGAGGCAAAAAGCTGCAGGACTCCAAAAACTATCAGCTGTTCTTGAGGAACATGTATGAGGTAAGAGCTTTTGTATCATCCTTTACAAATACACATCAAATGGTGATTTATCAAGTACATGTATTATGATATTTAGTTTAAGATTTTGATGTTACATTTTTATTTGTAACACAAACTAGTTTCAGGATTATAAATTTCAATATTTATTGTACTTCCTGTTTTGTCTATATATAGGTGACAAGTTGGATCAACGCCAAACTACAAATTGCTTTGGATGAGTCCTATAGGGATCCTACCAATCTTCAGGCCAAACTCCAGAAACACCAGGCATTTGAGGCTGAAGTAACGGCTAATAGGAACAGGGTCGATTCTGTTGTAGAGGTAACACATCAGGGCTAAACTGATTCAAGAATGCCAAAATTTATTCAGTCAAAGTGTATCATTAATTTTTCGTATAGCATAAGAACAATAATACCCCACTGACCTACACTTTTATGAAGAGGTTACTGCCTCAACAAGGACTCAATACTGTGTCTAAATTATTTCTTGAAAATTTCATTTTCATTTTGCTATTGGAAGAGACAAATTTCATATTTTACATGATGTATAGGGCTTTATGTCTAACAAACAACATTTTGCTGGAATTTTCATTATGACATTAATGCTGGTATTGTTATGTCACAATAAAACGACACAATTTTTAGCAGCAATGCATTATGTCGAGTATTTAATGCGAGCTGAAATTGATAAGAAAAAGGCCTATTGCATATTGTAAAAACTGCAGTGCTTATATTCTATATAGATGTGTTGTATATCTATATACAGGAAGGTGAAGGGTTATGTAAGGAGGGTCACTATGCTGAAACAGACATCAAGAAGCGCTTGGAGGAACTTGAGCTCAGCTGGCAAGCTCTTATGGCAGCAAGTGCAGAAAAGAAAGATAGACTACAAGATGCCTACCAGGTATATATAAGATGAGATGCCGACAGAAACAGAGCTAGTATATAGTTTAGATTTACATTTATGGATGAAATGATACAGAGACAAAGTGACTTGTTTAATTTGTTACAGTGTTTAATTCTGTGATTTATATAACCTACTGGTTTGAGTAGTTTTACAGGTAATTCCGTTCTGATAGTAAATCTTTCTCTTCAAATGAAGTTCATAATAAGTTAATTACCTGATTGTGTTGACAGGCCTTGATGTTTAATCGTGTGGTGGATGACCTGGTGGTGTGGATGGAGGATGTGGAGACACAGTTGATGTCGGAGGATCATGGCAAAGATCTATATTCTGTCAATAACCTGTTGAAGAAACATCAGGTAAGATTTACACTTTTTATTCAGTAAATCAAAGAAAAACAGTATAAGATTTCATGTTTTCCTTAACATTACTTGTTGATAAAATATATAGTTCTCAATTCTCAATTATGTTGAAATAGGTTATTTGTTTGCTGCAAGTTAAGAATCTGCGGCTTACTCAAAGTTGTTTTCATAAATGTGAAGTGACAAACATTTCTCTGTAAAATGTGTACAGGCCACCTTCAGTAACTTTAGGGGACTAAAATATAATATTCGTTAACAAGGATTTGACTTGAAATATTAAGTAATCAAGACTCAGCTTAAACAGTACTTCATTGTACTGAAATGAGGAGTTTAATAAGTAGTCTGAATAAATTCAAAGTAAAAGTCATCTCAGTATTCAAGTAAATCTGAGTGAATTGTTTTCTTTAATTTGAGTGTTGTGGTAGTCATGTATAGACATCATTTGATAGACTTCTTGGGTGCCATGACTTAATACATCCAAGGAACTCAGGTTAAAGTAGAAAATGAGCAGGTTCCTGTAGGATTATAAATGAAGCCCATATTATGTAGGATGAGATATTGAATATGGAGATGTTGTTTTCAGATGTTGGAACAAGATATACAAAACCACCAGGAAAAGGTGCAGGATGTACAAGATGCAGCCCAAGTATTCAAAGAAGCCAAACATTTCATGAACAAGGAATTACAGTCTCGAGCCAAAGACACCTCTGATAGGTAGTGTAGGAATACAACATAACAAATATTAAATTCATTATCACCAGATCACAGTTGCTATGCACTGGCAGGAGCATTTGCTATGTCAAGATGAATGCTATATAATAAATCTAGGGGATAGAAAACGTAATGTTTTATTTGGTCTTTTGGAGTTGTCTGTTTTCCACCTACAGTACTCCTGATTCTATGCAGGAACATGGAGAACTATGTTAAACCAGACTTCATTCTATTGAATTGTGGGCGAAAATAAAAGTTGATGATAGATAAAGAGTAATTTATATCTGTATCTGTATAAGGTCTATAACTTACATGACTGTGTTGTTCTAGAGAACGGTGATCTGCATGTATATTGAGTACTGGATAAATTAACAAAATGTGACTAATTTAGAGGTATGGTCTGATATTTTGAAATTCATAGCTAATGATGTGTCTTTAACATTGAAGGTACGCATCTCTCAGTGAACCAGTACATATACGTCGTGACAACCTAGAAGAGGCTCTACAGATGTATCAGTTTTATAGAGATATAGAAGATGAGTTGTCATGGATACAGGAGAAACAACCTGCTGCTTCCTCGACAGAACTTGGGAACTCATTACCAGCTGTACAGAAATTGATGAAGAAACATCAGGTACATTTTTAAATTGGTACCTTCCATATAGGGGAAGTAATTGTATAGACTCTAGTCAGTCATTATGGGAGCTGGCATGCTGTTTTACAGTGAACTAAACAACAGGTATCTTGGAAGTTCTCGTCAGTCTAAGGGAGGAAACTCAAATTACCTCTAGCTGATTTATTGAACTTGATTGATAAAAAGGGGATGTGTATGTTGGTATTTAGACACATTCTGAAAACATTAAGACAGTTCCTGTGATGAAATACAAATGAGATTCGTGACCTAATGAAAGCAATATAATTAACATCCTTTCTAATATTTATGTTTGATTTCTATCGAATCCAAAAAAAGTATAAACATTGATTGAAATTGAAGTTTAAAGTTTTACAAACTACAGTAATAGAAGCATACCCTACATTTGCTATCAAAGTATTTCAGCTTTCATTTTCTTTATATATTCATGTAGCTTTGCAGTATAGTCATACTATCTTTAGTGTTTTTTTGTTTGTTGTTATAGGCTTTAGAGTCAGAGATCATAGCTCATGAGCCTCTGATTGACACTGTGTCGACGGGTGCTGAACGAATGATAAAAGCTAAACACTTTGCAAGTGATGATATTAAACAAAAGCTAGATAAACTCCATACAGAACTTCATCATCTAAAGGAGCAAGCGACAGAGAGAAAAGTGAAACTGCAAGCTTCACTGGAGGCTCAAAAAGTAGGTCATACTTGTAATAATATGAAACTTAAACCCTCAGTAAAACACAATATAAAGGTTATTCTGACATAAAAATGTTGATTTAAATGTCATCTGACATACAATAGGCAGGCTACATGTATTTTAAAAGAAAGTAGAATACAAACATGCACTGTCTTGTAGAAAGGGACTGCAAGCCTTGCAATAATCACAAAAGGAAGGTTACAATGTAATCCTGAAATATATCTCAAAATACTGAACTGTGGTGTAGTATTTTGTATTTACATTGTGAAGTGAATACATTATTTGTCCCATAATGATGTATTAATAATTAATATGTGATTTAGTTCTACACTGAGATAGCTGAAGCAGAAACATGGATGGAAGAGAAGGTGCCTATACTAGCCAGTCCTGACTTTGGCAAGGACAAAGACACAGTTTATATTTACCTCAAGAAACTTGATGCATTGGAGAGAGATATTGAGAACTTCAGTAGTAACATTGGTGAGCTAGCAGCTTTAAGCAGGACTCTAGTCAATAAAGAACATTATGACACGGAAAATATCAAAAAACAACAAGCAGCTGTAGAAAATAAATATAGGGAGTTACAAGATGCTGCCTGTCAGAGGCGAGCGAAGCTTAATGATACTAAAAAGATGTTCGAATTTTATCGTGAGGCAGATGAAGTATCAGAATGGATCTCTGACAAAGTTACTATTGCATCATCAGAGGATTATGGACAAGATTTAGAACATGTTGAAGTAAGCATGCTACTTAGAATTACTCTGTAAGTTGTGTCACAAAACATTTACTTGTACAGTTTTGGAAAAAGTGAATTTCGCATTTGTGGTTCATAGTTTTTGTATAACTGAGATTTTTACTTGTACAATTGGGATTTTGTAAAAGATTACATTATAGTAAGGCATTGTCATTAGAGGTGATATCTTGGATAGACCTTTCAATGTGAAATTTCTTCCATGTTGAATAATTTAGTTCACATTGTTGGTAGCATATTTCACAAAAGGATTCCTAAGAAGCACTTTTCACCACAATACGCTGTTCAAAAGCCGTTTATGTTATGTAGAGTTTCAGAGCCATCAATATACTTGAATGGTATTCACATTAAACAGTATAAGCATTCAGTTTCTTCCAACTTTAACACGAAGGGCAATTTTTGTCAGGTCTTGCAACAGAAATTTGAAGATTTCCTTCATGAGATGAACAGCAGTGAAGAACGTATCACCAGAGTAACTGGTATGGCAGTTATAATGATAGAAGCCAACCATTTTGAATCGGAAGCCATCAAGAAACGTTCTGATGAAGTAGAACAGATGTGGGGAGAACTGAAAGATGTTGCGAAGTCACGGCATGAGGTAAGAGAAGACTGAACTGACATCTGACTTAGAAAGGTGTAGCTGATATCTTTATTTACGAATAAACATACAATGTATAGATCCTGAAGTACTTGACTTGTATATGAGGGTTATATATTCCAGAAAAGCTTCAAGTAATAATTAGTGGTGAATGATGATGAAATGGGACTAAAGTTTAAAAGGAAAATCGAAGGTTTTGAATATTCTTTATACAAAATACTAACTCTATATTTGGTGTGTTGTTTACAGGCTTTATCAGGTGCCAAACAAGTTCACATGTATGGAAGAGATGCAGACGACACACTAGAATGGATACAAGAGAAAGATGGAGTGGTCAGTGCTGAGGACTTTGGCCATGACTTGGAAAGTGTACGAGCTCTACTCAGTAAGCATGAAGCATTGGAGAGAGACCTGGCAGCCATTAGTGAACAGGTAAGGGAAACATGATCGAAGGGGTGTGAATGAAAAGAAGCATTAAATCCTGATTACCCTCAATGAGTAAGTCTGTGGCATAAGGGTCAAGTAGATGATTGAGGAGGAAAAAGAATGCTTCATAAGTACTTACTGAATGTTTCGATATTTCATAGATATTTTACCTGCTAGTGTTAAAATGTTTTATGTTTTCATAAATTATTATGAACGCCAATGTTGGAAACAAAAATTTACTCTGTTAAAGAAGTAAATCATTGATTACTGTAATAATCCATTGGGGAACAAAAATTAACCACTATTTTTCAACCCAACTCAGTGAGTTTCAAAGTTTACTATAAGTTGGAAGTTTACAGGCCATTTTAGTGAAGTGAATTATCCGCCCTTGTTTATTAAGGTAGTTTGAGGGAGAGTGGTGTAAAAGTTGTACATTGACTATTAATTCAAAATTTACTTTCCTCATGTGTTTGGTCAATTGACCATGATGAGATATGGCCATTGAAGTAGTAGTCATCCTATTATAACTCACCATGAAATGGAGACAGTGAGAGAGTTCTTATCAGGGGCAGACAACTCGCCTTATTGAAATGGACTATAGGTTTGAACCTCACAAGGTCCTTGCAAATGTTTGGTGTATGGTCTTTAGGTTTGGCTCTAAATTAAGTAATTGGTAAGTAAGGAAGACACATAGTAGAATTGAAGTGAACTAGTAAATAGAGGAGATCAAGGTTAAGAACAGTAGCAGTGAATGAAACGATGTTGTGACTTTCATTATCTCTTACTATGTTGATTTTTTCTAATATTTCTGTTCATAAAATGAATTGTTATGTATTTGTTGTACCAGGTTGAGGCTATTACAAAAGATGCTGAACGATTAATCGGTCTTTTCCCTGATGCCCAAGAACACATTGCAGCCAAGCATGAAGAGATGGTGCAGTCCTGGAATAACTTGGTAGAAAAGTCAGCCCAAAGGAAGGAGAAGCTTAAACAAGCAGATCAACTACAACTCTACTTCAATGATTATAGAGAGCTTACGTAAGATTACACTAAGGGACTAATGAAGCATAGCTTAGAAAATTCACAAGAAATAGAAAAAAAATATAGATGACTATAGGATGCATATATTGTAAATTTTTTTTTCATTTTTTTCAGTGAAGTACTGAAATAGATTAAATCTTTATTCTATACTGATGATTGATTGTAAAATTGCATAGTTAATTAGCGAGGTTGCATGCAATAATTGCATAAATAGTCCCATACTGGCTAGCTGAAAGGGACTAAACATCTATCTGATTGTCTGTCTATTGGTCTTTTTATTACACATAAGTTTTCCACTTTTTTGTGTTATATCTGTAGATACTAAAAGTTATTGTGTGGCTTTGTTATGGTACATGTAAGTTAAGGGTCAGATTTTAAAAGTATTAGAATAATGTTATATTGTCAAGTAACCAAACAAAACTATGCATCTGTACAGGGCTTGGATAAGTGAGATGATTGCCATTATCATGGCCGAAGAACTAGCCAGAGATTTACCAGGAGCGGAAGCCATGATTACCAGGTATAAAGAACATAAAGCGGAAATAGACAGCCATGAAGATGCCGTCAATAAATTTTTGCAGCGTGGCCAAATCATGATAGAAGATGGCCATTTCTTATCAGAAGAGGTAGGTTATTCTAAGGGCAGTGTGATTTACTTGCACAAGATTTAACTACATTCTAAAAGATAATTAACGACACTGAAAGTCAAGGTAAATGTAGACACAGCATATCTATTGAGGGAAAGTAAATTAGACACAATTAATAATCAATCTCTGTCATCATGTCTTTTACAGAATTTGAGTTTGTTCTAACACTGCTGTCTTTGTCATTTGTACTTAACAGGAATCAAAAGTGAACTGAAATATCTTTCTTTCAGATTCAGGAAAAAGTGTCTGACTTGAAATCAGCTTGGGATGCTCTCTTGAACACTTTTGAACAATATAAAAATCTGTGTGATCAAAACTTGGAGGCTCAGGTAAACTTGATAGAAATTTCTTAAAGGCCAGGAGCTATAATTAATTGCTTTGTCAGGTGGGTGTTCGTCCTTGAACCAGAGAGTCATAGGTTTGAGTCTGTGAATGATCAGTATCCTGATGCTTAGATGAATGGTTAAGCCGGCGTAGCCTAGTGGTATCGTGCTGGACTCCTGATTGGCAGGCCGGGATTCGAGTCCCACTCTGTCTTGTCTGTCAGGTGTCTTTCGGATGAGACAGTAAAAACCGAGGCCCCGTATCCTGGTATGCATGGCACGTTAAAGATCCCACACTGCTTTGGGTGGGTCCGTTGCAAAGGTCAAAATTTGTATGCCCCACATCAGGCAGATGCCGTCACCATATACATGAAATATTCTTGGTGTGACGTTAAACAAAAATAAATCAATCAATAGATAAATGGTTAAAGATGGTGTTCATGTAAGCAATATCTGAGACATGATGTAGATAAACATGTAGTATCTGAATTGTAGGAATTATATAGTTTAAAAAATTGTAGCATTTATGAGGATTATCACCAGCCAACCAAAGCTGTAACAGCAGATTTTATTTATGATATGAGGTCTGCAAATCTGCTTATATGACCTTCAAACATTTTCATGAATGTCCAAGTTTTGGCCTAATTGGCAATGGTTTTAATATACCAATGAGCCAGTCAATGTCTGGAGCGTACTTGGACCTATGAATAAAATTTTTTGGAAAAATAATGAAAAGTAACATTCCAATTCAAAGTTCTGATGAGATTCACACAGTATTTAAGGTACTTACTTGTATGGTGTTTGACCAGGATACATTTCACTGATACTTCAATTACTCTAAATGAAGAACCATACAGGAGGAGACTTACCCACCTATAACCTCAGCAAAAACAGGATTAAATCTGTAATCAGTGTATTTTGTAATGAAATATAAATGCATATTAAGATTTCAATTATACTGTATATTTGGATAGATTGGTTGTTTATGGTGTTCATTGTTGTATGGAGATAATGATATGTATTTGTCTGAAACAGCAATTGAAACATGAGATGGAACAACTTGAAGCCTGGATGAGTATACGAGAACCGACTCTCAAAGAACAGCAGTGCGGAGATAATATCCAGGCCGTGGAAGAGTTACTACGGCGACAGGATGACTTTGAAAAAACTGTTGATGCTCAGTCTGAGAAATTTAAAGGAATCTGTCGAAGAACTCTGGTAAGTGGAAGGAGACTTTGAGTTCATATTATGATAAAAGGTTGTCAAAATAAGTTATGCTAGACAGTGGAAAGGTACCAGAATGAATTATGGTAGATAGTATTAGACATTATCTAGTATCTCTAGATCTGTGTTCTTAGACTGTATGAGATATAGTCAGCCATGATAGACAGTAACCACAACCAAGTATGGTAGATTGAGAGCAGACAAACATTATAATACTGCACATAAGACATTTTTGCTGATTTGATCACTTCAAGTTGTAATAAAATCTCATTAATTTCAGTGATTTGAAATTTCATCACTTTTTGGTGCACATACGATATTGTTTACTGATCTAGTAATTCTTGTGATTATATTTACTCATCATTTTAGTAGTGTAATCTCTTTAGGATTTACTAATAACATAATTTGCCAATTTGATCACTCTAGAACATTGAAAACATCATCTACTAATTTGCTCACAAGAAGATATATTCCTGATATGTTTGCCTTAGCTACTCTGAGAATTTTAAAGTGTACATAAAATGCTAATTTAATCACTTCTGGATTTACTAATGATGCTGTTTACTAATCTAATCATTCTAAGTTTCACTAATGATGTAATTTACTAATTTAATTACTTTAGGAGAGTTTTGATGTGGTAATTATTTAATAATGCATGCTTTCTTTGATTCAGAAATCTTCAAGACCATATTCTGCATGTTGTCATGGACTATGGCGTGTCAATATATTATTTCTATGGCAGGCCTTAGTATGTCTCTATAACATTATCTCTCATTATGATATAAAAGTTTAATCTTAACTATGTCTTACTGCCACTCTTATTTCTGTTATTTTCAGCTATACTACACTTTTCATGCAGGCATATTCAGTTGATCTTCTGCATATATTTATGATAAATTGTTCCTTTTTTCAATGTTTATGAGGCTGTATCTTTCATTTTTGTTTTAAGAGGTTCTCATAAGCTTGAGGTGA
This sequence comes from Pteria penguin, assembly GCA_035048485.1. NCBI lineage: Eukaryota > Metazoa > Mollusca > Bivalvia > Pterioida > Pteriidae > Pteria > Pteria penguin. The sequence continues at coordinate 23,245,599 of CM068587.1, read as the reverse complement.
ATAAGACATCATACAGTTATTGTATTGAATTTTTGTATATAGGATAAAGCCACAATGATGTTTAAGTACATCTTGCAGACAAGATAATTGTGTTTCTCATCCCTTATTTTTCATTGTTTGTTCAATTCCTCTATTTAATTGAAATGAAAGTGATTTTTGATTATGAGTCCAAGATCAATTATAGTTGCTTAATAACTGACTTGAAAACTTACTATATGGTGATAATACCCATACTCTTAATTCTCCCATTGAATTATTCAGTTATTATTCAAAAAGTCTCCACAGTAAAACACAGAAATTTAGCTTTACATCTACTATTCAGTCACTATTATATACATACTTAGTTTTTGTAGTTTATTCTTGCCGTGTATCTTTTTGTGTATGTATAATAAATAAATGACACCTTTTTAACAAATTTTTGGCTGCTTAGCCTGTATCAAGTGAAATTAACAATGTTAAAATCTAAGCTATGTAAAACCCATGTGAACAAAGCTAATAAGAAATTAACTTTGCCCTTGCTAAAGACTGATTGGCTGAAAATTTGTGAATAGAGTGTCATTTATTCGTACAACGGTTTTCCTGAGGGAAATTTCTAAGTATATTTTATATAATACCTTGCATTGTATAAAATTGTTTGTTATGCAATTCTCTGTGATAGATTCATTTATTTAATCAGGATATTATATGTATGCATTTTAACGATCTGATTAAAACCATATCTTTATTCTGTTTCTCTATTTGTCCCATTGCGGATAAAGATCTGGCAAAACTCTGCAAGGGATCATGTTCTGGTGAACTTTGATGACGTTTCAGTCTGCGAAACCGTTATTTCCCATAGCTAATCAATGATTCGGTTAGGCACGTGATAGTGACGCAATATGTCACAAACACTGTTCAAAATCTACCTTATGGGTCACGCACGCTGTGGATGTTAATTTCATTCCTAGGAATTTGTAGCCGATCCACTAATTGGCTGAAAATCAGAGTTCACCAGAACATGACCCCTTACGGAGTTTTGCCAGATCTTTATCCGCAATGAGACAAATAGAGAAGCAGAATAAAGATATGGTTTTAATCAGATTAGCATTTAAGCTACAAGTTATTTTTGTTTCACTTATGAAGCTTTGTCTGCCATCTGTCTGTCTGGAAAGAATCACACTAGAAAAATGAATAGTAGGCAATACATGTGTTCCATTGAACACTCTGTTTCCGTTTTCAAAATACAAGTTTCATCAAAATTGATCCCAGTATTTTCTCAATCCCCTTCACAATTTGATCTGAGAAGTGTTCAAGCTATATATTAGGTATATGTTTATTAATTTTATGTAAACTGAATATAAATTTAACATCTGGGAGCATACTGGTACCTGTCATTTGATATTTGGCAGTGTACTTGCAGTTTGACATTTGGGAATATACCTGTAGCTTGACATTTGACATCTGACAATGTGCTTGCAGTTTGAGGTTTGGAAACTTACTTGCAGCATGACATTTGACACTGTCACTACAAAGCTTATTACATGTACTACTTTTACATTGTATTAAAATGTTGACGATAATTTCTTACTGTTAACATGACAAGAATTGGAAGTTTTATCTTGCTTTTGTATATTATCATCCACACATTATTTTGTCATTCTGTACCCATAATATTTTGACATAGTGCACTTTTGCTTACATATTTCCTTATGAAACTAAGCAAAAAATAGATAAATTATAACGATGTCATGGTAGATTTGATTTCTTTCTATTACAGCTGGAGCAGTCACTAATGGACCAGAAACAGCAACAAATTGCTACAGAGAATGCACGTAAAGAGATGGAGAGATTAGAAGACATCAAACGTCGAGAACAAGAGAGAATATTAGAGGTATGGTATCTCCATGGTTACCATAGACCACGTAATCTCATAGACTACAGAGGTTCTTTGTACATGTATTTTAGGATTCCCTTGACATTTGCAAGTGTTGATGAAATTGTTTGGATCAAAGTTCACTCAAAGACTCGCGAAGACTTTTCCGTATTGATATATGTAAATATACAAATACATATAGATAGATGTATTTATGTATAGGGATTATTTAAAGGACTTAATAGATTTTGTCATGTGTATTAGATGTACTTTGCCTTTATAACGTCTAAGGAATAGGACCAATTTGGCAAAACAGTATTTTAGAGCTCCTATTCAATCTTAATATATATGCAAACTTTTGCATATAAGTAGCTTTATTTAATTTCACACCTAAATCCTCCCACAGCTTGACCTTTTGATTCTATCCTAGTTGCTTGACCCTTTTCGACCCTTCACCTGTTGAAGTAATGCTGCATTTTAATATTGATAAAGCTTTACAGAGAATAATTTATGTATGTATTTGAAGTTTGTTTGCTTGTTGAATCCCATGGCAATGTAGATTAGAGATTAGACATGCTTTATGCACAGGTGACATGTGTAATAGAGACCATCTTTCCTTGATCTTTAAACTTGTGTTTCTGTCTATGAGTTGCTATGCCTTCCATTCTCAATCAGTAGAAAATGCGGGTAATTACAATTCATACCTCTTTCAGGTAACATTGGTGCTCCTTATTAATCAAGATAATTGATATTGAAGAATATACTTGGCACATAATATAACATTCACTTTTTAGTACCTTGTCAAAGGTACAACATATATTCATAAGGAAGTGCAGGATCTTGAGTGTGTGATTTTGAAGTATTTGTTAAAGTCACATATCTAATGCCATTTTGTGTCTTTCTTCTCTATGTTTGTATAGAAAACTTGCTAATTTCATACACTATCTAATTATATTAAATGGTTAACCAGATATCTTGTGGTGTTGGAATTTAGCACACTTGAGGAAACTCTCTATGTAGGAAAATGGGATGGGATAACCCCTGTCAGGGTGAAATAGGACTTCAATGAGATTTTGTCTCCAACATTTTCTAAACATTATCTTAATTTCTTTTTATCAAACATTGTATGTTTGATTCTTAGAAGGAAGACATATATGTTGCCCTTGACTGCATAGGGGAAATAATTTCTGCAAATAAATAAGTAAAAAAGATTTATGATTCAAGTTTTTTTAAGAGGAAATTAATTCTATTAAGGTTTTCTTGCAATATTGGCTTGCAACATTCAGAGACTGAAATTTTATGTAGAAAAAAATTTCCATGAGAGCTATAATTTGCAATATCAGGGTACTTAAGAGAATACTTACTTTGATTGATTTTGTAGGGGTTAAATTTAAAAAAGACTTTATATCATCTTTTAAAGAGCCATAAGCAACAACTACTGATAGCCATCATTTAATTAAGTCATCTACCAGTAATGAGATTATAGTACCTTTTTTGCATCGCAAGACTTTCATCTTTCAGTGTTATGAAAAAAATATGTTAAATATTGATAAGATTATTTATAAAAGAAAATTGAATGGAAAAAGATAATTTAGAATTATACATTCCTTTTCATACAAATTCTTGTCTTGAGAATCTCTTGAGTTAGGTCCATAAATTTACTAACAAGATGTACATATATGGAAGATATGTATATATTTATAATGCCCTCCTGTTTCTCTTGCAGACTGACCGAGATGTATGTTTGGGTTTCTAAGCTTTGTATTTGTACTAAAATGTCACCTTTGTAACGTTACCAAGTAAGCATGTGGAAGGTGTAAAAAATATTGAATGGTTGTCTGAGCCATATTCTATTGAAGAGCAGATCTCTTTAAATTGTAATTCAGTTAAGATTTCCTGGTAAATCTATTGAATAGCTAACATCAACTGTGATTCGTGTATAAATCTCTTTTAAATTTCACTTTTTAAATAAATTTCTTGTATATTAAATGACTTCCACATGTTTGCTAGAACCAGATGTTTTTGTGGCTTCTCGCTTGATTTTAGGTTGACCATTCTTGCGTTGACTTGCTGCTTGTCTTCCTTAGGTAACTCAAAGCAAACAGTTTCTCTGATAAAGAAAATGGTTTTCTATTAATACTTGAGTTAAAATTAATACTGTATTAAGAAAATCTTAGGTAACTCAAAGCAAAGTTTCTCTTTTATTGAGAATGTTTTCCAGGGCTGCAACTTGGCAAAATTTTCTAGGGGCCATGTGGGCTACTGAATTTCAAAATTTAGGAGCCCACAAAAAAAATCTAGGGGCCCACATAAAATGAAGAGTATTTCAATCGTTCAACAAGTTTAATCATCAATTATTTCTCTTTCAATAACAATTTGTTTAAAATTTTCAAAAACTGTTTCCCCATAATCCTTGAAGTATTCACCCCTGTCTGCTTCTTCCTTCCTTTTACCTGGCCTAGATACTCCTTGTAAATATCGCCACATGAGGTAAATTTCATTAACAACAGAGTCAACAAGGTCAACAAAGTGATTTAAATGTTTGAAATAATGAAGACAGAGTTTCGTTTTAGCAAACTTTTTACCGATCTGGATTTAAGTGAACTTTGGTCAAACAGAAAGAATAATTCAACCCGGAAGCCATGTGGGCGAATGAGATCAAAATGTTAGTCGCCCACATTGATTTTTTACTCGCATTGGCGAGTGGGCGAGCGATACTTTGCAGCCCTGGTTTCCTATTAATACTTGAGTTAAAAGTAATACTGTATTAAGAAAATCTTAGGTAACTGAAGGCCAACAGTTTCTCTTTTATAGAGAATGGTTTCCTATTAATACTTGACTTAAGAGCAAAGCTGTATTAAGAAAATCTTAGCTCATTAACCATTGGCTTCCTTGGTGTATTTTAAGTTTGTTTAAATGGTTAAACTGTCAGTGGCATATTGAAGTATTCTATCTTCTTAGTACTTGAGTTAAGAGATATCTTGATGTGTCTTAGGTTCGTTTAAATGGCTAATCTGTTGATGGCATATGGAAGAACTCTGTTGTTTCTATGTTATTTAAAAAAGAGTTAAGGCTATAGCTTAAATGGGAGGTGAATAAGAACAAGTGAATATCCCTTAGTCTTTGAATTCCACTGTGGAACTAGCTGCAAGTATTATGCATTATTTATGTTGCTTTTATTAATGTAATAGATGGAGAGGGGGGGGGAGGCGTTTGCCTCTCAGAGTTCTTTGTACAATTAATTCATTTAAATATTCAGAAGATTGATACATCTGGGATACATCATTGATCATTTAGAAATGGTTGCTTTGAGTTGATAATGTAATCAATGATTTTTGTTCAATGTAGATGTGATTTTATTTGATTTCTCAGTACTATGTTTGATTTGTTGAACCATACATTGAAATATCTTTGTCATATGCTTGAGTAGATTTCAGCGTCTTGTGTACCAAATAACCTATGCTTTACCTAAACAAGATAGAAAGGGGAAATGCTGATGAATTGAAGATTTTTAACCAGAAGTTTTGTCTTTCACTAAGCTCATGTAGATAGACATGTATGATAAACGTATGTAGAGTTCTTAGATTCAGACTTTTGTGCCCATTAAAAAAAACATAAATTTTGTTATTACACATGAACATATTACATGGTATTTATTGTAATTAATACATAGTATTCTTTTCAATGATGAACATGAAACTTTTATTTCTGCAAGAAAATCATTTCTAGCCATGTAGTTCATAAGTGTACTTAACAGCATTATTAAATACTAGTTAGGCATGTGCTGTGTCCATATAAAGTTAAGTACTGAATGAACATGAAGCATTATGACACACAATGAGTATTGTGTTTATAGACATTTTGTGTGTTTCTATCTGTGTGTCTTTAAGTGAAGAGTCAGGAATACTTTAAGAGTATTAGGAATGTCTCTGTGCTTAGTTAATCATAGGGGTTAAGGCACCATAATGTTTCAAAACTACATCTTAATTGACTTTTGACCTGGCATAGATAAAGATCAGTCTATAGTATATTCAGAAAAATATTTTTTTTATTTACAAACAAAACCCTGAATCTTGTAAAAAGGTTACTTTTGTAAAAATTTACATTTAGAATGTATGATTTAAGTACATGTATGCTGTTTTTTAAGTAAGAGTATTCATAATTTACATGTTATGTCACAAGAACTTTGCATGAACACATACAGAATGACAGAAGGAGCATGAACACATACAGAATGACAGAAGGAGCTCATTCACAGTTTTTTGATCAATTATAACCTGTTAAGAAACATACATTGACAAGTCATACATATGACATTGATTTGTAGAATTGTCAATTCAGGTCCCTATGATGAAATTTTGGTCTGTCCTTCAAAGAAATCAATAGTGATAACAATCCGTAGAAATCCACTTCTTGGCATGGTTTCCTTCCATGCGCTTAGCTGGTCATTGAGACACTGCATGTGATTCTTTCCTACCTTTAGTCAATCAATAACACTTGGGATTGGAATCCTCCATGTCTTTAGCCACTCTTTTTTGTAGATTATGGTGTAATTATGATATTCTCTCTCTCTCTTTTTTTTTTTAAGGAAGCTTAAAAGAGTGAAAATAGCACAAAAACTTACTATTCAGATCTACACCTTTTTCCTTTTGAAAAAGAATGTTGTTTGCTTTCTCACTGAGTATGATTTGTTTTGCTTCAAAAGAGATAAAGTAAGTGTAATGCAGTCTGTGAATAAGTTCCTTTTGATAATAAATGTATTAAACTTCTATACTTTGAATCCTCTGGTATTAAACTTTTGTTTTGAATCTTTTAATATCAAACTTTTGTTTTGAGTTATACGTATTAAAATATGTTTTAAGCTGATTGCTTATTGTAATTTTAATGGACTTTTTTTTTTGCCTAAAATATATTCGGAAACATAAATCTGAATGATAAACATATTGACATTACCGTGATTAAATGCTTATTGATTGAAGAATATAACATATTAATAGTGAAATATTGTAAGGTTTCTACATTTGTAAGATTTCCCCTTCAAATGTACCAAAATTCTACTCACTTATCTTGAGATCCAAACTGTGATCATAATATGTGCAGGGTATATTTTATCAATTTCTACAAAATTAGATTTGGGAAACCATGCAAGATTTATTGCTTGCAATAAATGGAGTTTAGTTTGCTAAAAATTGGAACAAAGAAGCTTAAAGTAAAGAAACTAATGGATATGAATTATTTTTTTTATGTAAACAGTATGGCTGAAGTTAACTGTATGGTAGACATAAGTATTTGGTTGACATGATATTGTATTTTCCAGCAGTGAAAATATCTTTTTCCTAAGAAATGCCTAGATGTCACAACACATTCTTTGTTTATTTTAGGAGAGGAAAAGAGATGAGGAACAAAGAAAAGCAAGGGAAGTATTACTTAGAAGACAGAAGAAAGAAGACCAGTCATCAGACAGTGATGGTGATAAGTAAGATTTTCTTATTTCATTCAGAATCAATATCTTAATATAGAAATATACACAAAATATCCCTCCAGAGGGAAGTAGATCATAAGTATAATAACTAAATGAAACTTAAGTATAATAACTGAATGAATCTTAAGTATGATAACTGAATGCATCATAAGTATAACATCTTAAGTATAATAATTAAATGAATCTAAGTATAATAACTAAATGAATCCAAGTATAATAACTAAATGAATCTTAAGTAAAATAACTAAATGAATCTTAAGTATGATAAATAAATGAATCCTCAGTAAAATAACTAAACAAATCTTAAGTATAATAACTAAATGAATCTTAAGTATAATAACTAAATGAATGACTTCTTTTTTTTTTTCTTTTCATGGAAAGAGTGTTTCATTTTGCAAATTGTTTTTGTCCTGCCAGTTTGTCTATTTTTTTGTTTGTCAGATTTAACCTTGGCTATAACTTTTGAACCGTGAGGATAGAGACTTCATATTTGACATGCATACTCAAATAATGAAGACCTTTCAAATGACACCAAGGTCGATGACCTTTTGATCTTAACAATGACCTTCATGCTGAATTTTTTGTTTTGGACTGTGGGCTATAACTTTTGAAATGTGAGGGATAGAGACTTCATATTTTACATGCCTACTCAACTAATGAAGCCCTTTCAAATGACACCAAGGTCAATGACCTTTTGACCTTGACAATGACCTTCATGCTAAAAATAACTTTTTGGACTTTGGTGCTGCCGGGGGGAGGGGGGCATTAGTGTTTCACAAACACAGCTTGTTAGATATATGACTTTAATCATTACATACAGTGGTCTTGACTGATTAATATGTAATTGTTTTTATTTTAAAACGGTATGAAAGTATTTTCTCACGTGTTAGTATTGTTACGTGAAAATTCATTAAAAATATTTCTGATTCTAATATTAATTGAAATATGCTATAAACATTTGCCTAAATGATGTGATCATTGACTGTGACAGGGATGACAGATTAGATAGTAATCAAGTGAAGAATCTGATTGGTCGTTCCCAGAGCATTAAAATGAAAAAGTCAGATGGAGACAAAAAGGATGTTCGTAGAGCTATTAGTTTTAAAGCTAGAACAGATGGTGCAATCTCACCTCCTCCTGTCCTTCCTAAAGCACTAGAGTTTAGACAAGGAGAAGGCATTGTGAATCAAAATAATGAACCAACCCCATCAGAGGAGGATTTACCCACTCTGCCAGATGCCCCACCCCCTGAGATACCATCAGAACACCAAGAACACAGTTTGATTAAAAAAGACAAATTATCTCCCCCTGTCAGTCCTAAACAATCACGTGTGGAAAACATGAAAGATGAAGAGAAAAAGAAAAAGAGAACTCCAAGTTTCAATTTACGAAGGAGAACTCGAAGCTTTAAAGATAAATATAAACTTCCTGATAATCTTCCTCCAGCTGACTTAGAGGGAATGTTAGAAAGGAAACAAGAATTACAAGCTGGAGGCAAAAAAGCAACAATACGTTCATGGAAGAGTTTTTATACTGTGTTACATGGTCAGATTCTTGCCTTCTATAAGGACAAAGAAGGTATATTGTAATTAATAACCAAATAGTATATAAACTATTTATTGAATGTCATTTTATTGGATAAAAATTCATGATTTAGAAATAAAAAAAGTATGTAAATTTAGGTATTTAAATAATGGACAAAAAGTCAAACAATGGTAATTACCGAGAATTACAATAATAAACCTAATATATTTCTTTTTATGTAGGTGCTGCTGAGAAAGTACCAGTGGCTCCCCCTGTATTCCTGCATAATGCTCAATGTGAGGTGGCATCAGACTATACAAAAAAGAAAAATGTGTTACGACTGAAAGTAGGAGATGGAGCGGAGTATCTACTAGAGACGGCAAACGAGTCGAGTATGAAGGAATGGCTAATCAAAATTACTCATTATGCTGGTATGTCACAAAGTTTTAAGGATTAATTTGGGAGGGAAAGTATTTTGTATTCCAGTAAGAGATATATATATTATGCTATATCTTTGTAAAAATTTCATATTATCTGATTTTGCCCTCAACTTTTATAGGCCTTGTATTGATCTATTTGATCACTTTTGTGGCCAACTGCATTAAAAATTCACCCCACACTGCATTGTATAGCATCCATGCTTGACTGAATTGTGAAGTATGGACAATAAATCACAGAATTATCAAGTATGGACCATGTTTGCATATTATGCCTCAGAACCTTCTTGCATGTAATTATCATAATTCTGTTAGTCATTTGTCATTTATGGATTGAAAATGATTTTTTTAATTGCTGTGGTAAATTTCTGCAGAGTTGTTGTAATATCCTGGGCAGCGTCATTTAACTGTCAATTATGCTTTACACAGTGTATCAAATCACGTAATGAAGCAGTAGCAGACTATCTGTTACAAACTTGTCATTCACTGCTTAGTTTTTCAGTATATATATATATATATATACATATATGTATAATTGTAGGATGATATGTAGCCTTAAAGGGTTGTAGTTTTCTTGCTTAATGCAAATAATGAATATCAGTTGGATTTTTCAAGTCCTTCTATGGTGTCTTAATTGTCCATATTGCATGCGTTCTAAAATATTCTAATAACAACATATACATATGTATCACCTAAAATAGGCTTACGCTTTCATTTAAGTTTATCACAATTTAATTTTTTGTCCTCCTCTTTGGCTTCTTTCTGTCTTGATATAAAAAAGTTACTTATAGTCCTCATCAGTCTTATTGATACCTCTATATGTTCAGAGCCTTGAATGGTGCCAATTATTTCTCGTCTGTTGTCCTTTGATGTTTAGTAGGAGCTGACATGACTTATTGTTAAGGTGTTCAACTACAAAATGGACGGTTTTGGGTTCGAATCTCACAAAAGTCTAATTAGTTCCTTGTCCTTTGTATGAAACAATAAATATAGAAACCTCTTTCATTAAATTACCTACTTAATACTGCCACTATGATTGTGAAATACTGCTAGTGTGGTGTTCAACAATAACAGATCACTTATCCTTCAGTCACACCTGTCCCATTTCACATTTAGCTATGAAATATACCTTAATAACCTTCACACAGATTTTACATCTAAATGAGAGGTTTTCCACCCAAACCCAAATATAATGACCTTGAAATAATATTGTCCATTGTCCAAAACAAAAACAAAACTAAGAGACATTGTCTAAATCATACATATATGTAAATAGAAGTACATTGTACAGATATTATCTTTCAGATAGTGTATAATGACTTTAAATATAGGTCATTATAAGGAAATCTTAAATATGGTTTATAAATGTCATGTCCTGTATAAATAGTAATAAAGTAGTCATTCACGAGAGTAAGGGTAACAGTGACAAGTCACAGAGTATATACAAACTGCCATGATATAAGAAATAGTCAGTCACATCAGTAGATGTGTCCCCACAGTAAGATCATAGACAATCACAGTTTGATATATGTATCATCTATTAATCTCATTAATCCACTTTGATATTTAGACATTACTATTCACCATTGTATATGTAGATAGTACTACTTTCAGCATGTATATATTGGAATGGTCTGTGAGAGCTCTTGTTCCATATTGGCACTACTTAAATCTTGGATGCATAGTGTACATACTTTTTTGTTCTCTTTATAACCATTTCGTCATAGAAATACAGGGTTACGATATGTGACACCTTGGTGCAAAATAATAAGTCATAACCATGATTGTATTTCTGTATATTGTTATCAGTGGAGGATAAGAATGTAAAGGTTATAGAATGTCATGCTCTATCATCCATCGATTTTGTAGTACCTAAATAAGGCCAAGGACTAGGCAAGTGAAATTGATGAGTAAGACCTTTTTATTGAAAACATTCAGGGTCAGTTATAACAAACAGTATTAAAATTGGGACATCATATATTCTGTCCTTAGTTTAACACTATAATTTTATTGTTTTAATCCATTGTTTGAGTACTATATATATATAATGTTTGCATGCTGTCAATCTTGTATCTTTGTGTTGGCTGATTTCAGCACAAATGCCGTCTACTAGCATTCTGGAGTTTTTCCATAGCTCCCATGAGACAGAGGATAGTGAGCCTGGAGGTGATTTAGCCCTTACACATTGTAGCATCTTGCCTTTTGTGCTTTATGATCACTTAACATCTGTGCAGCCATTCATTGATACATGTCATGACAGTCTGTTGGATTTGAGCTGATTATCCTTGTTTGGAAAGTGGTGATTAGGTGGTTCTTTGGTTTGGGAATTAATCTTTTGAAAATTTTTTTTCATCCAGTTTGGTTTATTTTGCTTTTATACCTTATATAATGTAACAAAGAGCTACTCACTGTTAGATTCGTTTTAGTTTCGCACATTTAATCTTTTATTTAAGAACTATTTGCTCAAATTTTACACTCTGTCTGAGGTATCTTGAACATTTGAATGAAGTCTCCCATGAACATAAGGTATTGTGCATGTTTATGTTAGTCATTTATGATTGGTTTAGAAAATCCTTTATAGAACCAATCATACTCTGACTTTCTGCACATTTCAGTATGCGTATCTCTCCTGGCATAATCAGTCATCTGATTGCTGATTGGCTGCTCAGATAATGAGGTGTACAACAGTAAATGGCTTCTCTTAGCACATCGAAAGTCATCTGGTGTCGTGCTGCGTCGCCTCTTTTCCACTTCAGCCATTTATTAGTTTGCCATTTTGATCTGCGCTTCTTACTAACATTTCTATTAGCAATCTTAGGATATTGGTATAGCATTTTAGCAGATGCGTGTCTTAGGTCTTTTGAGTGTAAGTATGGATAAAAAGGATCTTTCCACAATGTGAATCCAGAAACGCACAAATGCACAGAAAAAGTTGCACCTCAGTTACTTGGACTTCTAACAAAAGAATTTTTAAAAAAAGAAGTAAATATGGATATATGTACTCCAGATCCTCAAGCAAAGAAAAAAAAGTATAAGGCAAAGAATTGTGGAAGAGAAATATTGCAGCTGTTCTCTTTTGCACATTGTCCCTCTCCCCCTTTCCATTTTCACCAAATCTTTTCCCAGTCAACACAAAATGGATGCACCATGTTCAACACAGATATCTCTTGGAGCAAAATTGTTTAGATTCTTTTCCACAAATTGTATATCTAAAGTGTAGCATTTTGTAAACTTAGTATTCACTATTTGTTGTCGACTTTGAAACAATGCTACATTAAAATGATTTCTGCCATGTTTGATTTTCTCTGTTGCAAAACCTTCAAGTGGTTAAGACACCCTGAAATTTCTTTTTTTTTTTTTTTTCTTTGGAGATCTTTTTAGTTTTTTTAATCCTGAAATGAGAGATATAAAGTGATGTAAGTCTCAACCTCTGGGTTGAAACTACAGATGGGTGCAGTCCTAATATAACATACACGTTAACGTGAAAAGTGGTCACAAGGACTGCTTTAGCACACTTGCTGACCAGATGCGCATGCACTCCTCACATATATGCGGGAGGGAATTTGCGTTTACACCATTTATTCCCGCGTGTGCTCGGTCTAGTTGCACGTTCACATGTCTACATTTGTAATTAATTCTCTATGCAGTTCGGATGGAGGAAATAAAATGGATCTAATAAAATTACAGCGTTAAATATAATGTTAAAATGACACCCCGCATTAAGGGTTTCATATGTAATATAACAGGAAAAGGAAAAGGAAATTATTGCATAGGTATGCAATAAGGTATTTATGAAAAGACTTTGAAAGTCTATACTAGCATAATTACTTTCTAATTTGTAATTAGTTTATTTATGTATTTATTTCTTATTAATGTATTTATTGTTATTTTTTTTTAATTTAGCTATTTTTTATAATAATATATGAATATAATAATCATCATTGTGATTATATTAAATTATTATTATTATTATTATTATTATTATTGTTATTATTATTATTTTAAAATAAGAATAAATTTCATTAATGTCACTGTTCGGATATTGCGTTCAATATTTTGTAAAATTCATCCCTTAACTCAGAAGGATTTTATTTAATTCTAAATATCTTTTTTACACTTTAGTATGTTTTTATATTTAGATATACAATGTGTATATATCGATTTTCCTTCAAATCCTTCTATATGTACATGTAAACACAAGTTTTAAGTTGTAAACAAGCAAACGTGGCTGTCAAGCACGTTCACGTGGCTATCAAGTGCGTTAACGCGACGTTAACATAATGTTATGTTAGGACTGCACCTCACTGTATTTTTTGGAAAAACTACACATTATTTTGTCAATTGAAGTCATTAAAAGTATTCTGAATGGATTGTATTAAAATGGCATGATGTAAGTTTGCATATTGGATTGCAGATTAAAACAAAGACAGCTTTTAATTGGTTCTACCATGCATGACTAGATGCTATTCAGCTGATCTGAAGAAAAAGCAGAAAATAGATGGGAGTCAAATGATGCTGTTTTGCTTAACTTAATCTTAATCCAACTCTCTGTTTCTACAGATACATGTATTTCCAATCTTGATTTCATTTACAATATAAATTTCAAAATTGTGAAACAATTATTACAAATAACAAAATAAAGCAAAGTTCTTCAGAATTCTAATCTTCTACTTGGGTGAATCTATCAAGTGCTACATACAATGCACCATATTTTGTATGAGAATATTTTACTGTTTTGTAAAGCAATAATCAACATTATAACAGATAATTCAGCGTGACCCTGAGTAACTGTGTGATATTAATAATAAAGATGAAATATATTAAATAGGTCATGGATTAATATTATGTTCAACCATGGTTTTATTGCATTTCTTGAAAATAAACCTTTCCAAGTCACAAACACCAATTTACTGGATTAAAGGAAAATGTGCTGTTTTTGACTGTCATTATTTTCCAGTGTATGCAAAATATTCTTTTAATTCCTATTTATAAAATGATAACCAAATATTTTGACATTTCTTATTTGCTTTAGACCTTTCACCATATTGTCATTTCGACTCTTTGTTTCCTCAATAGGACAAGTTCCAGATGAACAACATGCAGCAGTAATGGTTAGATCATCCAGTCCAGATGCTGGCCGAGGTCGAAGTGTGTCACCCCTAGCAGCTCATCGAGAATCTCAGGAATTCAAAGAGGAGGATATAGCCAAGGTCAGGGAAGCCATTGCCATGGGAACACCACCTTCTGTTGTCTTATCCAGTGACTCCCCTAGAAATATGTCACCAAACAAAGAAGAAGTAGGCAGCCACAGAGAAGATACAGATGGACATGATCAATCCTTCCAAAGCAGTCATGATTCAGGTATGAACTTCAATGATTTTACATTCCGATTTTCCTGACCTGCTTACACATACTTTGATAAATTTTTATGCTCCCCGAATCTTTTGGGGGAGTATATAGATGCTGTCATGTCCGTATGTCTGTCCATTCGTCCGTCTGAGCTCATATCTCCTATACCTTTCATCAGAATTTGATCATACTTCACCAAAATATTGTTTAGGTTGAGGGCTTTTGGATTAATGTCACTCAAGGTCATTTCTAAAGGGTCAAAGTCACTTATTAACTATGACTTGAAATACCATGCAGTACTTATATCTCCTACACCTTTCATCAGAATTTGATCACGCTTCACCAAAAATGTTATTTAGGTTAAGGGCTTTTGGACAAAGGTCACTCAAGGTCCTTTCTGATAGGTCAGGGTACGATAAAAGTTTTATTTCATAACTAATCAAGGTCAAACTTACTCATTTTAGTTTAATACTGTGATCACTTGTTATTCTACAGTTGACTCAATTGGATATCTATATGATACATTGAGATTTGAAATTGCCATCAATTAATAGAATGATAATAGAATTTCCTATATAATGAGTCATTCATTTCCTTCATTATTGCTGTACTTCTTGGAACATCTATTAGTTTTACTGATTTTTAGCTCACCTGAGCCAAAGGCTCAAGTGAGCTATAGTCATAGTGCGCCGTCCGTCGTCGTCGTCGTCCGTCGTTAACTTTTTCACATTTTCGACTTCTTCTCTGGAACTACATTGCAGATTTGGATCAAACTTTGTGTAAATGATGTACTCAAGGTCCCCTACTAAAATTGTGTTCGGGATCCAGATTCCCTCAGGGGTGGATCCAGGACGGGACCAAAAGTGCCCAAAAGGGTACCCCTCTTCAAACATCTTCTTCTCCAGAACCAGTACATAAATGGGGAAACTAATTGCATTTCAACAATTTATAAAGATGGGTTATTAAAAATTGTGTTCGGGGTTAAGATCCGTCAAATAGAAATTTACGCTTTTTTGACGTGTTTCTGGACTTAGTCATTTCAATGAAGAAAAGTGTCATGTTTTTCAGTTAATTGATATTGATGATTTCTTAATGACTATTTTGATCATAATTGTGGTAAGGAATATTATTATGAAAGAATTTTGTCATTATCTCAATTTTTGGATTTTTTATGAATTTTTTAAGACTTTCAAAAAAAAGGGGGGGTTGGCCATTTTTCACATTTTCAACTTTTTCTACGAAACCACATGAAAGATTTTAATGAAACATGGAATACATGAAGTACTAAAAGTCCTCTATCAATTTGGTAAATTTCATCCAAATTGGTAAACAGATAATGCCACCATGTCTAAAAAGTAGGTCTCACAATGGTACATATAATACTTGGTAATTGAAATATGTAGAGTAGCGGATCAAATCCAGCTGTGGTCAAAAAAAATTTTTTTTTTTTTTACACATCTAAATAAGTTTTTAGATGTTTCTTAACATTCAACATATGAAATTAGGAATTTTACGTTTAAGACTTCCAAAAAAAAAAGGGGGGGGGGGGTGGCCATTTTTCACATTTTTAACTTTTTCTACAAAACTGTTTGGAACTACATTGCAGATTTGGATCAAACTTTGTGTAAATGATGTACTCAAGGTCCCCTACTAAAATTGTGTTCGGGAACCAGATTCCCTCAGGGGTGGATCCAGGGCGGGACCAAAAGTGCCCAAAAGGGTACCCCTCTTCAAACATCTTCTTCTCCAGAACCAGTACATAAATGGGGAAACTAATTGCATTTCAACAATTTATAAAGATGGGTTATTAAAAATTGTGTTCGGGGTTAAGATCCGTCAAATAGAAAGGAGAAGGTTCATTAACTATCAATTTTGGCCCTGTCTCTGTTTCTTATTAAATTTTCAGGGATATATATACAATATTTCTATTTTTTAAAAAACTACATTTTACAAAAATCGACTGAAAATCAAGCGAGTAATGTTTATCCAGAGAACGTAAGGTATGACGTTTAACTAAAGTATTTTGACGTCATGACGTTCGAAAAGAATGCGTACTGTCGTAAAGGAATTTGTTTCCGTGTTCGTTAAGTGTTAGACGGTAGAATGTGATTTCAAGTCATATTCAAAGCTTGTGTTCCGAATCAGTACAGACATAATCATGAGTATTAAGTAAATTCTTGGACATAGCAGACTTTTTGCTGAGTGTGACGTTCAACAATACATACATCAAATCTGAAGGCTGTTGAATCCGGCGTGGCCTAGAAGTATCGCGCTTGCTTCCTGATCGGGAGGCCGGGGTTCGGGTCCCGCTCTGGTCATGCCGGTATCCTGTCTTTTGGATGAGACAGTAAAAACCGAGGCCCCGTATCGTGGTATGCATAGCACGTTAAAGATCCCTCACTGCTTCGGGTGGGTCCGTTGCAAAGGCCCGCATCAGGCAGATGCCGTCACCATATACGTGAAATATTCATGGTGTGACGTTAAACAAAAAACAAAATATTATTAAAACCAAACAGTTTACTCTAGGTGCCTATTTGAATAAGTTGAAGCAGCGAGGGGTCTTTTACGTCCCACGCCTCTCGTGACACGGGGCATCAGTTTTCATTGTCTCATCCGAAAGACAGAACACTGCAGTGACCGCTGCTGGAATCGAATCAAGGACCTCTTGATCACAACACAAGATCCTTAACTACTGAGCCACACTGGTTCGGGCATGTTATAACCATACACTTGTGAAGCATATATTTATAACTTTAGTATTACAAATGCAGACGATGGGTAAAACATTTAAAGTAGAATTTAATATATTACATTTTAAATAAGGTGAAAACAAGCAATTAACAAGAAACCGTCAAGGACGGTATGACCGGATTGCAAATGCTAAACGCAAAATGTTGATGTCGGACGGACGGACAGACAGATTTTGCCACTTTATAGACCAGAATTGCTTTGCATTAACATTAACAATACATGTATGCAAGTGGTCACCCCAAAGGCAAAAACGGTGTGTGTTCACTGAAGCGTAAAGTCAAGTTCAAGGTCACTAAAATTTTGTATTGGTTGGATAGAACATTCAAGTATCTACAAACCTACCAACTTTGACATAAGTACCCTTTAGGGTATGAAAGACACCAAGCTAAACGCAAATGCTTAATGCAAAATGTTGACACCGTGCGGACGGACGGACATGCAGATGGAGGGACGGAGGGACGGACGGACAGACAGACCGTTTTCGCCAATTCATAGACCGGGGTCCGGCGCCATAAACTGAGAATATACCCAAGTCAAAATTTCATATTCTTCTGTTCATCAATGAATTAATAACTGGGATTTGGATTTTGTTTAGTTTTATTCTATTGATAAATAGAATAAAATCACTCTGCATAATAATTTATTTGAACGTTGGACAATGGAATGAATTAAAATGAAATATTTGACTTAAGTATATTCTCAGTTTATGGCGACGGATCCGGAATTGCTTTGCAATCCGGTCAAAAATACAGGGAAACTATATTACAATTAATGAAAATGCTTCAGCATCTTGTAAATGTATTTAGTATCAGAGTTACTCCTCGATGACACTTTCCTCACTATCACTGTCAGATTGATCGATCGCTTCCGGCAACTCGCCCGCATCTGCGAGGCTTTGTCCCCAATTTCTGACTCCGAAAGAAACTTTTTCAGACCATCGCGCACTTCCAAGGTACCACAATATAGCAGCGACGTGAGCACATACACCAACGACTCGGGCACCAGCTCGACACAAACAATACCAAGCTTGTACTTCTTCTGGACTATATCTGATCCATACTGTGTATCTCTTTGAGGAAGTATGACGGCTTTGAATTTTAACTCGAATTAATGTCGGATCTTCTTTGTGAATAAAAATGTCACTTTCCCCATCAATATGTTCTTGGATATAGCTTGGGCTCAGTTTCAGTTGGTAAGTTCCGCATGTTATGTTCCGTAACTGCTCATCGTCTATGTTCGGAAAATCCAGTAAATCGTCGTCGTTAATTGGTTTCATGGTGTTGATTTACGGATCATCTGATGTTCTTCTAAGTACTCTTTTAACTCGTTTACGGAATGAGATAAATACCGCATTTTGGCTGCTTCCGACTCATCGGCGTCCGGGTCAGTCGTAGAATTAAGAGGTGGAAAGAATTTGTTACACACGGCGCAAACTATGCGGACATAATCTCCTATGAAGGGCACTTGATTTGTGGGCAAGGTACGACTTAAGAACTTCCAACGTTTTATCCGGGCATTTGCAGACTCTACCACCCAGCGGACCTGTAAATATAATTAGTACAAATTCTAAGTAAACAATTATATTTAGGCATGACGAAAGACTCGTGCTGGGTGACAGTAATTTAATGTTGTAAAGTACAAACTCATACACGTATCGACATCCACATAGCGAGTTTAGCAAAATCAAAAGTATAATCATACTTTTCAAATTTATCATCCGGGATCAAACGGTTTATCAAAGCTTCACGATCGCATTTGATGCCTTGGAAGATTTCTTTTTATTTAAAATTAATCTGATTATTATTCAAGGGGATTTAATTGTAAAAACGCATCAGGAATTTTTATCTCTATGACTTTTTAAAAACATAACAAAAATTAGAAACATAGGTCAAAGATCACAGTCAAGGTCAAATTGAAAAAGTTATGCGTAACGTTAAAGTTTTGTCACAGACAAACTGACAGAAAGACAGATAGACAAGCCAAAAACTAGATGTCCCGAAAGTTTGATTCTGGGGCCATACAAATAGGTGAAATCAAATCAACTCACTTTTGTCACTAGTCGACTCATGTTTGCATCATCTGTAGACATTTGTTTTTGTCCTTTAAATAGAAATCTGGGCATTTCTGCTTTAATTCCTAAGTCATCTAGAAGTGAGAGGGAATCTCTGAAGCCTCTGTCGACAACAAAAATGTCATCTTCATGGACCCATGACTTTATATCCTCAACGTTGTTTCTAAGAATGTGATTTAAAATAGATGCGTCATTATTCTTACTATCTGCAAAGTATGGTCCTAATATAGACACAAAATATCCTGTGGTGGATGTAATAACCATAGGTTTCACTAGGGGTCTTCCTTTGTGAACGCTGAATGATCGGCGCTGGAAATAGAAGTTGTTGCTTTTCTCGATGTAGATATAAGTGCCGTCCAACACCAGAATTGCTTTCTGTTCACCGAAATCGCCGAGGAGTGATTGTGCTAAAGGTCGAGTATGATCAGAAATTAAACTTTCTCTGGTTAAGTGATTGAATCCAAGATGGTCTGGAACAAGTGTGCTGATAAGTGCTTTCCTGACTATGGCTATGGCTCTCCGTACGCTTGATTTAGAAATGTTGAATAAAGTCGATAAAAACTTGTTTGATAAACCCGACTTCATTTTGCAAAAGAATATTGCACAGGAACATCTATGACTTCGAACTGGAGTATTTTTCACAAAATCCTTGACATTGTTACAAACATCATCAAAATTGAGTTTGCTTAGTCCTGTAAGTTCAATATAATCATCATCTGTCAGCGCATGTCTGGAATCAAAGTCTAGTCGGCTCTTTTCGAGTTTTTTGCAAATGCCTTGCATGCGTCGTAACATTTCCACTATTGTTGTCCTGTTTAAGCAGGATTCGTCATAAATAGTTTTCATTTTTGTAATTGAATCAGTGGTCAATGCGTTATCTTCCAAATGAATAGGGCAACATCTAGCACCAGCTGGTATCAATATATTTTGATGTACAAACACTCTTGTTTTGCACTCGGATGGTAAGACAACTAACTTTGGACCAGGCCGTTTACATATGAAGCAATATGCGTGACTTGTGCTTGTTGATGGAATTGGTAAGGACACTGAAGGTGGACTGTTCAATATATTTTTCTTCTTTGTTGGCGGTGGTGAAATATCTTCGTCCGAACATTCCTTACTGGAGATAGTAACATTTTCGATTTCATTTTCCTTTTTTCGCTTTTCGCTATTGTAGTATTTGTGCCTGCACTTGTTGCAAATAACATCGTCACATGTGCTTTCTGTCAGAAAAGTCTTCCTGAGAAATCTTCTAATTGAAGCATTTACTTTTCTTCTTTCATTTGCTTTTGTTTCTTTAGAGCACAAGACGCATCTATAGTAATTTGTTTTAACACTTGGCATCCTAAAATGAGAAAAAAAAATGTAGTTCTTCTAAGAAATCAAAATGCTTTTTGACATTATACAAAAAAAATGTGAAAAAAAATTGAAGGAATGTAGGATTCGAACTCATCACTTCAGTGTTGCTAAGCGAATACACATACCACTACACCAACGCATCTCTGCAGCCGAGCGATAATTACGTAATACTTAAAGTTACCTCTTGTAAGGAATGTAGATTACATTCTATTTATAGATGCAAAAGGCGTTTTTTAAAACCTGAATAATATAGATTTTCTTGTAACTTACCTTTTATAAGATTGAAGTTATCTCTTACTTTCTAATTCTATATTACGCAGATTTACACGTTCTGACTTCAGTAGTTAAATCTTAGAACTAGATCTACATCAAATATGAAACAGATCTAGATTTAGATCTCCGGGCGGGGAGATGTTGGTGTCAACTTGCAATGATTTTGGATACGGACCTGCAGCTGAGTCGCTGACAACACACCCATTCATATAAAGTGCAGTGTAAAAACATGCCCATTCATTTACCGACCACAGTACAGTACAGTAATGAAAAATATACAGTACATTAGGCCTAGATCTACATGTAGTACTGTCAGTGCCCATTCAGTTTACTTGACTGACACAAATCATGGATATTTCCTATGAACAGGATTGCAATCGCTTTCTGCATTCTAGATTCTAGTTCAAAAATATCTTTTCCTGTAATCTCCACATACAGTACGTTTTACCAAGTTTTAGCGATTCATACATTTTGTGATTAGGAAGATACTGTACCCATTGATATATCTAGATCTATATATATATTTGAAGGGATTTTTTTCAGTTTCAGTACAGTGGAGCGCTAACATATTTCTACTTACTTACCTACCCAACGCCTAATTGGGTTGGTGAGGTTCGAGCCAGCAAAGACGCAATGCAGTGTAGAACTTTACTGTATCCGAGGCGTGCAGACGACAAGTTGCTTAACGTCCCAAGTTCAAGTCTGACAGCGGCACCGAGAAGAATCGCGTAAATGATACTCGCTACTTAATCTACCAGATCTATCTATGAGATTTCTATTGTATCTGCATAACTAATAAATGGTTACAGAGTTGTCCAAGCATAATTTACAGTGGAATCTATCTAAAATTTTGCCTTAAGAATATTTAAACCTTTAAATTAAACTGGTTTTCACGCTGTTTTAAGAAAAAACTGTGACCATTCTTTGTAAATTCTACATTTAATATTAGAAGTAAAATACCGATACGTCTTTGGCCAAGACCGACTGTGATACGCTTTTTAAAATCTATTATACCGTGTTACTGCACCGCATCGTACACGAATAGTCGCGTAGTTACGGTGTACTGATCAATCCGGAACTCAAGAAAACTGAATTTTCATGTGGGCGCGTGTTGTCGACCAAGAAGATATCTCGTTCTGAGTTACATTTCATTACAACAATCAATTTACATGTACTTTCGTATTGGTCGAAGACTCGCGCCTATATATAATTTCTAGAAAATGATCGTTGTACGCGTAATTTTAAAGGAAATTTCCAATCCGTCATTGGTTCTCGGTAATACAATGTCATAACGCGCTAATATACAATGCAAACTATAATGGTATATGGACATCCGTGGGATGAACTACATATTAAAATATGTTACAGTGTTATAAGGGAAATTTGAAAATTCAGGTATACACAGGGCTCATAAATGTGGTTGCTGAACCTTCTCCTTTACGCTTTTTTGACGTGTTTCTGGACTTAGTCATTTCAATGAAGAAAAGTGTCATGTTTTTCAGTTAATTGATATTGATGATTTCTTAATGACTATTTTGATCATAATTGTGGTAAGGAATATTATTATGAAAGAATTTTGTCATTATCTCAATTTTTGGATTTTTTATGAATTTTTTAAGACTTCCAAAAAAAAAAAAGGGGGGGAGGGGTTTGGCCATTTTTCACATTTTCAACTTTTTCTACAAAACCACATGAAAGATTTTAATGAAACATGGAATACATGAAGTACTAAAAGTCCTCTATCAATTTGGTAAATTTCATCCAAATTGGTTAACAGATAATGCCACCATGTCTAAAAAGTAGGTCTCACAATGGTACATATACCACTTGGTAATTGAAATATGGAGAGTAGCGGTTCAAATCCAGCTGTGGTCAAAAAATTTTTTTTTTTTTTTTACACATCTAAATAAGTTTTTAGATGTTTCTCAACACTCAACATATGAAATTAGGAAGACTTCCAAAAAAAAAGGGGGGGGGGGGGGGATTGGCCATTTTTCACATTTTCAACTTTTTCTACAAAACTGTGTGAAGGATTTTAATAAATCTTGGTAGAAATAAGTCACTTATGATCCTCTTCAAATTCTGTTGTTTTCGTCCAGACCTCGTTACAGGTGGCGCCACCATAGTCAAAAGTAGGTCACAAAAGAGTTCCCTCCTTTAACAATATTCTTTTTCATACGGGCTGTATACAGAGACAAACAGAATGTATAGAAATGATCTAGAGGGATGAGTGAAGACCTATTGTCATTTTGGTTCCCTTCCAAAATCAAATTTTAGAATTTTTTTTCGACATTTCTTTGGACTTGGTGATTCAATGCAGAAAAAAAAGTGTCATATTTCCTAGTTAATTGATAATGATGATTTCTTATGGACTATTGTGATCATAATTATGGTAAGGATTGTTACTTTGAAAGAATTTTGTCAATATCTCAATTTTTGGATTTTCTATGAATTTTTTAAGACTTCCAAATGAGGGTGTGTAGGAACAATTCAATCACATTTTTCACGTCTGCTGTTATACCACATGAAAGATTTTAATGAAACATGGAATACATGAAGTACTAAAGGTCCTCTATCAGTTTGGTAAATTTCATCCAAATTGGTTAACAGATAATGCCACCATGTCTAAAAAGCAGTTCTCACAATGGTACATATACCACTTGGTAATTGAAATATGGAGAGTTTTTTTTTCATTTCTTTACACATCTAAATAAGTTTTTAGATGTTTCTCAACACTCAACATATGAAATTAGGCAATTTTAAGTTAGATCTGGACAATATTTGAAACAATTGTTGTTCATGACCCAGACTTGAAATCAGTCAACAAAAGGCCCCACCTAAAGAAAATGACTAACTTGTTGCCCTGAATGACTTCTTGCAGAGACAAAGGAAATGCTTAATATCAAAATCACCTGAATGGATGTGCAAAAAAGTGTTGTTTTTTATTCTAGCTTGAAATAAAATTTGACATATTTTCCACATCTGTGTTGACTTAGTCACATTAATGCAAAAATAAATGAATTCTTCCTTCATGCATGACTGATCATCTAGGTACTCAGGTGAGCGATATAGGCCCACTTGGGCCTCTTGTTTGTATATGAATTGAGTCGTCAATTTCCTGCATTATAACTGCCGATCGGAACATCCATCAGTTTAACTGATACCCTTGTTAATCTTGGTGCAGTATTTATTAGGTGAAATCCTGTAGTATTGTGTGTACATGTATTTAACAACTTATTAGACAGATAAAACTCTGTGGTATTGAGTGAACATGTGTGTAAAACTTAATAGACGGGTAAAACCCTGTAGAATTGAGTGTATTTAATAACTTATTAGACAGGTAAAACCTTTGTGTATCGAGTGTATTTAACAAGTGGTCAAATTGCTGAATAGATGATAGCTGGTACTTTAATTTTATTATGAAATAGTTATTAGTCCCCTCCTGGAAAATTTTACCAAAAGGGATTTTAGGTTTGCACTCCATCTATCAGTCCATTTGTCTGTC
Organism: Pteria penguin; assembly: GCA_035048485.1. Lineage (NCBI taxonomy): Eukaryota > Metazoa > Mollusca > Bivalvia > Pterioida > Pteriidae > Pteria > Pteria penguin. The sequence continues at coordinate 23,220,996 of CM068587.1, read as the reverse complement.
TGGCAGATCAGTTTTCTCGACTTTTTTTTTGCCATGCTTGAAGATTTTCATTTAATATTTGGTACAATGCTTTACCATGACAAGTTACAGATCATGTTTGAATTTAGTTCTGGTTTCTGCAGTGGGAAAATGTTATCCATCAATTATAGTATGACTTGCTTATGCCATTACATGTATCTATCCAAGAAATGTATTTACAGTATCAGCCTTTTATAAATGTGTACATTGTAAAATTTGTTGGGGATGGTAGGGGACACGTATTGCTTCAGAATGCTTCTTTAATATGATAAAGATTTCCTGAAATGTGTTTTCACATCAGTTCAAAAAGTTTTGAAAACATGTTTTTATTATGTCTTGATAGGAGAGGAGGAGGATCCTGCTCAGAGGTCATCACCTGTAGAGGTAACAAGGTCACCAGCAGGGGACAGTCCAGAAGCTGTGTCACCACCTAATGGAGGAATGAATGGTGATGAAGGTAAATATCAATATTTCTAACTGAATCTCTCTGCAGGATTTGCCGCTTAGCATGACTGCTTTTCTTAAGTGTAGCATTAACAGTGGTGACATTGCCATTTGAGGTTAGAGGTTTTTATTCAGTTTATGTCAACAGAAAAAGGAAACATTAGATATTCCCAGAATTAAAAGGTGAAAATTCATACTTCTTAATTTTTTTTTTTCATCAGAAATATTTTGGCATAATACCAAATTACCATTAATATTATTTACAGTCACATCTATGACAATGAATAAAAAACAATTGGCAAGAAAAAATATAACTACACTACAGAAAACGGCTATTGTCCAGTTGTCATATCATTGCCACATTGTTTTTTAAGTCTTCGCTACCAATCTCCGCAATCTTTGGTCTTTAACTGACCTATCGTTAACACGAAATCACTGCAATGATCGCTGTGAATCACCGCAGCATTGCAGCATTCCTCAGTGAACCAATTATCTACAAATATATCAGTTGTAGATAAATATTTTACTTTAAATGCCCTGCTATAATTATTCCGTTGGGTGATATTTCTTATCAGCTTTATGCGATCTTGCGTAAAAATCAAATATCAAATAGTCGAGTATTACAAAGTAACAAAAAAGTGAACAGAAAAGAAAAGTTTGAAGATTTTGTTCGACAAGGCTTCGATTGCACTTTGACAAAAATCTGATGAAAAGGATTTCTATCTATTTTGCGTACACATGGTTTATGTAGTAGATATGAAATAAATAAATATGCATTTAATCAGATTGCTTCTTGCATTAGTGAAATCGCAAGAGAATTTGAGAATGGCTCGGATAATTTCTTTGATGGGCATCAAATCAAAGAAGTAGTAGTAGTAGTGATTTATTAGCAAAAAACCACATGGTATATATGCATAGATAAATATAATATAAAGCGAAAAAATATATAGCGATCATTCAGACGAACAAGAACATATATGGAGGCAGACAAATAATATGAAAGTCTTTAAAGTAAAAACTGATTCATATATTTGGTTAAGCTTACAAATTTCAGTTTAGGCTTTCAACTACAGTAGAAATTCCTTTCTAATATGCCGGACATTTAATTGTTTGGTTATTCAAACAGTTATTTGGAAAAAAAAGTTTAAGCAAATATTATTATGAACGTTCACCACTAAATTTAGATATATTTATTCTCAACTCTATTTTTCTTATACTTAATCTATAATTTGAAATATAATTTAGAATGACTCTTACACTTAGATAATTAATGATGCATTTAATTTGGAAAAAAAATGGCATAAAACAAATAGCCTTCAAGTAAAATCGCTCGTGTTATACCTTGATTATTAGGCAAGATTTTATAAGATGCTTAAATATACGTTTAATAGTTATATGATGTATAGTCCCAATCAACCGCAATGCTGAGGTGAATCACCGTGATTAACCGTCGCGGTGGTGAAGTTGTGTGTGGTGATGTGAACACAATACACAGAGAATTGGACAATCTGCAATTCCGTAGTGTAGAAATGTGATAATCTATATAGGTTCAAGTATTTATTTTTTGGGTGTTTTGGGCCTCTACTCTAAGGTTATCTGAAAATAATCGTAACAGAAAAATAATATTTTGTAGTTTATTCTAATGAGTTCCAATCTCAGATTTGAATTATTGTACTACATGCTATGTAATTAATTATGTTAATATCATTGTCAATAGCAATGGAAGAACAACCTGGTTCTTTCCATAAATCTCTGTTTGATTTTGGATTGTTTTGTGTTTGCTGTGATTAATCTGTTTTACCTTACAGATCATATGACAGATGAAGTTAAGGTAGGATTCTGTTCATCTTCATGCCATCTTATATCAGAGTCATTTTGGTTTCTGTGTATTGAAGAGATGCATTTGTATTTAGTCAGTGTAAATCCTCTAAATATAATATCCAGTACTAGACTGAATGATTTGGGATACTAAATGGTTTTCTTTCACTGATTCCATATATTTTGTACCTTTCTATCTAAGAGGAAACCTTGTACATGTATATCCTTTTCATGAAAATGTCACAAAAGCAAATAATCTATATATGACAACTTTATGAATATATGAAAACATGTATGTAATTACTTTTAAACAAAATGGCAAATTTATGGAAAAGCAGCTTTAATGAACTATTTCTTATATCAGTAATGTTCAGTATATGTTGTTTGTTGACAGATTCGCCCTAAACCTTCTCCTAGAGGAAACCGTCCTGTGTCCGAGCCTCCTACTTCTGTTGGGGATCACCCTGAACATGCAGATCACAGAGAGAAAAAACATAAAAGTGTCTTTGGATTATTTAAGAAGAAGAAAGACAAAGATCATGATGACCATAAAGAACACAAAAAACACAAAAAGGACAAGAAGGCAGCAGAAGCCTTATAGAAATCTCAATCTTGTTATACTGATTGTCATTCATGCTGCTCCGTGCCATATACAACGTACATGTTGATTGGTGTGATACATTTATGGTGTACTGCATCATAATGTTTTACACTTTTTGATTGGTGGACACAAAATATAGGATTTTTTGATTGGTGGATATGCTACAGTGTACTACACTTGACTGACAATTATAAGATTATAACACCCCCATGTATGATCAAAAGAATTTTGTTTTTATGTATTCATTTTTTGATCATAAGATTGTGTTCATTGCAAAACATTTGGCTGTGTATGGACAAAAATGAACCTCAGTAGTAATTACTGATTAATGATGTAATAGTGCAAGGTCAGTGATTGTTTGGCAAGATAGTGTATATAAAGAAATGGCATCATGGAAATGAAGTAGACCTCGGTTTCTGTGAGTTTGACTTTATGGCAGGAACAAGTTTAAAGTAAAATTTAAAAGGCAGATGTGTAGAGATTTATAAGTTATTACCTCATAATGAACAAAGAGGTGCATATCTACAAATAATGAGTAAACCCAAAGTCTATGAACAAATATATATGTATGTCTACAAATATTGCTTCATGCTACTTAATATGAATAGTGTTACTTATTTTTATAATACAGAATTATGGAAGAATGTTGTGATTGACACACATTGCTATGTTAGGGCATTGTTTCATTCAGAATCTGATTATTATTATGTTGGCATATTGTTGCATTGGAGAAAAAGTAATCAGATTGACAAATTTGTTGTTGTTGCATACACTCGATCATACATTATTATTTCTACAAATGTTGTTATATGATAGACATGAACAAAGTTTACAAGTTGATACTGTAATGATTACATGACACAGAAACTTACAGCACAGCCTAACCTAAGTCTATGCAATCTAGTGCCAGTATAGGTGATATATGATATCAAGTGATATATTATATGATGGTCAGGGTCATATGACACCAATGTCCTATGGCCTCATGACTCATTATATGCATGATCGATCATGTGATGCTGGGATGCCCTCTTTTGTTATTTTTTTGTATTGTTTTTGATTTGTTTACCTTGTGATAGATTGAAGTCTCAAATGTTTTTATATATTCTGAGAATTATTGCTACTCTTAATGGATGTGTATATACCGAGCAGAGATGATATATATTTTTGTTGTAAAGCAATGTATTTTCTACATATCATATACCATATCACATGCTTCCTGATCTCGTATATTCATTCAGTGGCATCTATTTACTACTTGGACCATATAGTATAACATTCCAATTACAGAGACTTCAAAACTTCATCATTGATGTAGCTAGATGGTACATGTCTTTTCATTCAAACGCTATTAATCAGTTAAACTTGTATCCGGCATTATGAATGGGAGATAACTCTTATTATTTTGATATTTGCTATCTTTGGTATATTGTTATTAATTTGTTGACATTTATTGTTAACCCTACCTTATTGTGCAATTAGATTTAGATCTGATTACTATTATATTTGGTGTTAATAGATGAACCGGTTTAGCGTACAGTCCACAAAATATTTTACAAAAGACTTTGTTTCTAAGTTATACTTTGTAAACTGAGTTTTGTTTTTGATCCACATATCAAATATCCATTATTCTGTAATCATAGCGTGTGAAGGGTATATATGAGGTCCCTTACAAGGAATAAGCATTTTGTCACTTAAATCTTCATAGCTGAATTGCATGGCACACATGTGCTTTACTGATCCATGCAGCCATGAATGTACATAATTCATGTCTGCATTGAGTGTACATTATAACCTACTTATATTGAAATTGGATTTGAAATTCTACATTATCCAAGTCAAATCAATGTTTATATTATGTTGAATAAGCCGACAATATATGAACTTTAACGGATGTCTGTAATTTTAGAGTGAAAGGGACCTGATATAATGAAACCCATGTATATTGAAGTATTTTTCATGGTCCCCGAAATTTCAGTATAATCGGGTTAGATTGTCATGGCAGACATGAGTAAAACTTTATTTAGCCATGAGCATTTATTTCTTGTACATGTGAAAGCAATTCACTTGTGCTGAAGGCAAGTACAAGTGGCTCTCACTTGTGCTGAAGGCAAGTGCAAGTGTCTTGTCACTTGTATGAGTATTTTACACTAATTATGACAGATGTTGATGTCTCACTTGCATATGTGTATCAAATCATTAACTTCTACAATAACTCTTTCTACATATCATTTCTACAAATAATCCAGTGCTGATGTTGTTATCTTTTATACTGTTTTATCCTAAGTTGTTTAACTGCTGAATTGATACGAGTTTATGTAACAATGGGTCCATTAGAGCAGAGTGATGGTAGACTTTGTAAGTATAACACGTAGAGAGTGTTACATATATAGTTCTATTTATAGATATGTAGAATGTGTGTTGCATAGTTCTATTTCTAGATACCACATCAGCAATAAAACTAATGATTGCCAAATATACATTATACCATTTTCACTATCTATAGTATGTTGCCAAGAAACTGTCAGAAGTCAAAAGCTTGTGAAAAGTTTTCGTCAGATGATAAAAAAGCTCATATTGCTTTTGTAGAGCATTTATTGTACACTGTATATGATTTGCCCCAACATATTATACTCTAATATACTTGATGCCTCCACAACTTTGCATGGAAAAATATAATGGGGAGATAAAGAATACTGATATTTGTTCATTGAGCAAATACTACTTTGTTCTGATAGTTGCTGCGGTTTTGGTGCTTATGTATACATTTTTGCTATAATAATTATATAACACATGCTAAGTTTATACAAAGATTAGCTACATTTCTTAGGTAAAGTTGCTAAGGTTTTCTTTACTATGATGACAGTTTCTATGGTGATAGCTTTAGGTAGTATCACCTCTATATATATAACATGGCATCGCTATATATATACCCATATCATAGCATTATATATAATATCAATAAATATGAAATATTTAAACAAAGTCTTTGTTTTATGTAAGAACAGCAGTTGTAAAGGTTTCCACTCAATCAGCGAAAGTGTCATAGATTCTGGCATTTTAATATCCATAGGGTAAGATATGATGGTAACTTAAAGTCTTTAATTTGAATTTCTATGTGTTAATGGTATTAACAAATTCCATGGATACAGAGAAGTTGGCATAAAACTGTGGTCTCCTGGTTGGCCAGCCACATTAGACATGAACAAGATCAACAGATGATACAGTAATTCATCATACATGCATACTGTGAATGTGGAATGACACTATACATAAACTGGAGTATAATAACGATGTAGTCGACCTTTCTTGAGAAAGTTTATTTCGAGCTGCAGGCTCTAAAGTAACATGTTTCAAGTAATAAAATTAGTCATTGAGTATTTTACCCGAAATACGAACTTCTATGCAGTAAATTATAAAACACTAGATCTGTCTTGTGTAATGCATCTTGTGCTTTTTCCCTATAAAATGTGTTTTCTGTTTTACCTCGCACCACAATTATTTCAATTCTATGATGACGTCATCTGCTTGATGCATTTCACAGAAATTTCGACCTATGCAACGGGGTCCAACCGAATTGACGGGGAATGCCTTGCATGCCAGCGTCTACTATGACGCGGGACCTTGACCTCTACTTTGTCATCCGTAAGACGACACCGGCGAAGCTGAGGCGTCTGGGCTCCGTGCCAAGCACGCTATCCAAGGAGCTACGCCAGTCGTACTAATTATGCAATGCGTATACTAGATGGAAGTCTAAAGACTTGCAACCCATTTCACAAAAAAACTTGGGAATTGTCGTAAGCTTTTTTAATTTACGAACTTCATAAGTGAATTCGTGAGTTCTTTGCACGAACGCGTTCTCATCTTAATCCTTGATCTTCATGGAACAAAGTAAAAAACGCAGCCCTCTTTGTTTACTGTAACTTTCATCTTACGACAAAAATTTTATACTGACTTGGTATTAATCAGTCGTAACGTTACGAACAATATTTGACTTACTAAGTTCGTAAGTTTTTTGTTGAAACGGAGCGAGTTCGTAATTTTTTTTTCGTAAGAGAAATATTAGTCATAATCTTCTTTTGTGTGTGTAAAAAGGGCTGCAAACTCGCGAAAGAGAAGAAAGAATCCGTCTGACTCCGCTGTTTAAGAAAAGTCGTCACAAACATGTAGGGAACAATACCGTTAATACTAAACTGTAATCATGTATCGTTTGTGTTTGGTTTTATATTATGGGAACATTATTTCGCTTATGATGGCGGGACCCTTATAATGTAATGCACAGAAATTTAAGCTTGTACAGCGGACCATTCCAGACAGAGAGGGATTTCTATGTGGCAACATTTACCGTGGCACAGAACCTATTTTTTGACATATGTAAACAGCCACGAGCGGGACTCGAACCGGCGACCACTCTGTTATTAGCCAAGCACGCCATCTACTGAGTCAGGCCTGGTCTGTGTCATTGTGTGAACTGTTCTTTGCGTATTATTGTTAGACCTTGAACAAACTACGCGACATAGTTATAAACGAAATAAAAATAGCATATATTGTGTCTGAATTATTCTGTATATTTGGAAAATGCCATATATAAATATGAACAATACTAAAAACTCTGCTCCCTTTATTGTTTTCAGACATGGGTCTATGCTCTATCAATGCCAGACTTGCATTATTGTTTAAACAATTATCTCCTTTAATGAGCCGTTGCATATCCATCAATCCTCAGTATGACAGCGATGATGGAAAAGCATGTTAACTATGATGACTCGAAGGTATTAATTAAATTAAACAATGCATATATGAATATTGTGATCATAACAGTCTGTGCAGACATTTAAGGTCGCTTATAATTGTGACCCTACTGAATCCTAATGTCTTCGAGAACGTCCCGACACAGAATTTATTTTGTCAAACTCAAAAACTGCATTTCCTTGTCTTAATGTAAATTTTAACCTAATCATTTACATGTGGCTCCCTTTATAAACATTCCTGTTGTTAGGAGCTTTTAGTTTCTATCCACTTCACATCAGAATCAAGGTAAAGTGTTGTTATTGATTATCTATTATTTATTTCTTCATAACATACTTACTGGCTTTATAGTGCATAATATGAATGTGCATATTAGTGCTGTTGTCCTTTAAGGAATTCTGCGCTGGCGCTATCAGAATTCTCTGAACATATACTTTAACAGATCATTGCAGAACTATGCCCATAAAACTGTATCATTGATATTTTTTCATAACTATGCATCATGTATATATCTGGAAACGGTGTATGTTAATTGAACTATTCATTCAAAAACGAATTTCAAGCAATCGAGCCGCAATCTTTCATGTAACTAACTACCCGAATTTATTAAAATTAATTTTACAATAAACTTTGATCTTGAGCTGACTGGACAGACTAATTTTATCCCGCTTGTTCTATGGTCGAGCGTAAAGCAGTGCGAAGCTGTATTTTAGACGACTGACATCCCAATAGGTGACATTGCTCACAGGTGGTGAAACGTAGCTTTTAATTTATTGCTATTGCGAGTATATGCGGCAGTGTTTCAGTGATCGAAAGAGAGGGATAGGGACTTCATATTTCACATGCGTACTCTACTAATGAAGGCCTTTCAAATTACACAGAGGTCGATGACATTTTGTCTTTGTCCTGTCAGTCTGTCTGTTTGTTTGTCAGACTATTTGTTTATCTGTTGTCAACATATACCTTGGCCATAACTTTTGAACCGCGAGGAATAGAGACTTCGTATTTCACATGCGTACTCAACTAATGAAACCCTTTCAAATGACACCAAGGTCAATGAACTTTTGACCTTGATAATGACCTTCATTTTAAAAATAACTTTTTTCTGACTTGTCAGCGGGGGCATAGTGTTTCACAAACACATCTTGTTTTATTTCTGTTATTTGTTAGATACGAGGTCACGACGGACGAGTCGGTCAGCAGGGGACGCTTACTCTACCATGACATCTTCTGCAGATGTCGGTGCTTGCTCTAGATTCCTGTTACTAAATATATGTATATACATTGTTTGCAATATTGATGGTACGTGGTTACCTGTTTTTCGCTTACAAATGTTTTTTTTTCAAAGTAACCTTTGAAAAATGAAGCTCTTCATGGTATGTGATTTCAAATATATCACACATTAAAACCATGGTTTTTATTTTCTGATAACTTCTTTTATTTCAGACAATGGAGGTGATCGTATTTCTCTTTTTGGTTATTGCCAAAATTTCAAATGCATTTAATGGATTCCATCAAAATGCTCTGAATCCCTTCAATCAATTTAATCAACCACTGAGTTTCAATCGGAGATCAAACTCTTTTACTCCAAACTCCTTTCGTCAAAGTTCTAATAACGTAAGATTTGGAACAGCACAGCACATTTTTCCATTGTCTTGGCAAGAGAATAGATTAAATAATGACCTCAATATGCTGGAGAACCGAGTGTTTGCACAAGAAAATCGAAATAGTAATGTGAACTTTAAAGAAGGAGTTGCATTAGAAAATTTCATCACAAGATTAGGAGCAAATTCGAATCACGTTAAACAATGGGGTACCAACATAATTAACAATGCGCATGCCAGTAATACAGCGGTGACCGGAAATGCAATATGGAGGCATGATATCAATGGAGCTGGATCAAATACGAATAATAATATGGCTAGGAGAAGATTTGGCAATAATATGGCAAATCCACAACTTGCATACTACAATTTAGCTCTTGCCAACAACCACCAACATTTCAATTCATTTAGGAATCCAAGGCAAACGGCTCAAAACACTCGCACACATTCCAATAATTTCAGAATGACACCAAACACAATGTTTAACAGTATGACCAATTCTTTGTCTCATGGCACTAGATCAAACTCTCCTTCAGTGGCTACTAGAATGCCGGTAGCAGCTATGAACACTTTTACGAATAACGGTCGGCTAAATATGAATTCTTTTACCAACAACGCCCAAAACCAAGGAATGAGAGGAAAAAGATTCCCATTGAATATACCGAAGATTAATGGAAATAACCTGAATAAATTTAAACCTGAATTGATGTCGAATGTCAACAATGCTTTGTCGAATCAACGTGTAGGCTTTCATTGGAACAATCAATTAAGAAATTTAAGAAAAGTAGACAATACGCCATTACAAGTTCACAAAACAACACTTCCTATGATAGATCCCTCAAAAACTGATCCTAATAATCTTCAAAAAATCGGCCAGTACATGATGAACCTTATTATTAATAATTTTTCGAATGCTGACTTGGAGGCAGTACTCAAAGAAACAGATAGTGTTCCCGATGAAGCTAGTGGAATGCAACAATTACTTCGTCGTCAACAACAACAACAACAACAACAACATCAACAACGGAAATCACAAGAGCAGAAAATCATCTTTAAACATCTGCAGCAACAGCAGCAACAGCAGCAGCAACAACATAATCATCAACAACAACATCATCATCAACAACAACATCATCAACATCATCATCAACAACAACATCATCATCATCAACAACAACAACATCAACAACAACAACAACATAATCAACAACAATCAATGCACAAACAAGCGGACATTGCTCATGGTATTGATGTCAATATGATTTTAAAGGCATACCACGAAATTATGGCAGATAAAAACATGAAAACCGGTAGCAGGAAAGGACTAAGTCATGAAATTGTGAAAGAAGAAGTTGTACAGAGAACGGTGTCTAGACGATTTCCTCTGAACAACGGTGATTAAAATATGTTATGAATTGTACTAATGACATTCCACGATTTGCTAGGTTCAGGAACATGTTCATTGTATATAACATCATTATTTAATTGTTCTTTATGTTAATATTTTAAGAATGATATTTTATCAGATCGGCGTTCGAATCCGGATTGTGGTACCATATTTATGATGCTGGTAACTTCCTGCTCCATGTCGCGATATGGCTTAGAGAATTGTTGAAAGCGACGTTAAAACCCCGAGAATCCAAGCAATCAACAAGAACCCATGCGTCATGTAATAAGTCGTTGTAATATATGTACGTGTCTGTACAGTGATAAATGTATCCTACATTTCCAAAGTATAGCCGATCTTAAACACAAAGGATAACCGATCTTACACACAAAGTGTAAAACTCAATATATTAGGTATATGCAGTGTCTATATCCATATGTACTAATTATTTTGATTACTATTAGTTATTTATTCATTCAGATGTTAAATCATATGCAGTTATTTGTTTTGTTTGATTTCCTATTTATTTACCCGTTTGATTTCATGTATATTGTAATATAAATGTTAACATACGGACCTCAGATGATGCTTTTTTCTTTACAAATTCATAATAATGAGGTAGAGATAGATTATACTTTTAAACACTTCTCACTCTAGAACTGGGAGTGGGGTTGTCATAGATGACCACAGATGTACGTTGTTGCCAGTGCCACTAGGCATTTAGTATTATAATATCAGCTGATACTTTTTGAGATTATGTTCAGTACAAACTGAACTACTTTTACTTTCATTTTTACGCGAGGAAGTATTGAGCGATTTAACTATAAACTATAGAAGTGTTAGATTGTTACTGATTGATTCAGGCTAAGGACTCGTAAGAATAATCTATTCTTTTTAAAACATTCATTGTGTAATGTACAAGTATGCCGCCATCAAAGGTATCCTCTAAAGAAGATTTTGACTGTCTAATCTACTCTGTATTACCTATACTATACAGCAGTATTCTTACTGCTTATGACATATACCTATTTTGACTACGGCTGTGCCGTTTCCTAATTCTGTGACAACGAATAATGCATTTTCGCTTATACTTATGGCTCCATGGCACCTGATCCCACCTCTGTTTTGACAGAGGTTCGTGATTGCTAATATTTCATTTACATATGTATTGTCGTGTTTTTTCGACTTCGAGTTGTGGATATCGGATCAATATCTTTGATCTGTACTTTCTAAATAATTAGGATAACATACTGCAGTACAAAGCTATCTCATGAACTGGAATGGAAATTAGGTACCTGGGTGTTCCGCGCAAGTTCTTAGACTCATGGGCGTTTGTTATATGACAAAGAATCAATTATGGTAAAATTGAATCACGATATATTAATTTACAGAATTATCACCTTGTAATAGTGTTAAATTATCGTTAAAAACAAATATCTACAGCACACCATTTTAACCCAAAGTTCGTTTTCGGGAGAAAAAAAGGAAAATAACTATTTCAACCCTGCTATAACGTTTTGGTAAACATGTTAAAATAAGGAAGGAAGATATGTGATTCAGTTATATGAGAAAAGTTACCAAGTACATAATGATAATAAAAGAAGAGAGACATAATAAAACATTTGATCGTAATGCATTTGTGATACCGATTTGGGAAGGCTAATTGTTATGACAAGAGTCACTCAGATGGTATGGTTAACCAGTTTATGTGATCACCTTTCAACTCACCAACGTAGTACAATCAACAAATAGCATTGCAACACCCACATTTTTTCTGTCAATTTTGAAATCATATGTATATCATACACAGTGAAACTTGTCTTATCGGCTATTTTATTCAAATTTTTCTGTGCTGGAAGGCCGTGTTTTGAATTTCCAGTGTCTTGTATATAGACTTTTGTACAAGGCTCAAATATTACATAATGCTCTATGTTAAGTACTCCTTCAGGATGCCTTTATGATTAGGTTTGAATTAAATAACTTTTTGTTCGAAGTAGAGATTAGTCCAGCAAAATTAAATCTATATACTTTCCCCATTTCTGGGATTTGGCAACCTTTCATTTTGCTTAATTTTAGTTAGATCTATAAGCTTGGTAAATTATTCGTGCATGACATGGTTGTAACTCCCCCCCCCCTTTTTTTCCCTCCTCGAAAATTATGTATGGGCTAGGTTTCCTCTTGAAAAAAACTTTATCCATATCTGAAAAACTTTATTGTCGGCAAGTTTCAGAACTTTTTTACAGTCACATTTTTGTGTATAGCCCCTTTGATTAATTATTGCTAAAGACGCTTCTTTGTACATCACATGGACGGTTTTGTTTTCAAAATATATTATTATTATTATGAACATTGTACTTTAATAATATTCCTCTGAACAGAATCCGTGACAGTCATGAGGTCATCATATGGAATCCACACAAAAGGCATAGTGACTGCTGTTGTCAAATACTTCTTGTCGAAGCATAGGTGCATGTCTGTATTCCTATTTGCCAAATCGACGGGGCACACTTAACTTGAAATCAATAAAAAGTGATTCAAAATTATTATTGATATTTTGACTATCAATTTACTTCCAAAAATCGCTATGCTATGAACATGCTGTTTGTAACAAAAATTACGCAAGAGGTCGCAATTCATTTGGCATTACAAAATTACTTATTCACCATTCCGCTTTTAGCGATACCATCGAAGTATTAACACGGTATCTAGAACGTGTGTGCTGAAATTTCTCTGATGGACAGTACACTGTATAACAGTTAGGCGTTGAAACTTGGAAATTATATGGGAAAAATCTGTTTCTGGAGAAGTTGTTACGGCATGTTTGTTTGACGTTACAACAAAGTGATAACGGAGGAGAACCGTTCCAAGGGAAGGTTAGACCCTTCTTGGATGTACGCCTTCCAAAAATATTTCTATAAATCTGTATTCGTACGTGTTTTTCATACATTGAAGCTTGAACATGTTTCTCACACTTCCGGATATTCCGGCATTATGTATATTTACACAACCCCAATAAGATAACAGAACATAATACATATTCATTCATTGTAAATCTAAAATGTAGATCGCCACTGTCAGCTTCATCATAATTTTGATGTAAGGGTTATGCCATTTTGACACAAGAAATATGTGAACATAAATTATTTGAATACACATGGTAATAAAATTTATAATGACTTATTTGAGTTGAGAGTCTTGTCAAAGTTCATGTTTGAGTTGCAGTGCCTCTAATTCATTGCAGTTTGTCATAATTTATTTAAATCTTGATAATTTATAGATAAGACAGAGTCTGAAGTGCAACCAAGATCACATTGCTTTGTTAAACTTAACATAACAATAAATCTTGATCATTATAAATAAAGGACTCCAAAAAATAAAAATCTAAAATATTCTAAGGGCATTCGAGTCAAGAAAGATAAACCGCATACCATGCATATTTCAAAACGTAAAATCATAAAAAAGGAATACAAACAAAAAAACAATGTTATCGACGTTTTCTTGACCTTTGTTTGCTTCTGTTTCCCTGCAGTGTGTATATCTGGTTTTTATTGTAAAATTTGCTCTATAACTGTTTGATATTCGGAATTTAAAAAAGAAACGTGTTTATCTGATATTCCTTTAGTGCTAGTTATCTCAAACTTGTGTGTCATTAATGCACGTGTTCTTGCGGTCAAATAATTTGACATGATGAAAACAATTTTACTTCCAAGTGTTAATGTCATTTATGATGGTCTCTCTACCTTTGTACCATTCGGTGAGTTTCACCACCGGTTCCGTGGGCACGTTATTCAAAATCAAGTATAATGGTCAGCTTCAAATAAACGCGAAATTTTTGGTAAAATTGTCTATGTATCAATAACAAGTATAAAAAAATTTTGTGGAGGATAAATATTGGTCTATTTATCTTATATATAGATTATGTGGATAAGTACAAATACATTATTTGTAAAATTATATATACACTTTTATTAAACATCTACTGAAGTAAAACTTTACCAAAAGATTGATGACATTCTGATGTGTGTCAGTTAAATTAATCTGTTTTCACAGGGTTAATTATCTGTTAAACACATCAAAGGATCTTATATCAGCCGATCTTCCTAAGTGGGCAACACAACGAACTTGTTGCATAATAAAATACTTACCTATACCTATAATTTTAAACTAAAATTTTATAAACCAAGTTTAATTCTGATTTAATTGTAAAAAGCAACCCTCGAGTGGCCAGGTCTATTATCATAATGTACTTTTCGTCGGTATATAGCCTTGCTCAATTTCTTTCATCTACGACAGTTCGAACAGATAATTTTGAAACTGGTTCAAAATAAGGAATATATTACAATTCATGTCTATATGTATTATTATTTTTACCTTTTGTAGATTTGTCATATTACAAAGGCATATTTCTTTCTTTCCTTCTTTTCTTTCTTTGTGTTTTTGTTTGTTTTCCTTTTTTATGATTTTACGTTTAGAGAGGTAATTTCCGTGATTAACAAATATTTTTATAAGCATCTCAAATACTTGTAATCTGTGGGATTGTACATGTCACAGTTTTAATGCTTTTTAAATCAGATATGAAATATTTGTTTCTATCAAATAAGTGATCATTTGACAAGCGTTGAAATTTACTAGAGTTGTAAATTAAGTGTTTGTTTTATTATCGGTAAGTGGACTGTTGACAAGTTTGAGAATATATCAGTATACTAAATAAGCAATTTACATCTTTACCGTCGAACACCTAGACACATTGTCGAATGTTTGGTAAATACCTACTCAAAGAGGTTAAAGCCCCGTTGATGGGGTTAATCACATGCATATCTTGAGTTTACAGGCACGATAGCGATGACCGTGCTATGGAATTCATGATACAAGTATGACGTTAATTTTTCAGTCAGAGCACGTTTTCTTTGATTGTCAATTAATCTGACATTTAAACAATACATTATCGACTTGGTGCTTGCCGATAACAATTACAGCTACAAACATTTTATACCGATCATTGAGTTTAATTTATATAAAAACAATACAGCATTTATCATATTTAATTCAACGATCATAATATCAATTATTTAAATCGTAAATACTGAGTACAAAGTGACGCAAGATTCTTTTTTAATTTGCATAGAATTTTCAAAATTTAACAGATTTGCACCTTGGAAACACTAATCGACATTAAACAAAATTCTACGTGTTGATGCACGGGTACATGTTTTCTTGCTGATAATTCCACAACCATGATTTTTCGTCGGAAAAGAGAAGAATACTGGATAAGACGTCTCGGCACTGCTTCGCCCTATGGATGCAATGACAATATTAGTAGTATTGGTAACCTAACTGGTCCAGCGTGTCAATCAGTTAACGTACTCGGTTTATTCAACAAAAACCAGAAGAGGCATCAAAGTCATGGTACACGCAAATACAACAAACCTGAAATACATAATATTTCCTTTGATGCTCTTTTGCCATTTATAAATAAACCTTTGGGCCTTCATCACATTCGTACAAAACTTTATTCTATTTCACTCAGAAAATTACACGAGTACGTATCGTCCAGACACCGTATATATACTGATATAAGCTCTGCGGAGTATAGACTAGATGGCATTATTATGGACATATCGACCGCTAGACTTTTTCGTCCCGTCAAGTCAGATATATCTATGGAAAAATCTAATTGTCCTTTCATCAAAATTAAATTTGCAAATAAAGGCATTGATTTTTCAAATTTAGCCAAATTTTAAATCATAAGTCTGTTTTAGAGAAAATACCTCCATATTTCAAAACTAAAGATCCGCCATGTATTACCTATAGCTACACACCATCAGTTGCATCCAAAATTTATAATTACAAAGGGTTTCTACAGTGTCCTGATCTTAGCGACTCTGCATGCCATCCTCAACCGTGTGCATGTTCCTCATCTGATTTTGTATATTGTGATTTTGTATATATGTGGCCATGTCATTACTGGTGATCTTGATATTGTTAAAAACACTATATTAAGAGAACTTTTACTTAAAGGTCCAAAATACAGAGAACCCAGATCATTTACATGGAGCCAAAATTTTGAGAATATTATGAACTGCTGCGAGAAATATGCCACACGTTGGGCAAAAAGAGAGGAAGTACAGGTCGACACTCTTTTGGAATGGATAAAATCTATTGCAGTACTGCTGAGATTAAAAATTAAAAAATTACAAGGTTCTGTAAACACGAGATTCGAATCTATTTTTAAAGATCCTGATGTTGTCAGAGAACATACCTTCCTCCGAGAACATTATATCATTACACCAGAAGATAAAGCATCTAATAATTATACATTTACTTGTAAGAAATATTACTTTGACAGCTTAGTGAAAAAATTAGGATTAAATTCAGCTCCAGGAAATCCTACCTATACTCTCACGAACTTTTCGGTTTCGGAAGTACTTGAGAATCATAAATCTGTCCTCAATACGTTTGGTATTGACACAAATAAATTAAATTTAGAACTTCCATATTTGTACTGCATAAGTAAAACTGATACATAAGACATGATGATGACTATGCGCTTCGGACGAATAATCATATAATCAAACTCGACGTGACGTGAATTAATTTATGATTCATTGAGTATATATGCAAGAAATCTATGTATATAAATTACTCGTACGCATTAAGTTGCCTTGAACAAGTCGAATGTAACTCTCAGTTAATAGCACTTATATCAAATACATTCATCTCAATACAGCGACCGTAACTGTACGTGATTGTATCACGTGATAGATGGTTGCGTGAAATAATACGTACATTACTTTTATCCAACGGGAAACAAAATCGGACATGGACTGTATTCACAATATTATATCTATTTATAATGTTAAATAGCGAATGTAAAACTTGTCCTGTATCTGTATGTTCTGATTACAAAATTAACACTTTTTTTCTTATTTGAATCTTCTCGATTTATCAATAAAATGTATGAATGAATTTAAATGTAAATAAAATGATCTTCCAGTGGATTGGAGAACAGACAAAATAAATTGATTTATACAATGCTTTATACCAATATTTTATGCCAGCGGTACCTGGATATGGTCATAAGTTGTGTATTTATTTGTTTCTATTACATTTTCATTGTTGTTATATTATTTATCATCTAAAAGGGAATTCGCTTCGTTCGTTATTACAGATTGCACTATTGGGGAAGATGTTTCAGAGATTAATGCAACTTTTCATCCCTTAATTATACAAATGACCTATATTGTGTTTACCTCTCGTTTACTTCTTCGTTTTTTACTTGTCAGACAAGTCTTTCGTTATAAACGACTGGTTTTAAGGTAGATTTTTTATTACACGTCCAGGTATTGTGTCGTGGAATGGTCAATATTATTTTACTCATTTGATATTGGTATTTCATAAAACTGACTAAAACTTAAGTTTTACAGCATGACGTTGGACACGGAATCCTACATGGCACGCACAGCATCGAGTAAGAGTAGATGATTGTTCTTCCGAAGCGTATAATGACATTATCAAGATATGTTTATTGTCTCAACTTACCATTTGTTACTTACATTTTCATTCTACCTACCACCTACGTTGTCGTAGTGTTAACTTACCTTGGTTTGCTGTCCATATTGGGTTGTGTCTGTTTTTAAAGAGTTGAAATGCTCAGACATGTTCTCCATATTTCAGATTTCTGTAATCAGTGTGTTGAGCTGTACCGGTGTGCTGTACATTTTGGATTGTTTCTGTTATAAAGAGGGAACAGGTTTGGTGTAGTGGTTAGAGGCATGGCTTGCGGCACTGACGATCCGGGTTCGAATGAGCCAATATGTTTAAGAGGTTGGTTACCTAATACTTTCCATGTCACGATATCACTGAAAAATTGTTGAAACGGGTGATGCATGCAGACAGGAGACGCTTACTCTCCCCGGGCACCTGGTCTCACCTCGGGATTGGTCAGTATTTCGGGTATCACAACAGTTCCTTTTTGAAACTTACACGATTTTGTATCTGTCCTTGCACTTTGAGAAACGATTTGATTGACGGTTTAGTACTTCTTAGATATTGATGATTGAAAGCAACGTAAAACACCAATCAACCAACCAACCAATGTCATCAGGATGCTACAGCTTCTTCAAACTACAGTTATCACATTTGAAGTTTACATTCCGCAAATCTTATTGTCGCTATAAAGACCTCTTTTTCATTTGTCATACATGTCTTGTCATGTCATGTCTTATACCGGAGTAATACAATATCACATCATATTACTTCTCACAACGTTTTACAAATTGGTGACTAAGGTTTTATTTAATTATAAATAGAGAACTAAAAGAGGACGCTTGATTATTTATAAATAAATAATGGAAAAGGAGGTTTCTTGTGTATAAACCTAAAACAGTATTTAGCCGAGATCTTTCATTGTTGATGAACAAGAATATATCAATAGGACTCAAGTTTAAGACCTAAAAGTTTGAAGGCGGCCAATTTATAAAATTGTGGAAGACCTACTTTATTACATGAATCTTTCATTATCTTTGGATTTAATCGAGTATCCCAGGTCATAATGTAACAGGTAAATGAAAAAAAGAAGAGGGGTGTGTTTTACAAGGTTGCATTTCCACCTTGTTATATCAATATTCCATGAGATGCGACGCAGTGTTCATATGATTTTTTTTTTCATTGAGTCTGTTTAAAATGTGCTGATAAGGATTATACAGATTATTCTATCACAAGTCCAATATCTAAAAAAAGGAAACATGATTATTCAGAGATCGTGATTCATCAAAACAACTTATATCAGTATTTTTGTTGTAAATTTGTTAAATTATACATTCCATGAAACAGTAAAACTCCCATAAAGAAATTTTGTAAGATTAGATCCCTTCACCACAAGATTTATATGTCGGGACCTAATAAAAAAGTACTATGTAGTCGTATAAACCAATTCAATACATACATTTAATATTTTGGCAAATATTGGATTGAATTTTATGATGAATTATAAATGTCATAAAGCTATGATTACTGCTGATTACTTTTCACAAGGTACAACTGCGGTACATGCTACAGAAACTTGTTCCTCGCCTGGTATGTAACGATGGAGTTCCGACGAGTAATATCGTACTTTGAATTTTCTGTACACTGAGACACAATCAAACAAAATATCCTGAGAATTTATTGCTTTAGGGCAATTACACTTTGCTTCATAAATCCTTGATGGTAACCGTGTAGAGTTGAAGCTGGGTTTCAGAGTCCATAGACAAATTGCTAGATCGTTGATATCGGCGTCTCCCTTTTGGCAGAGAACAGAAGGGATGCCAGACCACACACGCCTTTTCAGAAATCGTTGTATTAGTCGAGGAGACGATGTTTTAGGTGAAGGCTTTGAAAATAATTTTCCTTGTACAAAAATCATTTCAAATATATAAAGGATGTGCAAGATCTGGATATTGATTTTCTGAAATGTACGTTTTTCTAAATTATATGATATCAATGACCCAAAAAAAATTACAGAACAATTATTATTATAAGTTGTCTCTGTAAATTATTTACGATGTACATCCATACTGAATGAAAGGCTAAATAACTATGCTGACCAAGTTCAACTCCTTTGGACAATCAACCTGGGTTTCGTCAAAACTTCTCTGAAGTAGATCATATTTTTCATTATACTCGGTTATTGAATTATCAAAAATTTTCAAAAATAAATTATATTATACTTTTATTTATTTTGCTTTAAAGTCTGTCAGAATTTCAAAATTAACAATTTCTCTAAACATTTCCATGTAAACCTCAATAAATAAATAAATAAATAAATAAATAAATAAATAAATAAATAAATAAATAAATAAATAAATAAATAAATAAATAAATGTACATTCCTAACATACACCATATACAAACCATTGTTTCTTTTCTATAGAACTGTAGTCGATTGTATCACCTGATGGATGGATACTAAGAAGGATATGTCCATTCCTTTTATACAGTTATTGTTGATACTCTATGGGAAAAACAGACAGGAATGAGTTTCACTGTTACAATATCATATCGCTTTAAAATGTAGAGTAACGAATGTAAAGCTTGTTTTGTATCTATATGTCCTGATAACGATATCACAGTATTTTTCTTTCCGTACAATATCGAGATTTATCAACAACGTAATAGATTTCTAACTGAAATCGTCTGGCTGTTGATTGCGCTGAAACTAAATCAATAAATATATAAATGGTATTTACCAGTTTATCACATCAAAAGGTCCAGTTAGGATTATGTTTTGTGTATACAAGAATTTCATATTGTAAATGAGATAGGGGAGCTCATGCCCGACAAATAACGTTTTGTCGAAATCTGAAATACAAAGTTAATGCTGAGACTTACCCTATAACAGATTGATGCAAGTTTAAGTGGCGAAACGACATATGTCCCGCGTATAATGGAAGATTAAATTGATATGAGAAAGGTCTGTTATTTTATTAGTCCCCTGCCAGTGAAACTGGAGGGGACTATAGTGTTTGTCGTTGTCTGTCTGTCCGGATTGTTTCCAGACAATAACTTTAGTCAGAAATGACCAATTTGATTCAAACTTCATACAATGTTAGCTTATATAAAGATCTAATGTGGGATTGGTTTTGGGGTCAAAAGAATAACTCGAAGGGTCACTATTACTAAAAATAGACATTTATCATTGTATTTCGGTTTCCAGATAAAAACTTGAGTTAGGAATGATTGAATTCTTTCAAACTTCATATAAGGCTAGCTCATGTAAAGGTCTAGGGTAAAATTGATTTTTTGGGCCAAACCGTCAACTCTAAAAATAGCTTTTACTAAAAATAGACATTTATCACTGCATTTCATTTGCCAGATAAGTTAAGTGAGTTAAGAATGATTGATTTCTTTTAAACTTCATATAAGGCTAGCTTATGTAATGGACCGTATGTTTTTTTGCTGTCAGTTTATTAGAACTTGATATAAACTTCACAGAATTCAATGTTATTTCTTATTTAATCATGCAAAAGGATACCAAGTTCACATAACTGTTTCATATTGCTAATAAGTTATTAGTCACTTAGAAATTACAGGTTGTGGCAGGGGACGAGTGTTGCATACAATACTGACTGTAAGCTCGTTTTACATGTTCACGTTAATTAAGCATTCGTATTTATCATATAGAAAAAGTTACAATACTTTAGTACTATGTTTCAGCAGCATATGTAGAAGAAATGCCTGAATTATACGAATTACATGTTTAGTATTTTACACATCGTCTACAGATATATCTTCCATTACATACTTTGTTATCGCTTTGAAAGATGAAAGCCGAGATTTCTTGTTACATTTACCTCTGGATTCTTTTATAGATTGTTTTGTTTTATTTATTTTTTCCCTTCGACATTGATTTTTATTTTGTTTTTGATATAATGATTCGGAATTTTATATACGACTATATTGTGGAATCATACAAAGACAGCAAAGTTGGTCAGAGTAGATAATTATTCAACCTAAGCGGATGGATCCGTCATAGAGCATTGACTCGTGTCTCACGTTATCTTCTTTTAATTTTAATTGTGCTAACTTTAGTCTAAACACACATTGAATCATTTTTCTATTGTGTTCTAGATTTTGAGATTTTTTACTTGAAATGTATTGTTGGATGCCTTCATTATGTACAATACTCTTTCATTATGTACAGTGATTCTTATTTTGTGTATCCTGATTAATTTATAAACGTTCGTTTTTCCACTCCAAATTTTTTTTTTTAACTTTTAAATCTTGATGTAGCATAACTGATTTTCGCAACAAGGAACGGTCATTTTGTGAAACTTGATAAACCAATCATATTCATAAACCAAAATATAAAAAATTCTATAGACGACTGATTCGCCTCAGATGTCAAGGCTATGTCTGTTTTATGCCTGATTCCAAGAAAAATTCGACACTTAAAGTTGATTTATCGGTGCCCTATTATTCGTACTAAACCTTAAATTCAAGATCCCGTGTCTTGGCTACAGTGGAACGTAATATATTTCTCAATGCTTCAGCGGATTCTTAATACTGTCACTTTAGAGATTAAATAATCTAGACCATAAAACATTGAACAAGGACAACTGGTATTGTATTTTCATATCATATGATTCATTTAAAAATGTAGAGTTGCAGATTATATTATATTGTTTTATACATCTGTTTAAAATTATACAGGAAGGCACAAAAAACTGAGACATGATTGTACAACTGGCGCAAGAATTATTACGTATGCCCTAAAACTTCCGCTAGGAAATGGGTGAAATGTGAAATGAAGATTTAGATACACTACCTGGGTGTATCTTATAAACTTCCGCAATAATGAAAGCTTAAATGTACTACAGAAATATATGAATTCAAGTGTATACTTTCTTATATGTATCCTATGTGTTTTCACCTATCGATGAGTTCTTTTACAAATTATATGATTACAAATGCAGGTTAAGAGAACTTGGATCGTATTAGCACTGTTGTTACTCAACACACACTTGGATTACTCTTTTTAAGGAAGAAATCTTTATAAATAGTTTGTCTTTATTACATTCTTTCCATACTACTTACACATATTCTTTAATGAGATAAAATATACAAAAGAATTTCACTTTTCTATTTTTCATTTATGTAGAAACATTCCTTTGTTTGTTTGATTGTCTCTGAGTTCATTCGATACACATGTGTGCTCGGAGTATGATGAATTTATACTTGGACTTTACTAATGACCTAAAATTATTCTAATAAATATATGAAAATTCAACATCAATTTTTCGCAAAGTATGTATTATTTCCAGTGTATATAATACAAGTTATCATTATCTAATATATTGAATAATATGTTTGAAAGTATTAGATGTTAAGTCGTTTATACTTATTTTTATTATTATTAAATATCAAACGGCGACAACTCTGAATACATACGTGATAGGACAGATATGACAAGTTAGCAGGGGATATCTACTCCTTCATACCACTTTATCATATCTTTGGTTAATCAGAGGTCCATATTGGATTACTGTTCTATTTTATTCCATATATTTGGACTGGAATATCATTCATACCTTGATACCTTGAGATATACCGATTCATGTGAATGTCATAAATAAAAGGTAGGATCTGTCTACATTCGTGGACATAGACTTGAAATGTGAAAGATTTACACATATAAAGTTACATACTCGAACAAAACTACGATAATCTTTTAAAACTTTTATTACAAGAATAAATATGTGTAAAAATGTATATATAAATCCTATAGATATAATAAATTGTCTGAAGATTCCCATATGTAAAGTAGAAGTGACAATAATGAATACAGTTATGCAATTTTTATGAGAATTTATACACAACGCACAATAAAATACTCAGTAATATTTCAACGCAGTGCTCAAGTTAGATACGATTAAACTAAAACCTTCTACTCTTCTATAATACTAATATTCATTCACACATAAGAGTTAACTACCAAACAAAAGGTAATAATCGCACATATATTTGATTGCAGTAACGACAATTTTGTACCTCAAAAGTTTACATGTTGAATATAGATACAAAACTCGGCGTGACAATGATAAATACATTTTGATTAAGACACTGACTTGGGATACAAATCTATTGAATACCGAATACAATTTAAATGCAAACTTCATAATTTATATATGTTTTTGTATAATCATTTCCTTGCACAATGTACAACTGCAGTACATGCTACAGCAATATTTTCCTCGCCCGGTATGTAACGATGGAGTTCCGACGAAAAATATCGAAATCGGAATCTCCTGTAGACTGGAACACAATCGAACGAAATGCCTTGAGAAATTATTGCTTTTGGGCAATTGCACTTTGCTTCATAAACCCTTGATGGTAACCGTGTAGAGTTGAAGCTCGTTTCCAGAGTCCATGGACAAATTGCGAGATCATTAACACTGGTATCTCTATTTTGGCAATGAACAGAAGGGATGCCAGAACACACACGTCTTTTCAATAATCGTTGTTTAAGTGAAGGAAACGATGTTTTAGGTGAGATCTTTAAAAATGATATTCCTTGTTGCACAAAACTCATTTCAAAAATACAAAGGAGCTCCCAGATCTTGATATCAATTTTCTGAAATGTATGGGTATCAATATTGTATTATAATTCATTATATTAAGTTATATACAAAAGAAGATTACATTGTATTCTTTTAAGGCATTTATGACTTTCAATTTAATCAAAATAGTTTAGAGTATATAAGTATACATGTAAACTGTTTCACATTATCAAGGGAAATTAATAAAGTTTACATAGCGTGGTTTAAGTTTATTTAAAGTACTATAACTAATTTAATATACATATGAATTAAAACAACCTCCCCCTCCAAAGAAAGAAAGAAAAAAATGACATAAAAAAGAGAAAAATGTGAGTAATGCAAGTGAGAGTGTTAGGGAAGAAATATCATGGGTGTATATTTATACATTTTTGAACGCTTTTGTTTTGCAAGTTAAAATTGACATAACAACTAACGTTAAATGGAATACTAAAAGGTATATATGTAGGACTATATTTGAAGATTTGTTTATTTTATATGAATGAATTAAATTTGCCATAAAGTTGAAAATATGAAGGTGACACAAAAAAAGGAAAATACAATAATATTCAGGAATTCATCTGAATAATCTATATACAAACCATTGTGTATTTTATATAAAACTTAAGTCGATTGTATCAACTGATGGATGGATACTAAGAATGATGTTTCCACTGCTTTTATACAATTATTGTGGATGTTTTGTGGGAAGAAAGACATGAATGAGTTTCACTATTTCAATATCATATCACTTTAAAATAGAAAGTAGCGAATGTAAAGTTTGTTTTGGATCTGTATGTCCTGATAACGATATGGCAATGTTTTCCTTTCCTTACATTTTCGTGATTTATCAACAATATAATATTAATGTAAATGTAGTCGCTACCTAGTTGATTGGGCTACAACCTAAATCAATAAACATATGTAAATGGAATTTACCAAGGATTCACATCATGAGGCAAAGTTATGATTCTGATTGTGTATACATTTTGAATGATATATGGTGAACTACAAACAGCGTTCTGTCCGAATGCTTGGATTATTTTACCATAATAGATTGATGCAACTTTGACCGGCAAAACGACATAGGGCCAGCATTTATGGAAATGAAAATTAATATGAAAAGGTCGATTACTTTCCATTCACGTTAGTTAAGCATCCTCTTTTATATAGAATAAGAAAACCGACTTTTTACGGTACTATTGCATTATTGTTGTATTATTTTTGGTGTTGCATGCAACCAGGGGACGCTTATTCCTCCCGGGCACCTGGTCTCACCTCGAATTTATTGGGGTTCGCATTTGTCTGAATATAACACTAAAGACGACATTGTCCCCTTTATTCCATGGACTAAAAAATATGGTTTACCCTTCGGTACTTCTTCGTATCGTACTTTACACACTTTTGTAATTCATCGCTTTTGAAAGTTAGCAGTCAAGATTTCGTTTTTCCTATGTTTTTTTTTTATAATTTGTCATGTCAATAGCTTTTGTTTTTATAAGCGGCGGTGGTGTTGGAATTTGTTCTTATTATATAGAATATATTTAGTGCCTAAGAGTTTTTATACACGACTTTAAATTGTGGAATCATACATAGGCAGTAACCTTATTATTCATCTTAAGATCATGAATTCATCAAATAGCTTTATTTTCATCACTGGCATTTTTGCGAACTTATTTTAGTTTTATTTGCGCTTATTGTAGTCTAATCCCTCTCCTAAGTTGTCATAGTTTTGGGTTATATCGGCATGCTATCATTTCTGATGTGGGTTATTGTCGACCTTCGAGATTTCGAGATTTTAATAATGGAAATGGTATGAGTAAATAATATATAATAGTCTTAAATCATGAATATTGATTTGTATTTTATATGTCTGTTCTGATTGATTTACACACTAGACCGTATAAAGATGTTCGCTCAAAATCGATTTCGATTATCTTTAAAATTTTAAAGTAGCCCTATTGCTTTTCACACTAGTAATTGTCATTTTCTAAAGCGTTGTATTCTATCATTGTTATACTCACAATTGAAGATTTAGATAGATTATGCTTAAGATATCAAAGCTAATCCCACACTGTGCTGAATTGAAGAAAAATAAACTCTAAAATTGATTCTTCGATGTCCTGGTATTCGGACGAAATCTTAAGACCGGGAAATCGTGTCATGGTTGACAGTGGCACATAAAGAAATATATTTCAGCGATGTATAAATACTTTACCTAACAAGTTAAAATAAACTCGAAGGAAAATATATAATAATGAACAAGGAAAACTGGTATTGGATTTTCATATAAAATAAATCATTTAAACATTAAAAACTAAGGATGGTTGATTGCGTTGTGTTGTATTATACATCTGTTTTAATGTTTACAAGAAGCAAAGGAGGGAGAACGATTGTGTGATGCTTGAGAATCATAATAGGGAAAGGGAAAGACATCTGACTTAGCTTTGGGGTAGAAGTCACCAAGGAGATTTACATTAAATGTCGGTAAAAGTAATGCAATACATCCAATAAGATGAAACAATTTTGATTGTACGATACCGATTAAGCATGATCAACAGAATTACAAACGGTACTCATTTGATTTGGTTAAGCGGTTTATGGGCCCATCTTCCCACTCACTAAAAATGCATTACAACGAAAAGTAAAAAAACCAAGAAGTACCGCATATCTTTTAGTCCATGGAAGAAAAGAATTATGTCGTGTATAGTGTCATGTTCAGACAAATGCGAACCCCAATAAATCGAAGTGAGACCAGGTGCCTGGGAAAAGTAAGCGTCCTCGGGTTGCATGCAACACCCGTCGCAAAAGTCCTTTCATGACGAGGAATTAAATAAATAAATATACACGCACGAAGTAAAATTTTCCAATATATATATATATATATATATATATATATATATATATATATATATATATATATATATATATATATATATATGTGTGTGTGTGTGTATCTGTATGTAAAGTTGAACCGAGATGTTAATTGTTAATTGTCTTTAGAGAGCAGAGACTGGTATGAATTCTGCTTCGTAAGAGTCGGCCAGAAGAGGCGCGCAATTAGTACCCATAGGAATGCCAACAATCTGTTGGAACACTTTCCCATCAAATATCACAAAAATATGTTTGAGAAATTCTAACATTTGGATGATGTCTTTTTCTGTATACTTGCTGCTGGAATCAGTCTGTTCCTTTACAAAATATGTGTCGTTGTGGCATAAATTGAGATACTTACTCCTGCGAATTCCTATTTTGTTAAAGACGGCTTTTTGAATAATTGATGTTATTTTGTTCTTCAGTTTTTGATGAGGAATGGTTGTATAAAGAGTAAAAAAGTCAAAATATACTATGCTAATGACTTTATTGAGAATAGGACATACATTTAAAAATTTATAAATTATCCTCCATATAGAGGTCATAAAAATATATAACACATATAGTAATGTAGAGTAAGATTAAATTATCAAAAAATATACAGCGACCTCAATATGAGATAACTGTACTCTGCTGGTGTTGAAGCAAGCAAACTCAAACCCTTGATCTGTAGGAGTCTCGATTAACATTCAGAGACTACGAGGTTCGGGATCATGTTTCCTTTGCAAACGTGTAAACAAGACCCGTCATGGAGTCCTAACTGCTTTCTTAATCCGTGTGTAACGCTCATGGAAAAGTCTGCAAAAGGTTGTATATAAGGGACCAATACCAGTGGTCTTGGCGATGATCTTAGGGTCACATTGTCAATGTAGAATACGTTTGACAAAATTAGATCTGGAGAAAACATCTGATTTTTAAACTAGATCACAGTAGAAATGTGATGGATAAATCCGTTAGACACCAATTACTGAACAGAAATATTTCCGAAATAAAATAAAAGTTTTTAAAGTTTATGGTTTCTGTATCCCTGTGTCAACAGTTTCCACGTGATTTGTTTTTTTTTATGAACGCTCTTGCGAACGTAACTAACTGAAAAATATAAATACATTACGATGGGAGTCATGATACATCACCATCAACATGAGGGAAATTTACGATAGGAAATAATCATAATGTATGCCTTCAAAGATTTCGGTAGGAAATGGATTAAACGTAAAATTGAATAGGTAGATACAATTTCCCGCAATAATAAAAGCTTAAATTTACTACAAGAACATATAAACTCAGTTATGTATGTTTTAATCGTTAAGTAATTTCTGTTACACATTGTATGATAACAAATGCAGGTAAAGAGAACTAGGATCGTATTCATATTCACACTCGGAGCACCCTTTCTAAGGAAGAAATCTTTCGAAATACTTTGTCTCTGTTACTCACTTTCCATACTACTTATACATATTTTGAACTACCGTATATTTAATGCATTCTTCAATGAGATAAAATTCACGAAAAAATAATTACATTTTCTATTTTTCACTTTCTTTATTTATATAGAACCATTCCTTTATCATCTTTATATATTTGTTTGTCTCTGAGTTCATTCGATACACATGTCTGCTCAGCGTATGACGATTTTATACATGGAACTCACTACTGAGCTAAAACTTACAATGATAAAGATATAGAAATTCACCATTGTATCGATTGTTTCTAAAGTCGGTATGATTTCCAGTGTGGATAATACAAGTTATCATTATCTAGTATTCTAGTATATTGAATAATGTGTTTGAAGTTATTAGATGTTAACTCATTTATACTGATTATTATTACTAAAAATCGAGAGGCAACAAATTTGAATGTGAAGGGAATATGACAGATATGTACGGTGGCACAGAGGTGACATACACTACTCTTTTTTTTATCTCGAGGGAACGACTTTTTATCTCGAGAGAACGACTTTTTATCTCGAGGGAACGACTTTTTTTATCTCGAGGAAACGACTTATCAATTCGTTCCCTCGAGATAATCAACCAATCAAATTGTTTGTATTACTTGTCATTTATTTTATAATGGAATGACTGTGAATCTGTGACGTAATAAAATGTTATAGATTATTATCTGTAGATATGCTGCACTACACTCGTACATACGGATTGGTGTCTAGCTGGGCTATCAGCAAATCTACATATATATTATGAATGAATTATTGTTTAATTTATGTGAACGAAAGTTCTATTAACCAGGCAATGTATCTCTTGTCACTAGCGGACATCGCGATGCAGCATATTTCTTAAATTCAAAGTGGCCCAGATATATCTGAATAATTATTTTTTATTCTTTAAACAATAAACACAACATACAACACATAATTTTATTTGTGTAATGAAATCATACAAATAAATCAGCCTTATTTGATCTGCTGTAGACAATGTTGTTCCTTGCTCTTCTACGTACAGTACTTAGAACTACAGTGGCGGATCCAGGATTTGCGAAAAAAGGGGGGGGGGCACATGTGAAAGAACAATTAGCCAAACTACTCAGCCATTTGGATGCCAAATCTGGAGTTTTACTTAGAAATATGTCGTGAAAAGGAGGGCCGTTCGGGCCCACCTCTAAATCCCCCACCGATACACTATGCATAAAATTCATATTTTATAATAGATATACAAAATATAATTTTTTTAGTTGATTATGTCGTTCCCTCGAAATAAAAAGTCGTTCTCTCGAGATAAAAAGTCGTTCCCTCGAGATAAAAAAGTCGTTCCCTCGAGATAAAAAAAGTCGTTCCCTCGAGATAAAAAGTCGTTCCCTCGAGATAAAAAAAGTCGTTACCTCGAGATAAAAAAGGTAGTGTATGTCACCTCTGTGCCACTGTAGATTTGACACTTTAGCAGGGGATATTTAGTCCTTCAAACCAACGTATCATATCTCTGTTTCATCAGAGGTCAATGTTTAGTAACTATTCTAAAATATTTCATGCATTTGGATATGGATATCGTTCATACCTTAATGCCTTGTCATTTACCGATTCTTGTAAATATCACAGACAAAATCTAGGATACATTCGTCGGTATAAATTCGAAATGTAAAATTTTTACATGTATATAGAATTACATACTCGAATAAAACTACGTCAATACTTTTATTACCAAAATAAATACGTATAAACATGTATATAAAAATCATACGATAATCTTTTAAACATTTATTACAAGAATAAATACGTATAAATATGTATATATAAATCCTTTAGATATAAATAAACAGTCTGAAGATTTCCATATATAAAGTAAAATTCAACTAAATGATTTTACTCTAATACAAATATCCATTTAAAGAAAGTTTGATGTAATTTTGTGTAAATATTCCAGTTAATAGTGTTTCTCATTAAGAAAGCAACATTTGGCGTATGATCTACTCAGAAGAGTTAACTACCAACGAAAACGGTAGAACTCACACTTATATTCGATTGCATGAAATAGAATTCTGTACCACAAAAGTTTACATGTTGACATTAAATACAAAATCAGTGTGACAATGATAGATACAGTAATGCAAGTGGATTAAGATACTGACTTAAGATACGGGTCCATTTAATGACAGATGAACTTCAAATGCGATGTTAATGATTTATATATGTTTTGTGAAAAAAAAATCATTTCCGTACACAGGTTGCAACTGCGGTGCATGCTACAGCAATATTTTCCTCGCCTGGTATGTAACGATGGAGTTCCAATGAAAAATATCGAAATAGGAATCTCCTGTAGACTGGAACGCAATCAAATGAAATGTCCTGAGAAATTATTGCTTTTGGGCAATTGCACTTTGCTTCATATATCCTTGTTGGTAACCGTGTAGAGTTGAAACTCGTTCCCATAGTCCAAGGACAAATTGCGAGATCATTAACACTGGTATCTCTATTTTGGCAATGAATAGAAGGGATGCCAGAACACACACGTCTTTTCAATAATCGTTGTTTAAGTGAAGGGAACGGTGTTTTAGGTGAGATCTTTAAAAATGACATTCCTTGTTGCACAAAAATCATTTCAAAAATACAAAGGAGCTGCCAGATCTTGATATCAATTTTCTGAAATGTATGTGTATCAATATTGTATTATAATTCATTATATTAAGTTATATACAAAAAATGATTACATTGTATTCTTTTAAGGCATTTATGACTTTCAATTTAATCATTCCCAATGATAATTCTCTTTTCACACAGGTATGATTTTATCTCTTCAAAATGGCTTTCAATTTCAAAGTTGGCATGAAAACAAAATGGTTTAGATATAAGAATACATGTAAACTGTTTCAACTTATCAATGGAAATTAACAAAGATTACATAACGTCGTTTAGATTATTTGAAGTGTTAGAAATCATTTAATATACAAATAATTTAAAACAAACCCCCCCCCCGCTTCCAAGAAAGAAAAAAAAAAGACAGAAAAAAAAGAAAAATGTGAGTTATGCAAGTGAGAGTGTTAGGGAAGTAGATCGTGGGTGTACATTTATACATTTTTGAACGTTTCTGTTTTGCAAGTTAAAATTGACAAAACCACTAACGTAAAATGGAACACTTATAGTAGATATGTTGAACTATAGCTGAAGATTTGTTTATTTTATAGTAATGAATTATATTTGCCAGAAAGTTGAAAATATGAGAGTGACATAAAAAAGAAGAAAAATAGAATAATGTTCAGAAATTCATCTGAATAATCTATATACAAACCATTGTGTATTTTATATAGAACTTAAATCGATTGTATCAACTGATGGATGGATACTAAGATAATGTTTCCACTGCTTTTATACAATTATTGTGGATGTTTTGTGGGAAGAAATGACATGAATGAGTTTCACTATTACAATATCATATCGCTTAAATATAAAGTAGCAAATGTAAAGCTTGTTTTGTATCTATATGTCCTGATAATGATATGACAATATTTTCCTTTCTTTACATTTTCGTGATTTATCAACAATATAATACTATTGTAAATGAAGTCGCCATCTAGTTGATTGGGCTACAAACTAAATCAATGGACATAGGTAAATGGTATTTACCAAGGATTCATTTCAATTAGTTCGATTTGTCAGAGGCTGCACCGATGTTTTGGACTTTCATAAACGAAATTTACAAATTACTACTAAACTTTTAACTCAAGGTTACAGATATGACAAGCTAAGAAAAACATTCGGCAAATTCTTCAGATCTTATTCAGATCTTCTATCTAAATTTAGAAATATTTCTTTTTAACACTATGTATCCAATGGAATTTTCGCATCCTAATTTTTACGGTGATCTCGTATATAAACTAAGGAAAGTAAAAGGCTCCGATAACGTTATTTTATCATGTAATAAAATAGTCAAACGTCTCCTAAATAGACAATATGATATTGAGATCATCAAAAAGACTATAGGTCTTGTATTTGGCCCCTCTACAGCCTTATGCAGACTTTTACTTGAAAGATGCACGCTGACTAACAGGGCGGTGAGGATTATATGACGGGCCTTGTCCAAACCTCTTTCAGATGAGGCATGGTCCTGAACCTCGTCCCATCTGACTGTTAGTCGGGACTCCTACAGATCTAGGGTCTTAGCTCGCTTTCAGACTGGCAGACCACGTTCTATCATGTTGATGTCGCATATATTTTTATACCATTATGTGTTTTACAATACCTTACGTGTTTATATTTTTATGACCTCTCAATATGCGATACCTGTTGACCCTTGTTCTTTACATGGAGGATTATTTATAAATTTTTAAATGTACGTCCTTTGATTATTCTGCTGTTACGGTGAGTGGGAAGGTGGGCCCGTATACCGGTTAACCACACCATTTGTTTGGTTTTTGTCAAATTAAATGACCGTCCTAAGTCGGTATCGTAATTGCACTACAATCAAATATTTTTGTAATGTGTTATATGTTCTAGTATATTATCTATATTCATGTATTGTATAGCTCCATGGTGACTTCTGCCACATAACTGAGCCAGTAACTCCTCTTTTTTCTTTCAAGAGGTAAAGGTATGATTCTAATTGTGTATACATTTTAAATAATATATGGTGAACTACAAACAGCGTTTTGTCCGAATTTCCATTCGTGCGTGGATTGTTTTACCATAATGGATAGATGCAACTTTGACCGGCAAAACGACATAGGGCCAGCATTTATGGAAATGAAAATTAATATGAAAAATATGAAATTACTTTCCATTCACGTTTGTAACGCATCCTCTTTTATCACATAGAACAAAAAAACCGACCTTTTACCCTTTTACGGTAAAATTGTTTTATTGTTGTATTATTTTAGCAGTATATGGAAACACATGTATGATTTATACGAATGAAGTGGTAAATTTTATTCCTCGTCGGTTTCATATATTGTACTTTACACACTTTTGTGATTCATCGCTTTTGAAAGTTAGTACTCAAGTTTTCGGAACTCCTCTGGTTTTTTTTTTATAATTTGTCATGTCAATGGCTTTTGTTTTTATAGGTGGTGGTGGTTTTGGAATTTGTTCTTATTTTATATAAGAGATTTAGAGCCTAAGAAATTTTGTACACGACTTTAGAATATGGAATCATACATAGCCAGTAACCTTAGCCAGGATAATTATTTTCCATCTTAAGATCATGAATTCATCAAATAGCTTTATTTTCATCACTGGCCTTTTTCGGAACTTATTTTAGATTTATTTGTGCTTATTGTAGTCTAATACCCAACAGAGTTTTGGGTTATATTGGTATGCTATCAATTCTGATGTGGGTTATTGTCGACCTTCGAGATTTCGAGATTTTAATAATGGAAATGGTATGATTAAATAATATATAATAGTCTTAAATCATGAATATGGATTTGTATTTAATATGTCTGTTCTAGTTGATTTATAAACAAAGCCGTAAAAAGATGTTCGCTCAAAATCGATTTCGATTATCTTTAAAAAATTAAAGTAGCCCTATTGCTTTTTGCACTTGCACTTGCAATTGCCACTTTCATTTTCTAAAACTTTGTACCCTATTATTGTTATACTCACAACTGATAAAGATTTAGATAGATGATGCCTAAGATGTGAAAGCTAAGCCCAAACTGTGCTTGATAAGGAAAATAGATTGCGCGTTCGACAAATCTAAAATTGATTCTTCGGTATCCTGTTTTTCGGATGAAGCCTTAAACCCGGGATCCCGTGTCATGACTGACAGTGACACAGAAAGAATGGACTGATTGATTATTGTTTAACGTCACACCACGAATATTTCACGTGTATGGTGACGGCATCTGCCTGATGCGGGGCTTACAAATTGTGACCTTTGCAAGGGACCAACACGAAGCAGTGAGGGATCTTTAACGTGCCATGCATACCACGACACGGGGCCTCGGGTTTTACTGTCTCAACCGAAAGACAGGACACCGGCATGACCAGAGCGGGACTCGAACCCCGGCCTCCCGATGAGGAAGCGAGCGCGATACCACTAGGCCGCGCCGGTGTTATATAGTAGTTTTTCTCCCTAGCCATCCCCCGGAAAAAGCACTATATTGAAGGCCCCCTCCACCCGTAAAACTGGCTATTTAGTAGTTTTCCCCCGGGGGAAATTTGGCTATATAGCCATTTTTCCCCCGGGGAAAAACTACTATATAGTGAATTTTCCCCCAAATGTGATATTCCGGATTTTCTTTTCATATATAAGTAAATCCAGCTTGTTACCTTGTTATCAAAACAGAGATATCTCTTTGATAGGGAGATATACCCTATGAAATTAGAGATATCCCATTTTCTTAAACAGAAATGTCTTCAATTTTAATCTCTTTTCCAAATACAGATGTATATATTTAGAATAAAGGTATATATTCTAGTATTTCTTTCGAGAAATCTCTATATATACAAACGGAAAAAAGAAAAACAAGTTCGTTTTATGCCTCCGGAGTAAAATTCGGGGCCATCTAGTTTTTGACCTGTGGCTCTTACCCTGTGGTAAAACAATGACGACATCGTTTGTACCAAAAGGTGCAAGGCTTTGAAACTCCACATATAGATTCCTTGTGATGAGACCTTTCATTTGGGATCATTATTTTTTAACTAGTGACCTTGATCTTAGAGCTCCACGTAATTTTCAAAAACTTAAACTTTGGCTGTATCTTTTATACCAAAGGGTGTAGGGGTTTGGAACTTCATATATGAATTACTTGTGATAAGATCTTTAATTTGGGACCATGACGTTTGACCTTATGACCTTTACCTTGAAGTGTGACCTACTGTTCAAAAGCTTTAACCTTAACTACATATTCTACACAAAAGTTTTGAAACTTGGCATAAAAATTTTTTGTGATGAGACCTTTCATAATTTGCGTAAGGGACAAGGAAATCACATCTTGCGTTCATGATTTACAACATCTGCGACTAGACAAGCCTCGTCTTAGATTGCAAATCTTGGACAGCTGGGTGGGATTCCCTTCTGTTATTATCATGTTCAACATGTACTCTTTAAATGAAGAGTGATATTGTGATATATATAATGTATCAGTCTTAATTTATTTAAGAATTGAACTTGCAAGGAATTCTTGCACATTCAATTCTTATATTTATCATTGGAACATTTTGTTTGATAAATTCCTAATTTACTTGTGATGTATAACCAAAAAGTATCGAATCTTAAGTCATGGTTTGAAATTGAGGTCATGAATGATATCTATACGCAAGTAGACGACAATTTTTACAATGAAATAATAGGAGAAAATACCATGCTATGGTAAATACATAAAAAGAAAGACTTGTACATACTTACTAAAAAAGAATAATAAAAATAATTGAAGAAATAAATAATAACCTCCCCAAAAAACACTAAACAGTATATAGAAACCCCTTAACCATAACACCATCGATTTGGTCTACAGGCTATTACTATAGTACATTTGTATTTGAAATGTTATCTGATTGATACAATAAGAACGAACGTGTATAATTTCCAAACCGTTACGCAAAGGGGAAAACTACTATGGGGGAAAGACTACTATATAGCAATTTTTCCACTATGGGGGAAAACTACTATATAGCCATTTTTCCGGGTGGAAAAACTACTAGGGGGGAAAAACTACTATATAACACCGGCTGAACACATTAAGAAAGATATTTCAGCGATAAATAAATATTTTACATAATAAGTTACATAAACTCGACAGAACATATAATAATGAACATGGAAAACTGGTATTGTGATTTTCATATAAAAAATCATTTAAACATTTAAAAAATTGAAAAATGGCTAATTCTGTTGTGTTGTATTGTACATCTATTTAAATGTTTACAAGAAGGAACAAACTACGGATGACGATTGTACGATAAGCGAGAATCATAATAGGGAAAGGGAAAGACATCTGACTTAGCTGTAGGGCAAAAGTCACCAAGAAGATGTTCAGTAAAATCGGTAAAAAGTAATGCAATACACCCAAAAATATTAAAATATTTTGATTGCACAACAGATACGATACCGATTTACTACGGTCAACAGAATTACAAACGGTACACATTTGGTGTGGCTAACCGGTTTATAGGCGCACCTTCTCACTCACTGCAAATGCAGTACAATCAGATACATTAAAATATTCATGAACTCTCCTCCATAGAGAAAAATGATCAACGAGTAGTTGAGATTTGAGAGGTCATAAAAATATGTACCACATTTAGTAATGTAGAGTAAGATTATGTTATCGAAAATACATTCAGCGACATCAACATAACTGTACTCTGCTGATCTGGAAGGAAACTCAGACTTTTGATCTGTAGGAGTCGCGATTAACACTCAGATAAGACGACTTTCGGGATCATGTCTCCTTTGCAAATATGTAGACAAGACTCGTCATGGAGACCTATCTGCCGTCTTAGTCCGTGTGCAACGCTCATGGAAAAGTCTGCATAAGGCTGTATAAGGGACCAATACAAGACCAGTAGTCTTGGCGATGATCTTAGGGTCACATTGTCGATGTAGAATACGTTTGACAAAATTAGATCTGGAAAAACCATCTGACCCACCTTAATTTGTAAACTAATTCACAGTAGAAATATGATGGATAAATCGGCTAGACACCAGTTACTGAACATAAATGTTTCAGAAATAAAATAAAAGTTTCAAATAAGATCAGTAGAATGTTCCGATAGTTTTTTTTTCAAGTTTATGGTTTCTGTATCCCTGTGTTAACAGTTTCCACGTGATTTGTTATTTTTGGTGAAAGCTCTTGCGAACGTAACTGACTGAAAAATATAAATACAATACGATAGGAGTCATGATACATCACCATCAACACAAAGGAAATTTACGATAGAAAATAATCATAAGGTATGCCTTCAATGATTTCGGTAGGAAATGGATTAAACGTAAAATTGAAGAGGTAGATAAAATTTCCCGCAATAATAAAAGCTTAAATTTACTACAAGAACATATAAACTCAGTTATGTATGTTTTAATCGTTAAGTAATTTCTGTTACACATTGTATGATAACAAATGCAGGTAAAGAGAACTAGGATCGTATTCATATTCACACTCGGAGCACCCTTTCTAAGGAAGACATCTTCCGAAATACTTTGTCTCTGTTACACACTTTCCATACTACTTATACATATTTTGAACTACCGTATATTTAATACATTCTTCAATGAGATAAAATTCACGAAAAAATAATCACTTTTTCTATTTTTCACTTTATTTATATAGAACCATTTACTTATCATCTTTATATATTTGTTTGTCTCTGAGTTCATTCGATACACATGTCTGCTCAGCGTATGACGATTTTATACATGGAACTTACTACTGAGCTAAAACTTACAATGATAAAGATATAGAAATTCACCATTGCATCGATTGTTTCTAAAGTCGGTATGATTTCCAGTGTGGATAATTCAAGTTATCATTATCTAGTATATTGAATTATGTGTTTGAAGTTATTAGATGTTAACTCATTTATACTGATTATTATTACTAAAAATCGAGAGTCGACAAATTTGAATGTAAAGGGAATATGACAGATATGACACTTTAGCAGGGGATATTTACTCCTTCAAACCAACTTATCATATCTCTGTTTCATCAGAGGTCCATGGTTAGTTACTATTCTAAAATATTCCATACATTTGGATATATATATCGTTCATACTTTAATGCCTTGTCATTTACCGATTCTTGTAAATGTCACAAATGTCACAAAAAAATCTAGGATGTGATTACATTCGTGGGGATAAATTCGAAATGTAAAAGATTTACATGTATATAGAATTACATACTCGAACAAAACTTCGTCAATACTTTTATTACCAAAATAAATATGTATAAACATGTATATAAAAATGATACGATAATGTTTTAAACTTTTATTACAAGAATAAATACGTTTAAATATGTATACATAAATCCTTTAGATATAAATAAACTGTCTGATGATTCCCATATGTAAAGTAAAATTCAACTAAAACCTAAAATGATTCTACTCTAATACAAATATCCATTAAAAGAAAGTTTGATGTAATTTTGTGTAAACATTCCTGTTAATAGTGTTTCTCATTATGAAAGCAACATTTGGCAAATGATCTACTCATAAGAGTTAACTACCAAACGAAAAGGTTGAACTCGCACTTATATTCGATTGCATGAAAGAGAATTCTGTACCACAAAAGTTTACATGTTGAATATAAATACAAAATCAGTGTGACAATGATAGATACAGTAATGCATGTGGGAAGACACTGACTTAAGATACGAGTCCATTTAATGACAGGTAAACTTCAAATGCAATGTTCATGATTTATATATGTTTTGTGAAAAAAAAAAATCATTTCCGTACACAGGTTGCAACTGCGGTACATGCTATAGCAATATTTTCCTCGCCCGGTATGTAACGATGGAGTTCCGATGAAAAATATCGAAATCGGAATCTCCTGTAGACTGGAACGCAATCGAACGAAATGTCCTGAGAAATTATTGCTTTTGGGCAATTACACTTTGCTTCATAAACCCTCGATGGTAACCGTGTAGAGTTGAAGCTCGTTTCCATAGTCCATGGACAAATTGCGAGATCATTAACACTGGTATCTCTATTTTGGCAATGAACAGAAGGGATGCCAGAACACACACGTCTTTTCAATAATCGCTGTTTAAGTGAAGGAAACGATGTTTTAGATGAGATCTTTAAAAATGATAATCCTTGTTGCACAAAACTCATTTCAAAAATATAAAGGAGCTGCCAGATCTTGATATCAATTTTCTGAAATGTATGTGTATCAATATTGTATTATAATTCATTATATTAAGTTAATACAAAAGAAGATTTCATAGTATTTTTTCAAGGCATTAACTGCTTTCAATTTAATCATTCCCCATGCTAATTTTCTTTTCATGTGTAGTATGTTCTAGTATATTATTTATATTCATGTATTGTATAGCTCCATGGTGACTTCTGCCACATAACTGAGCCAGTAGCTCCTCCTTTTTCTTTCAGACAAGTATAATTTTATCTCTTCAAAATGGTATCCGATTTCCAAGTTGGCATGGAGACAAAATAGTTTAGATATAAATATACATGTAAACTGTTTCAAATTATCAAGGGAAATTAACAAAGATTACATAACGTCGTTTAAGATTATTTGAAGTGTTAGAAATAATGTAATATACAAATGATTTAAAACAACCT
Organism: Pteria penguin; assembly: GCA_035048485.1. Classification (NCBI taxonomy): domain Eukaryota; kingdom Metazoa; phylum Mollusca; class Bivalvia; order Pterioida; family Pteriidae; genus Pteria; species Pteria penguin. The sequence goes on along the minus strand of CM068587.1, from coordinate 23,180,744 downwards.
ACCCCTCCAAAGAAAGAAAGAAAGAAAAACAAAAGACAGATAAAAGAGAAAAATCTGGGTAATGCAAGTGAGAGAGTTAGGGAAGTAGATCGTGGTTGTACATTTATACATTTTTGAACGTTTCTGTTTTGCGAGTTAAAATTGACATAACAACTAACGTTAAATGGAATACTTATAAGTATATATGTAGAACTATAGCTGAAGATTTGGTTATTTTATAGTAATGAATTTTATTTGCCAGAAAGTTGAAAATGTGAGAGTGACATAAAAAATGAAGGAAAATTCAATAATGTTCAGAACTTCATCTGAATATTCTATATACAAACCATTGTGTATTTTATATAGAACTTGTCGACTGTATCACCTGATGGATGGATACTAAGAATGATGTTTCCAATGCTTTTATACAATTATTGTGGATGTTTTGTGGGAAGAAAGAACATGAATGAGTTTCACTATTACAATATCATATCACTTTAAAATATAAAGTAGCGAATGTAAAGCTTGTTTTGTATCTATATGTCCTGATAACGATATGACAATGCTTCCTTTCCTTACATTTTCATGATTTATCAACAATATAATATTATTGTAAATGAAGTCGCCATCAAGTTGATTGGGCTACAAACTAAATCAAAGGACATAGGTAAATGGTATTTACCAAGGATTCACATCATGAGGCAAAGTTATGATTCTGATTGTGTATACATTTTAAATGATATATGGTGAACTACAAACAACGTTTTGTCCAAATTTCCATTAATGCTTGGATTGTTTTACTACAAGGGATTGATGCAACTCTGACCGACAAAACGACATATGGCCAGCATTTATGGAAATGTAAATTAATAAGAAAAGGTCTATTACTTTGCATTCACGTTAGTTAAGCATCCTCTTTTATCATAGAGAATAAGAAACCCGACCTCTTATGGTAAAATGGCATTATTGTTGTATTATTCTCAGCAGCATATGCAAACATATGTATGATTTATACGAATGAATGTTTCATATATCGTACTCTACACAATATTTGACGGTTGTTAGTCGAGATATCGTATCTCCTCTGGATTTTTTATATCGTCATGTCAATGGCTTTTGGATTTGTTTTTATAGGGGGCGTGGTGGTGTTGGAATTTGTTCTTATTTTATAGAAGAGATTTAGTGCCTAAGAGTTCCACCGCGGTTATTACATTTCCAATAAATTTTGAACTTCATATTTGGTTTGTATTTTTGAGAGTTATCTTAAAGTGCTTTCTACAAGGAAAAAGGTTTATAATCAAGGTCCAGGATATTGTACTTTACACACTTTTGTGATTCATCGCTTTTGAAAGTTAGGGGAACATGGGGTAAATTCGGCCTGGGAGAAGTTCGGCCACTTTTTCATCATCTGCTTAAATCGATTAAAACTTGTAAGTAGTACTTATTTCTGAATTCACAATTAATCGGAATCAAAAGTTACAAAATTTCTACTCCGTATCTATTTGATATGACGTATGCACGCGCGTGCGATTGATGACGCAAAACATCAAAAGTAAAAGTTGTCGCGCTTTTGTTTTAATCGTTTGGAAAGCGCGATTTTCGAAACACTTTATTTCAACAAACAACTATTCAGACATAATATTACGGTAAGTTGGGAAGATACATGCCTCTATGTGTAACAATAAATAATCTATAGAACACATTTGAAACAACAAATAAACACATTTATTCAAAAGATACTGGAAAATAATTAAAATTATCGTATAATCCCAACCAGGTCAAAAGATGTGAGAAGGGGTAAATTCGGCCACCTTTAAAGTAATACCAGAAGACAACCAACTGAAATAGATACGTTATTAATACACATTATAATTAATTATAAAAACTAAGTTTGGTGATTTAAATCATTTCTTGTTAAAATGTTCATTTATAAATGAAAACCAAGCTAAATGCAAACGGACTTATTAGAACACAACACCCCCCCCCTTCTCTTCTCTTTTTGTGACAGTTTAAATTGTTTCTTACTTTTTTTTCATTTTCTTGTGCTGCATATTTATATTATTAGTTGTGTTGTGTGTACGTGTGGAATATTTAAACCTTTGCAATGGACCCACCCTGCGAAGCAGAGAGGAATTTGACATGGAGCCTCGGTTTTAACCCCCCCCACCCCCCACGGAGACATCTTCTTTCCTTATTTTCATTTCAACTTTGTTTTCTTGTTGATATACCAACAATCTACATATATATTGATCTGCCTATCTTTCTGTCCGTCTGTCTGTCTGAAAACAGCTATATAATTTTTCCTTGGAGTGTATTAACAGAAATGCCAATGCTAATAATCCATGGAAATTGGGCAGTCGGGATGCATCATTGGGGAGCAAGGGAACTGACAATAGGTGCCGGCTATAAACTTGTATTGGAAGAAAACAACCCAAAAGATATCAATGCAATAGCGATACAAGACGAAGGCCACACCAAGGCATACTTGAAGCGAGAAAATGCCATGATAGTTGCAAGAATAATGAGGATGAACATTTCCTCTACTTGGTGAAACCAAAGAGGGCAAGCGAAGTAAAATCAAGAAAAAGTTGGCCCACAACAGTTGTGTACCATTGGATGTAAAGTGTCCGACGAACATAAGCTTCGGACAGCAACCGATTACCTCTCTATAATCGGTTTAATTTATGAAGTTAAACATTAGGCCTAACTGAAGTGCAAGTAGAGAAACACCAAATATTCAATTGAAAGTGCTTATGACATTAATGAATTAACTTGTTAAATGACAACATACATGTACAAATAAATGTAAAACAAACCAAAAAAGAAAAAAAACCCAAAAATTATATTATTAAGATAAATTGTTGTCTATGTAGAGATTCGAACACGGAACTTTTATTTCTCTATAGCCTAGTCAGTAACAAGCGGCTAATCGCTATAGTATACAAACTTCTGTGAAGCCTGCGTAGCTCAGTCGGTTAAGGTGTTGGTTTGTTATCGAAAGGTCCCGAGTTCGATCCCATTCGACGGCACAGTTGTCCTGTCTTTCTCATGAAGCCGGCATGGCGTAGTGGTAGCGCGCTCGTCTCTAGATCTGGGGTTCCGGGGTTCGAGTCCCGCTCTGTTCATGCCAGTGTCCTGTCTTTTGGATGAGACAGTAAAAACCGAGGCCCCGTGTCGTGGTAGACATGGCATGTTACAGATCCCTCACTGCTTCGGGTGGATCTGTTGCAAAGGTATGATCGTAGTGTGACGTTAAACAGTAATCAATTAATCAATCTTTCGGATGAGACAGTCTAAACCGAGACCCCGTGTCACGGAAGGCATGGCACGTAAAAAATTCGAAGGTCCCTAGTTTGAGCCCAGCCGGAGGCAAGCGGGTGTCCTGCCTTTCGGATAAAAACAGTTAATACCGATGCCCTTGTCACGGTAAGCGTGGCGCGAAGAAGATCCATCATTGCTTCTGGTGGGTCCGTTGCAAAGGTTGAAATTTGTATACATTACATCAGAAAGATGCCGTCACCATATACCTTGTTTTAATCTAATCTACTGACCCTCCTTTAAAATATGAACAATGGAAAGGTCTCTCTCTCTCTCTCTCTCTCCTTCAAGGTGTCCATATTACTCAAAATATCTTTCATATGGAATTGTAGATATGCCTAGGAAAGTATCATCCTTGCAAGAGAGGCAAAATACGTCAGTACAGCGACGAACAACTACGAGAGGCTATGGAAATAGTATACAGTGGGGCCATGTCAGCTAGACAAGCATCTCAACATTTTGGAATACCTCGGGCAACGTTAGGAGATTACCTGCTGGGAAAATCGCTGATAGGTTCTACCAAACAAGGCAGACCACAAGCTATACCTGTTTCAATTTAGGACAAAATTGTAAAATCAGCAACAAAGGCATCTCAGCTAGGGATCGGGCTCTCTGTTAAGCAATTACTCCACAGAACAGGTACACTCTGCCGCCGGTTAAATTTAAGGACACCTTTTACTAATAATACTCCTGGGCTAGACTGGTGGCGCGGACTGAAGACGCGTTATCCTAAACTCACAATTCGGGAACCCGAGAAACTAGGAATTCAACGTGCTCGGATGCTTAATCGCCAGAAAGTAGAGCAATACTTCGAAGATTTGAAGCGCGTAACCGAGGAACTCAAGATTGGCGATTCACCAAACAATATTTGGAATTGCGATGAAATAGGGAAAACCTTTGAACATTCGCCTGTTCGAGTTATATCAGTCAGGGGCACCAGGAATGTAGTAAGTAGGACTTGTAGTCCTTCAACCCATGTGACTATAATGGCGTGCGGTAGCGCTGGGGGGAAACGTATGCCTCCACTTCTTATTGCAAAGGCAAGACAAATGCTTCCCTGCACGGATTCAACGTGGAACAAGCACCTGAAGGTACCATGTGGGCCGTGCAAGAAAATGGATGGATGACTGATGACATTGGGGAGCGGTGGTTTGAAGAGGTTTTTCGGAAAAATTGTGGTCCAGCAAGACCTCAGTTGTTAATTCTTGACGGCCATTCATCACACGAGTCCTTGTCGATTATTGAGCTCGCAATTGCGGAAAACATTGTACTTCTGTCGCTACCTCCACATACGACACATTACCTGCAACCGTTAGATCGAGCAGTATTTGGTCCTCTCAACCACTTTTACAATGAAGCTTGCACTACCTACCTGTCAGAGAACCCACTTAAAGTGATAAGCAAAGCAACATTCACGGGTTTGTTTAAGTATGCATGGGACAAAGGAATGACGGGATCAAATATTATCAGTGGATTTATAGCTTGTGGCATCTACCCATTAAATAAGAATGCAATTCCTGAAGAAGCCTTTCTTCCTAGTGAAATTAACACCCTTGCACAACATGAAATGTCATTACCTACGCCCAGTAATCTATCCACTCCTGCAACTTCTTTAATTCCAACGTCTTCTAACTCCGTGGCCACAATGACATCATCTGATCATACGAACATTCCATTCCCCATAACGATGTCTTCCTCTGATAGTCTGTCTCATAATCAATCTTTTCCTACTAGAGATCAAATACATCACATATCCTCTAAACAAATCACAAGAGCCCCTGTAAGATTTAAGCCTCCATTTCTGCAAAGTGCTGTATCTTCCTTCAATGCGGAATCCCACATGACAACATCGCCTGCAATGTCCACTATGCCTCCGACCAGCTGTCAACCCACCTCGACTGACGTACAACCTTTAACCTCTCATACACTTTCGGTCAGTCCAATTGAAGTTAACTTTTCATCAAACAAGGAATTGACTTCAGATTTACTATTAGATTTAGTTATGAGAGGGGAAATCCAGATAGCGACTGCAGATGAGCAAGGTTGTGCTAGTCTGCCATCGTTAGAGGAACATTCACTTGTTGACCTTCCGTCTGTCGATGAAACAATAAATAACATTTTTATGCCAAATGTTGGAAAGAGGAATGATTCTCAGAAGTCCAAGGCTAACATAGTAAAATCTCATAGGCTTTTAACTTCGTTAGATATATTAAATGAGAAAAAAAGGAAAGCCAAAAAGCAAAAGACAAAGAAGAAAGGGCTTAAATTATAGACCTCAAAAAAACTTTGATGATATGATTATCATAATATATTTAAACATAAAATATAGGAAAAATCTTTCAAAAACTTCTAAATACCTACTGCATGCACTATTTTTCAATACATTGTATTATAATTAATTCCTCATTGCTAATTGGGAATTTATGCATATAGGCTTCTAATATTGTGACATCAGCTGCATATGATTAACAATAATTAAATTAATATTAGTTATATATGTTCTTATATTTATTATCTATAATAATTGCTAACGAATATCTGAATCCGATATTCTTTTAACCCCTTCCCACTTATTTCATGTCGTTCATCTTCGCCGACATGTTGGTAGTTGTATACGTCAAATACTATTATGACAGACAGGTAACGGCCCGGATAGCTCTGTGGTGAGAGTGGAAGGTTCTCGGTTCGATTCCCGGGTCCAGTCACACCTTTTTCTCCAGCCTGTTACACTATAAACAATCTTAATTACAAAATGAGAGATTAGGAAATGCATAAATATATATGTATATAAGAAGTCGTATGCCGTGTGTCTATATATCTGTGGAGCCTTCCGCTCTCACCACAAAGCTATCCGGGCCGTTACCTGTATTTCACGTATACAGCTCTGACACATTCATTAAGATATTGAGTTGAAACTTCGTCTTATGTTTATTATTCACTATATTTTGCCGGTGCGAGTTTTCGAAAACGCAACGCGTACGGATAAGGATCTTAACTACAACTCAAAAGTATAAAATACCAGCAGTGTTCAAATTATTAATGTTACCAGAGAGAGGGGTGAAAATAGGGGATTGGGGGGGGGGGGGTAAATGATATTTATAGTTTTGCCATTAAAAGAGAGAACGGGATACGGATAATCTGATTTCAAGATTTGCACAGATTCAGAGACTCCATTGGTAGGTTTACCCTGAACATATCTAATACCGAACCTTTCTTACAATGACAATTTTAAAATCAGTGTTGCCTATATGAAGTACCGGTATGATTGATAATGGGTCGCCTTAAAATGCTCTACGTGTGTCGTATAATGCATGACCAATGGTATATGGCCGAATATACCCCATTGGAATAACAGATGGCCGAATTTACCCCTACTGTGGCCAGATTTACCCCTCGTATGGCCGAATTTACCTCTTGATGGCCGAATTTACCCCATTTCAGTTTTTGGTGTAAAACCTTCATTTTCTACTTTGTTTTAGGTTTATCTCACAAAAATACGCAATGGACATGAAGTATAGGATATGTATTTAATGAATATGGCATTAACTTTAAAATACTATTGAAAAATTAGCTTTATCAATATGGATCAGTGCAATAGTAGAAACACGGCCGAATTTACCCCATGCTCCCCTAGTACTCAAGAATTCGGAACTCTTCTGGTTTTTTTTTATAATTTGTCATGTCAATGGCTTTTGTTTTTATAGGTAGTGGTGGTTTTGGAATTTGTTCTTATCTTATAGAAGAGATTTAGTGCCTAAGAGATTTTATACACGACTTTAAATTGTGGAATTATACATAGACAGTTACCTTAGTTAGGATAAATTATTATTCATCTTAAGATTATGAATTCATCAAATAGTTGTATTTTCATCACTGGCCTTTTCCCGAACTTAATTAAGTTGTATTTGTGCTTATTGTAGTCTAACCCCTCACATAGGTTGTCATGGTTTTGGGTTATACCGGTATGCTATTATTTCTGGTGTGGATTATTTTAATCTTCTAGATTTTGTCGACCTTCCACATTTGTACTATGGGGTGATTAAATAATGTATAATACACTTTAATTATGAATATTGATTTATAGTTTATATGTCTGTTCTGATTGATGTATAAACAAGGTCGTATTAAGATGTTCACTCAAAATCGATTTCGATTATCTTTAAAATTTTAAAGTAGCCTTATTGCTTTTCACACTAAGAATTGTCATTTTCTAAAGCATTATACCCAATCATTGTTATACTCACAATTGAGAAAGATTTAAATAGATGACGCTTAAGATGTGAAAGCTAAGCCAACACTCTGCTTGATTGAAGGAAAATAAATTTCGAGTTCGACAACTCTAAAATTGATTCTTCGGAGTCCTGTTATTCGGACGAAATCTTAAAAGCGGGATCCCGTGTCATGACTGGCAGTGACAGGTAAAGCAATATTTTACAGCGATGTGTAAATACTTTACCTAATAAGTTAAATAAACTCGACAGAACATATAATAATGAGCAAGGAAAACTGGTATTGTGATTTACATATAAAATAGATAATTTAAACATTTGAAATTGAAGGATTTTTAATTCTGTTGTGCTGTATTATATATCTGTTTAAATGTTTACAAGAAGGCGCAAACTAGCGAGAACAATTGTACGATGCGCAAAAATCATAATGGTTAAAGGGAAATACATCTGAATTAGCTTTGAGGCAGAAGTCACCTAGGAGATGTACAGCAAAACTCGGTTAAAAGTAATGCAATTCACGCCATAAAATTACCAAAATTTTGATTTTACGACAGAAGCGATACCGATTTAGTACGGTCAACCGAATAACAAACGGTACTCATTTGGTGTGGTTAAGCGATTTATGGACCCATCTTCCCACTCATTGGAAATGCAGTATAATGAAAAGATATACATTTAAAAATTTATAAATTATCCTCCATAGAGAAAACAGATGATCGAGAAGTTGAGAGGTCATGAAAATATATAAACACATAAATTAACGTAGAGTAAGATTATGATACCAAAAATAGATAATGCGACATTAACATGAGACAACTGTCGTCTGCTGGGCTGGAAGCAAACACAGACACTTGATCTGTAGGAGTTTCGATTAATAGTCAGAGAATACGAGGTTCGGGATCATGTCTCCTTTGCAAAGGTGTAGACAAGGCCGGCATGGAGTCCTAACTGCCCTCTTAGTCAGTGTGGAACGCTCAAGGAAAAGTCTGCATAAGGCTGTTTAAGGAACCAATAGTCTTGGCGATGGTCACATTGTCGATGTAGAAGACGTTTGACAAATTTAGATCTGGACAAAACATCTGACCCTCCTTAATTTGTAAACTAGATCACCGTAGAAGTGTTATGAAGAAATCCGCTAGACACAAACTACTGAAAACTAATATTTCCGAAATAAAATAAAAGTTTCGAATAAGATCAGCAACATTTTCCTATAGTTTTCCAATAGTTCCCAGAGATCATCGCTAAGACCATAGTTCTTGTATTGGGTTCCTCTACACTCCAATGCAGACTTTTGCTTGAGCGTTGCACGCCGACTAACAGGGCGGCAAGGACTCTATGACGGGCCTTGTGCAAACCTTTTCAGAGAAGACAAGGTCCGGATCCTTGTCCCCTCTGACTGTTAGTCGGGATTCCTATTGATCAAGGATCTGAGCTCGGCTTACAGACGGGTAGAAAACGGTTTACTTATGTTGATGTCGTCTTACATATTTTTGGTAGCAACATACTATTTTATAAACATTTCGTGTGTAATAAAATTTTTATGACCTCTCTTCATGAGAAACTTGTTGATCCTTGTTCTCTATCTGGAGGATTATTTATAGATTTTTAAATGTGTGTCCCTTGATTGTGCTGCTTTTACGGTAAGTGGGAAGGTGGGCGCCCGTAAACCGGTTTACCACACCAATAGAATGACGTTTGTTACTTCAATTGACCGTCCTAACTTGGTATCGTAACCGCAGCACAATCGAATATTTTTGTAATGTCGTTTTTCTGTGTATATTCTATTATTATCATGTTTTGTGTGCATGTCTTCGGTGATTTTTGTCATACAGCTTCTTCACATGTCTTCAGTTTTCCCTTTCGAAGTTTATGGTATCTGTATCCCGGTGTCAACAGTTTCGGAGTGATTTGTATTTTGTTTTTTTGTGAAAGCTCTTGTGAATATAACTAACAGAAAAGTATAAATACCACACGATGGGAGTCTTGATACATCGCCATCAACATAAGGGAAATTTACGATAGAAAATAATATAATGTATGCCTTCAAAGATTTCGGTAGGAAATGGATTAAACGTGAAATTGAAAAGGTAGAAACACTATGGTTTTGCTGACATTGCTGTAAATCTGGTCAAGGCTACCTCAGTAATAGAAATCAATGTGTAAAGGTTAATGATATGTGTAGCAGTTTCTTAGATATGCACAAAGGTGTGCCCCAGGGGTCGATAGAGGAGCCGGTAATTTTTAACATCTTTGTAAATAACATATTTTACTTTGTTTCCAACTGCCATCTGTACAACTAAGCTGATGAGAATTTGATATCTAATGTAAGTTCTAACATTATGGATGTCAAACAGGTTTTAAAAAGAAATAGCTCGTTTTTAGTTAAAGGTTCTCAAATAATCAAAGGCAGGTAAACCCGGACTAATTTCAAGCGTTATGTATTGGAAAGAAAACAAACAGTGCAAATTGAACTTTTGATATTGAAGGCATAGAAATTCATCCTAAAGATTGTGTAAATTTATTAGGTGTAACCGTAGATTTTCAACTCAGATGTAAAGAGCATATTTCAAATATTTATAGGAAAGCGTTTCAATAATTGAATGTTTTAAAAAGGAAAGGTAGATTTGTTTTAATAAAGTTGGCAGACTGACTGCTCAGATTGAGTATCATACTTTCATTTTGTCAAATTTCAATTGTTGTCCACTGACATGGCATTTTTGTGGCGAGGTTGAAACTAGGAAAATGGAGAAAATTCAAGAACGTGCCTTTCGATTTATTTATGGTGAGCATGTCAGTTCTTATAAAACAATTTTATTACAATCAAAGATGCCTAGTTTGAAATTTAGAAGAATGAGATGTTTATCTGTAGAATGTTTTAGAATTATCCACTAAAAACACCTGTATATTTACATGACCTTATTAGAATTAAAAATAACTCTTACTTTGTTAGTTTTGAAATTTAGCTGAGATACCACAGGTGAGAACAACTTCTTATGGCATAAAGTCTTTTCGTTTTGGTGCAGCAAAAATGGGGATCTCCCTTTCTGAAAATTTTAGACAAATATCTTCTAAAATAAATTTAAATCTCAAATCATCAGCTGAGAAGAAGAGTCCTGCAATTGCAGTGCCTGTGTGCAATGTTTTATTTCATTTTATTAGATGACTTTTTACATTATTTTTATTACCATTGCCAGCTTAAATTCAGTTGAAGATTAGTGCCTATTGGACCTTTTAGTGCTACCATGAAATTCTGCAATATTGTAGTGCTTGTGATGTTTCTTATAAACATATGTGAAATATTTTTATTTCAAGTGATTTATTATTAGCATTTGCAGCTTTTTTGCAGATTAGTGCTAATTGAACCTTTGAATGCGTATCATTTGTTTGCTGATTGTGTGTTATGCTTTTATGTCTGCATGAAATTAGACAATATATATATATATATATATATATATATATATATATATATATATATATATATATATATATATATATATATATATATATATATATATATATATATATATATATATATATATATATATATATATATATATATATATATATATATATATATATATAGTTTAGTTCTTGTGATATCTCTGATAGACATTTATGTAATTGTTTTTTACATGTGATTTCTTATTAACATTGCCAGCTTTTCTTATATACAGCTTAGTGCTTATTGGACCTTTCTAGTGCTCCTTTAGTTTACTGTATGTATATTATACTTTTGCATGAAATTATACAGTATAGTTTAGTGCTTGTGATATCTCTTGTAAACAGTCTTACTTAGTAGTGTTTTATTTGCATGTTGTTCAAGTTAATAAATGTATGTGTGGTTGTCTTAATTATGTATGTTGCATGTCTTATTTCTTATTAACATTGCCAGCTTTTCTTATATACAGCTTAGTGCTTATTGGACCTTTCTAGTGCTCCTTTAGTTTACTGTATGTATATTATACTTTTGCATGAAATTATACAGTATAGTTTAGTGCTTGTGATATCTCTTGTAAACAGTCTTACTTAGTAGTGTTTTATTTGCATGTTGTTCAAGTTAATAAATGTATGTGTGGTTGTCTTAATTATGTATGTTGCATGTCTTATCATAGTAATTATAATGTCTAGTCGGCAATAGCTCATGAGAGCTAATGTTTATTGTTATATATATATGCACACCGACTCTAAATAAAGATTATTTGATTTGATTTGAGTATCCCGTAATGATAAAAGCTTAAATGTACCACAAGAATATATAAACTCAGTAATGTATGTTCTGATCGTTAAGTAATTTCTGTTACACATTATATGATTACAAATGCAGGTTAAAAAAACTCGGATCGTATTCACATTGTTGTTACCCAACACACACTTGGAACTACCATACATTTAAAGCATTCTTCAATGAGATATAATTCACGAAAAAATAATAAACTTTTTCTATTTTTCACTTTCTTTATTTATTTAGAACCATTCCTTTATTATCTTTATATATTTGTTGTCTCTGAGTTCATTCGATACACATGTCTGCTGAGCATATGACGATTTTATACATGGAACTTACTACTGAGCTAAAACTTATATGGATATGGAAATTCACCATTGCTTCGATTGTTTGTAAAGTCGGTATGATTTCCAGTGTGGAATATACACTGTACAAATCATCATTATCTTCTAAATTGAATTATGTGATGAAAGTATTAGATGTTAAGTCGTTTATATTGATTTTATTACTTAATATCGAGCGGCGACAACTCAGAATACATAGGCTATATGACAGATATGACACTTTAGCAGGGGATATTTACTCCTTCAAACCACCTCATGATCTCTCTGTTTCATCAGAGGTCCATGTTTGGTTACTATTCTAAACTCTTCCGTACATTTTGATATGGACATCATTCATACTTTGAAACCTTGTAATATAACAATTCATATTAAAGTCATAGACGAAATGTAGGATGTGTATATATTCCTGGATATAAATTTGAAATGTGAAAGATTTACATGTATATAAAATTGCATATTCGAACAAAACTACGCCAATATTTTAAAACTTTTATTACAAAAATAAATATGTGTAAACATGTATATAAAAATCATACGATTATCTTTTAAACTTTTATTACAAGAATAAATATGTCTAAGTATGCATATATGAATTCTTTAGATATAAATAAATTGTCTGAAGATTCCCATATAGAAAGTAAAATTCAACTAAAACCTTAAATGATTCTTCTACAATACAGATATCCATTTAAATAAAGTTTGACGTGATTTTGTGTAAATATTCATATCAATAGTTTCTCTCATCTATAAAGCAACATTTGGCTAATGATCTACACATAAGAGCTTACTGCTAACCAAAAGGTAGTAATCGCACTTATGTTCGACTGCAATAACGACAATTCTGTACCACAAAAGTTTACACGTTGAATATAGATACAAAACTTAGTGTGACAATGATAAATACAGTATTGCATTTGGATTAAGACACTGACTTAAGATATGGGTCCATTAAATGACAGGTAAACTTCAAATGCAATGTTCATAATTCATATATGTTTTGTGAAAAAAAATATCATTTCCTTGCACAAGGTGCAACTGCGGTACACGCTACAGCAATATTTTCCTCGCCTGGTATGTAACGATGGAGTTCCGATGAAAAATATCGAAATCGGAACCTCCTGTAGACTGGAACGCAATCGAACGAAATGTTTTGAGAAATTATTGCTTTTGGGCAATTACACTTTGCTTCATAAACCCTAGATGGTATCCGTGTAGAGTTGAAGCTCGTTTCCAGAGTCCATGGACAAATTGCGAGATCATTAACACTGGTATCTCTATTTTGGCAATGAACAGAAGGGATGCCAGAACACACACGTCTTTTCAATAATCGCTGTTTAAGTGAAGGAAACGATGTTTTAGGTGAGATCTTTAAAAATGATAATCCTTGTTGCACAAAACTCATTTCAAAAATACAAAGGAGCTGCCAGATCTTGATATCAATTTTCTGAAATGTATGTGTATCAATACTGTATTATAATTCATTATATTAAGTTATATACAAAAGAAAATTACATTGTATTCTTTTAAGCCATTCATGACTTTCAATTTAATCATTCCCCAAGCTAAGTCTCTTATCACACAAGTATGATTTTATCTCTTCAAAAGGGCTTTCGATTCCAAGTTGGCATGAAGACAAAATAGTTTAGATATAAGTATACATGTAAACTGTTTCAAATTATCAAGGGAAATTAATAAAGGTTACATAACGTCGTTTAAGTTTATTTAAAGTGTTATAACTGATTTAATATACATATGATTTAAAACAACCTCCCCCTCCAAAGATTGTATTGTGTTATTATTTCTTGCTTTATCAAATTATACACAAAAGAATAAAATTGTGGATTTAGGGCATTGAATAGTTTAAATTTAATCATTCACAAATTTAATAACACCACTTTACACAAATATGGTCTATCACTTCAAGATTGCTTTCGATTTCCAAGTTGACAGGAAGATAAAACAGTTTAGAAACAAATATAAAATGTTTCAAATTATAAAGGGAAATTAATAAAGATTATATGACGTGGTTTACAATTATTTGAAGCGTTAGAAGTAATTTAATACACAAACTCTCCGAAAGAAAACAAAACCGGAAAAGAGAAAAGTCTGAGTAATGCAAGTTAGAGTATTTGGGAAGGTAGATCGTGGGTACACACATATATTTTTGAACGTTTCTGTTTGGCAAGTTAAAATTGACATACTTATTGGTATGTATATACAACTATAATTTAAGATGTGTTTACTTTATAGAAAGCAATAATTTCTTTTTGCCAGAAATTTGAAAATATGACAGTGACTTAAAATATGCAAAATGTTAAGTAAATCATCTGAAGAATCCATATACAAACCATTGTGTATTTCACAAAGGACTGTAGACGATTGTATCAACTGATGGATGGATACTACGAATGATATGTTCATTGCTTTTATACAATTAATGTGGATGTTTTGTGGGAAAAAATGACATGAATGAGTTTCACTATCACAATATCATATCACTTTAATGTGGAAAAGTATCCAATGCAAAACTTTTTTGTATCTTATATGTCCTGATAACGACCTGACAATAGTTTTCTTTCCGTAAAATGTCGTGATTTATCAACAATTCAATATATGTGTAAATGAAATCGCCAGGTAGTTGATTGGTCTGCAAACTAAATCAACAAACTCTGGCAACTGGTATTTTCCAAAACTTCACATCATTAGGAAAAGGTATACAAGAAGTCTATATTTCAAATGATATAAGGGGAACTACAAACACCGTTTTGTCCGAATTTTCATTAATGCTTGGATTGTTTTGCCATGATAGGTTGATGCAACTTTGAGGGGCAAAACGAGATGTGTCGAGAATTTAGGAAAATTTCAATTAATATGTAAAGGTCTATTTACATATTTCACATCAGTTAAGCTTCCTCTTTTATAGAAGAAAAACACAACTGTTACGAAAAAATTGTATTATTTTTCAGCAGCATATGCAAATATATGCATGAATTATACCAATGAAGTGTTATATCTTGTTTCTCGTTGTTTACATATATCATACCTTAGTTATTGCAGAACGATTTGAGATGGGTTTTGCGTGCAAACAGGGGACGCTTACTCCTCTTGGGCACCTGGTTTCACCGCAATTTAATTTAGGATTCGCATTTGTTTAAATATGACAATATACACGATATTGTCCCTTTATTTCATGGACTTCGAGATACAGTTAACCCTTCGGTACTTCTGTGTTGTTTACTTACACACTTTTGTTATTCATCGCTTTTGAAAACTGATAGTGGAGATTTCGTATTACATTCACGTCTGATTTTTTTTTCATAATGTGTCATGTTTATTGAGTTTTTTGTTTTGTTTTTTGTTTTTTTAGGGTGTGGGGTGTTAAAATTTGTTTTTATTTCATAGAAGCGATTTAGTGCTCGAGAGTTTTTATACATCCTTTTAGGTTGTGGAATCATACATTTGTTGTCATTGTTTTGGGATGTACCGCTATGCTATTATTTCTGGTATGCTATTTTCGTGTTTTAGTTTTTGTCAAGAGTTTCAGATTTCCAGAATGTAGTACTGGAAATGTACTGAAGAATGGGTAAGTAATATATAATATTTTTTTATCATGAAGTTATGATTTGCATTTGATATGTCTATTCTGATTGATTTATTTACAAGGCCGTATAAAAATGTTCACTCTAAATTGATTTTGATAATTTCTACATTTTTACAGTAGTATTATTGCTTTTCACACTAACAATGTTCATTGTCTAAAACGTTGTTACCTATCATAATTATACTCAGAAATGAGAAATATTTATACAAATGACTAATTAGCTTAAGATATCAAAGCTAAGTCTATTCTGTGTTTGATTCAAGGAAGAAATGTTTCGAGTTCGACACCAAAAGCTGATTCCGGGTCATGGCTAAAAGTAGCACATAATCTTTCGCTCTGTGTTTCAGCGGAGAGTAAATACTGTCACTTAATAAGTTAAAAAAATTCGTCAGAACATATAATAATGAATAAGGAAAACTGGTATTGTAAATTTCATATCAAATAAATTATCTGAAAATGAAGGATTGCTTATTCTGTATTATACATTAGTTTAAAAGTTTACAAGAAGGCACGTACTACGAAGAATAATTGCACTACTGGCACAAGAATCATAATGACCTCAAAGATTTCGCTAAGAAATGGGCTAAACGTGAAGTTGAAGATTTAGATGTACACTATTTGAGTATTTAATAAACTCCCGCATTAATAAAAGCTTACATGCACTGGAATAATATATGAATTCATTTTTATAATGTTTTCTATGTCTTCAGTATTTTCACTGATCTTCAAATAATTTCTAAGCTAATTAGATTTCATAGTAAATATGTTCTAATTTCTTTAGACGGAAACATGTAACAATATTGTATTTGCTCACCAATCATATTATTCGTTGTGCAGTTTATAAGAACTTGAATCATCTTCACACGGTTGTTTACCATTCATACACTTGATGTACCTTTTTTTAAGGAGGAAAGCTTTGTTTCTATTACATCCTTTCCACTAAATGCTAGTGATACATATTTTGAATTACCACACTTTTAATGGATTCGTCAATGAGATAAAATTCATAAAAACAAAGGTATTCAGCAAAATTCTAGGAAGTATTCAGCTAAACCTTTGACAGATATTCTTACCTCCTTACTACAGTACTACCGCCAATAAAGATAAATTTCATTGGTATTGTATGGCTATTAAATCACTACATCAGTATTTAATGTATATAACAGTGAGTCACACGAAAGTAAATCTTCAATTCGAAATTATTGACAACTATTCCTTCATAATGAATGGATGCCATAAATACCAGTATATAACATTTGCGGATATTTTGTAAAACTCACTCTGTTTGCCTTCCATTTATATCAGCGGAATTAAAAAAGTTTCTTAGTCAAGGTAAGAAAACACTATCCATTGGATCTAAGCTTGTTTACAGACAGACAGAGCACGGTTTACTTTTGATGATATCATCTAACATATTTTGATACTAGCATAGTATTACATAAAACATTTCGTGTTGAAGTTTTATGACATCTAGATTTGAGAAATCTGTTGATCCTTGTTCACGATATAGAGGATTATTTATAGAATTGTTATATATTTTGATTGTGCTGCTTTTGCGGTCAGTGATAAGGTAGACGCTCGTAAACATGTTAACCACACCGACGCAGTAATTTTGTTTTACTTTTATTGACCGTCTTAAGTCTTCATCCATTGAATATTTTTGTAATAATTTTTGTGTTTGTTTGTCTTACATGCATGTCCTTGTGTCATACAGTTTGATCAGATGTCTTCTGTCCCGTCTTTTAATTCATCGATGTTTTAATGAGAATTTAGATATCGTAGTTTAAGGCATAATATCCTTATACAATTATTGCGAAGACTTTTCTCTAAACATTGATTATCACGAAAAACTCACAGTTTAGAACCATGACTGTTTTAATCGTTTCCATATTTTCTATTTATCATCATAATATGTTTGTTTGTATCTCAATTCATTCGATACACAAATCTGCTCGATTTATGATGATTTCGTACATGAAACTACCGACCTAAACTTATAATAAGGATATCTAAATTCAATCCAAAATGGCATAAACATTTCGCAAAGTCGCTATGATAACCAGTGTGGAAAATATGTTATTATTATCTAGATCTAAATATGTAAAGATACTATAAAGAGAAAACAGAAGACATCAGACAAAGCTGTATTACACCAATCACAAAGGACCTGCACACAAAACATGATAATAGTAGAATATACACGGAAAACATTAAAAAATATTCGATTGTCCTGCGGCTACGTTACCGACTTAGGACGGTCAACTGAAGTAACAAACGTCACTCAGTTGATGGGGTTCACCGGTGTACGGGCCTAAGTATACGTATCACGATACTTGAACAACGATATCATACGTATACACTTGCTTAATGAAGAAATCAAGTTTATAATTCATTCCTTTTTTTTCATGATATATCCAAAAAATATTTTTGAAAAAAACCCCGTACACATAAAACTACTTTAGATAGAAATGAGTTAGAAAAAGGTACAAAACATAAAACAAATAATAGATAATCTGTTTAGAATTTTGGCATGATTAATTCTGAAAACTTTATATATTTTGATTGATTATTGTTTAACGTCACACCACGAATATTTTACGTATATGGTGACGGAATCTGCCTGATGCGGGGCATACAGATTTTGACCTTTGCAACGGACCCACCCAAAGCAGTGAAGGATCTTTAACGTGCCATGCATACAAGGACACGGGGCCTCGGTTTTTATTGTCTCATCCGAAAGACAGGACATCAGCATGACCAGAGCGGGACTCGAACCCCGGCCTCCCGATCAGGAGTCCAGCGCGATACAACTAGGCCCCGCCGGCTCAATTATATATATATATGTATCATTCAAATTGTTATGGATTTTTAAAAGTAAAGAACTGCAGTATCTTTGCCGTATCGCTTGAGCATCGTGGTATCTCGTTACATCCCTATCAAGTATATTGAACTATGTGTTTGATAGTAATAGATGTTGAGTCGTTTATAGTAGTTATTACTATTAAGTATCGAACGTGGGCAACTCCGGATTCATGGTCCATATGGCAGGTGGGCGGAGATATTTACTCCGACATACCACATTATCATATCACTGTTTCTTCTAAGGTCCATGTTTAGTTATTATTCTATATTTTACATATAAATAGATTATGATATAATTTATTCTTTGATATCGTGTAGTTTACCGATTCATATGAATTGCATAAAAATTTGAGATGTGAAGGATTTACATGTTTATAATATTTCATACTCAAACAGATCTACTACAATTTTAGAACCTTTTATTACAAAACTATATATGTAGATATATATATATATGTATATTTACATCAGGTAGATGTTAATAAAGTGTCTTGAAATTCCCTTTATATAAAGTAAACGTGACAAATATAAATACAATTATTATACAATTGACAATAGACAACGCACAATAAAATATTAGTTAAATTTTCAGAACAGTACAGAATAATGTGCAGTTCAAATTAAACAAATATAATCATTATTTAACTTCTATTGCAAAAGTGTATTTGTAAACATAATAAACTTGAGATATAAATATAAAATTTACTGTAACAATAATAAAGACAGTAATGCAGTTGGAATGAGAAATTGACTAAACAATCCATTAAAAACTGTAGAAATCTTCAATGCAGGGATCATTTCCGTACACAGGTTGCAACTGCGGTACATGCTACAGCAATATTTTCCTCTCCTGATATGTAACGATGGAGTTCCAACGAAAAATATCGAAATCGGAACCTCCTGTAGACTGGAACACAATCGAACGAAATGTCTTGAGAAATTATTGCTTTTGGGCAATTGCACTTTGCTTCATAAACCCTTGATGGTATCCTTGTAGAGTTGAAGCTCGTTTCCAGAGTCCATGGACAAATTGCGAGATCATTAACACTGGTATCTCTATTTTGGCAATGAACAGAAGGGATGCCAGAACACACACGTCTTTTCAATAATCGCTGTTTAAGTGAAGGAAACGATGTTTTAGGTGAGATCTTTAAAAAAGATATTCCTTGTTGCACAAAACTCATTTCAAAAATACAAAGGAGCTGCCAGATCTTGATATCAATTTTCTGAAATGTACGATGTTTGTATATCATTATATTACAGTATATTATTTGCAAACCAATATTATAGTTTATTATTCATGTAGGGCATTAATTATTAATTAACAATTACCTTTTAAACATGTATGTTTTACCGCTTCAGGTGCTTTTGATTTCCTTGACGATATGAAGAGTGAGGATGCGCCATATCTGAATGTTATACGATAGGGAAAGGAGTCTAATGTTCAAAAGTTTAACGTCATAAATGAAAATCAAATAAGCCTATTTCATGTTTTTGTAATCATTTGAAGTGTTAGAACTAATCTGAAAAACAATTAGGTTGACAGAAAGTAAAGACATCTTAATCAGCCGTACGACAAATGTCATGACAGACAGAAAAGCAAACAAGAAAGGCAAAGAGAGTCCCAAACGTTTCCCCCACCAAATATGAGTAATTTAAATGAGAGTGATAAACACGGTAGAATGTGGCTATACATTTATATTATTCTCGGCATTTCAGTTTTGCCTGTTAAAAATGAGATAACAACCAATGTGAATTGGAAAACTTATTGGTATATATACAACTATAGTTTAAGAATTGTTTACTGTATATTAGATTTATATCTGCCAGAAAGATGTATATATGAATTGAACTTTAATCAGATTTTGCTAATGAAAACTTGAGAGTGAGAGTAAAAATTATAAAAAAAAATATTAAGAAAACCATATGACTGAAATATATACAAACCATTGTGTATTTTATATAGAAATTTAGGCGACTGTGTCAACTGATGGATGGATACTAAGAATGATGTTTCCACTGCTTTTATACAATTATTGTGGATGTTTTGTGGGAAGAAAGACATGAATGAGTTTCACTATTACAATATCATATCATTATGAAATAAAAAGTAGCGAATGTAAAGCTTGCTTTGTATCTGTATGTCCTGATAACGATATGACAATAGTTTTCTTTCCGTACAATTTCGGTTTATCAACAATATAATAGGTGTCTGAATGAAATCGCCTGGCAGCTGATTACGCTACAAATTAAACCAATAAATATTAATGGTATCTACCAACATTGATAGATATATATTCTATTTTACCCAGCAAATAAAGTTTTGTCGGAATTCAATTCAAGCATGAGGTTAATGTTGAGATTGCTGTGCCATTAAGGAATGATACAACATTGATAGGTATATCGGCATATGTTACTAGAGAATCAAATTGATATGGAAAACTTAGGTATTTATCCTTATATATAATATGTATGTATAATAAGACAACTACCCATTTACTGTAAAGTTACAATACTTTTGTATTATGTTTCAGCGCACAAGTAAAACAAATGCTTGAAGTATACTAATGACATGTTTAACATGTTACCTCTTGACTGTCAAATATATTGTCTATTATATACTTTTGCTATCGCTTTTGAAATTTGATAGTTGAGATTTCATATTACATTCACGTCTGGATAAAAAAAATATTTTTTTGTTTTGTTTTGTCTTTGACATTGGTTCTTATTTCATATGTAAAGATGGTGGATAAATCCAAACCATGAGTACGAAAATCATAAAACCAGAGGGCATACACAATCATTGAAAATGAAATCCAAGTAGAATATAACGAAAAATGTCTACTAGAAAAGCATATGTGAACCTCTATGATGGAGTGAGATCAGGTGCCCGGGGAGAGTGAGCATCTCCTGCTCGCTAGCAACATCCGTCACATATACCCAGTAGAAAGAGTCAAATTGTGTAAATTCCATATATATTTATATATGGAGAAGTCAAAGTACATAATCTTCTAGTAAAGAAGGTATCAAAGCTGTGTAAAATGATCGGAATCCGTCTCAGTCCAGAATATCATTTAAAAGGCTAGATAATGAGATAACCTATTAAGTAATAAGAGTCTCGTAACGACCATAGAACTTCCTCGGTGACGTTGTTAGTCTAGCACATATATAACCCTGGTTGAGTAGTTTATCTGAAAGTTGCCTAGCCCTCAGAACATATTAACTGAGATATGAATACGCCATATGTGGGCGATGATGGAATGTTGCTACTTATGAAAGGAAAGTTTGTGATAGCGAAATTGTAATCGTCACGTTTGTCATAGAGTGAGGTGTTCAATTGACCATTAATGTCGAAAGACAACATAATATCTAAATACGAATTAGAATTACTACTTTCTGTGGTTTCTTTGACCTCCAGTTCACTTCGATAGCAGATGCTAACGTAATCCGTGAATGAAGGATTATTAATTGAAAGCAAGTCATATATCTGTAAGTGAAATTGAAGCAAAGAGCCAATTTTTTCCCCTTGTGAATTCAGCTTCGTGTGGGTAAAGGAATATGTCAGCCAGAAACGGGGTACAGTTAGTGTCCATTGGAATGCCGAAAATTTGTTGAAAAATTCTCTATTCTCCAAACACCACAAAATATTATCGATAAGAAAGTTCAACATCTGGATGACATCTGTTTCAGTATATTTGTTTTCGAAATCCGAAAACAGATAATTATTCATCCAATTCATTATAGTATAGGCCGATGTCATATTTTAGTTTTATTTGTTCTAATTTTAATCTAACTACCCACCAACTTTGTCATAGATTTGATTTGTACCGGTATGCTTTCATTTGTCTATTGTGCTCTAGATTGCTTTGTCAGATTTAGAGATCTTATTACATGAAATGTTTTCTGGTATGATTTATTTATATATAATACTATTTAATCATATTCATTGATTAGTATTTTGTGTATGTATTATGACATACAAAATCAGTAAAAATGAAAAACAAGTGGAAAATAACAAAAAAAAAAAAGTAAAATATACACGGTCAAAACATTACAAAAATATTCGATTGTGCTGCGGTTACTATATCGACTTAGGATGGTCAATTGAAGTAACAAAAGTCACTCAATTGTTGTGGTTAACCGTTTTACGTGCGCCCACATTCCCATTCACTGCAAAAGCAGCACAATCAATGCAAAGGGCACACATTTAAAAATTTATAAATGATCCAACATATAGGGAACAACGATCAAGAGGTTTCTCAAGAATGGAGGTCATACAACTTTCATACGCACGAAAGGTTTATAGAATAGTATGTTGCTACCAAAGATATGTAAGGCGGCATCAACATAAGTAAACCATGCTCTTCACGTCTATAAGCGAGCTCAGATCCTTGATCAATATGAGTCCCGACTAACAGTCAAAGGGGACAGAAATATCTCAGTGTTTCAGCGGACTGTAAATACTGTCACTTAGTAACTTAAATAACCTACAGAACATAATAACGAACAAGCAAAACCGATTATTGTGATTTTCATATTGTTGTTGTTGATTCTATTATATTTTCTTATACATCTGTTTACAAGTGTATGGGAAGGCACACACAAAAAAGAAACAACTGAGAGGCAGGAATGTACAACTGGCGCAAGAATCATCATGTACGCCCTCAAAGACTCCGCTCTTTCATAATAGATTTATGATTCTAAATATTCAAATCGAACTTATTGACATATCTTTCACAATAGATGAATGCCGCAAGTATCAACACCTAATGTGTGCTTACCAAAGGGAATATTTTGTAAAAATCACTCTAAGTGTCCTAGGTAATCTAAAGAAGTTACTAGAATTCCTTATTGACAACATTTCAGTAGTTTGGAGAAATCAAACATTCAAAGACACAATTTTTGCGTTTTCATGGCTTTAAAAATATGTCCTTTGATTGTGCTGCTTTCGCGGTGAATTGGAAGGTAGGCACACATAAACCGGTTAATCACACCAAATAAGTGACGTTTGTTAATTATGTTGATCGTCCTAAATCGGTATCGTAACTGCAGTACAATCGAATATTTTTTGTGAAGCCGTTTTCTGTTTTATTTGACTAATATCGAGTTCTATGGGCATGTCCTTTGTGTTGTGTGTCATACAGCTTGGTCAGATATCAGATGTCATCTGTCTTCTCTTTTTATTATACTGTTCGATGTATAGGCGATGTTATAATAAGGATTTCGATATAGTAGATGATACACAACATCCTTATACAATACATATCTCGCCCTTTCTCTGAGCATTGATTAGAATGGGAAACGGTTCAGTAACATGACTGTTCTAATCGTTTCCCATTCCTATTTTTCACTTTCCTCATTTATGTAGCAACACTCTTTTATCACCATGATAGGTTTGTTTGTATCTAAATTCATTCGATACACAATTATGCTCGGTGTATGACGATTTCTTGCATGAAACTTACTACTGACCTAAACTTATTATAATAAGGATACAGAAATCCATCATTGCATAAACTTTTCGCAAGGTCGCTATGGTAACCAGTGTGGACCATATAAGTTACCATTATTGAGAATTGAATATGTAACGATACAGCTTCTCACGATACTATACGTAACACGATACTGGAACATCGATACCATCAAAGAGAGAGAGAGAGAGAGAGAGAGAGAGAGAGAGAGAGAGAGAGAGAGAGAGAAATAAAACCCGTAAATATTAGACAACATTCCTTTTATACAGTGATTGTGGATACTTCATGGGAAAAACAGACCTGAATGAGTTTCACTATTACAATATCATATAACTTTAAAATGTAAAGTAGCGAATGTAAGGTTTGTTTCGTATCTATATGTCCTGATAACGATGTGACAATAGTTTCTTTCCGTACATTTTCAGGCTTTATCAACAATAAAATAGATTTCTAAATGAATTCGCCACATAGTTGATTGGGCTACAGGTTGAAATAAACATATGCACATGGTATTTATCATCATTTCAAACCATGACTTACAGGTAAGATTCTGATATTTATATACAAGAATTACATATCATTAATGATAAAAGGGAAAAGTTTTGTCGGAATATTCATTGATGCGTTGATTGTTAAGGCATAATTGAAAGATGCAAAACAACTTATGTTGAGCATTTAATGAAAGATTAAATTGATATGAAAAAGGTTTACTATTTTATATATACTGTTTTCAGTTTTTATCATTTAGAAGAAGAAAATCGCCCGTTTATAATAAAGTTATAACACTGTTGTATTATTTTTCAGAAGCAAATGCAAACATACACATGAAATATACGAATGATGTATTATATTTTACTTCTCATCTGTTACATAAATCTTACCTTACACACGTTTGTTATAAATATTCATCGCTTTTGAAAGTTGATAGCAGAGATTTCGTATCGCATTCACGTCTGGATTTTTTTTTCAAAATTTGTTTGGGATGGGGGTGGGATGGGGTTGCGTTTTGACATGTATTGTTATTTCATGTAAACCACTTAGTGCTTATGAATTAAATTGTGGAATAATACATGACAGGGATAGTTAGTCACAGTGGATGACTACTCATCCTAAGCGCATGAGTTCATCATATAGCATTGACCATTCTATAAGCTTATCATTTTTAGTTTTATTTGTGCATACACCTACGATTTTATAGTTTTTGATTGTATCTTTATGCTATCATTCCTGGTTTGTTATTGATATACGTCATATCCTTTATTTTTCAAGATTTTATTACTTGAAATTTATTGTGGGATGGGTAATTGATATATAGCACTCGTTAAACATATATATTAATAAAACGTGCATTTCATATGTTTATTCCGAGTGATTTATCAACAAGACCGTATAAATATGTCCGTTCGAAATCGATTACAATTATTTTCAATAATCAAGTCTATACTATGCTTGATTCAAGAAAAATATGATTGATTGATTGATTTTTGTTTAACGTCACACCACGAATATTTCACGTATATGGTGACGGCAAATGCCTGATGCGGGGCAATCAAATTTTGACCTTTGCAACGGACCCACCCGAAGCAGTGAGGGATCTTTCAAATGCCATGCATACCACAACACGGGGCCTCTTTGTTACTGTCTCATCCGAAAGAGAGGACACCGGCATAACCAGAGCGGGACTCGAACCAGGCTTCCCGATCAGGAGGCGAGCGCGATACCACTAGGTCACGCCGACTTTCAAGGAAAATATGTATCGGGTTCGACACTTAAAGTTGATTATTCGGTGCCCTGTTATCCAGGCGAAACCTTCAAACCGAGATCCCATGTTATGGCAGACAGTAGCACATAAAGAATCATTGAACGTTTCTGGAGATTGTAAATACTGTCACTTAATAAATCAAATAATCTCGACATAACGTGAAAGAACTAACAAGCAAAAACGAAATTATCATTTTCATATCAAATAAATTATTTTCAAAATCAAAGGGCAGAAATTTCCGAGAAGTACGATCGTACTGATGGCGCAAGAATCATTATGGATGGCGTCCAAGAAGAGAGAGCGGGTGAAACTTGAGAATGAATAGTTAGATATACTATCTGGGTTTTTAATGGATTTTGAATGAGATAAAGTTCTAAAAATAAAGATGTTCAGCAAGATCTAGCAAGTGTTCCACTAAACCTTTGTCAGTTTTCCTCAACACAGTACTAATACCAATTATGGAGAAATTGCATAGTTATTGTCAAACGTTTTACTGTAGAAATGATGTGGATATTAAACATTTTAACGTATCTATTGAATAATTTAATGAAATTATTACATGCACATGCACATTACATGCATTATTGAATGTTTATAATAGTAAGTCATACGACTCTTTAACTACGGTATTATCTTTACCACCTTATATAGTGACGCGTTATCTAGCTCAGATAATATAATGGTATTGCTGCGGATGTTACCGGTCCGAAGGAGATGCTTACTCCTCCCAGGCACCTGATCCCACTTGTGTTTCTTCCAGGGTATATATGATAACCAATATCTCTATTTTCTCTGGTATTATAGATGTTACATACCCCAGGTATCTTAGCGATTATTTAAATACCAAATCCCACATGGTAAAAAGAAGACTTTTCGACATAATCGACAACTGCCTCTTTATTATAAAAACATTATGCAGGTACCAATACCTTGTATTTGGTCAGCAAGGCGTACATTTTGTAGTTGTAAAGCAGTTATTGGAATATGAAATATGGGGAAATCAAGTATTCAAACACACTCTGTGTTTCCATTAGCGCTAACTTTGGACCTTTAGTAGGTACCTTGCTCCCCATCATATTAGCAGATTTCATAGAAATAAGTAAAGGTAAGAAACAATTGACCATTGTTATCATTTCTACATATGTATGTATCGTCGATGTTTAATCTATATTAATAAAAACAAATTCGATACCCTTAGTAACAAGATATTTCCTAATGAACATGAAATTAAGGCATAGAATTTTTTTTAAAGAACATCCGTTGTAGATAATATACTTGACGTTGTTATGAACTGCAAACACACCTATTTCTAGGCTATATGAAGATCACGATGAATTTTTTTATCATAAGTTTTCCTAATTAATCAAGGAGCTTTTTTATTTTGAGAATTCCAATCATTTGGCCACAAGCATCACTGAAGAGACATAAGTTGTCTAAATGCGCATATGGTGCACTAAATTAAAAGGTCTATCTGTTCTATATTTACTTTGACTACTTTCATATCTTGTTAATGTCCCTTAGCTCATTAAAAGAACACATATAGCGTATGATGATATAATACCCAGAAACTTCTACTAGAAAAGATATTATCATACAAGACTGTAGAAAATAACGCATCAATTATTCGGATGATATAATGATATAATAATCTTGCCATCATGAGTTTTCATTATCAAATATGTTGACTTCTTGTTTGAGGATTAACTAAAGCCGTTTATATTGTGAACACTACTGATTCTCGGCTAATGCCAGCTTTCGGCAGGGAGTGTTTACTCCTTCATGACTCCAGATCCCACATTTGTTTCTCTAGAAGTTCATTCAACCTATTATTCACAAGTTACTTTCGTATTTTACGGTTATGTTATAATTTATGCTGAATTGCGACATTTTTACTTGTTTTTATTTAATATAGGCACAGAAAAAGGAAATACACGTTTTTCACATTAAACTTATTTCTGATCTGACGTATTGACGTAATTTTAATTGTTCATTGTCAGATGACGCGAAAGTATAAACTTTATAAAGAAAATACAAGCGAAGATAAGTTTATCTAGCAGTAGGTATTATACATTATGTAACAAAGGGGGAAAAGGTAAATTTAGTCATTTCAAAATGTGAAGAGAAACAGAGATCTGACTTGAATACACGACAATATCCTTCCCAGGTAAATAAAACATAAAGATAAGAATAAACACATCAAACGTCAAAATAATATTCAACTACACTGCAATCAGGCTGCTGATTGATAATGGTTTATTGACAGTCATTTGGGATGGTTACCGGTTAGCAGACTGTTCATTGTTCTTTACTATTTACATATGCTCTTGCATTGATAAGATTCCTTTTTCTTTTCTGTTTTGTTGATTTTGCGTGTCATTTGGTTACATGAGTTTTGGAGCATTACTAAGTTACATGAAGGCTTTCACACTACGTGAAATCAACACAGAGATAAATTGCTATGGACGGCGGAATGTGTGACCCTCCGTACAAGGCTATATCAATCTAATACAAGGAATGTAAAGTACATACATTTAGAAGTAAATTGCATTGCCCCGAGTCATTTATACCTTGGAAGCTGAATGTATGCGCAGCTGATTGCCGTCGAATCTCGTATATGTAATGTTGAACTATTTTTGGTATAATGACAGATAATAGCCAGCTAGTCAAGAGACACTTACTCTTCCCACTCCTCTAATATCACCTTGGGTTATCTCACTGACATAACACCAGTACTATAGAGTGGACTTTGTAAATATAAAAATAAGGAGCCCTATACATATATTAATTTGGTGCACCATATCCGCATTTCGAGAATTACTGTCTCCTCGGTGATTATTTGAATGAGAGAACGAAACTGAGCTATGGTTAATTGCCAGAGAACAAATTTAAAGAGAGTGTTATGCATATGAGTTACTTTATAATAAGTTAATTTATAATGTAATAAACAATAAAATATCAACAATAGTTTTGTTACTGTAAATTTGAAGAAATTTTTGAGTCAGTTAAGAAGTATTGGAAACTTGACTTTTGATTAACCTCGGGTACTGACAGTCCACCAGCAGCGGTATCGACCCAGTGGATATTATACAGATAAGGAGATATACATTTATTGTATCATATGCGTATTTCTTTAACTAACGTCTCTGCAGTAGTTCATTATAGTGGTTTTCAGTTTTGGTAGAAAAAAATTACAATACGCACAATAATCATAACTTTATATTGATAAGTTATGCCTTTTCTTCTTGTGAAGAGTTATACGCTGCGTATATTACATTTAAGCAGGAAATGCTTACTCCTCCAGGCTTCTGAACCACCTTCACGACGGATGTTACCGATTAAAGAGCACCGATCCCTTCCCTGTTATTGATATACTGGGTTAACATATTATTCCTTATTTAGTGATGTTTACTAGATGGCAATGATAAGATGATGGAGATATTAACTCAGTGGACCAAAATCATAATACCGAAAAGCATGCAAAATCAGCAAATATGGAAGATTAAATAAATAAGAAACCAAAGTATATCTACCAAAGTGCGTAAATGAACCCCAGAAGGGGAATGAGATCAGGTGAACAGGAAGAGTAAACATTTATCTTATGCTTTTAAGATTTTACCGCCGATCAATTGTTACTCACTTAAGTTTTATGTAAAATCGATATAATTTTAATCAACTTTAATACAAAATTTATATGTATAAATGATATCATGGTAATGTAAATATAAATGTAAGAGAACGTGACAATAATAAACAAGAGCAACGCTAAGCGTAGCATCTCCTCGCGTGGCATAAAATTTAAATACACTTAAAATGTTGTAATTAATGTAAAAGTTATGGCCCGGAAAAGTGTTTACCATTCCGGCCCATTGTGACCTTGACTTTGACCTTGAGAATTTGACCCTGTGACAGGTCATGACACATCCTTGAGATGTAAGCAACAATCATGTTAATATTACTGAAATCCATCAAGGCGCTAAAATGTTATGGCCCGGACAAGTTTTTACCATTCCAGTCCATTGTGACCTTGACCTTGGGAATTTGACCCTGAGACAGATCATGACACTTCCTTGAGATGTAAGCAACAATCATGTGTAATATTATTGAAATCCATGAAGGCGTTAAAAAGTTATGGCCCGGACAAGCGAACATACACACACATACATACATACATACATACATACATACATACATACATACATACATACATACATACATACATACATACATACATGCATACATACATACGTACATGCATACATGCACACGGACGGTGGCGTTAATATATCCCCTCCGCAACAAGTTGCGCGAGTGGATAATAACGAACAATTATACAATTAAAATGCAGAAACAATTTTATTTATTCTTTTTCTTCATAACTAAATCATATATATCATGTACATGAAAAAGTTCTACAATTGAAAGGAAGTTCAGAAATACGGTGTACAGTGAGAACTGCGGCACATGCTGTAGCAATATTTTCCTATCCTGGTATGTTGTAAAGGAGTCCCGATTAAAGGAACTTTGAATCTTCCGTGCATTGGAACACAATTATATGAAATATTCTGAGAAGTGGCTGCTTCGCATTCGGGCCAATTACACTTTGCCTATATATCCTTGTCGGTAGCCATGTCGAGTTGACGTTTTGTTCCAGAGTCCATGGACAAATTGCTAGGTCTTCGACTTTGGTAATTACTATTGTATAGCTCCATGGTGACTTCTGCCACATAACTGAGCCGGTAACTCCTCTTTTTTCTTTACTATTTTTGTAATGAACAGTAGCGTGATTGGTACACATCCGTTTTCTAAATAGTCGTCCTACTGGTCTGAGCGATAGAGTTTTTGATAAGTGCATTGAAAATGATTTTACTTTTTGTACAAAAATCTTTTCCAAAATAGAAAGGAATTGCAAGACTTGGACATCACTTTTCTGAAAAGGACAGCTATTATATCATATAATATATAAAAATGATCATGTTAAGGCATTCATCAGTTGTATTGTACCCATTGTATGCTGATTTAACAAGTAAAATTTAATTGGAATTAAAATGGTCCTGTACTTTATCATCTCCACGCAGAAAATGAAAGTACAGTACATGTCACAGCATTTGGTACGAAAGTTGATATGTTACGATGAAATTTCCCGAAAAATATTGAACTCTAAATCAAATGCATATTATATGTTTTATATATGTTTTCTTCTATTAGGTCTCATGTCCTTTCTGATGTAATTGCTATACATTATACATTAATATCTATTGTTAAGTTTGTGCTGCTCTTTTGCTTATATTTCATTGAGTTTATCAACCACAAATACACGTACAATGAAATTATAGTTGGCTTAAAAAATCTTGAGTTTAACTAGAAGGTACAAACACATTCTTATTAAAACATTCATCTGACTTAAATTCTGTACAAAACTTTGTGTACCTTGATTACAAAATGTGCGCGGTTGTATCAAATATCAGATAGATACTAAGAATATAATGGTATTTACGTAGCTTTTATACAATTGTTGTAGATACACTATCAAAAAGGACATAAAGAGATACACTGTCAAAGTTTTATATCTCTTTCAAATGTAAAGTAGCAATAGTAAAACTTGTTCTTCATCTACATGTATATGTTCCGATTACAAAAATGAGAATATTTTGTTCCTTCCAGTTCATGATTTCGAAGTCTTTTTGAAATGTCTATGTATTTTTTACATATTTTATTCTTGTTTTGTGTCTTTCATACACTAAATGAATTTATTATGCAATGATGTACTTTATCAACTATTTATGATTAATTTTTTTTTAAATTTTGATTTGTTTCAGTAAATAATGGTGCATGAACTCAAGGTACGTCGAAATAATATTTCTTTGCTAAAGAAATGAGTGTTAATATAAGTTACAAACACTGTATTATGACCATTACCGGTAAATTTCTATAGATTTGTTATCGGAGGACAAAAGTATTTATATCTATGGACGCTACCACAGCGTATGCGCAAGAATAGTGTGTCATTGTCAATATTCAAAACTTCAGTTGACTGTAGATCTTTATATTGAATAACTATTTTCATACATCCAATAGAATATCATCTTTCTTTTTGAATAAAATTCAAGAGCTTACTTCAGGTTTTCAGTTTAAACATATTTTATTTTCAAAATAATCAGATGATTACATAAATATAGCAAATACAGTGTACCACTAAGGCATTTAGATAAAGGAATTTCTACTCCGAAGTGGTAGATAAAGGAATTTCTACTCCGGAAGTGGTAGATAAAGGAATTTCTACTCCGAAGTGGTAGATAAAGGAATTTCTACTCCGGAGTGGTAGATAAAGGAATTTCTACTCCGGAAGTGGTAGACAAAGGAATTTCTACTCCGAAGTGGTAGATAAAGGAATTTCTACTCCGGAAGTGGTAGATAAAGGAATTTCTACTCCGAAGTGGTAGATAAAGGAATTTCTACTCCGAAGTGGTAGATAAAGGAATTTGTACTCCGGAAGTGGTAGATAAAGGAATTTCTACTCCGAAGTGGTAGATAAAGGAATTTCTACTCCGAAGTGGTAGATAAAGGAATTTCTACTCCGAAGTGGTAGATAAAGGAATTTCTACTCCGAAGTGGTAGATAAAGGAATTTCTACTCCGGAAGTGGTAGATAAAGGAATTTCTACTCCGGAGTGGTAGATAAAGGAATTTCTACTCCGGAGTGGTAGATAAAGGAATTTCTACTCCGGAGTGGTAGATGTGCATTGAATATCTAAATCGTCGGTCTCAGGAATCATATACAGGGATTGTGAGGCGATTTCCTCAAGCTTAGACAATATCCAATGTCCTACAATAGTGCAAGAATTGTAAAAAACAATGGAGAGATTTTTAAAACTGCACGTTTACCTAATGCTGTTGTGGCAATACATGATACCTTAATTCTTATTTTTTGAATAAACTCTGACAGGAAAAACTAGCATGCGCTTCATGCTCAGATGATATTGAATGCAGAACTAAGGTTAGGCATTAAAGTGTCCATTGTCACAAACAAATGAAGTGAGGCAGTAAATTTACATTTTTACTTACGTTTACTGGTCCACTTATGTTTTGTGAAGGGCTTATTACTCAGTCATAGCTACAGGTGTAAAATCTAGAATCACTCGGTAATTTTCGATTATTGACATTCAGTCAAAATTTGCATCTGAAAACAGAACAAACCTGTCCTAGGAAATCGTACGTTTTGATAAAAATTTCATTGTCATTTCAAATTTACTACAATAAGTAGGGGAGTACAAACCACTTTATGCTTCTTCCCCCTATTTGTTTGTATCTGTGTGTGTGTGTGTGTGTGTGTTGGGTGTTGTTGCCAACCCTTTCGCCTCCTTATTCTACGCCCTTGTATAATGAAATAACAGATCTCGGAATAACTACTAATAAATATGTTTGGATTAAGAGAAATTTAAAAATAAAACGTTTGAAATGATGATATATATATATATATATATATATATATATATATATATATATATATATATATATATATATATATATATATATATATATATATATATATATATATATATATATATATATATATATATATATATATTTATTTATATATATATATATATATATATATATATATATATATATATATATATATATATTATATATATATATATATATATATATCCAAATTATATCCATAAACCTTAAGTCCAATTTCTAATTAGAGTCTGAACCTATGGCAATATTTTAGAGTTAGTTCTTCAATGAAATGACCAATATCGATGTTGTCTTTTTTAACCAACTTCAGTAAACTCCGGCAGTGTTTGCTACAAAGCAAATTATCTTTTTGTGGATTTGGCTTCATTTTACAATACTTTAAGCTAAATACTTAATGTACCTTATACCTTATATACTGAGGCAAACGGTGTAGTGTTTAAGCTCATGGTATATGCCACAACCCACTTCCTTGCATGTAAGATGTTTGTTACCACTTCCAACGTCGACAATGTCGAGTCTGACATAAACCCAGAATCAACCGTTAAAACAGTCTTCTTTTTTGGATTGATATAATTTATTATTTTCACTTATGTATAAGAAATGCTATCAGTTGATATGTTAAAGCCAAGAATTATTATATTATGATATATCTCAGTATATTGAGTAATAGACATGGAATGGGATATTCTAGTATTATCAGTCATGGGTCAGGCGCGACGATATCACGGACAGCTGAAAGATAACGACCCGTATATGATCTAATACGAGTGGGAGAACGGATTGGAAGAGAAAAAGCTTAAAAAACAATACTCTACCTCTTTCACAAACATGTCCATCAACATGGACAATCTACTTATATTTTCCGCTTTGGTCTCTCTCTGCCATGGTAAGATTTATTACATTTTTTTCATTTAAGACAACTTATTAAATACAGCAGTGAGATATATAAAGAGAGCTGTAGTAACAGTTTCACGATGGATATTAGTTTATAGACCATGTATGTATCTTTATGATACATATTTTTAACAAAGCACAATTTTCCGCAGGTTTTAGTTGTCAGAGAACGTTCGGTTAATAATTTGAAGGTTGTGGTTTCGAACCTCGTAAGAGTTTTGACCATGATGGATTTACGCTCAGTTAACCTAATGTTGGAACCTCTGTTAAGAATGAAATAGCACGTAAAGTCAGTAACTGTCCGTCGTGTAGGTCAAGGTTAAACCATTTAGAAGATGTAATGCAATGGCACAAACTTTGGAGGGGGAAGGGGGTTTATACAAGGACGAGAATCATCACACATATCTTTACGCAGTTACATTTGTTTTGCATGTGAACTAAAAAACTGTGTTTTGTTTTTGAATTTGGATGATCAGTATTTAAAAGCATTTATTTATAACTTACTTTTTCATATCAATTAAGATAATATTTGAGAAATGTTGAGATGACTTGTATATCGTATTTGATTAACACTAAAATACACAGATTTAAGTATTATCTAGATGATGTCATTATAAATACAGCTAAATAAATGAATGAATACATAAAATAAATCGAAACAAATCCATATCAACGAATCTTACCCATACTTAGCATATTTGCTACATTAGGTAGAAATAAAAATATAATATGTTATTTAGAAATAATTAAAATTGCATGTTATCGTTAAAACAGGAATGGTAATCAAGAAAGCGGATATGGGTAGTTTTGATCCGAATAAACTATTTCAGCAACAGGCACAAATGTCTGCTTCAATGTTACAAGGAACGAGTGATTCGAACTCTATGTCCGGAGGACAGTCAGGGTCACAATCGGGAACATCAAGCTCAGGTTCCTTCGATCCCAACAAACTGTTCCAGCAGCAATCCCAGATGACCAGTCAACAATTGTCGAATACAAAGCCTCAGGCCAGCGGAAGTGGTGGGTCAAGCGTTGGTCAGACATCACAGACAGGAGGCAGTTCAAGTTCCAGTTCTAGTAACTTTAATCCAAATGCTCTGAATAGCCAAATTATGTCTCAAAGTAATGGCGGTAGTTCAAGCAGTGGTGGAAGTGGAAGTTCCGCTTCCAGTAACTTTGATCCAAACGCTTTAAACAATCAAATTATGCAGCAAGCTCAGCAGAATCTGCAAAGTAGTGGGGGAAGTTCTAGCAGTGGAAGTAGTTCGAGTGGATCTTCAGGTGGAGGTGGAGGCACTCCGGGAAGTTTTAATCCCAATCAACTGCTTCAACAAAGTAGCAGTGCTGGTGGAGGAAGCGGCGGAGGATCCAGTGGAGGATTTGATCCTACATCCATGAATAACCAAATGTTGCAATCAAACATTCAACAAATGAACTCAGGTAAACAACAGCTTGCTCAACAAATGGCGGCAAGTGGAGGCGGAAGCGGTTCATCAAGCAGTGGTTCTGGAAGTAGTTCAGCAAGTTCAGGGGGTGGAGCAAGTAGCAGTTTTGACCCAAATTCCATTAATAAGCCAGACCAGAACAAAATTGATCCAAGTATGTTTATGAGTGGAGGCGGAGCAAGCTCCAGTGGAAGTTCATCGAGTTCCGGTGGATCGAGTTCAGGTGGTATGCAAATGAGTCCATCTAACATGATGTCAAGTATGACTGGTGGTAGTGGCGGAAGCGGAAGTAGCAGCAGTAGTTCCAGTTCAGGGGGTATGCAAATGAGTTCATCTAACATGATGTCAGGCATGGCTAGTGGTAGTGGCGGAAGCGGAAGTAGTAGCAGTAGTTCCAGCTCAGGTGGTATGCAAATGAGTCCATCTAACATGATGTCAGGTATGACTGGTGGCGGAGGTGGAAGCAGTAGCAGTGGTTCAAGTTCAAGTGGAAGCAGTTCCGGAGGAGGAAATTTTGGAAGTTTTAATCCAAATCAAATAAACCAACAAATGTTAGGAAGTGTTAATCTAATGAATCCTAGTCAATTCATCGGTCGCAGACGATAACTTGTGTAACAAATCACCAATAAATACGATTCTCATGTGAAATATTGTTGATTTAGTAGAGCATAAAACAAATTACATGTAATGGATAATACAATGAATGAAAGAAAGTGCGATTGTAAAACGCTCTCGCTTTGTACATTTGGCTTAATTTTCATTCAAGCACCTGATATGATAAAAGTTTATGCATCACTAAAATTTTCCCTAAATATTGTTTAAGTGGTCTTCCTAAAGCAATGATGAAATGTTTTGAAAATTATTTAAGGACTGTTTTATGATTTTGTGCTTCATTTGTGTGTATCGACAGTAGGATATGGAAACAATATATGTAAATCATGATGGCTTTAAATTAATTTCCCCCTTTTCCTATAATACTTTGCTAGCTGTAATTCTTGTATAAGAAAATTAAACTGTTTATTCAACTGTACATAAGCTGTTGAAACAGTATGGATATAGAACAATAAACCAATTTTGGATCTATTTCGTAATCTCGTAAATTCTTCACGTAACGAATAGCAGACAAAGTAGATCTTCAGAAATGCTAATGTAGATCTATATATTTTAATTATTAGTATAAATTTTTAAGATATTAAATCATTGTAATTTGTTTTTTATGAATGAAAGGCAAATGTTAAAAAATTTTGATGTTTATTCACGACCGACGATTCTTAGTTTGATCATCAACACGAATCGGTACGTAAAGTCAAATGTATGTCAAGTGAGTACATTTTGATAATGATAGAACGGACTTCCCTACTATGCGATACTAAACCGCGACGTACTTTTATGTCACATGATAAGCTATTGCTATTAATAATTGCCATTATTGAAAATTATTTAGTCTGAGATTCTCCGGCCTCCTCCCACTTTTGATATCGGCGGTTGGTGGAAGAGGGTCAGAGATACTTTCTTCATCAAACTTTGGAGTTTTAGCGATATCAGCCGACATCGGGATGTATAAGCCTCTGGCGACAAATAAACGCTTGTGCAGCGAATTTGCAACCTAGAATCCAATAATCATTAAACTTGATCATAGCGATATCTTTTCCGAATAAGATCTATAAATTCTGATATCTGTCGTTTTATCTGAAAACAGGACAATATTCTCATGTCGACATATGTGACGTCAGATCTCACAGAACGCGACTTTGCTTTCGTGACACAGACTACGGAAACGTTTTGGTGCCTGCTGTTGTTGTGTTGTAAGTAGGTATCATGAGAAAAATAAAATTGACTTGCTGAGATTAATAAAAGTTGATGACTTAATGAAGTCGAAAAGTTGCTGTAAACTGTCCGTAAACGAGTTCTTTTGTCAACTTGTCATCTATAAAACAGTTCATTGATTTTCTTTAAATCACGTTAACTTTATGCGATTTCCCTCATGTCAATTTCAAAATAGATCGTCGTAATAAAGTGGCATTTCTATGAAAATCGAGAATTATTGACATCATTTTTGTTGATATGTTGCTAGCGAGAATTTTATGTCGAGTTATTGTTTTAAAAATACCGATTCGAGATTTCGCAAGTCAATTTCTCAACAAATTCAATATTTCGAGATTTTCATACAAATGCGAGTTTAATAACTCGATTTCGAAGAGAAACTGACTTACGAAATCTCGAAATGGTATTTTTAAAAACAATAACTCGACATAAAACTCTCGTAAGTAGCATGTTTATTGCGACATATCAACAGAAATGATGTCAATAATTCTTGATTTTTATGGAAATGCGACTTTATTACGACGATTTATTTTAAAACTGACATATGGGAAATCGCATAAATTTATCTTGACTTAAAGAAAATCAATTAAGTGTTTTATAGATGACACTTTGCCCAAAAGATCTCGTTTAATGACAGTTTACAGCAACTTTTCGACTTAATTACGTCATCAAGTTTTATCAATCTCGGCAAGTCAATTTTATTTTTTTCATGATACCTACTTACAACACAACAACACCAGACACCAAAACGTTTCCGTAGATGTTCATAGAAATGCGACTTTATTACGACGATTTATTTTGAAATTGACATGAAAGAAATCTTATCTTGACTTAAACAAAATCAATTAACTGTTTTATAGATGACAAGTTGCCCAAAAGAACTCGTTTAAGGACAGTTTACAGCAACTTTTTGACTTCATCAAGTCATTAAGTTTTATTAATCTCAGCAAGTCAATTTCAGTTTTGTTACTCACAACACAACAACACCAGACGCCAAAACGATTCCGTAAAAATTGGGCTTCTTTGCCATTCGTCACGAATGCAAAGTCGCATTCGGCGAGATATACCAACATACATGTGATGATAATGACAAAGACGAAACGGAAAACCTTGTCGTGTTTTCAGATAAAAAGGCAGCTAGTAGAGACCCATTAATCTGTACCGACAAAGGGGATATTTAATAAATCGAAAGGCATCGTCTTTTATTTCTTTCAGAGCACTCAGTACAAGTTTTATTAATATCCATTCACGATTACTAATGTTACTGTGTGCCATAGAAATTGCCATTAATCTATCTATGAAAACACACACAAAAAAGCATACACACACAACGAAAAAAATATATATCAAAGTCCCATATCTCCGTAACGACAAAACGAATGTTTTTTTTTTCAAAATCGAAAGAGCTTTTCCTCTACATTATTTAAGTATTCTGTATTAATTTCATGAAAAACCACTGACGTTTACTACAGAAATTGTATTCCATCGCGGACAAACGGGCGCAGAGATTGACCCACAGACAGACGGACATTGCAATACCATAATACGTCCTATTTATGACGGGCGTAAAAATCCGATTGATTGATTATTGTTTTACGTCACTCCACGATTTTTTACGTATATTGTGACAGCATCTGCCTGATGCATTGCATACAAATTTAGACCTTTGCAACGGACCCACCCGAAGCAGTGAGAGATCTTTTACGTGCCAAGCGAACGGTGACAGGTGATCTCGGCTTTTACTGTCTCATCCGAAAGACAGAGCAACGGTGTGCCTAGGGTGGAAGTCGAGCCCGGGACCTCTCGATCATGAGCCGAGCACCTTATCCACTAGGCCACACCAGCTTCGTAAAACTCTGAGGTCCATTGCCACTGTAGGCGTGTCAAGTAAAACACACCTCAAGTTTCGATTGGATCTGTTGTAAAGGCATAAATATCTATGCAGTTGGGCAGATGTCGTCTCCATACATGTATTTAGTCTTTTCGTTATACAGAGTTACTTCGCAATTGGGACGGTATCTGACATAAAAACTTTTTTTGACTTGATTTGAATTGATCTGATACTCATGGAAAGTTGATAACGTGATAATTGTTGTACGTCAGATACCGTCTCAAAGTGAAATAACGCTGTTTACCGAAAAGACTCAATACGTGAAATAATCATTGAGTGACGTAAAACATAATCAATCAATCTCAAACACAAGAAATAAGTCGAGAAAAGCATTATATGACTTAACGTCATATGAAAAATTGTGTTGATGGAAAAATACCAGAAATCGCTTAGCCAATCAAATGCGCGATTACATGCATAACTTAAATGATTAAAGAACTGATGCATTATGGCGGTCATATGCATCAACCTCTCTAGTTATTTACATATTTATACATTTGTTTTTATTCAGGATGTTTTATCTACAGAATACCAGTCATTTTGTTTGTTCAAAGGTTTACCACCATACTTATGGAATTTTCACTGTCCAATTATGATTTCGGTCCTCTGCATTGAAAGCTGCAGATTGTTTTGTATAGCTTGTTCAAACATTAAAATGCTCTGAGCTGAGCTTTTGATATTTCTTTGATCACAAAATACAAATCATGGAAGACAATGACAATCTCTCACGGAAACTGGGTCCGGTGAATACGATGACCACGCGTGCACTGGCTATCTCATTTGTAGTTTTCTCATGGAAGATTTTAATAAAACTTGTTTTCATTTAGGTACGTATGGTAAATCATGTCAGTTTACAATCACCTTTTGGAAATTTTATTGTACAAAGGATCATTTGCTAACTTAATGTTTTATCAATAGCAATATTCTTGGTAATTTTAGTGGTAGTCAATCTAATTTCTGATGATTTGTAAGGTTTTTATCATTTTAATTTTTTTTGTTCTAAGAGTGGTGGTTTTCATTTGAATAAATTTAGTAACATGTCTTCATTCATCTTTCAATAAAAGCAATTAGCAATAGTGGTGAGACTGGACAAATTCCTTTTGATAAATCTGCTAACGTAATCATAATCAGTCACTTGTGATTTAGGACAACTGACAACTGGAAGTCACGGATTCTTTGGTACACTTTGTTTAAGCATCGTGATTAGCGGCCATTAGTGTTGCATTTTTCATAAAGTTCTAAATTTAATAATATTAGTGTAAAATTGTTGTAAGAAATTTATAATTCAATGTATAAAGCCTTCTTTGTTAATATTTAAAAAAATTAATGGGATTATTCAGATTTCTGATAATTTTGT
Source organism: Pteria penguin (assembly GCA_035048485.1). Taxonomy (NCBI): domain Eukaryota; kingdom Metazoa; phylum Mollusca; class Bivalvia; order Pterioida; family Pteriidae; genus Pteria; species Pteria penguin. The sequence continues at coordinate 23,140,061 of CM068587.1, read as the reverse complement.
AAACTTTCGAATATTTGATGTATGTAATATATAACGGTTTTGAATAAATTCAGTGTAACTTGCCTTTGTTAGTTTTCACTAAAAGGCAAGGACTGTTGTGGTGAGATAAAACATCTTGGTGATATGTTTACAATTTTCATTTATTTATTGGAATACAAAGAAAATTATAGCATTATTTAATACATGTATATACAACATCACGTTATATATATTTAATATTGAATATCTATATTTTATTTGAAGATCTATAATGATTTATGGAACATGTACAAGTTGTTCGTATTATAAAAATTTTCAATAAAGCCCATCCAAAACTAAAATAAAGCATACAGAAAGGACATAAAAATAGGACATAGGAGGAAATCCTAAAAAATTCAGTTGCAATGCAACTGAGGCATCGACGTATGACTATCACTTGAGATAAGAATAATTGATGTTATTTTACAGCGATACTAAGGAGAAATTTCTAAAATGAACTTGGTGGACTTTTGGTATCAAAGAGACATTAAGTGTCAAGTTACGGAAAAAGTAAACCCTTCTTGTTTAGCTAGTCCCATCTGCCATGGATGCCAACACATAAACAGTGTAAAAAAGGCAAGAAGACATCGGACTCAAGTTGCATGTGAAAAGTCGTCAAGGAAGCATACGAGGATAAGAAAATAGAAAGATATCACAGAAATACCCGATTGTAATGCAGTAGTGGTACGGGTAGTGGTAATCGGTAGAATGGTTTAGTGAAGTGACAGAATGTAGTGTATGAATAGTTTAACACTGCACACATGAAACGAAAGTTGGCTGAAAATATATAGATTATGCAACCGGATTTCTAATCTGGCGGTTGGAGTTCGATCCCAGCTGTTGAAATGGTGACGTATCAGCTGTGTTCCTACCTATCATCGGATGTTAACCAGGGTCTTGTTTCACTGTATATATGTATTTTAAACCCCCTATAGATGCAGATATCCTGTATGTGAGGGAATCTCAGTATACACTCACTTAAATCAGACATTTGTATATACTACCAGGATTATATTATTTCGACTTCACTTTTTCACTCTATAAGGGCCTCGGACATTCAGTTTTAGTATATCTGTCAAATTAAATCGAACTTAACAAAACTCGATAAAAAAAATAAAAACAAAACAAAACAAAATACACAAATCCAAAAATCAAAAACACAACCCCCCTCCCCGCAAAACCAAAATACCCCCACAAAAGCTACACTTCTGTATATAAAATGGTGAAAAATGAAATAATGTTATATCAGCATGACAGGACAATGCAGTAAGATGAAAATTTCGTGGACAATTTTAATATTGACCGATGTCAATAGCTTTTGATAACAGGTCAAATAAAGGTTTCGCCAACCAGACATCGCCTCCATCACAGATAATGGACTTTCACCTGGTATATGATATCAGTTTCCACAGACAATCCTCACGTTCCTGTTAATCTATGTCGATAAAGCCCGCCACTGCATGGCACAATGTGCTTTTTGTATATAATTTGTGAAGTGGAAGATGATTCAGTACACGATTCTTTTCTCCGTCATAGTTTATGGTTAGTATTAATTTGAAAATACATTCTCTCAACCTGCGTATCTATTATGTTCAGTGTAATATCGACAAATATTAGTTTTCTGTAAATCACTATACATGCAAATGCATTATTCCACCTTAATTACCAGATTAGTCAATTTGCAGCATTTTTATTCCAGACATGTATGATCTTTCAGAAAATACTTTTTTTGTCAATGGCATGTTCAGTCATTACACAAATAGTTACAGACTCATTTATCGCGTCATTTCCTGATGTTTAAATGTATAAAAAGAACCTGTAAAATAATGAATCGTTCTCTGCCTTATTTTCGGTCAGTCTACTTTTGTGAAATTGAGCATGCCATTAGATTAACTAATAATTATCTATCACTCATTTTTGACTCGTTGTTATTTTAGCAAGATAATGAAATGATCCTATATCGCTCGCCTTGGCATCGTTTGCTCATTCACAAACAAGTGACTGCTTGATGAAACTCTCAGAATTCTGTGAAAGGAACTAAAAATTTTCTACTTTTAGGGATATTTGAACCGCTTTCCATCATGCCAGAACTGGCATTTATCAAAATGAAAATATCATAATATATCATAATCCAGAAATAAATAATAAAACAATAGCACTTATATTGAATAAATCAAGGGAAATACACAGGAATGTGTAAAAAAAATCTAAATCTGTGTTTGTTTTCGAAAATTTCCGACGGAATTTCAGTTAAACAACATTTCATGCCTTGAATAGGAAATTATGACTAAGTCTTCTTGTCTCCTTCATGTGTTCATACGTTTATATTTATGAATTTGCTTCCTCGACTTGAAAAGATGTTGCAGGACGTTTGCAGCGGGTGTTGTATGCAACCAGGGGCCGCTTACTCCTCCCGGGAACCTGGTCTCACCTCAATTTTATTGGGGATCGCATTTGTCTGAATATGATACTATACACGATATCGTCAATTTATTATATGGACTATGAGATATGGTTTACCCTTCGGTACTTCTTCGTCTTCGTTCTTTACTTTTCATTTAATTCATTAGTAGCTGCAAACACTTAAAGCAATTTTTACCTCCAGCGGGTTTTGAACCGCTAACCTTCACAGAGAGAGATATGAAATTCAGAAAACAATATTTTACAAATTATTTTCAAATACCCCTTGCAGTATATCCTGCATTTCTTAATCTAGATTTGTTTTAGTTTTCCATTTAATTCCACTTTACATTTATTACAATTCAAATATGAAAAATCAATGAATTCTAAGGAATCTAGTAGAAGATAATCTAAGAAATAATTTGGACAAAGGCAAAATGACATACTCCAGAGATGTAGAGTGTCAAAACTTCGATTTCGGAATAGAAGTAAAACCTATTATTCTTTTAAGAAATAAAATAAGTGTGCCCTCTAGATAGATTTTGTCAAAAAAAAAAGGGGGAAAAATTTGGGAAAACTCATCGAAGCTAGTTATTACAAAGTAATAGAATATTTTCTCACCTCGGTTTTTAATCTACAAATTGAAAATAAAAATCTTAGAAATTTTATTTGGGGGATTTATTTCACAGAGACAATAATCGGCACCATCTTATAAATAAACAACTACTGATTTCCCACTTATTACGGAATATTTTGTATAGTAATTGTGTACTATATTTTTTATAATTTGCAGCTCTATCGAAGTCGGAAAAACATTTTTCAGTTTTACCACTCACTTTATCAAAACCAGCACCAGAATCTAGTCTTGAACTTGTTGGATTACCATTCCTAAATACCGAGAAACAACAACAACATGCCCAACATTTGTCCAACAAAAGTCACCCAGAAAACCAGATTCTAAACAAATCATCGATTCAATCGAATGTAGAAAATATGAAAGAAACACCCACTCCCCTTACAACTCATCCAAAACCAAACGGAGATATGCAACCAACTTTTAATAAAGGACACTCTAGTGAATTAGATTATACCACACACAATCAACTTCATAAAGATAAGGAAATAACAAACAACGTCGGTAACGTATTACAGTCTGGTAATCAACCATCTTATGTATTCTTTAAACCTGAGCAGATCTTTCAGTATCCAGAATTGACAAATTCTGCACCACATAACGGTTTACACAAACCAATGATTATTGACAAACCATGGCCAAATCTAGGACATTGGTCTAAACCAGATAAGGGAACAGGAAAACCATGGATGTTTGGGCCGCCAATGCATAGACCACCTCTTGCAAATATCCTGGGGAAAGTGTTAAATGGCAAATTTCGTATACATGCTGATATCATGCAATTTGATGCGATCCCTGTTCCCAAGCAGCAACCTTTTCTCCCTAGCTTTGTGACAGGTATTCCAGAACCACGCGAACCAACATTACCGATTGATGGGAGTTTTGTAGGCTCTCAAACAATCCCCTTTGCTCAGTACCAGTTCCCGCCCCAATTTGATGTTATGCCTGTAGTAGGAGCACCTGGTAAGAACAGCCATCCACAAGTATCCATTGAGACATTATTGAAGGAGTATCAAGACAAAATGCAGTCTCTGCTCAATCAGTCGAAGGAAGCACAGAGGAAGCTGAAACAAAATGAAATCAAACAGACACCTTGAATACAAACTCTTTTTTGAGTATTGTGTAAAAATAACTGCTTCCGCAAAATTAATTTCTGTATTTTGAGTCTTGATCCTATATTTCGATATTAAAGCCTTATATAAACATATACGAATTAAAACCGTCACTTGAGGTTTAGATATTCAAATAATGTAACCGATGTTCCACAGTTTACATGTCAAGTGTCTGGCTATTTGCTTCTGCTAATTTCGCAGCAAGTCGGAAGTTACAACCAGAAAAAAATCAGTTATCCACTCCATCCAAATTAAGAAAACATAATGATTGTTGTGTATTGTACATTTTGCCGATTCTGTATTTGTTCTTATTTTCCTTTTGGTTTGTAGAGTGTAGATTCTTCTTTCGTGGGTCAAATCTTTCATCTCCTTCATTAGACCATTTTGATAAGCAGAGTCATTGATTATTTGTTTGACCATTTGACCGTGGTGAAATACGATCACTCAGGTAGCAGGCACCGTCATATACCCTACCGTAGTTTGCAGAGTAAGACTACTTACCGCATTGAATCTACCAGAGCATGAAAGCCTTGCGCTAATAAAGAATTTGATTATGATCTAAAATGAAACTATGGTTCACTAATGTCAAAACAGAAGATTAAACAACCTTCTTGTTATTTCTAACTATCAGCATTTTCATTCACCTCTAGTTTTTTCAACTTATATCTTATAAATAATAATAAGGATAAGAAAGTAACAGGAATATTTCATTGTGGTAATGGAAACGTATTCATAGGTCCATGCAAAATATTGATCGATTATTGCTTTACGTCACACCACGATTATCTCACGTATATAGTGGCGGCACCTGCCTAATGCATTGCATAGAAATTTAAACCTTGCAACGGACCCTTCCGAAGCAGTGAGGATCACAATCATGGGACCTCCATTTTGACTGTCTCCTCCGAAAAACAGGAAACCGGTGTAACCACGGCAGGAGTAGAACCTAGAACTTCTTGGCCACAAGCCGAGCATCTCATCCTCTGAAGCACAGCGGTTTTACAAACGAATCATAGACAGACATGGGACACATGTTTGGGAGGAGTAAGGGTTTCCTGCTCTGCCTTTAAGCGTTTCAAACAATGCCATATTATACAGACACATTAGCAATATTTTTAGATTATTCAATTCATGGAATGAATGTGGACAAATAACTATGTAGAATGTATCTAAGTTACACAATATCGATTTCTAATTATATGATGAAATGCCTTTTATATATCACTTTAATATTCTACGAGTAACGTAAATCTCACATCTGTATTTACACATTTACAAGATATAACAATGATTCTATGCACTTTATTATATACTACATACTCTACATCCTGAATTTACAAAATACAAATTTCTCTAAATGAAAAATAAATTGAAGCAAGTTTAATAGGATATAGGTATAATATTTTGTTCGTATCGTCATGTTAAATGCGAAAAAAATTGAAGCCAATGTCACTGTGAAATTCACAACGACGTCTTACAAAATAATGGCATAGACCCCTGACAACCACTGGTGAGATCAATTACCTGTCGCAACTGGGCATAACACAGATTAACACAATCAGGACAGGCTTAAAAGCAAACTTGTAATAACCGAGATCTCTTCCACATTATATAGTATTAATGCAATACAGTGTCTGCGAAAGTAGAATATCGTAAACGATTAACACAGCAGGTAACATAATATACAAAATTTCAATACGGTCCCTTCTGATATTATAGTACCAGCATTTAGTTTGGTATAAAAATTTTATAGGGATAGAACATGTAATACGCAGACACACTTTAAACGAACAGTGAAAGTATCTTTCATGAAAACTATACATTCTAAGCATTATACAACGGTAGTTAATGCAAGTTTTAACTGTTTAAACAGTACAAGAATTCGTGCTCGTGTTTTTGAATGATTATACTAAGATTTGATCATTCTGCTAAAGTTCACATGTAAATCATGCATTCCTATAAAATAACCAATATATGTTCTGTGGAAAAGTCTTGGTTATTAAGAAGCTTTCATCAATAAACTAATGACCAAGGCACATTATGCTAGAAACTGTAAAATATAACGTAATAAGTACTAATAGTGTCATACTGACGTCATTAATGTCATAATGACATACAACTTAATTTTAAAAATAAAGTAAAATGTGACAGTCACCGGCATATCTCATTGTATTTCCTTACGACAAAGTAACATGATGGAGTTTAGTCGAAAGAATTGACGAAATATCAGATTCTTTATTCAGTTCATATAGTGTACCAACGTGTCTTATATTGTCTAAATACCATTTAAGAGTCTAAATAATGTAAATTATCTTAAATCATCTTTTACAGTACTTACAATTCAACTTGAATAATCTTCATTTAAATTTAATTTGACATTCAGAGACCCAATGTATATATATATATATATATATATATATATATATATATATATATATATATATATATATATATATATATATATATATATATTTAAAATTTAACTGTCAATATTAGAACATTTGTTATACCAGGTGTAAGACATTTATTTTCAATGTAACAATGAGAACTGATAATGTCGCAAGACCTCGTTTCCATTTCTATTCTCAGATATATCACTAACTGAATTTAAGTCTAATTTCAGCATAGTAATAGCAAAGTTTTTGATAATTTCGTAGAAAATGTCACTACAGTGTCAAAAAACTATATTTTAAGAATAATTATGCTTAAACATCAGAACGTTCACTATTATAAAATCTATTTATAACTCATCATGTTTGAAAAACTTATTTAAGTCTGGTGATGGAAGTTCTCCCCAAAACCTGACGGCTTCCAGATGAAGGTTTTGTCGTAGTGACAACTCATTATGTACATCGAGGTACATTCTCTTCTCATTGTCATACTGTAACCATGGCAACGTCTCTTTACCGGCACTTGGATTTCTGTAGAAAAAGTAAATGCTACTATACAAAATTGCCTTCATGTCTTCAAACAAGTGTTTGGCAACTGAGTCGAAGATTTAAATCTTAATAAAACAGTTAATTTTGTACAACATATTTTAAGGACGTGTCTACATAAAAGAGAAAACAGAAGACATCTGACAAAGCTGTAATACACAAATCACCAGGAACACGCACAAAAAACATGATAATAGAAGAATATACATGGAAAAACATAACAAAAAAACCCCATTCGATTGTGTTGCGTTTACGATACCAACTTAGGACGGTCAATTGAAGTAACAAACATCACTCAATTGGTGTAGTTAACCGGTTTACGGGCGCCCACCTTCCCACTCACCAGCACAATCAAAGGACACGCATTTTAAAAATTCATAAGTACATTTCTACATTTTATACGTTTTCAAGTTCATCGTCTATTCATGTTTACACATTACAAATTTATTTATAGATAAAACACAACCAACATTCATATTCTAAATACTTACATATCTACGAGAATGACGAATATTTAGATTCAGCTTACCCAGTTTTAGCAAATGATGTCCACAAAGCAATCATCCATTTGGCTACAGATTTGTCAGTATCTGACAGTTCAACATTGAACATGTTTTCCTCCTCCAAGTTTGCTTTGAAAAATAGATACAATATTTCATCACCATGCCCAGCCCCTTTAAACCATTCAGGCGGTGGTATCAATGTAATTGGCGAGTTCTGGGAAAATTGATATTGGTAAGTCTTCCCACCATGAAGAGAGGAATGTATTTCCAACATCTCCGCTGCGCCTAATGTGAAAAAAATATCCGCAACACAATCTGCCGCTCGATTGCTTTGAGCATCGACGGACGCATCACTTTTATAAAACTTGCAGACCTTCTCAAGGACTTCTGAGTCACCATCAAATTGTTTTTGTACAAATGGTTTCAAGACACCCTTACAAATAAATTCAAATGGTACTCTAATGCTCATGTTGAATTTAAAATGCTCTTGCACTTGGGGCATTGCCATCATTAATACCATAGATCCTTCTTGAGACGTTGTTCCAGTCATGAAATCCAGAGATTTGTAAAAGTCAGATTGAGGAGAATTCTCGGTTTTCAGCATTGTAATGGGATTCTCAGGAACAAATTCACCATCAACGCATGGAGCATATGAGGTTTCAAACGAAACAGAATCTATTGGCTGATCTTGAAACATACCAGTTGTATTTAGTAATACGTCTTTTGGAAGTTCTCTTAAACAGTCAATCATTTCGTAAAGGTCGGTCTGTGAACAACTTGTCCTTGTTGATAAACGTCCCCGTAGCGTTTTTGAAGTTTCCTTGGTCATTACTAAAAATCTCGATAATGATCCACTCTGAGCGATTGCTCGTTGAAAATATCCCTTATTTAATGGTTGTATTGACTGAAAGGACACACTCATGCCACCAGCAGATTCACCGAAAATAGTGACAGAATCTGGATTTCCTCCAAAGGAAGCGATGTTGTCATGTACCCACTTCAATGCTAATGACTGGTCCCATAGTCCGTAATTTCCCTTAGCTGCTGGATGATAAAAAGATAAAAATCCAAAGACTCCAAGTCTATAGTTAATTGTTACAACAATGACGTCACCGTCTACTGCAAGGCGAGTACCGTCGTAAAAATGACCATTGCCAATGGAGAACCCACCGCCGTGAATCCATACCATGACTGACAATTTGCGGCCTCTTGATATATCACGAGGGACATAAATATTTAGGAACAAGCAATCCTCTGCGTTGTTATCAGAACCATCTTTTATCATTGGAAAATAATTTTGAGCGCATGCGGGGCCAAATGAAGTGGCATCATATTCGTTATCCCATTTATCAGCTGGTTCCGGTTTTCTAAATCTGAGATTTCCGGTTGGTGACTTTGCATATCGTATTCCTCTAAATTGGTATACTTTATCTCCCGTGGCTTTGTCGTTTGTAATAGCGCCTCTGATTGGTCCAGATGGAGTTTGGACTAGTGTGTCGTCCGACAGGCATTCTTGAGATGCAATCAAGAAGATAACGATGTAACAAAGAAGCGCCTTCATTGTTGTTTCCTGAGAGTAAAAATCATGGAAATTATGGCATCTATGTTTAAATATAAATTCGACATGTCAGAAAACATTACTACACTTTGGCTGTATACTTACACAATAGTGAACACATTACATATTTCAAGTGAGACTCAGGTCTCGTCATTTAAACTAATAATATTCATCTAAATGAGCTAACGTACATCTGTGGTATTGTCGCTATCCCTTCAAAGACGCTTACTCCTCCCGGGCACCTGGTCTCACCTCTGAATTTCAGGAGTCCGTGAATGTTCGCTATGGTACATTATTGTTAATGCCCTAGTCACTTGACATACACTAGTTACTTCCGTATTATTGCAGTTGTTGTGATACACTGTATATATAAGTAAAATTATAGCATAATTAACGGTGAGAGAAAGTAATGGCACAAAAAATAAGACAAAAAGGTGGGAGGACGGAAGAACTAAAGATGAGATCAAAGCCGAGGAAATGTAAGCATTGCCTGCTGACAAATCACAACCGCCGTCAAAGGAATCAGAGTAGTCAAGACCGAACTCACATTTAATAAAAACAGCTAACTACAGTTACAATCGGCTTCAATATGTACGCATACTGTGATGTCACACAACCGCCATAGCACCAATAGAATATGCATACAATCTTAATATTGTTGAGTAGTTATAAACTGTGTGTTCAAAATACATGTAATGGACTGCGGAAGTGTATGGTATCATTTATTTGCCTGCTTCCCTTTATACAAGTAATGAGAGAGATAATGCTATTGTTCTTCCTATCCACCGACGAATATACTTTATTTTCTATTTCAAAGTTGAACGGCTTCTATCGTTTATTATTCAATTGCTACATAACTTGTATGGTGAACAATTTCCGCACCGTGCCGTATCATCTTTAGATCAGAATGTTCACTTTGTAGGGAAAACTTGTTAGCTATAATACTCCGATACTTTCAAGTGCATACTAAACTTTTGTAAGAATAACAATTTCACCATGGTCATGATTTGTGAAATCTATTTAAGAAGAATGTGGAATGCCGTATATTGGAAAAACTCAAAACCTTATCAATATAAAACATCTAAGGAATCTTGTTCTTATGTCACTGCATGACTAGTTTCTGTAACAGTGGAGACGTTTAGTGCTTAGCTCAATAAAAATCTTCATTACAGAGTTTTGAAAGAAAATTTAGACTTTGTGAGTTAATTTGTAGAGTTACAAATTAAACAAGCGCGGGTTTTGTGTAAATTTAGAACTTTCAATTTAAGATTACCCATGGAATTTGGCCGTAGGCAAAATATTTCAAGACACATACGTAAATGTAATTTATATTATATAAACGATATCGGAGATGAGTTTCATTACCTGCTCAAATGACAGATGTTATCACAAAATTGAGAAACCCTGCTTTGCATAAATACTGTCTGATCGATCGAATACCTTCAAATAGCATGATTTCACACACAAAAATGTTACTTCAATGCAAAATATTTGCAAAGTAATCAATGTTATAAAAGAGAAGGTTTATCTTCCTAGTTAATTAATTTACTAATCATCTGATAAATGTTGATAACCACGCATGTACTTATTATTGATGGTTTATTCCCGAAATGTCGCAAATATTTTAATTATTTAATGATAATTGGGTGTGAAAGGGGCCTTCCAAGGGGTAACCAATGATCAAATTAGTGTGTATTTTACCTGTTTTACCTGCACATACTCTAGTAAGACAAAAACAGAGTATTTTTGAAGACATCAATACATGTACACTTATCAAATATACTGGATGTTGTTCAAATGACAATGTAAAATTTCTTATGAAATCCACACACCACAAAATAGATTAGATTGTTATTGCACAAACGACAAATATTTTGTGATTAATCAGAAGAAATTATTGATCTTCTGATAAATGTACTATATTCTTATTTATTATTATATATTGTTTGAAATTATAAATACATGAACAGTGCAGACCCCTGGACTTCAGATTCTCTATAGAGAGAACGACAACGTCAGAATTGAAACTTGTACGCAGAGCAGCAATTCTTCCACTCATCTTCCTTCGATCAATGGTAGAAGGCGAGAGACTAGACTGGAACTACTTTGGAATACAAGGACCGCGAACAACCACCAACCTAAGGGGATGGCAGATCAAACTCAAGAAGATCGTCCACCATGCACATCCGAATAACTACACCATCGTCCACACGTTTAAAGATATACAGAACGCCAACGAAATCAACAGAATTCAGTGTGCAGCAAGAGGCACCACCAGACGAAAGGCAAAGAAATACCTGACCATCGACCGCCATCTTGCAACATTGAAAGACCGATATCAACAAGCACTCATCGACGTGATGGACTACGCAGAACCCGCATCGCAACTAATTAATTTAGAATAGTATAAGTGGCATTGTGTTCATTGAATTATAAAAGTGGCATCGTGTTCAGTGAGTATAAAAGTGGCATCATGGTGTTAGGTGAAAATGAATGTGGCAGTGACATTATTATGAAATGACAATGTTCTTTGAACTTGTATACCGTAATATTGCTTAATAACATATCAATTATTATATTCAAGATTATGATTGATATACTAATAATTCTTAAATTGCGCTAAGATTTATATATTTATGCATGTTATCATTATATTGAGAAATGAATGATTACTATATTTATGAATGTTATCATGCATTATATTGAGAAATTCATGATTACTATTTTCTCTTATATATATATACTCTGAATACATGTATGTGCTGATCGACACCGGTAAACTACACCAATGTTTACCCCTTAGTGGGCCCCGTTCACGCCTAATTAACACTACATCATTAAAATATTTGCAACGTATCGGGAACATACCTTATTGTTAATCATGTCATGACTTGCCTCAAAAACAATACAAAACAGTAATTATGATTTGAGGCAAAAATAATTTCCTATAGATAGTTGTTTAACATTATGAAAACTACGCACATTGTGAAGACTCAAGATCAGTTTTTATTTTTTAATAACTAGGAAAACAAATACTAATTAATAAAACGTGAATCTTCTTTATTCGCTTTTGGTCCATCATGCTTTCGGTAGGTATGTTTATTACAATAAATTGTAGAGAGAAAAAATATACATATTTACCAGAATTCACTTGAGTTGTAAACCATTTTATGTTGGAGTTTACACGTGCATGTAATCATTATGCAGAAAGGAAAAAATACGTGTGAAGGTATGCATTAAGGGAAATATTCCCTTCTCCTAAACTATGCTTTATATTCTATTCCGGATTTTCAATAATATTTGGAATGTATTGTTTTAACCCCATTTTGACACATTTATAGATCTAATGTACACCAGCTGTATAGCCAAGTGTGTAGATGTCAGAACGATGGGGGAAAAACCAGGCTCATATTTTGGTATTTCACATTGCTTGTAAAAGTTTTGCTATTATATTGCGACTTGAGAATGAAAGGTTACCAAACTTAAGAGTTGGGCAATCTGGGAATCGAACATGGATCGCCTGCACTGTGAACGAAGCGCTTAACGACTACACCAACCCGGTACTAGCAAAACGGATAAAACCAAATAGAAAACAGACAAAAGAGCATCTGTTTAAAAGGAATAAGGTCAGGTGCCCGCAGAGAGTGGATAAGAGTTAAGGACCAATATTGAATGTGTATCCTGGAACTTTAACTCCTAAATGTCCTTCATAACTCCTTGATGTCCTTCATAAGTATCAAGAAATTCCTAATTCAAAAGTAATACGACACTCGTACGGGTCTAGTTTAGTCATGCACTCTATCTATTGACAATGTTACCGAGCTATATAAACATTTACTACAAAAGTAAATAAAACGTAAAAATCATTCGATTGGCTATGCTTACATTCAGGTATAAGGTCAGAATCAATACACAATGAACGTCTTGGCTGTGTGACAAATTTAGACCTTTGCAACGGTACCATCCGAAGCAGTGAGGGATCTTTTACGTGCCACGCCCACCGTGACACGGGACCTCGGTTTTTACTGTCTCATCTAAAAGACAGAACACCGGTGTGCCCAGGACGAGAGTGGAACCCGGGATCTCTCGGTGACGAGCCGAGCACCTTATCCACTAGGCCACACCGGCTTCCGAGTAGAATAGAACGAAATTCAAACTTTCACTAGCTTACATATGCCGTTGTGGATACATTTTTTCTGTCCTTCCTGGTACCTGATGTCACCTCTGATTTCTACACGTTCAGGGATGGTCACTGGAGTACATCCTTGTAAACATCACTGGGACATAACATACACTATCGCATTTTAATAAACTAAGGGACTTGCAATAATTTGGTTCCTATTCATTCAACTGATACAACAGAAAGAATGAAATTATGTCTGTTGATTCAAGATATCATATAATTTATATAATTTTCTTTGTGTTTATGGTCTTGTGGTGAATGTGATTGGTTAAAAAATTGAGTTGATTTGTGCATCAACAAAATTTTGAGTCAGATATGTCACAATTGCCGGATCTGCTTTCCTCCGGAATGCAAAACCCCGTTCTATTTATGGAACAGTGATTCCCGTGCTGTTAATCGATTACATAACATTGTTTCCTTATATATAACAAATTCAAAGTACAAAAGAAATCGCACTACGCTTCAGAAACTATTAAATATAAAATATAATTTCTTACTATTATTCAATAACAGAGGAAGATATAACTAGGTCTATCAACTAGTCTACAGTACACTGAGTACAGAACTGGTTAAAAATGCATGTAATCAAATACAAAACACACACAGTACTCGTTTGCTACTAGCCGATCGCTTGACAATGAACGCTGATAACTGCAATTTCTACGGCATCGTGCCCGACTAGGCAAACAAAGGGCACCAGAGCAGGTGCTGCCTCCGATCCAAGTCCCTGAACCTACTCTTTCAACCTTGTGACACGCACGTGCACCAGTCAACATGCATTGTTTTCTAATAATACTAATAGCATTTAAACTATAAATACCTTAGGTAAAAGATTATCATCCTCATATACTTGTTTCATTAATTTATGTTTTTAATAATTGTTTGTTCTATTTCACTTCTAATCTTTTCAATGAACACGAGGATAAAATTTTCATGTTAGCCGCCATTATTGACATCAAAATGTTGTTTACCTTAAGCTTGTCATTGTATTACTACGCCATCAAGTCACATGAATCAGGGATAAAATAGTTATGTTGTGCCATCATAATTTATGTGTATTGGACACTTATTAATTTTTTCCATATATAAGCTAAATAAAATGATAAGAAATGAAAACTGCATCAGTGCGCGAAGCGCATTGATGCGAAAGTTTTCCGTCTAAATTGTAGGTTCATTTCTTAAATGTCAACATAAAAGACTATTTAGACAGACCTCGGTGTACATCAAAATAGAGTAAATATTGCGAAACAACATTTGTCAATATTGAATAACGTAAAGGGTTTAGTACACGGACTCCAGAAGATCACGATGAATCGAGTGTTCAAACTGAAAGTCGTTCAAAAATACTACTTTATACCCCAAATCACCTTTATTAGCTTTCCATTCTAAAAAACTTAAATGCATCTTCTGTTGCACAATAATATTGGTTGTTCTGAGATGTTTAATGAGGCTTAGGCTTTGATAATGATCAGATATCGGCGCATTTTAGGCAAATTTTATATTTTTATGCTCAAAACAAACATTTTCATACAGAATAAAACTTTCGTGAAAATTACGTGTATTATGCCTTTAAATATGAGTCAAGTGACACACGAAAACTGATCAAATCTGCTTTTAACCGAAGTTGTTTCTGTCATGTGGCTGGGTCAGAACTCTTTCTTCCTCTCTTTCTCTTTAGTACCTGTCCACCTCCATCAATGTGTGCTGGATGAACAAATGTTTTGTCGACTGTGTATATACTTGAGACATTCAAGGAGAGTGCGATTACTCAAATCTAAGACGTAACTCCTGCCGGGTAGAGGTCGCATGTAACGGTATACGAATTATATAAAAGATCCCTCACTCCTCCACGTAGGTCCGATTTACAGGGCCTAAATTACTGTGCATTGCACAATATAATTGAAATGATCTTGGTGTAACGATTGATTGAGAATTGTTCTACGTCACTCCACGATTGTTTCAAGTATAAGGTGACGGCATCTGACTGATACAGTGCATAGAAATTTATTCCTTTGCAACGGGTCCACCGTAGCAGTGAGGGATCTTTTACGTGCTACGCCTACTGCATGAAACACAGGACCTAGGTTGTTACCGCGACAGGACGCTGGTAAGACCACGATGGCCACTTGTGACCTCTCGGTCACATCCACTGGGCCACACTTTGGTAAACAATAAAATTTGATTGATTACTGTTTAAGGTCAATCCACAATTATTTTACGTATATGGTGACGGCATCACCTGATGCATTGCACATTTATACCTTTACAATGAACCCACCGGAAGCAGTGAGGGATCTTTTACTTGCTATGCCTACCTCGACACGGAACCTCGGTTTTGACTGGTTCATCCGAAAGGCAAGACACCCGTGTACTTACAGCGGGGACCGAACCCGAGATCTCTCAGTCACAAGCCGAGCACCTCATCCATTGAACAAAACGGTTTGGTGTAAAATGATACAAAAATAAGTAAAGATCCGATGGCAGGGTTCTTTATATATCCGTGTTAAAAATGAAAATAACAAATCCGACAACAATTTAACCTAAATCAAATTATCTGGTTTCCATAAATATTAGAAGTTTACTAGAAGGTGAAACTGTACTGAAGGTGAACTTAATGTAATGCACAATGATGAAATATATACTATTTCGAGCTTAGTAACCACACGCTTTAATTTGATTTGAACAATAGAAAAACATTATTAATTATTCGACATTTACACACACAACAACAGCTCATTAAGAATTCCAGCACGTATGCTGTCAATATAGAGCTCTTTGTGAATACATCTCAGAAATACGAGTTCTACCAATTAATGGGGGTATAAAGTATTGACACGCCGCTATTTACAAACCATGTTTAGTACATTTTGGCACCCTTGTTATAAAACTTAGACTCTTTGTACTGTTGGCTAGAAATTATGAAGTGAGTTATCATCTTGTGCCCCCCCCCCCCCCCCCATATTTCTTCAGATCAATCTAATTAAAATCTAGCTCTCTTTATTCCGTAAACTACATCTAGATTTTAATTAGACTGTCTTTAGATGAGAAAGTATATACAGCAAAGGATCTAGAATTTCAGAAAAAGGTGGAAAGGGGGGGGGGGTTACATGTGAAAGTCGAGTATTAGACAAATTACTCAGCCATTTTGAATGCAAAATCTTGAGTTTACCCATATTAATTGAGTGGTTTCAACCTTATCATCTACAAATAATTTGTAAATGTGAGGCGAAAAAGGGTGCTCCCCCCCTCTTAATCCGTCACTGATATACTCTGTATCATTGTATACATTGACACGATCCATCTCTGCTTCGGCTGGATACGCAACGTAGGACAAAATCATACAGCAGTGCACAGTACAGATGCCGCCACCATGTAAATGCGATAAGCTTTCGGGAAGGCCCGGATTCGAATCCCGCCATGGATGCACTGTGTCCTGTCTTTCGAATTAGAAATTAAAAATCGAAGTCCCGTGTCACGTTAGGTGTGGCACATGAAAGATCCCTCACTGCTTCGGTGGGGTTGGGTTCCGTTACAAATGTATAAATTTCTATACAATGCATTAGGCAGATGCCGTCAGCATGTACGTGAAATATTCCGCGTCTAGTGGCGTATAACAGTCAGTCAATCTATTTATAGATTAGTAATATTGGTGAATGAAACCTTACTTACTATTGTAATCAATCAAAGACATGATACTAATCGAATGAAACAAAAATCATAATTACCTTCTAAATGTTTAATACTGCAATATACAATGTCAGCTTGTAATACACTCTCACCTCGATCGCGGTCACCGATCTACTTATTGACCTGATATGAATCCCCGTCACGTTGGTAGCTTGTACATACATGTATGCACGACTATTTATGACTATGATGTGTAATAGAAAATGTGAAATGTCAATCCCTAATTTATCTGTTTTCCCCTTAATAAATTTTTCTAGACTTTTTATGTCTGATATATATGATATATACATCTCTAAATTTATCCGCTGAGAAACAAACTTGCAATTTGTTCCCACATTTTCATAGATTGATTAGGAGAGAGAGAGAGAGAGAGAGAGAGAGAGAGAGGAGATTGGGTGGATGGGCGAGTTTAACCTATTTTCGGATATGTTGACATGCATATCATCTATATAATCAACAATTTTCTCCAAATTTTTCAAAACATTTTAAAACTATTATCGGACAAATAGATGGATTTATATTCAGGGACGGAAAGAGGATTTGAATTAAGACGAGGGAGGGAAAACGTAAAATATAATAGAAAGACAAGGGTTTAGGGCCGTCTTAATACTGGTGTACATAATTAAATAAATACCTGCTTTAACTCCAACTAAATCACATTATAAACAACCTATAGGGAAACAGTATAAGAAACCCCCGAAAAAAGAAAAAATGCCAAAACCAAAACAAAAAAAAAAAAAAAAAAAAAAAAAAAAAAAAAGAATCCACTCAAAGTTTAAAAAGCCGTCAATAAAGTGAAAGTTGTCGAACAGACAACAGATGGCGATTGCCAGGCTATGACATAACATAAGATGTACCTATCTCGAATCTTTGTTCGTTTTCTTTTTGGTGTTGTTGTTGGTTTTTTTTTTGTTTGTTTTTTTTTAAAGTATTTCATTATTAGGAGTAACTACTATAAAACCGTAAAATAAGTTAAGTTAAAGTAAGTTATAACTATCCACAAATACGAGAACAACGTGTCCACGTATTACAGTGTATTGGTCATGAAGTATTTGTTTATTATGCTAATTTTTGTATTTCCTGTAGTTACTCACCAGCACTGCTAAAAACTTGCTTATTGAAAAGAAATTTATACAAACAGAATAAAATCGTTGGTAAATAATTTTGTATGTAATCTATAACGATTAAGGTCCTAATAGCAGCCTATGCTGTACAAGATAATAATTAATGCTGCTGAGCGAAAATAATTTTCATGACGTAAAGATCAAGATGAGGTTCAAGAGGTATGGAACGATCGGCGTGCGTATTCTTGAGGGATGGACCATTAAGGATGGTCAATTGACGCTCCAATTGGAACACCATCATCATATTTTACAAAAATAAATAAGGAAATGGACGACTTTTTACGATTGTTAACGCTCTAGCTTTTGCACATGTTACATTGTTTACACGTCTCACTATTGCGCTTAACTGAATTGCAATTTGTTGGTTTATTAAAGAGATGACTGAAGATATCTGACGAAGCTGTATGACACAGATCACCAAGAACATGAACTTAAAACGTGACAAAAGTCAAAATATATACACAGAAAACAACATTACAAAATATTAATTGTACTACAGATACAATCAATCATATATATAATTAAGTACATGTCCATATAAGAATCAGACAAAAGGTGATATAGTGAAGTTGTCCAATTTCGATGAAATTCACACCATACTTTTATCTTGCATAGAAACTTGGAAATCCGAAGTGTTTTTTCTTTGTGTCAAACCGTTGCCATGGAAATAGCATTTTTATTTCTCCCTAGCAACATTAGCTGAATTACAATAATTCGGTAAAAAACAAACAAGTATTTAAGTTTAAATATTTTATAATAAAAGTAGATGCAATAGTTTGCTCCCTGGTTATATAGCAAACACATCTTTACTCTTTAAGGATATATAAGAATTTTTCACAATTTTGAATTATATATATATTTTTTAAAAAACTAAATTTGGTAATTTTCCGTTTTTTTCAAATTATTCAAAAAGTGCTATTTTCTATATTTTTTGAAAGCCAATAGAGAAAAATATCAGATGTAAACTAGAAATCGATATGCAAGATTCATTAGTCCAAGATAATATCTTAATCAAGATATAAAAATATCCATGGGTTTTTGATAATAATAAAAGTTGCCAGGCAACAAACAATGGTTGTTTTTCATATGATTTAACCTTTTTTCGTGACAAAAAATCAAAGAAAAGAAACCAATGCATGAAAAGTGAACAGTTTTTGTGTTTGAAATGATGTAATAATAAATCATCTTTATATTTAAGGATTTCAGGGAATATATTTTCTATTCTAGCTTTTGTTTCCATAGCAACATGGTCATTTTACCTAGCAACGATCATAGAAATAAGTGTTTTGTATATAATATTTATTTTAGATGATTCAAATTATAATTCACTAAGATTAATGCCTTAAAATAATATCTAAAAAAAGTCTTAGAACTATATTTTTCATTTAAATCTTGTTTCCATGGCAACCAGATCACTTTACCTAGCAACAGCCATAATAAGTTGTGATTTTTTTAAAGTTCCATTTACATTGTTGAGAGATCGTTTTCTTTTTTCATTCAGAATTTCCTCTGATAAAATTAAATTGGTCAGTGAAATGCATCCAACATCAACTCAAAGGAAAATATCGAACCGAATCGAAATCGTGATGAATTATTTTAGCCCTAGCAATTTGTCATCTTTTGCTCTCGAACCATCGGCATTTTACTAGCCAGTCGGGCTATTCAAGGACTTATAAACAACTTATTTATAAGTCCTTTGGCTATTGCAAAAATAAATTTTAGTAGCCCAAGGAAATTTTCGGTAGCCTCGCGGGCTAGGCTAGTGATTTCTGGGGATGACTGGTGAAGATGAAAATTCAGATCACCATGATGGTGAGAACGCTAAATCTCAATCTGGCCGATTTCATGTTCATAATGTTGATCATGAAAGTTCAGGTTTCACTCAGTGATAAAAGAGTTGAACAGTGGCTGGAGTTTTTCATATCCCCCTTTCAAAGATAATAATAATAATAATAATAATAATAATAATAATAATAATAATAATAATAATAATAATAATAGAGAGAGAGCAGAAAACACTTAAAATAGGCCTATCATACATTTCAGCAAATATTAAAACTAGATCTAGTCGTATATTGAATGTTCTTAGTATACCATATACACAGCGTATATTTTCCGGTGCCCAGATATCTCTCTTTCTCTTTCTGCCATATAAAATAAATCTTTGAATCTTAATAAAAAATGAATGAAAATAAATAAATAAATAAATGAAAAGAAGAAAAAAACGTCAGTCCCCCCCCCTCCCCTCCATGTTAGTATACCATATCCACTTTCGCATCTCTCGTCAAAATATATTGTATTTCAATAAAAATAAAAGAAGAAACTAGTTCGCTAAAAACCCCATTTTAACAAATGTCTTCACAGTAACGTTACTTTTTAAAAAATATTACACATTGTTTAAAGTTACCCGCGCTTCACGATTGGTCTATCCCGATTTAATATGGCGGCGCGCTTATGCTATGCAGTTCAGAAAAGATTTTTGCCCTGGTTCATCTAAACTACTGTAGATATTACAATAACATTTTCAGAATATGAAGGTTAAGGTCTATTCTATCTCTGGATGCCATTTATTATGCAGCCCCACCACTAGATTTCTTCTGGTCTTCTTTGGTCTTCTCTGGTCTTCATTTAGTATCACCGCATTAAGTAATATGACATTTGCAGAAATATTGGTCGTTCAGGCCTGGCTTTTCCACTATGTCCCGGGTATGAACATGAAGTTGAAGCCCGCCACATGACACCCAATTTAGCCCGATGTAAAGGACATATTGTAAAATACCCTAAACATGTAAAATCCCGACACGGTAAAAAAAGTTGGCACTCATTTCTAATGTTATCTTTGACAAGTGTAGGTTACTCAGGTGGGTTGTTAGAGGGCGTTGGCATTGACTAACAGGTATGATGGATTTGTCATATGGATAATTTTGGGAAAGTCTACATAAAAAATCAGTAAATTGAGAAAAACTACACTTTAAATCAAAATTATTAGAATTGTTTACATTGATGTCTGCCATTTTTATCATCTAATGTTGTTTCAAACATTAGAGAGTTCCTCAAGGGAAGTAATCAAATTTCTACTTTTCCCATCAATTCAAGCATATTTTATTCAACCACTATTCAATAGTGTTTAAAAAACCCATAAAAAATTAAGCTAAAACTCAAAGCTGGTATCAAATTAGATATGTTGGTTACTTTCTCTTATTATAGATGGTCTGTTATTAGTCAGAATATTTAATTAAAGTTTAAATGATTAACACTGTAGCTAATGGACTGAGCTTTTGCCTATCTTGATATTTAGATAGCCAGTGCATCGTAATTATGACTTCAATGCAGACTAAACTTTCAGAACTCAACTTTTTATGGATATACTAAATATTTATGATAAAAAATCTGTTTTTCATGACATAGCCTATATCACCTTTTTTCAATATTGTCTGACTCTTATATGGACAAGTACTTAAAACAACAAACGTCACTCAATTGGTCTGGTTATGCAGTTTACGGGCGACCACGTTCCCATTCACCGCAAAAGCAGCACAATCAAAGGGCACATATTAAAGATTATAGATAGTCCTCCATATAGAGAACAAGGATCAACATGTTTCTCAAGACGAGAGGTCATAACAGTTTCCACAAGAAACGCTTTATGAAATAATATGGTATTATCAAAAATATATCAACAACCTAAGGAAGCCGTGCTAACTGTTTGTATGCAAGCTCAGATCCTTGATCTGTAGGAGTCCCGACTAACAGTTAGAGGGTACGATGTTCAGGACCTTGTCTTCTCTGACAAGGTTTGGACAAGACCCGCCATGGAGTCTCCACCCGCTCTGTTAGCGTGCAATTCTCAGGTAAATATCTGAATAGGACTGTAGGGGGCTCAATACAAGACCTAAGGTCTTTTGCAAAGATTTCGGAATATTGTTTTCTGAACAAATCATCAATTCAATTGCGGGTAGAATATATGAGAAAAGACCAACTTCCCTCGTAACCCATTCAAAACCAGACGGGGATGAGCACCCAACGTTTCATAAAGGACACGTTGGTGATTTAGGCAATTCCACAAACAATCAACTCGATACAAATCAAGAAACAACAAACAACGTCGGCAATATATTACTGCCTAGCAGCCAACCATCCTCTATAAACCTTCGCAGATAATGCAGTATACAGAATTGACGAACTCTGTATCACATAACGGTTTACACAAACCACTAGATACCAACAAACTATGGCCAAACCTATGGCATTGGTCTAAACCAGATAAGGGAACAAGAAAACCTGGGATGTTCAGGCTACCAATGCATAGACCCCCTCTTGTAAATGTCCTGGGAAAAGTTTGAATGGCAAATTTCATATACATGCTGATATCATGCAATTTGATGCGATTCCTGTTCCTGAGCAACAACCTTTCCTCCCTAGTTTAGTGACAGGTATTCCAGAACCACGCAATTGATGGGAGTTTTGTAGGCTCTCAAATACTTCCCTTTGCTCAGCTCCAGTTCTCGCCCGAATTTGATTTTTGCCTGCAGCAGGAGAATCTGGTAGGAAAAACCATCCACAAGTATCTAATGGGATATTATTGAAGGAGTATCAAGACAAAATGCAGTCTCTGCTCAATCAGTCAAAGGTGGCACCACTGTACTTCTGAATCTTTTTTTTATTTCTATATTAAAGCCTTATATAATCATATACGAGTTTACTCCATCGCATGTGTTGTTTGGATATATAACAAAATGGAGGTAGATTATTACACGTGGCACTATACTTTATATACTATATGGTGATAACAGAAATAATAGATATAGAAAATATATACATTTTAATTTCTAAATATGGACAAAATTCTATATCCCCAAATTCCTCAGTCTCCCCCTTTGTAAATTAGAATTTGATTGGTACCATACTATTCTAGTGAGACCTGACATGTTTTTTGTAGTGTATACCCGAATTCGTCTGCACTCAAACTGACGAGGGAAGATGTTAGAGCAAATCAGGCAACATAATGTGTCAGATACAAAAGAGTGAGTACCAGAGGGTCTGAGACTTTCATGAATTATGAGGGTCAGTGCTTACACAGAGGGTAGTCCTATTCGATTCTCCGTCTTGTAAGGGGCAACGATCGAGCACATAAAGAATATAACTAGTGAAACTGACGTACTAGTTTCCTAAAAAGAAGGTTAGAAAGCCATTTCATATATAAATAAGTCTAGATCAGATATAGACAAGAACTTACTCATTTGTCAAGTAATTATGAGATTTCCTCTGACATCCATGTTTACACTTGTTATATAACTGATGTTCATTGACCGGCATTTTGGAATTTGATCACACACGCACCAACATCTTGAACTTTTTGGCTAAACTTGATTAGACATTATATGCATAGATACAGACACTTGTTCACGTGCATTTCCGAAACCGAAATATCAATTCAACAGCTTTTCATACCGTGAATGGAATAATTTGTCTCATTACATGTATGTGCTCATATGTGTATTATATGTATTTAATCCTGAACTTGAATAATTGTTGCAGGACTTTTGCGACGGATGTTGCATGCAAGCAGGGAACGCTTACTCTTTCCGCGCACCTGCTCTCACTTCAGTTTAACTTGGGTTCGCATTTGTGTGAAGATGACATCTTACGATAATGTCCAAGAACTTCAAAATGTGTTGAACCCTTCTACTTACTAAAGTGTATTAATCAAGCGCCTATCTACTAGTATTTGATTGTGCTAATTTCGCAGCAAATGGAATTTATGACCAAAAGAATTCAATTTTCCACACCTACCAAATTACGAGGACGTAATGACTGTTGTGTGTTGAACATTTTGTGTTTGTTATCATGTTTTCTTTTTGGTTTGCTCGGTGGATTTTTTCGTGGGTCAAATCTTTCATCTTCTATATAAGACCATTCTGATAAGGCGAGTTATCTACCCATGTTTGATTAGCAGCCTGCAAAGGTGGAAACGTGGTAGTTACAAAGTGGTGCAATGATTTAAATCTACTTTGACTGCTTGTATGGCAGGAAATATTTCATTGTGGTACTGTAAATATATATTTATGGGTCCATGCGAGTCATATATGAGACAGATGTTTAGGAGGAGTAAGCATCTCTTGTTCTGTTTTTAAGCCTTTCAATAAATTCCATATGATATAGACGCAACAACAATATTTAAAATTAAAACATATGGAATGAGTGTGGACAAATTACTGTAGAATATGTCCCAGTCACACAACATCGATTTGCAATTCTGTGATGAAACGGTTTTTATACAGTAAAACACGTTCATAGCGAGTCGCTAGGGACCAATAAAACTGGTTCATACTATGCATAGTTCGCCATATGCATAATACGAAATTTACCGAGGGAAGAAATAAAGTTCGCTATAACCAAACATGTAGTAAATCCTGTTTATTTGATTAAAGAAAAAAGAGGAGTTACTGGCTCAGTTATGTGGCATAAGTCACCATGGAGCTATACAATACATGAATATAAATAATATACTAGAACATATAACACATTACAAAAATATTTGATTGTCGTGCAATTACGATACCGACTTAGGACGGTCATTTAATTTGACAAATGCCAAACAAATGGTGTGGTTAAACGGTTTAAGGAACAACATAGTAGACCGTTTAAATACTGGATTCATTTATAAACAATCAACATATCATACAAGTGTTTGTAATTTGCACTCGAAGATTATGCAATGCATCCAATCTTCAGAAGAAGTCAGTTAATTGTTTTCTTTGTCATTGTAACTATTGTTTTATCTGACACAAATTCCTGGAATGTATGAAGATAGTTGAAAAGGTCAACATTATATCACGGTTTTTAAATATTGTACTTCATGTACTTTAGCAAATACCAAAGTCCGCCGCAGTGCTCTTCTTTGTCCCTCTTCTTAGATTTAAACATCAAAATTATCAACCACCTAATATATACTAATATTTATGATAAACGTGAGGATTTTGGATTTCCTATTGTAAATTTCCCTTACTTGGATGGCGATGTCCCTCGACTCCCATCATATGGTATCTATATATCTCAATTAGTTCGATTTGTCAGAGGCTGCACCGATGTTTTGGACTTTCATAAACGAAATTTACAAATTACTACTAAACTTTTAACTCAGGGTTACAGATATCACAAGCTAAGAAAAACATTCGGCAAATTCTTCAGATCTTATTCAGAACTTCTATCTAAATTTGGAAATATTTCCTTTCAACAGTATGTATCCAATGGAATTTCCCATCCTTATTTTTACGGTGATCTCGTATATAAACTAAGGAAAGTAAAAGGCTCCGATAACGTTATTTTATCATGTAATAAAATAATCAAACGTCTTATAAATAGACAATATGATATTGAGATCATCAAAAAGACTATAGGTCTTGTATTTGGCCCCTCTACAGCCTTATGCAGACTTTTACTTGAACGTTGCACGCTGACTAACAGGGCGGTGGGGACTATATGACGGGCCTCGTCCAAACCTCTTTCAGAGGAGACATGGTCCTGAACCTCGTCCCCTCTGACTGTTAGTTGGGACTCCTACAGATCTAGGGTCTTAGCTCGCTTTCAGACTGGCAGAGCACGGTTTATCATGTTGATGTCGCATATATTTTTATACCATTATGTATTTTACAATACCTTACGTGTTTATATTTTTATGACCTCTCAATATGCGATACCTGTTGACCCTTGTTCTTTACATGGAGGATTATTTATAAATTTTTAAATGTAAGTCCTTTGATTGTTCTGCTGTTACGGTGAGTGGGAAGGTGGGCCCGTAAACCGGTTAACCACACCATTTGTTTGGCTTTTGTCAAATTAAATGACCGTCCTAAGTCGGTATCGTAATTGCACTACAATCAAATATTTTTGTAATGTGATATATGTTCTAGTATATTATTTATATTCATGTACTGTATAGCTCTATGGTGACTTCTGCCACATAACTGAGCCAGTAACTCCTCTTTTTTCTCTCATCAACTTTAACAATGATTTGGTATTTAGTTTCTAAAGATATCGGTATGCGTTTCCTAGATGGGGAATCCATTACCAAGCTTAAAATATCCATCCAAAGTAAGATAAACACAGGTACGCCTGAAGCGTTTTTGTTTGTCAAACAATTATCGCCTCAAATTTAAACTATGGTGACAAACAAGTTGTTATTACTAATCACGTCATTGTAGTAATTGCAGGTAATCAGTTCGTAATAACAGTGTGTATTATGAAGAAATTTAACCACGGTGCCAATGGTTTTGGTTCGCAATATGCATTAATTCGTACTATTAAAATTCGCTAAAAACGCAAAATTTCCCATAAATTTACATGACGATAAGGTCGGGGAATTCATCTTGGTTCGTAATAAGCATGAATTCCTAATAACGTGTTCGTTGTATGTGGAGTTTACTGTGTATCACTTTAATATTTTACGAGTAAAAAACGAAAAAGTACCGAAGGGTAAACCATATTTCATAGTCAATGAAATAAAAGGACAATATCGTGTATAGTGTAGCTCTGTCTTTAGATAGACTCTTTGGTTCACATTTCGGTCAGTTTGGCTTCAACACCTCTCTTCATATTTTTATATATTTTGAGAATTCCAATCATTCGACCATGAGTATCACTGAGGAGACATAACTTGTCGAAATGCGCATATGGTGCACAAAATTCAAGGGTATATATGTTCTATATTTATTACAACCACTAGTCCGGTGTCACTGCTGGTAGACTGATAGTTCCCGAGGGCATCATAAGTCTAGTTTTCAGTGCTTTTGTACTGGCATGAAATATATACTTCAAATTTTCAGTCATCAAATTAAATGAATCACTCTAAAACTAAGGAGTATCTCCCTCGTACATAACTCTGTCCTTAGATAGATTTTTGGTTCACATTTCGGTCAGTTTGGCTCCAACACTGCTCTTCATATTTTCATATATTTTGAGAATTCCAATCGTTCGGCCACGAGCATCACTGAAGAGACATAACTTGTCGAAATGCGCATATGGTGCACAAAATTCAAGGGTATATATGTTCTATATTTATTCAGATAAATGTGAACTCCAATAAAATCGAGGTGAGACCAGCTGCCCAGAATGAGTACCATAAAGCTCATATCTGTAATTATACATTCACAAGATGTAACAAATAATTCTTTGCATTTTATTATTTGCTACATACACTTCACTCTGCATTTACAAAATACAAATTACTCTGAATGTGAAAAAGAAATTGAAACAAGTTTTATAGAAAAAAGATGTAATAATTTGGTCATATAGTCATGTAAAATTCGAAACAAATTGAAGCAAATGTCACAGTGAAATTCACAATACCTTACAATGTAAATGCATGGGTTCCTAAAACTATAGATCTAGATGATAAATGTTGCCTGTTTGAATTAGGCATAAACACAATAAGGACAAGCTTAAAAGGAAAATCAAAATTACCGAGTTATCTTCAATATATTTGTATTAATGCCATGCAGTACCTGCAAAGGTATGATATCGTATACGATTAGTAAAGCAAATAACATAAAACTAAAACACAATTCCTATGCGATCCTTTTTGATATTATAGTGCCAGCATTCACTTATTTTAGTATAGAGATTTTATAGGGATATGAAATATGCAAAACCACTCAAAACGAAAAATGCAACTTGTATCTTTCATTAACATTCTACGCAGTATACAACGGTAGTTAATACATATTTTCAGGAAGTCGTGCTCGTGACTTTATGCTGGTGGTTATACTAAGATTTGATCTTTGATCACTTGCGAATCATGCTTTCCTACAAAATAATATACTTTCTGTTGAATAGCGTTTGTGATTATAAAACTTTTATCAGTATTACTGATAAACAAAAACGTACGATACAAGAAGCTGTAAAATGTAACTGAAATAAATACTAATAATGTCGGGTACCACTTACGTCTAAGAATAAAGTAAAATATTGAAGTAACTGGGCTTATGTCATTATATTTATTTATAACAAATTAGCATGATGAACATTAACGAATTTGCTAAATGGCAAATCCATAGAGAAAGCAAGGTTCTCAGGAGGAATAACTTATGAAAAATTTATCGAAATATCGATAGAAATTTTTGGCATAGTCCATATACTGTAGCAACATGTCGTTAGTTGTCATTGTACCCTTTAAGAGTTTAATAATGTATTACAGCATTTTCGTGCATAACTCTGTGCTTTGATTCTTTGGCTCACAAATATTTATATATTGTTAGGATTCCAATCATTCGGCCATGAGCATAAATTGTCGAAATGTGCATCTGATGCACAAAATGATAACGTATATATGTTACAGTATATATTATTGGCTAAAGCCTTCAACTGCAATGATAAAGGAAATATACTGAACAAAGTATTTGAAAGCGACGTAGAATAAAACTTCAATTATTTTCATTTCAATACAATTTGATATTAAACGATCAGCTCTGGGACCAAATTAAACAGATAGTGAATACCAAAATCATGGTAAAAGTAAAATGGAGAATTGAATGTGTTTCAAGAAGACCTCGTTTCCATTCTATTCTCGGATAAATTTATAGGTGCATATATGTGTAATTCCAGCAAATTAATAGCAAAATTTTGACAGATTCGTAGAAAATATCACTGTAGTGAAAATAAACAATTTTATCCTAAATTTCATAATGTTCACTATTATAAAATTACTTTACAACTCATCATGTTTGAACAACTTATTCAAGTCTGGTGATGGAAGTTCTCCCCAAAACTTGACGGCTTCCAGATGAAGGTTTTGTCGTAGTGACAACTCATCATGTACATCAAGGTAAATCCGCTTCTCATTGTCGTACTGTAGCCATGGCAACGTCCCTTTACCCGCACATGGAATTCTGTAGAAAAAAATAAAAGTTACTGTACGCCATTGTATTGATATATTCAAACAAGTGTTTGGCAACTCTGTTGGCAATTTTATTCTAAATAAAACATGTTTTTGCAGTTTAATAAAAATAGATAGCATCTGTTTCTACATTTTGTAAGTTTTCGAATTCATCGATTATTCATGTTTACGTTTTATCAAGCCTAAACTGTGGAGATAGAACGAATTGATCTTTGAAAAGCAAACTCATTTCCAAAGCAACTTGAAACGTGAAAGTCAAAGAACCCATCTAAGGACAGAGCTGTGTATGAAGGAGAGACTGCTTAGTTTCAGAATAATTAACGATTTTTTGCACAATAAGTTTGAAGTTTGTACACGTATATCGGGTTAGTACAGAGGTACTGAAAAAAGTCCACCAGCAGCGGTATTTACCATATAATACGTGAATTCATTTGGTGCACCGTATGCACAATTCGATAACTTATGTCTCTTCAGTAATGCTCAAGGCACAACTAACCAACAATCGTATTCTAAATACTAAGATATGAACAAGAATGTAGTATATTTAGATTCAGCTTACCCAGTTTTAGCAAATGATGTCCACAAAGCAATCATCCATTTGGCTACAGATTTGTCAGTATCTGACAGTTCAACATTGAACAAGTTTTCCTCCTCCAAGTTTGTAGTGAAGAAAAGATACAATAATTCATCACCATGTCCGGCCCCTTTGAACCATTCAGGCGGTGGTATCAATGTAATTGGTGAGTTCTGGGAAAATTGATACTGGTAAGTCTTCCCACCATTTAGAGAAGAATGTATTTCCAACATCTTTGCAGCACCTAATGTGAAAATAATATCCGCCATGCAATCTGCTGCTCGATTACTTTGAGCATCGACAGACACATCGGTTTTATAGAACTTGCAAACCTTGTCAAGCACTTCTGAGTTACCTTCAAATTGTAACTCTATGAATGGTTTCAAGATACCCATACAAATAAATTCAAAGGGTATGCTAATGCTCGTGTTGAATTTAAAATGTTCTTGAACTTTGGGCATTGCCATCATTAATGCCATAGATCCCTCTTGAGACGTTGTTCCAGTCATAAAATCCAGAGTTTTGTAAAATTCAGATTGAGGAGAATTTTCAGTTTTCAGCATTATCATTGGATTTTCCGGAACGAATTCTCCATCAACGCATGGACCGTATGAGAGTTGAAAAGAAACATAATCTGATGGCATATCTTGCCATACATCTGTTGCATTCAGTAATACGTCTTTAGGAAGTTCTCTTAAACAGTCTACCATTCCGTAAAGGTCGGTCTGTGAACAACTTGTCCTTGTTGATAAGCGTCCCCGTAGCGTTTTAGAAGTGTCCTTGGTCATTACTAAAAATCTCGATAATGCTCCACTCTGAGCGATTGCTCGTTGAAAATATCCCTTATTTAATGGTTGTATTGACTGATATGACACACTCATACCACCAGCAGATTCACCGAAAATAGTGACAGAATCTGGATTCCCTCCAAAGGAAGCGATGTTGTCATGTACCCACTTCAATGCTAATGACTGATCCCATAGTCCGTAATTTCCCTTAGCTGCTGGATGATAAAAAGACAAAAATCCAAAGACTCCTAGTCTATAGTTAATTGTTACAACAATGACGTCACCATCTACTGCAAGGCGAGTACCGTCGTAAAAATGACCATTGCCAATGGAGAACCCACCGCCGTGAATCCATACCATAACTGACAATTTGCGGCCTCTTGATATATCACGAGGGACATATATATTTAGGAACAAGCAATCTTCTGCGTTTATATTAGAGCCATCTTTTATCATTGGATAAAAGTTCTGGGCGCATGCGGGGCCAAATGAAGTGGCATCATATTCGTTAACCCAATTATCAACTGGTTCCGGTTTTCTGAATCTGAGATTTCCGGTTGGTGATTTTGCATAGCGTACACCCCTAAATTGGTATACCTTATCTCCTGTGCTTTTGTCGTTTGTTACAACACCCCTGATTGGTCCAGAAGGACTTTGGACTAGTGTATCGTCCGACAGGCATTCTTTAGATGCAGTCAAGAGGATAGCGATATAACTAAGAAACGCCTTCATTGTTGTTTCCTGGAAGTAAAGATGAATGAAATGATGGCAACTGCATAAATTCGACATGTTAGAAAAGATTTGTAAACATTGTGTATATACTAATCAGTACTGCATTAAAAGAATAGATTAGTTCTTAATAATAGAAGAATAGTGAACACATTTTGTGTTGCAAGCGATACTTCAGTTGAATCAATAACATTCCTCTTAAAGAGGTAACCTGTGAGACAATATTGCAGTCATGTATGTATAGTACGTACACATAAATTTATAATATATAGTATAAATATTATAGGCCATGACACAAAATATTCCAAGACACATACGTAAATGTAAGTTATATAATACAAACGATATCGGAGATGAGTTTCACTACCTGCTCAAATGACTAATGATGTTGTCACGAAGATGAGGTTTTGCATTTTGCTGCTATAGATAGTCAATAAGAATGCGTGCGGTGTGTGGTCATGCACTGTCCTGCTGCAGAACGACATAACGTTGCTTATTATGAATGAATGGATTATGTGTCGACTTACAATCTCGTCATGGTAGCGTACGTCTGTTAAACTGCCCTCCTCACCAAAAGGGTATCTCTTTGTATTGTAATTCCATCCCAGACCATAACGCTCCCTCTCCCAAATCGGCGGGCCTGAATAACGAAGGCGTCAATGTAACGTTCTCCGGTACGACGGTAAGCCAATCAAATATGTCAGTCAATCATAGATCTTGGTGGCCATTTTGAATGATAAATTTGGTCAAAAGCTAGCATTGTGGTATGGGACCTTGATAACTTACTTCCTGTAACGTTTGGTGATACTTTTTGGACAATGGATCAGGTCGAAACATGCAATTCTGGTTGAGGATTTCGAGTACTTACTTGGTAAAGTGGCAAAAGTCCTTGAATACTTACTCCCTGTTAGATTTCGTAACATTCTGTGCAGCAGTTTTGAAGAAGTTGAAAATGTCTCGGCAAATGAAAGTTCATGGCGGCTACGACGACGATGACAAAATACGAAGGACAACGGACGGCGTGCTATGACAAAAGCGCACTTGAGTATTTGGCTCAGGTGACCTAGAGCAAATAGAAAACTGACAAAAGAGCATCTATTTAAAGGAACAATTTAATCGTGCGCTATCTATAAACTACGTTACGAAGTGATATAACTATTTACCACAAAAGTAAATAAAATGTTAAAATCGTACGATCGATTCAGCTTACATTCAGATACAAGATCAGAATCAGTTAAGTAGACACTATATACGCATTGGCTGTGTCGTGTCAACAACTTTTATGTTCGGGTCGAGAAGTGCATTGAATGAAATTCAAACTTTCACTTGCTTACATCTGTGGATGTTGTTGGTAATGTTGGATACATTTTTTCTCTCCTTCTTGGTACCTGATGTCACCTTTGATTTCTACACGTTCATGGATGGTCACTGGATTACATCCTTGTAGATATCACAGGGACATAACATAAACTATTGCTTTTTAAAAGTGTAGTTTGCTTCTGTATATTTCGACTAAGGAACTTGTAATAATCTGGTTCCTATTTATTCAACTGATACAACAGAATGAACGAAATTATGTTGATTCAAGATATGTCAAAAGAGAAATCTCTTAAGATATACTTCTGCCTCTATGTCTATTAAAGAAGAGTAAATAATGCGAAAAACATGTATCACTGTTTGATAACGTTAAATATGAGTCAAATGACGTGCGAAAACGGTTCGTCATAAATCAGCAACAGAATAGCAAAGAAATGGAATGGCTTTCGGTTCATCTATTATATAAAAGATCCCCACATCTTCGGTCAATCGTAACAACACGTCCATTTCCGTACGCAAATAATAGTCTTTTTTGTTTAATGGCGGTCGTGTCCCGATTGGTCTCCGGTTAGGTTGGGTTTAAAGGTTTAAATTTCTGTGCATTGCACAATTGAAATGATCTTGGGGTGACCAATGACTGATGATTGTTTTACGTCAATGCACCCTTGTTTCTCGTATATGGAGACGACATCTGCCTGATGCATTGCATAAAAACTTATTCCTTTGCAACGGGTCCACCCGAAGCAGTAAGGGACCTTTTTCGTGCTACGCCTACCGTGACACGGGACCTCGGTTTGTACTCATCCGACACAGTACAACGGTAAGCCCATGGTGGAAGTCGAACCGTGATTTCTTGGTCATGAGCCAAGCACCTCATCCACTGGGCAACGCCAGCTTGGTTTTGACAATCACAATTGTTTTTGTTTTACGTCACACTATGATTATTTTACGTATATGGTGACAGATTCTGCGGACCGACACGAGGTAGTACTGATCTTTTTACATGCGACGCCTATCATGACACGAGACCTCGGTTTTCACTGTCTCATCCGAATTCTTGAGTTTACCAATATTATCTGAGTGGTTTCAACCTTATAATCTACATATGTAAATTTGAGGCGACGCCCCTCTTAATCTGTCACTGACATGGTATACATTGGCACGATCCCTGCTTCGGATGGACACGTAATGTAGGACAAAATCATACAACAATGCACAGTATAGATGCCGCCACCATGTAAATGCGATAATCTTTCGAGGAGGCCCGGATTCTAATCCCGCCATGGATGCACTGTGTCCTGTCTTTCGAATTAGACATTAAAAACCGAAGTTCCGTGTCATGGTAGGTTTGGCACTGCTTCGAGATGGTATAAATTTCTATGCAATGCATCAGGCAGATGTCATCACCATATACGTGAAAAATTCCGCGTGGAGTGACGTAAAACAGTTAATCTATCTATAGTAATAAGGGTGAATGAAACCTTACTTATTTAATCTATCAAAGACATGATACTAGTCTAAAGAAACAAAAGTCATAATTACCTTCTAAATATTTAATACTGGAATATACAAAGTCAGCTTGTAATACACTCTCACCTCTATCGCGGTCACCGATATACTTATTGACCTGATAAGGAGACCCGTCACATTGGTATGTCGTGCATATGCACGGCGCGCTGTTTATGACTATGATGTGTGGTAGAAAAAGTGAAATTTCAGTGCTACTTTCCCCTTAATAAATTTTTCTAAACTTTTTTATGTGTGATATATGTGATACATCTCTAAATTTATCCACTGAGAAACCAACTGTTGCAAAGAAGAACCAAGAAGAGTAAGATGATCGGTAACGGACAACCTGGTGGTTCATCAACGAGGAACTGGACGGAGGATGTGGGCTATAGACAATGGTGAATCCACTCTAGATGACAGATGAAACAAAGATGTGCTGAGGGCAAGCTAACTTTTTCATGGACTGATTACGAGAGAGAGAGAGAGAGAGAGAGAGAGAGGGGGGGGGGAGGGGGATTGGATAGGTGGGCTTAACCTATTTTCGGATAGGCTGACATGCACATCTATAAAGTCAACAATTTCTGACAAATTTAACAAAACATTTTAAAATTATCGGACAAATAGGTAGATTTATATTCAGGGGCGGATGCAGGATTCGAGTTAAGGGGAGGGAGGTGGAAACGTAAAATAAAACAGAGAGGCAAGGGTTTAGGGCCGTCTTATCAATGGCGTACATAAAAACCTGCTTTAACTTTGGGCGTACAAATCAGTTGGGGAAAAACCAGAATAATCATTGATACTTTGAACCAAAAAAACACAATTCACAAAATAGCCAGATGAGACGACATGTTTATGTAAAAACTCAAAACCTTTTTCAGTTGCGGTTAACCATGAGACAGACCAGACTCAAAATTCTAGCTGTCCTACACACTCACAGCGCTATTGGTGTGGACACAGAGAGGGTTATTGGTATTTAATTTCATGTTCTGAACTTTTCATGATGGACTGAATATTGCCAAGTTTAGTTCAAGAAAAACCAAACCTTAATTTCATCTTCTGACCTTTTCATTTCATATTTTTCATCTTGGCCAGAAATGGTACCGGTGATACACATTTAGTTTGCTTCGGGTATTACGGATGCTACTCTATTTTGAGTACGGTCTTTAAAACAGTAAAAGTAGTTTGTTTCTCCGGGGCAACCCTATGCTAGACAAATTCTAGACAACCCCAAGAACCCTCAACTGGGCGTAAACTCCCTTTCGAGATCAGCTATCCATTGCTTAAGGGCGAAGTATGGTGGGGCCCAAAGAACGTAGACGTCCGGAAGCTCAAGAGTTTTCATGCATTTTGATAACAATTTCTGGTGTAGAATAAATCGTACTTTTAGTTCACATGAGTGTTTTATATTCAGTTAAACACTCAGTTGTAGAGAGTTCTACAAATACCGCAAATAAAGTATATACCGCAACTGAACAATACATGGAGACCTGATTAATTGTAATAAACATGACGTCACACAATGACACTATGGCATGTATCAATGAAACTTACAAATTAATTTCTAGTCTGAAAAAAGAGAAGACATAAATGAATTATTTATTTTTAACTTTGAAACTCTTAAGGGAGGGGTTGTGATCCCACACACCCTTTAAATTTTCTATCGTTATACGGACCATAATAACAATTTTGAATTATCAATCATGTTAGTAGAAATATTTGTGTGAATTTGAATGTCGATACATTGGATAATAAGACAGAAATGAACAATCTAATTGCAATCTGTGTCGATGTCTTTATCCTACTTATAGTAAAGTCCTATATATATCTGGCCGGTTCTGTAGCGTAGAGTTTCTTCTTCATCCTCTTCTATTATTGTTATTTTTTAAATAAATGTGATAAACATATTATACTCTTTGTGCCTAAAATTCACAAAAATAGAATGAAAATTGTGAGCGGCGATAGATAATGTACTAGTTAAAAAATACAACACCAAGAGTTTGGGGAAACTTTTAAAACATCCGAAGAAGCTCATCGAATCTTATTATTATTATAAACAAAAGCACATGTGTATTCTCTCCTCTCCTTTTCAATTACAAAACATTGCCAAAAATCTCACAAATTATTTCTGTATTCAATTTCTTTTCAGTTATATTTATTATATTGACATTAGTAAAACACACACAATCAGTACATTAAAAACAACCTACAAGGAGACAATATAGGAAACCTCAGAAAGTAGACAAAAAACCTCACAAATTTTAAAAAGCAGTCCAAATTCTTTTTTCTATTTCAATGAAAGTCACAAACTTAAATTTTACATCCTTCTAGTACACTCAGACACCATTAGTTTTTAAATCAATAATCCCTTCTGAAAAGGAAAATTTTTGGTACCAGAAATATACCAAGATAAATCAAAATCTGTCAAGTCGTTTAGAATAAAACATCGAAAATGTGAAAGTTGTCGAACGGCCAACAGATGACGATTGTCAAGCTATGACATAACATATGATGTACCTAGCCGCAAGTAGTAGCCCTATATGAATGATAGGGCCACAATTCCTTAGTTGCGTAAACTTGCATTTTTGATAAACGGAATGACAGGCACAGCTCTACGATTTCGGCATCAAATGGAGCAAATATCAAACATGTATAAACATTAAGCAAACGATCGGCAATAATACCTTACCCCCGATCTGTCGTCTGATTGCTGTACACACATTTTTCTCTACCTTTGTCAAATTTGCCGGTTTGTTTACACATAGTCTGAATCATCCACATGTTTGATGCTGCTACCGAGCTGTATTACGCAAACGTGTGGATGATTCAGACTACATGTATACAAACCGGGAAATTTGACACAGGTAGAATAAAAATGTGTGTACAGTTTTCAGATGACAGATCGAGGGTAAGTTATTATTGCCAATCGTTTGCTTAATGTTTATATATGTTAGATATTTGCTCCATTTGATGTCGAAATGCGTAGAATCGTGCCGGCCATTCCGTTTATTAAAAACGCAACGTAAGGAATTGTGGCCCTATCATTCATATAGGGCCACTACTTGCGGTTATGATGTACCTATCTCGAATCTTTTGTCCTTTTTTTTTTTTGTTTTTTTTTTTAATATATCATTATTAGGAATAACTATTACAAAACCGTAAAATAAGTTAAGTTAAAGTAAGTTATAACTATCCACAAATACGAGAACAACATGTCCACGTATTACAGTGTATTGGTCATGAAGTATTTGTTTTTACGCTAATTTTTGTATTTCCTGTAGTTACTCATCAGCACCGCTAAAAACTTGCTACACTTATTGTTTAAAGAAAATGTATTTAAGCCCCACTTATCGTTTGTTTATGAGTTATATTGGATAAATATGTCTTATTATATGCTTTACACATTCTTACATAGTGATCGTTCCAATAAACCTTCATAATGCGATTCTGTAGTTCATCAAACTCTGATAAAATATAACAAGAACTAATTATGAAATGGACGTGCACTTCATAATTCGGCATCTACTGAAAAAAAAATTGCACAAACGGCATAAAATCGTCGGTAAATATTTTTGTATGTAATTTATAACGATAAAGGTCTTAAGAAGTAGATAGCAGCCGGCGCTGTACAAGGTAAGAATTAATGCTGGACAAGCGGAAATTATTTTCATGGCGTAAAAATCAAGATGAGGTTCAAGAGGCGTGGCACGATCGGCGTGCGTATTCTTGACGGTCGGACCATTACCGATGGTCAAATGACGCTCCACTCGGAAAAGCATCGCCATATTTTACGAAAATATATACGGAAATTGACGAGTTGTTACGATTGTTAACGCTCTAGCTTTTGCACTTGTTACATTGTTTATAAGTCTCATTATTGTGCTATAATGAATTGCAATTTGTTGGTACATGTATTTGCACATGTTACATTGTTTACACGACTCATTATTGCGTTATAATGAATTGCAATTTGTTGGTATTTTAAGGAGAAGACAGAAGATATCCGACCAAGCTGTATGACACAGATCACCAAGGACATGCTCTTAAAACATGATAAAAGTCAAAATATATACACAGAAAACAACATTACAAAACATTAATTGTACTCCAGATACAATACTGACTCTGGACGGTCAATTGAAGCAACAAAATTCACTCAAATGGTGTTATGGAGCGGTTCCCCATTCACCGCAAAAGCAGAACAATCAAACAGCACATATAAAAGATTTATAAATAATCCTCACATATAGAGAACAAGGATCAACAAATTTCTCAAGACGAGCGTTCATGTTTTCCACACGAAACACGTTACGGAATAATATGGTAGTATTAAGTGTATTTAAGGCGACATCAACCTAAATAAGCCGTGCATCCCGTTTGTAAGAAAGCACAGATCCTTGATCTGTAGGAGTCACGACTAACAGCTAGAGTGAAAGATGCTCAGAACGTGTCTCCTCTGACACAGTTTGGACAAGACCCGTCATGGACTTTCCACTGCCTTGTTAGCGTGCAACGCTCAGGTGAAAGTTTGTATAAGGCTGTAAAAAAAAGGGGGGGGGGGGTAAATACAAGACCGCGAAGATTTCGGGGTCATACGGTCGATGTCGAAGGCATTTGA
Organism: Pteria penguin; assembly: GCA_035048485.1. NCBI lineage: Eukaryota > Metazoa > Mollusca > Bivalvia > Pterioida > Pteriidae > Pteria > Pteria penguin. The sequence continues at coordinate 23,101,480 of CM068587.1, read as the reverse complement.
TTATTTTAGAATTTGTCGACATGAAATTATGGGAACCTTTATCCTTCCTTAGTTTGTACACTAGATCACCACAGAAACTGGGATGAGATATTCTGCTGGATACGTATTGTTGAAAAGTCACAGAAAGGATCATTTCCGGTTAGTGGTTTTGTAGTTATTTGGCTGTACTCCGCGCAACTTGCTACTAGGCTGAATCTATTTCGATTCTGCGCACAATAAATATTGTAGCAAAAGAAGTGTTATTTTTCTTTCCTTTGAGTGTAGAGGAGTTGGAAAGAAACGTAAGCATTTCAAAAATACATCAAATTACAAATAGGTGTGATGGACAATTGACATAGATATACGACTAGGTGTTCGATTGACGAATATTCGGAATTGTTTGAGTAAATGATATGATTATTTACTTTTAAACACTGTGTAAGAATGATTTAAATCAAATGTTGGAGGAAACATGTTTCAAACAGAAACAAGATGATATAAATGATATAAAATAAATGACTACAGATTTACCATTGATTACGAAATATTTTGTATGATAATTTTGTACTTTATTTTCTATACTTTGCAGCCATATCAGAATTGACGAACTCTGTACCACATAACGGTTTACACAGACCACTAGGTAATGACAAACCATGGCCAAATCTAGGGTATTGGTCTAAACCAGACAAGGGAACAGTAAAACTTGGGATGTTCAGGCCACCAATGCATAGACCACCTCTTGCAAATGTCCTGGGAAAAGTTTTGAATGGCAAATTTCGTATACATGCTGATATCAAGGAATTTGATGCGATCCCTGTTCCTAAGCAACAATATTCTGTCCCCAGTTTTGTGACAGGTATTCCAGAACCACGCCAACATTACCGATTGATGGGTGTTTTGTAGACTCTCAAATAATTCCCTTTGCTAAGCTCCCGTTCCTCCAATTTGATGTCTGTAGCAAGAGAACCTGGTAGGAACAGCTATCTACAAGTTTGCATTGAGACATTATTGAAGGAGTATCTAGACAAAATGCAGTCTCTGCTCAATCAGTCAAGGTGGCACCATTAGTGGAAGCTGAAACAAAACCGAATCAAACAGACATCTTGCATACAAACTCTTCATTGAGTACTGTATAAAATTATTTCTGTATTTCTTAATCTTGATCCTTTTTCGTTATTAAAGCCTTATTAAACCATATACGAATTAAACTTGTACCATGAAGTCACATGAATTTTAGATATTCATAATGTTGCGAAATAGAAATAGAAACTTATGAATTGAATGTGTATTTATGTATCACGAATTGTGTAAAACCGCGTAGCGTAGCGAAGCAGTTTTACGCATATTTTGTGACGTGTCAACTGACATTTTATGTTCCAATAAAACTACAAAAATACACATTCAATTCTTAAGTTTCGTTACACGAATATTAATACAATATCGCTTAATAGATCTACCTGAAAATAAATTCAGTCCCCATTTCGTATTCCTCTTGGTGGGCTCGCTCTCCATATGCTTTTCTAAATCTGCAAGTTCCTCCTCTGTCAAAGTTTTGAATCTCTCATTTTTGGTTTCACTTTCAGGAGGAATTTCATCACAGTCAGGCTCGGCTACATGACATGGCCTGGGATCATCTGAACTTGGTGAACATGGTGTCTCAGCATTATCTAGGACAAAATGACACGTGCTTTTTGAATAGATGACTTTTCTGTTTTCACATTTTTTCCCTTTAAATTATCTATAACGGTTTGGGTTAACTGCTAGTGTTTCATACATTTGTACAAGTATTTGTTGGATCCCAAGTTCGAATCCTGATTAAACAGTGTTGTTTTTTTTTTCTGTGCATTTCTACAAAAGCACCCAACAAATTAATCATTATGGACTAAATTCTAAAATGTGTTTTGCCAAGAAATTGAAGTAACATGAGGAATTTAAGGGGCCATATCCTGACATACATGTACATGTACTGATGTAGATTTGAATCCTGATCTAGGCACATTTTATTGTACTTGAACCTCTTATTTCATACCAACGATTTTATTAAAGATCAGTCAAACCTTGGATATTGTGGATTTGCAGAGCATAAAGTCATGGTGATCCAATGGCAGATTCAGGGGGGACCTTATCAGGAAATAGAATCTCTCAAGTACAATAATGTGAAATTTGTTAAATTTATCCGAAATTTGTATTATATAATTTCTTTAAAATGTTGATTAAAACACTGAACACCCTGGAAAAACCTCCCACGTGAGCTCCTGGATCTGCCTCACTGTCACTCTGTCACTGGATCTGTCACTCTCAGGACATGGATATAATAATATACTTTATTAAATTTTTATGTATATTAGATTAAAACATAGATCTAGTAAAGTGTGATGGATGTGTACCTTCACGACAAACAAGGTTTTGAACATGTAGACATGTTTCCTTGTCTGGAATGTACAGGATATTTCCACCCTCCGACTCCGAAATCAAGGACTCGATCTCAGGATCCGTTGAAAAATCTGAGTCATAGTCTACATCTACGTATAAATTATCCGATTGGGATTGACTTGGCTTTGGACTGAGATTAATGTCGATGTCCATCATTGGATCAAATTCAACATCGAAGATTATTTTAGAGAAAATAACAGCTTTATCGATTATCGATGATCGCATCAGACGGCGATTTATTTCCTTTGATTTAATTCTTTGTCAGTATATGAATGTATTATTTTTGAATAAAAAGGAAAACAAAACAAAGATAATGTTTAAGTATAGTTTTATTTATTTCATTTATTCACTTGAAAGGATTGGTCTAATTTTGTTTGTTTAAATTAGAGCAGCTGGCTAGAAAGAAATAGTTCCGTTACTTCCTGTTAAAATGACGTTTTATACAGAATAACATTGCAGTTTTAAAAAAGATCAACCAATCAGATTACAGCATTTTCAATAAACACACACTGTTGGTAATTATAACAAAATGGAGATTAACGATCCGAACGTAATTTATTATACGTAGCACTGTACTTTATTTACTAAATGGTGATAATAGAAATAAGATTGATTGATTGATTTTTGTTTAACGTCACACCACGAATATTTCACGTATATGATGACGGCATCTGCCTGATGCGGGGCATACAAATTTTGACCTTTGCAACGGACCCACTCGAAGCAGTAAGGGATCTTTAACGTGTCATGCATACCACGATACGGGGTCTCGGTTTTTACTGTCTCATCCGAAAGACAGGACATCGGCATGACCAGAGCAGGACTCGGACCCCGGCCTCCCGATCAGGAGGCGAGCGCGATACCACTACAAAATTCTATATTCCCAAATTCCTCAGTCCAGTCTCCCCCTTTATAAATTAAAATTTGATGGGTCCCATACTATTCTAGTGAGGTCTGACATGTTTACTGTAGTGTATACCCGAAGTTGTCCCAAACTAACGAGGGAAGCATCTTACATGTATATACTAAAAGTTTGTGTATGAGCTTTCAGCGTTCATCTTTCAAAGACGGCGCGGCATGTTCTCGATGCTGAATTTCGAAGTGTGGGTCAGGATTTTGGCTGAATTAAGATGTTAGAGCAAATCATGCAACATAATGTGTCAAATACAAAAGTGTGAGTGCCAGAGGTGTCTGAGACTTTTATGAATTATGAGAGGCAGTGCTTACACAGAGGTTAATCCTATCCGATTATCCGTCTTGTAAGGGGCAACGATCGAGCACAATATCAAATATAACTAGTGAAGCTGACGAATTAGTTTCCTAGAAAGGAGCTCAGAAAGCCATTTCATGTATAAATGAGTCTAGCACAGACATTGTATGATATTGTCCTACGGCTGAGTCAGCTGTCTCAATGCTATCTATTATTCCAAGGGTTTCAAGATATGTTTAACCCCTCGGTACTTCTTCGTTGTTTACTACTACTTACTAAACTTTATTAATCAGGTGCCTACCTATTTGATTACGCTAATTTCGCAGCAAATAGGATTTACGACCAGAAGAAGTCAATTATCCAGACCTACCGAATTACGAGGACGTAATGATTGTTGTGTATTGAACATTTTGTGTTTGTTATCATATTTTCCTTTTGGTTTGCTTAGTGGATTCTTTCCTGGTTCAAATATTTCTTCTCCTTAGTAAGACCATTCTAATAAGGCGAGTTATCTGCCCGTGTTTGATTGGCAGCCTGTAGAGGTGGAACAGTGGTTGTAGGAAAGTGGTGCAATGATTTAAAATTACTTTGATTAGTTGTATGGCCGGAAATATTGCATTGTGGTACTGGAAACATATATTCATGGGCCCATGCGAGTCATAGATGAGGCAGATTTTGAGGAGGAGTAAGCGGCTCTTGTTCTGTTTTAAGCCTTTCAATAAATGCCATATGATATAGACGCAATAACAATTTAAACATTAAACATATGGAATAGGTGTGGTCAAATTACTGTGGAATATGTCTCAGTTACATAACATTAATTTGTAAATCTGTAATGAAGCGGCTTTTATACATGTATATCATTTTAATATTGTTTGAGTACCGTAAATCTCACATCTGTATATACAATGACAAGATAAAAGAAATAATTTTTTGCACTTTATTATTTGCTACATACACTACACTCTGCATTTACAAAATACAAATTACTCTGAATATGAAAAAGAAATTGAAGCAAGTATAAAAAAAGATGTAAGAATTTGTTCATATTGTCATGTACAATTCGCAAGAAACTGAAGCAAATGTCACAGTGTAATTCACAACGAAGTCTTACAATGTAAATGTATGGGTCCCTAAAACCACAGGTGATATCTGTTGCCTGTTTCAGTAGGGCATAAACACAGAGTATCACAATTAGTACAGGCTTAAAAGGAAAATCAAAATAACTCGGTTCTCTTCGAAATATTTGTATTAATGCCATGCAGTACCTGCAACTGTATATCATATACGATTAACAAAGCAAATAACATAAAAGATACGACATTCCCATACAATTCTTTCTGATATTATAGTGCCAGCATTCACTAAATTTAGAATAATGATTTCCTCGGGATATGAAATATCCAAAACCACTCAAAATGCAACTTGTATCTTTCATAAACCTTCTAAGCATTATAAAAAGATAGTTAATACATATTGTCAGGAAATCGTGCTCGTGACTTTATGCTAGTGGTTATACTAAGATTTGATTTTGATCACTTGCAAATCATGCATTCCTACAAAATAACAATTATACTTTCTGAAATAGAGTTGGTGATTATAAGGCGTTTGTTAGTATTACTGATAAATAAAAATATATGATGCAAGAAGCTGTAAAATTAAACTGAAGTAAATACAAATAAAGCCTGGTGCCACTTAAAGTCTAACAATAAAGTAAATTATGAAAGTAACGGGGCTTATGTCATTCTATTTATGGACAACAAAATTAGCATGATGAATATTGACGAATCTGCCAACAGACAAAGCAAGGTTCTCTGCAGGAATGATTTAATTAAGTCTGAAAAATTTATTGAAATATTGATACAAAGTCTATACTCTACCAACATGTCCTTAGTTCTCTTTGTATCCTTTAAGAGTTTATAATACATCTCCCTCGTATATAGCTCTGTCCTTAGACTGATTCGGTGGCTCACATATATTTATATAGTACTAGGAATCCAACCATTCAGCCCTGAGACATAAGTAGTCGAAATGCGCATCTAGTGCATAATATTATAACGTATATATGTTCCAATATTTATTATTGGCTAAAGACTTAACTGTAATGATAAAGGAAATACACTGAACAAAGTATTTGCAGCTGACGTGGAATAGAACTTCAATTATCTTCATTTCAATATAATTTGACATTTAACGCTCAGCTCAGGGACCAAATTAAAGAGAATGTGAATACCCCAATCAATGGTAAAAGAAACAACGAGAAATGAATCTGTCACAAGGAGACCTCGTTTGCATTTCTATTCTGGGATAAATTCATAGGTGCATATATGCCTTCTTTCAACAAACTAATAGCAGAATATAGAAAAATTCGTAGAATATATCATTATAGTAATTTAACAATATTCTTGCTCAAATTTCAGAATGTTCACTATTAGTTTACAACTCATCATGTTTGAAAAACTGATTTACGTCTGGAGATGGAAGTTCTCCCCAAGCCTTGACAGCTTCCAGATGAAGGTTTTGTCGTAGTGATAACTCATTATGTACGTCGAGGTACATTCGCTTCTCATTGTCGTACTGTAGCCATGGCAACTTCCCTTTCCCTGCACTTGGAATTCTGTTGAAAAAATAAAAGTTACTATACGATATTGTATTGATATATTCAAACAAGCGTTTGGCAACTGTGTCGAGCATTTTAAATTTCTAAATAAAACATGTTTTTGCAATTCACTAAATTCAGACAGCATCTCTTTAAGGTGATGTCTACAACGGTACAATTCTACACTTTGTACGTTTTCGAGAATGCATCGACTATTCATGTTTACATATTATAAGGCCTAAATTGTGGAAAAAGAAAGAATAAATCTTTGAAGAACAAACTCATTACCAAAGCCATCTGAAACGTGAAAGTGAAAGAAACCATCTAAGGACAGAGCTGTGAATGAGGGAGATACACCTTAGTTTCAGAATAATTAACGATTTTTTGCACAATACATTTGAAGTTTGTATATTGGGTTATAGTCCAGTCATTCTAAAAATTCACCTCAAGCTAATTGCAACAGAAATGATATCTATGAAATTTGTTGGGTAGTAAGTTTATAATGATCATATTAAAAATCGAGAAAAATCAAAAAGGGGGAAAGTGGTCACTTTCCGAATAAAAGTTCGCACATTTTAACAAGCAAAGCTTGACACGGCATGGCTTCCATAGACGCAGAAGAGTTCACAAGAGAGATAACTCAAGTTGTTATGCAGACGCTCGGTGTGATTCTGGTATTCTAGTGAACCCAATATTCGTACACCTAAGGTATATTGCGTCATAGCAACGGAAACTGCGTGTAATTCTGCAAACTCACTTCACTCTCTTATGAACCATCCAAAGTGCTAGTCATGCAGATATGTAGCAAACTCTGATTTATTTCATTACTAATTTTATTGTAGGAACAAGTACATCGCCGTCCATGTTTATTTATCTGACGTCATACCATAAATTCGTACACTTATAAAAAATAGGCCACTACTGTCACTAAATGTGTTTCTTGTACCAGATATTGAATAAAATGTTACAACAGATAATAATGTTTTATTTGATCTGAAATTGAATGATTATTTTAGAATTTTTATCACAACATAAACAATTTGACAATATTAATGAACAGTTTTGATTTTCTTTGAGCTTTTACGATGTGGACATAGAAATACATTTCCCGTCCTGACTACTCTTTCCTTTGTGCAATATATTAAATGAACCCAGTGTGAGCATCTATCACAGGCAACCCATTTAGTAAAAATTAAACAATAACTTTGTCTAACTTCCTTTGGAGTGAATTGCTTACATACGCAACATTTGTCTTCCTCAGATATTTCTGTCTCATTTTCAGAATCTGAATTTAAAACAGGTTCATTTTGCGGCACAATTTTACTCGGTCCAGGTTCTTGTGAGTTTGCCAGGCACTTTCTTTTCTTCTTTTGTTCTGAATTCTTTATCTGTTTTGATAATTTTCTCTTTTGATGTAAGTTTGTACTTTTTGTAGTTGTTGTTTCCTGATGTTGGATCATTTTTTCCCAAACCTCTTCTTCTGTTATGCAGTGTCCTGATGTTATCTTTGACATGGTTCTCCTATATTTATCTATCTTCTCTGTCTTGATTTTTTTCAAACGGTCCACCTTAGATTTAAAATAGTCACCAGTCATGTCAGGTTCTTCAACATCATTCATTTCTATGTTTATGTTACTTTGCTTTCTTTGAACAATTTGTTGACTCTCGCCATTTTCGTTAATACCTTGCTCAGCTGTTTCGTAATTAAAAGCTGCAGATGGAAGAATATAAGCTGTTTTGATGACGTATTGGTCTAAAGGATATATACCAGTTTTACGGAATGCCATGCGAAGGTTTTCTGGGCCGAGTGCTTTGGTGTAGGCTTTACATGCAACCTCACAGATGTTGTTTCTGGTGATGACCGATACCAAGGTCCTGGTCATTTTGTGACATTCATCATTATAAACTCGGTGAAAAGGCCCGTAACACCCAACATCTAACGGCTAAAGGAAGTGGCTTGTGTGGGCTGGTAAAATGTAAAGAATTATATTATGTTCTCTAGCCCAATCAACTAAACCAACGGAAACATGCGATTTATGACCGTCAAGTATAAGCAAGATGGGATCCTCTCCTCTACCTCGAGCGTGAGTTAAAAAGTGGTTCTCAAGGTATTGATGAAATATCACAGAATTGGACCAGCCAGATTCAGATACAGTGCCATCAGTGCCTGGTGTTCCTCCACTTAACAATTCTTGCCGCATTCTGTTTCCAGCAAAAACAAAAAAAGGGGGGAATTGCCGTTCCTGCTGCACTACCACATCCCAGAATTGTTGTTGTTGATGATTTCTGTGATCTGATTTCTTGCACAGTGCTTGCCCTTCTTCCAGCAACTACAGATGGTGGTGTATGATTTTGCTGAATCCCCTTTTCATCCACATTAAAAATGAGATGTGGCTTATCATGCAAGTTATATTTGGAAATAATTTCCTGCAATTTTTGAAATACCCTTTGACTGTATCTTCGTTACCAGCCTTTGCTCTCGCAACCTCAAGGCTTCTTGGTTTAACAAGCTAAAGTTCAGCATCCCATCTGGACATGAACGTCTGATACCACCGCAGAGTTAATGGCTTGTCTTTATCTCTTTTATTTGAAATTCTCGCAAAATCATTTGCAATATCAACAACTTCGGATCGAGTATAACCATACCCAAGTTGCGCCATTTCTTTCAAATGCTCAACAATACGAGCTTCCTCTTCCATATTGAAAACAGGTGCCCTCCCTGATTTAACAACATCAATTGAAATCTTTCCACTTGTCCTATCTCTCAGACTTTGGACTGGGATTCCATATTGTTTTGCAGCACCTCGTATGCTCTGCTTACCATCACTTACGGCAAGATATGCATTTGTCATGCTCGTTGGACTATAAAGTCTGTATTTGCTCGTAATTATGGTGCGTGTTCACCTGAAAAAAAAACAAAACAAAACACACACTAAATACTGATGTATAGATAGAAAACTATGATGGATTCTTAAATCATATGTGCATAAATATTCAACAGTTTTGTCAAATTATCCTTGGAAAGGCCCCTAATGGAAATAAAAGAATAATGCACCAAATTATTTAGCGCATCCAGCAGGCAATTTTGAAAAGTTTTTAATGCAGGGTAAAGAGGGGTGGGTGTTAATTGTTTTAAACAATTGTGCAAAACTTACATAATTTGCAAATTGCCCCCCCTCCCCTAGATCCGCCAGTTTTATACAACATATATATCTTTGTGTCTATATTCATAAACGTCAGTACTTTCATAATACACCCATTCAATGTTGTTATCAGAAAATGATTAACACGTAACGTTACATAAAATCATATAAAGTGATAGCGGATTTAAACACATTTTTTTTTACTATTGGCCTACTGATTACCAAAGCGCACCAGTGAGACAGATTTGTCATTATCAAAGAAAATGGCTGCGCGGGTAACATAAACAGTAATAATGGTTTGGGGTGAAAAATCGGTATTTGAACATTGGTTACAAAAAGGACTTAGCGAAAAGGTGGATTTTTGTGTAGGATCTTTGTTTATGATTACCTTACCTGTTTGAATCGCATTTTGTCTTCAATTTTTGTATGTTTAGATGTCTTCTTATTCTGGCTTTAAATCGACGAAAAAAAATGACGTCATAGATAAACGTGAGATGCACGAATGATTAGGTGCCGAATATTGGGTATGAACGAAAATAGGGTCATTGAGGATAAGTCAATTCATCATCTAAAACATTATAACTCATGATCTATTTATCATTTTTGACTTACTCTTACATTTTCTTACGAGAGTAATTCTAATTATATAGATGTAAAATATGTTCGACGCGCATATATGACTACAGTTGTATTATTACAAGCATTGTTTCAGAAAAATCGAAAATAGAATAAGAAAAAGGTTTTGGAATAATATACTCAAAGAAATATCAATTACATCATTTATAAGAGTTTAAAAGATGTCAAAAATTTGAATCTAGCCTCTCGTTCTATCGAAAAACTCGGGTTATTCTTTCCACAGTTGCTAACAAAAATATAAAGTATGGAAAGCAGTTCGTGCCTTTAGTTTGTAGTTTTATATAATCAATGGTATAATTTTCTATTTGAAAATTGTAATTTTTCATTGCATCACCTTAACTCTCGCTAACAATAAGAAGAAAGTAGGAAAACACTTGTTACCATTAATTTGTTTTGTTAATCATTGATTATAACAAAATATACATGTTAAGATGAAAATTTACACGACTTTTCAATTAATGATATTTGAACAGATTTATATAACGCAATATTAATAAAAATTATAAATAGCAAAGAACTTTAGCCCTAATTTGTCGAAAACATGGAAATAGTAAACTTTAACTTTTATATTCAAATACATGTTGAAGTATCTCAAATCTTAAAGGAACTCGATTTGATAGAATCAACCGTACGAAAGTAACTTGCATTGACTTCTCCTTTTTCAGATAGTGATGGAACTTTGCGTCGTTTGCAACATATCTCTCTGCGATGGTCAAAATATTATGCAACTAAGAGAGAAAGGGAGCATAAGTGTGAAGAAGATCAGTGCTGCCAGACTCAAGTGTAACAATACCTGGTCAAAGAGTGTATCAAAATTGTCGCCGTGACTACACTAATCCCAACACAATAAAAAAAGATTTAGTGTCTAAATCAACAAATCGCGAAGCTTCGCGACCTTCGCTCAAAAACACAAACTTTTCACTTTGACACAAATTTTTTATTTTGTGGCAAACCTGCAAAATTTTCTGATAAGAAACGTGGCATTGATGTTTTTCTATTAGAACTGTGGATTTCTCAAAGAATCTTCGAGACGTTTGCAGAAAACGAAATGACGAATGGTCAGACACAGTTCTCAGAAGACTTACTTTGGCACCGGCTGATTTGCACGCCGCCGATTCAATTTATCACCAAACGTGTAGTGTGAACTTTCGAACTGGCAAACAAATACCAACATCAAAACAAGATCATTCAGAATCTAAGCGAGTAACCCCCCTGAAGACCCAAGGATGACAAATCAGAGGAAAAATGATTGCATGGTAAAAGTTGCGTCAGTTGGACAGGCTTTAATTCAAGCAACACGCCCTAGGGCCATCATTGCACCACTGCAAATATCTCTTGGTGTTCAAATACACCATCATTTTGGGTCCAGATTTTTGTTCGATACATTGAGCAGTCTTGGCTTTTCGTCGTCGTACACAGAAGTTCAAAAATTTGAATTGAATGCTGCTGCTTCATATGACAGAAATGCTTTATCGACTGAAAAGGACTGTACATTCATTCAATTCGTGGCTGACAATGTCGACCACAACCTAAGAACATTGGATGGTCATGGAACATTCCATGGAATGGGAATGATTGCCACAATCACTCCTGGCAAAACGCTACAAAGACCTACCCCTAGATGTTCACCAACAATACAGGAGGTAGCACAACTTTCTAAAATCTCAATAGAGTACTATAAAGTGCGACCAAATCAACCTTTCCATTTGGAATTTGAAAAATTAGATTACGAATCACAGGGGATTGATAGTACTTGGAAATTGGACCTTTTAACAAATGTGTGCTGGCGGCCTCTCTCTTTCAAGATACCTTCGTGGTCAGCTGTTATGCACAAAGTGATGGACAATGATTATCCTGGAAAATCATCAGTTGTGTTTCTGCCAATGATTGGCATGAACCCAAATGATCTTACATGCATAAACTCAACCCTCCATTTCGTCAGCAAGGAAGCAAAGGCACATTCTTACTTTTGACCAACCACTATATTGGAAGGCAATGCACATAAAAGAAATGGAACCTATGAACAGTCCCTTGAAGTCTGTAATTTTGAGGCTAGGAGGTTTTCATTTAGAAATGAGTTTTGCGGGTTGTATTGGTCATTTAATGGATGGTTCTGGACTATCTGAACTACTAGAGTCTGTCTATGCTACAAATACAGTTACGCATGTGCTGAACAGGAAAGCAATTGCTCGTGCTGTAAGAGGATATTTTCTAACAAACACAGCTCTCACATCGATAATAATTTCGAAGATTTACAACATACGCCTTCAGCACTCTGTCAAAGAAAGTCGCAGAGATGAAGAGAGTGATCATTGCACGATGGAATTACTCGATGCAGAAAAAAATATTTGATGCTTTGATAAATAAAGAAGCAAGTATTGCAGAAGTATGCCAGGATCCTTTGTTAGACAACATAAAGAAAAAAGAGGAGTTACTGGCTCAGTCACCATGGAGCTATACAATAAATGAATATCAATAATATACTAGGACATATAACACATTACAAAAATATTTGATTGTAGTGCAATTACGATACCGACTTAGGACTCACTGTAATAGCAGAACAATCAAAGGACATACATTTAAAAATTTATAAATAATCCTCCATGTAAAGAACAAGGGTCAACAGGTATCGCATATTGAGAGGTCATAAAATATAAACACGTAAGGTATTGTAAAACACATAATGATATAAAAATATATGCGACATCAACATGATAAACCGTGCTCTGCTAGTCTGAAAGCGAGCTATGACCCTAGATTTGTAGGAGTCTCGACTAACAGTCAGAGGGGACGAGGTTCAGGACCATGTCTCCTCTGAAAGAGGTTTGGACAAGGCCCGTCATATAGTCCCCACCGCCCTGTTAACGTGCAACGTTCAAATAAAAGTCTGCATAAGGCTGTAGAGGGGCCAAATACAAGACCTATAGTCGTTTTGATGATCTCAATGTCATATTGTCTATTTAGAAGACGTTTGACTATTTTATTACATGATACAATAACGTTATCGGAGTCTTTTACTTTCCTTAGTTTATATACGAGATCACCGTAAAAATTAGGATGGGAAATTCCATTGGATACATAGTGTTGAAAAGAAATATTTCCAAATTTAGATGGAAGTTCTGAATAAGATCTAAAGAATTTGCCGAACGTTTTTCTAAGCTTGTGATATCTGCAACCCTGAGTTAAAAGTTTAGTAGTAATTTGTAAATTTCGTTTATGAAAGTCCAAAACATCAGTGCAGCCTCTGACAAATCGAATTAATTGAGATAGATAGATACCATAAGTAGTAAACCGGAGAGTTTCAGAGAGTCACACAAATCATTTCGTACTTCAAAGCTGTGGTTTCAGTTTATGGATATGGTGGATATTTTACGTAGATTCATTAAAACAGAAAGAGCTGGGGATTGGAATCTTCATTTACACTCCATTAAAGAAATGCTCCCATATCTTGCTGCCTCTGGGCACAACAATTACGTGAAATCAGCCTGTGTGTATTTACAACAGATGAATAGTATTAAAGTAACGAATCCAGAGGTTTCAGCTTTCTTCCAGTCCGGGTATCATGTAGTAAGACGCAGGACTATCTACAGATTTAGTCATACAGCAGGTAACACATTGCGCATGATGAGTACAAAATGACATAACTGACAACACATTTTAAAATAAGACAAATGGATTCAACTTATGCAATGATGTTCTTCTGTTTAAAATTGCAATCATATTATCATGGTATTTAATTTAAAAAAACTAAAATGTTCAACATAAGATATACAAGAAATTATTTTACTATTAAATGATTGCTAAATCTCATTTTATTTTTATCTTAAAAGGTCCTGATGAGAAGTTTGAAGACCACTGGCGGCATGACACGGGGTAGAGGGATGTCTGAGGGTCAGAGAGCTCAGTGGATATTGTCCATGCCAGACTGTTCGGAAATCAATTATGTTATGCAAGAATTTACTGGAGTCGGATATAATTCAAGTGAGCAACACAAAGAAGATGGCCAATCAAGGCAGATAAGGGACCGTAGAGATGTGAAAACAATGATATCTTTTCTTGTGGAGCGGGGTCCGTTTGTTGAAGACTACAGCTTACGAAACACAGAAACAGGTGTTACGGCTGATACATCTGTAAATGTAGATGATTCCAGAGAACTGGGTATCAAAATATTATCATCTATGGTATGGATGGTAAAATGATCAACGAATTTTCATTCAAAAAGAAGAGCCAGTCTGTTGTATTAAGCGCCAAATCAGCCATCAAAGTTGATGATGATGTTATCACTGTAGATTCACAGCTTCTTTTTCAACGTTTCCTTGCTGCAGCAAATAATACTGGCGAAAATTTAGAAGATCTGTTTAAATATGAACTCTGAAGTCACCCGAGTTCAATGTTCGATCCAAGTGGACTGATGAGGATTCCTCAGAGGTCGACACTTGGAGACGCAATCTAGAGTAAAGGTGACTGTTGTGCTGTTGATATACCAGGAACAAATGTGCACTATGTCATAGATGGTGGCTCTTTGTTAGATCGAATTCAGTGGACACATGGGCAGTCCTTTGGTGACATATGAAAGAGATATGTTGACTTCCTTGTTTGCAATTACAAAACTGATGTTACTATCGTGTTTGATGGTTACACTGCTGGTTCAAACACAAAAGATTCAACACATCAGCGACTCACCAAAGGAATTGTTGGTACAAAGGTTAGTTTTACAGAACGAACGCCGTTTAAATCCAAGAAGGAAATATTCTAGGCGAACGAAGAGAATAAACAGGCATTAATACGGACTACAGACAAAACAAGCTGAAGCGGATGCGGACTTTTGATAGCACGCACTACTATAGAATCTTCTAAAACGAGACCGACTGTATTACTAGGTGAAGATACAGACCCGCAAGTCATTCTTTTGTATCAGGCAGATATGAATTCCAACCAGATTTGTTTCAGAACTTTCAGTTCAACAAAGATATCGAGAATATGGGATGTGTTGAAGACCAAATCTGTGCTCGGTCCTGAAATTTTCTCACTTTTGCCATTAGTGCATGCTTTAGTGGTTGTGACACAACCTGACGCATGTTTGGTATCGGAAAAGGCAGTGCACTTAAGAAGGTAGAGGACAACGAATTTGTAAAATCACATGCATATATTTTCTGCAATGCACAAACAAAAGAAGAAATTATAAGTGCAGGTGAACAACTTATTTCGTCCCTTTACGGCGGAGTACCTAATGAAGGACTGGATGCCCTTCGCTACAGAAAATTCGCTAGCAGAGTTTTAACGAACAAAACATGTGTCCAAATTTGTACCTTGCCACCAACATCGGAAGTTGCTAGATTTCATATTCTGCGTACATATTTTCAAGTACAATGTTGGACTGGAAGCGAGCAGTTAGATCCTTGTGCATGGGGATGGAAACGTGTAAACGAAAAGCTTGTCCCAATTAAGTGTATTAAACGAAAAGCTTGTCCCAATTAAGGTGGGCCCGTAAACCGGTTAACCACACCATTTGTTTGGCTTTTGTCAAATTAAATGACCGTCCTAAGTCGGTATCGTACTTGCACTACAATCAAATATTTTTGTAATGTGTTATATGTTCTAGTATATTGTTTATATTCATGTATTGTATAGCTCCATGGTGACTTCTGCCACATAACTGAGTCAGTAACTCCTCTTTTTTCTTTTAAAAGTGCAGCTCCATCAAACATTCTTAATATTATACGATGCACTTGTAAAAAAAACTGATACAAAACGGTGTTCCTGCAGAAAGAATGGGCTTGATTGTTCCTCGGCAAGTGCAGAGTGTAAAGGAAATGTTTGTTTCAATTCTAATTCAGAGGTTGATGAGTAAAATATTCATAAGTTAGCTGTTGTTCTGTTTTAGGGGTCCGTGAATGGCCACTGTGGTACATTGTTGTTAGTCCCATAGGCATGTGACACCAGTTATTTTCGTATTTTACATTATGGTGATGGTCATAGGTTCTGAAAAGTAGGTCAGTCTTGAAGGTCAAAATCATAAATGACACCAATTTGAATTATCTGTCACAAAGGTTACATTGCTAATTATTAAGGCCCTATCACTCACTATTATAAAAATTATGTCCGTTTGGTTACACCATTTTAAGGACTGACAATCGATCATAAACAGATCAAATACAACTGTAACTACTAAAAAAAAACATGATACATGATTTGTCGATATGCGTTTATGGTGCACTAAAGTTATTATTGTTGTAAATATGTTGCTGAATTTATAATTATTTGTGTAAATTAACTATAACCTAACTACATTTATCCAATCAAAATACATATTATAGTTCATATGGCCTCTTTCCTATTTTCATCGACGTTTTCGCCCAAAATGAGTCATTTTGACTAGTGAAACAGAATATTCAACTGAAATTAAATACTTCTGAATGTCAACATCGTTATGGATGATAATGATACAGGAATTTCTTTTATTTTTGAGACGAGTTACGATAACTTAAAATTTCCAGTTTTCGGCGATTTTTTTTATCTTAATTTAAGATTTTTACCCCAAAATACACTTTTCCCTTTGTTGTGTACTCTCGACTTTTAATATACATTAGAACACCCCTTAATTTACCATTTGGAGACAAAAAAAAATTCTGTTGCAATTAGTTTGAGGTTAGACCATATTTTCGGCTAGAATGACTGGACGTACTGAAAACTGGGCTGGGGACACTCTCGTGTACTTAAGTACTAAACGTCATCCAGCAGCGGTTTCGACCATATATATATATATATATATATACGTAAACTTAATTTTGGTACACCATATGCTCAATTCGACAACTTATGTCTCTTCAGTAATGCTCAAGGCACAACCAACCAACATTCGAATTCTACATACTAAGATATCAACGACAACAGCGTATAATATGCTTCATCTTACCCAGTTTTAGCGAACGATGTCCACAAAGCAACCATCCATTTGGCTACAGATTTGTCAGTATCTGACAGTTCAATATTGAACATGTTTTCATCCTGCAAGTTTGTTGTGAAGAAGAGATACAATAATTCGTCACCATGTCCGGCCCCCTTGAACCATTCAGGCGGTGGTATCAATGTTGTAGGCGAGGTCTGGGAAAACTGATACTGGTAAGTCTTCCCACCATTGAGAGAGGAATGTATTTCTAACATCTCGGCAGCGCCTAATGTGAAAAAAATATCCGCCGCGCAATCTGCCGCTCGATTGCTTTGAGCATCGATAGACACATCGGTTTTATAGAACTTGCAAAGTTTGTCAAGCACTTCTGAGTTTCCCTCAAATTGAAACTGTACGAATGGTTTCAACATACCCATACAAATAAATTCAAAGGGTATGCTAATGCTTATGTTGAATTTAAAATGTTCTTGCACTTGGGGCATTGCCAACATTAATACCATAGATCCTTCTTGAGAGGTTGTTCCAGTCATAAAATCCAGAGTTTTGTAAAATTCAGACTGAGGAGAATTTTCAGTTTTCAGCATTGTCATTGGATTTTCAGGAACAAATTCACCATCAACGCATGGAGCGTATAAACTTTGAAAAGAAACAGAATCTGTTGGCATATCTTGCCACATATTTGTTGCATTCAGTAATACGTCTTTTGGAAGTTCTCTTAAACAGTCTACCATTTCGTAAAGGTCGGTCTGTGAACAACTTGTCCTTGCTGATAAACGTCCCCGTAATGTTTTTGAAGTTTCCTTGGTCATTACTAAAAATCTCGATAATGCTCCACTCTGGGCGATTGCTCGTTGAAAATATCCCTTATTTAATGGTTGTATTGACTGATATGACACACTCATACCACCAGCAGATTCACCGAAAATAGTGACAGAATCTGGATTCCCTCCAAACGAAGCGATGTTGTCGTGTACCCACTTCAGTGCTAATGATTGGTCCCATAGTCCGTAATTTCCCTTAGCTGCTGGGTGATAAAAAGATAAAAATCCAAAGATTCCTAGTCTATAGTTAATTGTTACAACAATGACGTTACCGTCTACTGCAAGGCGAGTACCGTCGTAAAAATGACCATTGCCAATGGAGAACCCACCGCCGTGAATCCATACCATGACTGACAATTTGCGGCCTCTTGATATATCACGAGGGACATAAATATTTAGGAACAAGCAATCCTCTGCGTTGTTATCAGAACCATCTTTTATCATTGGAAAATAATTTTGAGCGCATGCGGGTCCAAATGAAGTGGCATCATATTCGTTATCCCATTTATCAGCTGGTTCCGGTTTTCTGAATCTGAGATTTCCGGTTGGTGATTTTGCATAGCGTATTCCTCTAAATTGGTATACTTTATCTCCTGTGTCTTTGTCGTTTGTTACAACACCTCTGATTGGTCCAGATGGAGTTTGGACTAGTGTATCGTCCGACAGGCATTCTTGAGATGCAATCAGGACGATAACAATGTAACTAAGATACGCCTTCATTGTTGTTTCCTGGAAGTAAAAATGAATGAAATGATGGCAACTACGTACGTAAATTCGACATGAGAGGAAACTGACAAAATCAGTTTGAGAACTTTTGAGGCTAATAACGTTTTTACTTTTGATTTTTCGACACTATATACCTCTCTACTGCATGACTTAATCAAAACCAAATTGTTGTCTCTCATACGGTGGTGTTTCAACATAGAGTCTAAATCATACGTCTGTACTTCAGTTATATCTGGATTTTTCTCTTACAAACAATATGAGAAATATAAATATTGGACTTGTACTGAGTTGTGTAATACCATCACATTTTTGATGGGTAATTTTTATGTACAATTTAATGGCAAGACTTATCAACAGAATATTGGGATTCCTATGAGCAATAACTGCGCTCCCCTTGTAGCAGATATATTTCTATACTGTTATGAGAGAGACTTTATGCATTCTATTCAAACCTCTAAACGTTTCGACTTTACTGATAAGTTCAATAACACCTCTAGATATCTTGATGATATTTGATATTTTAGTTATCGATAACCCTGAGTTTGAACACTTTATCACTGACATTTATCCATTTGAACTTCAAGTAAACAAAGCCAATACTTCCGACCAGGAAACACCCTTTTTGGACTTAAATATTAAAATAAATAACAAAAATATTCATACCAACATATATGATAAACGTGACGACTTTGGATTTCCTATTGTAGATGGTGATGTCCCCACACTTCCATCATATGGTATTTATATTAGTCAACTGGTTCGGTTCGCTAGAACCTGCTCTAAAGTTTTGGATTTTCACGCAAAAAATTCTCAGATTACTTCTTACTTCTTACTCAGGGTTATAAATATCATAAACTTCGAAAAACTTTTGGTAATTTTATAGATCTTATTCAAACATTTTATCTAAATTCGGAAATGTGACTTTTCAACGATATGCATCCAGTTTAATTTCCCATCCCAATTTCTACGGTGATCTAGTATACACACTAAGGAGGGTCAAAGGTTCCGATAATTTCATATCGGCGGATTCTAAAATTATTTAACGCCTTCGACATCGACAGTATGACCCCGAGATCATCGCTAAGACCATAGGTCTTGTATTGGGTCCCTCTTCAACCCAATGCAGACTTTTACTTGAGCGTTGCACGCTGACTAACAGGACGGTGGGACCTCCATGACGGGCCTTGTCCAAAACGTTTCAAAGGAGACAAGATCCTGATCCTCGTCCCCTCTGACTGTTAGTCAGGACTCCTATTGATCAAGAATCTGAGATCGCTTACAGACCGGCTGAAAACGGTTTACCTATGTTGATGTTGCCTTATACAGTGTGTGAAACTAAGATTCTTGTTGGGAATGCCCAAAGGGCTATCCCAACAAAAAATGGAATATCCCCATCAAAATCGGGATAGCCCAGACTTTTTTCATTGGGAAATTTTAACAAACAACATTCAATTCACATTTACACAATTTAATTTTGGTATTCCATTTCAATTTCAATTTCTTGTAGATTTCTGCAGTTTTCAAATATAGCTCTGTTCATCATCACTTGAATCACTGTCCATATTATTTTCTTCTACCACATCCTCCTGCACTTCAGCATTCTCCTGCTCATTATCTGCTCTTCCGCCTGCTCTTCTACCTGCTCTTCCACCTGGTCTTCTACCTGCCCTTCTTTCTGAACCTTTTCAGTAGGCTTTCTCTTGAAATTAACTCTTCTTGACCTTGAGGGAGTAACCTATTGAATAAGATTTAAAAAACTTGATATCACTTCATTCTAGAGATTCAATAATGATAATATGCTAGCATTTAATTTTGATGCTAATTTGAAAAGTAAGTATTTACCAGCCATTTGTTGATGGCATCTGAAGGGTCATAGCTTAGAACATCAGCTGACTCTGCCTTAACTGTCATGATTTCACTCATTGATACAGATGATAGATGGCCTCTTTTCTCTGCAAAAAGAATGTTAATCATGATGAGAAAGATACTATAGGAATAATTTTTGTCATGAAAATGTTTGAGGACATAACTATTAAATTAACTGAAAACATAAATTATATACCTGTTCTTTTTTTGTTTCATATGGGAGAAGGATCTCTCATTAGCTACTGAGGTAGATGGAAGACTAACGACCAAATCCATCAATAGCAGAATCCTGTCATGATTATGTCCAGACAATACTTTATGAATTTCCCTCCACGAAAGTGTATGCACCTCTGAGCCATATCTTGGGAAACAGAAAACAAAAAAATATTAAACAAATGAAATATTTTTATTTAGTGTGTAACATGAATATTCAAAATAAATACAATGTACTATATAATCCACTATACTAACCTAGTATACAGAGTGTTTTTCAATTCTTGCTACTCATCCAAAAGATCATCTAGTATGTCATCATCCTTGTTTTCAGAGAAGCGACCCTCAAAATGCTGCACAATTTGCTTGACATTTTGCTTCCCAAATGTTGAAACAAATATTGAATTTACTTATATTTAATGCTTAATGACTTAAAATTCAATGATGTCAATGAATACAGAAATCAATAACAACAGAAACAGGTAAATCCAGATGAAACAAGTTATTAGTTGACCAATAGGGTTAAAAGTACAGTGTACCTGAATATATGAAAAATATTTACAATAACGTAGTATGTTGTTGTTAATAACATTTATATCTTTGGCTTTAGTTTTCTATTTTAATTATGTATTTAAAAGACAGTGCATTCAATTTTGGATTTAATAAAAAATATATTTACAAAATAATTTTTTAATATGAAATGTGTTGATATCATTATCAATATGATAGTTGAAATCATTAATAAACTATGTATTATTGAAGTAAATTGATTATAACTTCCAACAACCATCAAACACATAAGTGAAAAGATCATCAAACATGCAACTGAAAATATCAATTAAAAATCAAACACAACAATAATTGGAGTCACCAGAGATCCTATCCTTCTCTTTTGAACAAGGCCATGTGGCTAAATTTGTAATTGTTGCTGCTTTTAGGATATGCTTGTCATTAGAAAACCTGTTTTCTAATGAACTTGCTAATTTTGGTGAAAGTCTTTTCTGGTAACCAAGGTCTCTCAATTTACCCTTTAACACAACACCCTTAAATTTCTTGTTCATAGCAATCTCCTCAATTGCTTCATCAAAGCTGTTAAAGTAAAGTGATATTTAGTAAAACTAAAATACCTAGTAAAATTGGACATTGAAAGCATTCTATTTATTTTAATTATTCTATTCGAAAGTATTGTAAAACTTACACAACTGGTCTTTGGGCATGGGTTGATCTTTCCATACACACTGTTTCTACATCTACTGAAGCACTCCTAAAAAAGAGATGATCCCTGACATACATTATCAATAACTTGTACTATTTGAAGTGATAGAAATAAATAGTTTTATATGATTATATATCTATTTAAATTAAGTTAAAAACTTACTTCTCAATTTGCTCATGATTCGGGTCAACAGAGGAGTTTTCTACATTTGATCCTTGTTCACTATTACCATTTTTCCTGTTGTCAGTGGAGAGAAAAAATAATAAATAACATTCTTTATGATATGACTGAAATATGAAGATCTAAACAAAAGTTATGAAGGGAAATTCAAAAACAAATTAATAAAAAATATTAAAATGAAAGCAAAAATAAAAAATAATCTGCATGAGAGTTATAATGCATCTTTTATTTAATTCAATATTTTATCTATATGTTCTATATTTAATTTAATTCAATTATTATTAGATTTTTTTTCATTCATACTTACATCTCTGGTACCAAAGCAAACTCTTTAAGGGATTCAATGGTTGACTCAACCTTCAGATAGGAATCCCCAATTGAAGGATCCTCCTTCTGCAGATATAATAACAGCCTGTTAACTGGTTTAAGCAATTTCTGAAACAAATAAGATTTACAAAATGATAAAGAATTTTTTAATAAAAGACTTTCACTTAGTACTTTTTGATACTTGAATATTAAATGTATATACACTATTATTACAAAAATTTTAATAAAAGCTTTAAAAGCACCACTGATTGTCTTTTTATACCTAATCAAAACATAAATGTACATGTCTTGTTAACAAGAAGAAAACGGAACTCCAACAATGGCGTAAATATATCTCCTCACTGTAAGGCAATTAAAAAAATTCAATTTGCCATAATTGGCCCAGAAATAATTCAAATTTCATTTTTTCAAATTTCAAATGTAAAAAAAGAAATTACCTTAAGATAATGTAGGTAAGTAATGATGTTGATGTCATGTGACAATTTTCCCAATCCTTCAGCTTTCGAATTACGAAGAGATGAATCATCTAAGTGTGTTGTGATAGCTTTGTACCCACGGAAGAAATTGTCAATGGAAAGGATGGTATGGGGGACTCATCTTGTGCCCCCAACTCTCGTTGGTAATATAGTACTCTGACCTAAAACTTTAAATGACTCTTCCAGTTCTTTACGCTGCTTGCTACTCTTCTTATAGAAGTAGAAAATTCCAATTAAGAGTGTCATTGCTCTGTCATACAATTTCTGATCCTCCTTCTAAATGGCATCCTTTATAGCTAATTCTAACCTGTGCACCAGGCAGTGTGTGGTGGTTAAATCAGGATTTTCCCTTTTAAATAGAGTTGAAAGGCCTTTCTTTATGCCAGTCATGTTTGAGGCGCCATCTGTAGTCAACCCAACCATCTTTTTGGGGTCTATGTTGAATTCCTTGAGTACTTCCGAAATAGATTTGAAAATGTCCTCTGATGAAGTCGAGAATGGTGAAACAAATTCCAGGAATTTCTGAGATCTATCACCGTGAAAAGAGTAATGTGCATAAATTGACTCTTGCTCTATACCACTTACATTTGTAGCGCCATCAATTGTCAAGGAATAAAATGGTGCATTATTCAGGTTATTCACAATTTTTTCCGTCTCTACCATAGCAATATGTTTTATAAAGATTTTTGCCGACATTTCGTTATGGTACGTGTCACCTATATCAAAGCCTTTGGCCTTGTCAAGATTGCATAGCCAGACATAGTCTTTAAAAGACTTGTCGCATTTGGCAATTGCATGGGCATTTCTAAAACGTAAAGATAATCTTGTGAAGTTTGCTTCATTTAGCTGTCTCAGTGCTTTTCCACCTCTGATTTCAACTTCGCCTTGGAGGCATCTTTGTGCATAGAGGATGTTTCATGTTTTTTTTACCATCAAGCGTAAGATTAGAACATCCGGTCAGCCATATCTGGTTTCCAGGGTGTAAGTCACCAGATCGTTTTCCCTAATAATCCGAACAAATTGTGCAAGACATTTGCATTTTCAATTCATCAAATTTTAACCATTCACGACCGATCTTCCAATGGTCTTTGAACTCACGCTTTCTTACGTCAGTTTCATATTTTTTTCTTTTCGATTTTTTCTTCTTCTGTTGTTGTCATTTTTCGTTTTGGTTTAACATTGGGTCTCGCTCCCTCGAAATATTTCAAGGGTAACATTATGTATTAACCCCGATGTCTCAAACAATTTTAGAAATGAGCAATGTCAATTTGACGTTTTACTTGGTATTATCAAGAATGCTTTACATAAACGTTTGAGTGATACAGAAATCTGAATCATTCAAACATTTACGCTAAACATCCTGTTGTGAGACAGAGGCAAGCGTCTGAATGACATGGCACAGTAAAACGGGATAGCCAAGTCGGACGCAGCCAATTCGATTCGGGATAGCCCGACGAGTTTTGGGATAGCCACGGGCGGCGGGCTACCGCTAATTTGGCACACTGCTTATATAGTTTTGATAGCAACATATTATTCTATAAATTTTTCGTGTGTAATAAAATGTTATGACCTCTCTTCTTGAGAAACCTGTTGACCCTTGTTTTCTATATGGAGGACTATTTATAAAGTTTTAAATGTGTCCTTTGATTGTGCTGCTTTTGCGGTAAGTGGGAAGGTGGGCACCCATAAACCGGTTTACCACACCAATTGTGTGACGTTTGTCAATTCAACTGACAAACCTAAGCCGGTATCGTGGCTGCATCACAATCGAATATATCTGTAATGTCATTTTCCGTGTATATTCTACTGTCATTCTATTATCATGTTTTGCGTGTGTGTCCTTGGTGATTTGTGTCATACAGCTTTGTCAGATGTCTTCTGTTTTCTCTTTTTCAAACGATACTTCAGAATTTGTCAATTAAAAAAAATTAATATTTATATAAAGAGCTATCATGTAACGTACACCTGTGGTACTTTTAACAAACACAATATTGCAGTTGTCATGTGTGTATAGTACATACAAGTAAACTTATATATAACATAATTGTAATAAGCCATGACACAAAAACACTACAAAAGGGGGAAAGGACAGAAAAACCAGAGATGGGATCAGAGCCATGGAAGTGTACTACCTGCTGACGAGCATCCGCCCTCAAATTCCTTTAAAGGAATCAAAGTAGTCACATTTAGTATGAAAGGCAAACTACAGTTACAATCAGCTTCGATATGTACGTTTACGGTAATGTCACACAACCACCATAGCACCAACAGATTATACATAAAACCTTAATACTGTTGGGTAGTTATAAAGTATGTGCAGAAAATAATGGAATTTGGAAGTATATGGTATTAATCATTTGCATACTTCCATTGTCCTCCATCCACGGACGAATGGACTCTATTTCTTGAGTCATAGTTGCACGGCTTGTGTCGCTCATTATTCAACTGTTATACAACTTGTATTTATTGTCTTATGTACCGTATAACCATAATATAGGAAGGGTCACTTCCTGGGAAAATTGTTAGGTATAGTCCTCCCAAACCTTCAGGTGCACTGTAAAGTATTTTTAAAACAAAACATTCATCATGGTCACGATTTGTAACACCTATTTTGGAAGAAAATGGAATGTCACATAATTGGGAAACTTAAAACAACCTTACAGATGCACACATCTAAGATATCTTGTTTTAGGAAACTGTGTTCACCAGTTTCGCAACAGTGGAAACGTTTAACTCACCAAAAGGTATTACTGAAAGAATTTTAAAGGAGAATGAGTTTGAGAGGTATCTTATGAAGTCACCAAACAAACACACTCACCTTTTGTGTTCACTTAGAACTTACAATTATCTATAGAAATTGGCCGTTGGTAAAATATTTAAAGCAATCATATATGCAATATAAACGATATCGGTGATGAATTTCATTACCTGTTCAAATGACTGATGACTGATTATCCCAAATGTGTAAATCTGCTTTGCAAAAAAAAAATGTGCATAAATACTATACCAGCGGAAAACAGAAACTGCATAGTTCAGTAATTTCATTTATAGATTCATTTACAAAATATTATGTTGCAGTATGTATACCTTTATTGAATATAATGCATTGTCTTTCGATTCAAACATCAAACCACGGATTATGTCCATAATGATTGACACGAACAGCCACCAAACGTCAGGGTGTGCAGATAAGTTTCACAAGTTTAATAGCGTGTATAACCGCCCTTTCCACCGATACATTTTTCACACTTACGACGCACTGAACAATTCAAGTTATGCAGAAATGCCTGAAGAATGGTCCGCCGTATGTGCAATAGCGTCCAACGCAGCAGGGGGTTCGACTCTTGACGTAGACGTTCTTCTATTTCATCCCAAAGATGTTTACAGGCGACAAATTCGTTGACATCGCAGGCCAAGTTAACATATTCACGTGCTGCTATAGATAATCAAGTACTACGCGTACGGTGTGTGACCGTGCTTTATCCAGCTGCAGAATGGCGTTACGTTGATTGTTTTAAATGAATGGAATGACTTGCTAATGTACAATCTCGTCAAATTAGTGTGCACAGGTTAAACTGTCATCCACAATCACAAACGGATCTTTCCATTTATTGTCATTCCATCCCAAACCATACTGCTCCCTCAGCCGAATTGGCGGTGCTGAATAACGAAGGCGTCAACGTAACATTCTCCGGAACGACGGTATGCCCGAACACGACTGTCATTGCTGTCTAGATGAAATCTCGACCTGTGCGTAAACAGAACTTCCGCCCAATGTCTGTTATTGAAATGACAATGCCTCCTACACCTTGCAACACGATGACGCCAAATTAGAACAGAACCTCTCGCACTATGTTTCTTACGGTACGAAGATTTATCCATTGATGTCCAGGAATGCTTCTAGCAGTCAAAAAGCCAATTGGAATCGATTACGCAAATGTGACATCCGTATATACGTAGCTTTCCGACGTGACGTCACACGCCGGCATCTTGATCATGGCGGTCCTAAACGGTGCGACTTTGCTGATATCGTCTCCATCAAGCATTTACAGTGTTAATATGAATTCCAAACTGCCTTGACACATTGCGTTGAGACATCCCAGCTTCCAGGATCCCAATAGCAGGCAAATGATCATTTTCAAGTATGCCAAGCATCTCTCAGTCAAAATTCTATTCCAAAAACCAATGTTTTTCTGTTTCATTACATTTGGTGCTGTCAGTGTTGTGGCCATCAAGCGACTTGAACGTGATATTTAACAAATTGAGTACGTAGGCACGCGTTTGGTATATTAAACTATGTCTTTAAGAGGGAAAGAGAAGGGAAGAATACAGAGCTATCAAAGAATGCTGGTTATGTTTTATAAACTCTGACCTTGAAATACCTTATATTTATTGGATTAAAAAAATGCACAAAACCCCTTACAAACATCGTTTCATTGCTGGTTCTTCCAAGTGTACCACCAAAACCTCTATCCATATTGCTAACGAAGATATTGACACACATCAAGCATGGTCTTCAAATTTACTGTGATACCGCATAATTCAGAAGCGGAAAAAAATCAGATGTGGATCCTCAAGAATTCTAAAGAACTTTTAGAGAATCTAAAATCTCAGAAATTTAATATTTTCAGCATCAAATCTTTTAAATTCTCCACGCTCTACACTATAATTCCGCATCAAAAGCTCAAAAACAGACTTGCTACAATTATTCGAAATTCTTTTTTCCATAGAATGCAAATCGCAGTTATAAATATGCTGTCATTGGGCGGGAAGATACATATTTTGTAAAAGAACACTCTGATGAAAAACACAAGTACACCAAAGATCAAATCATCAAACTGCTGGAATTTTTAATAGACAATATTTTCATGGTGTTTGGAGGGAACATTTTTTAGCAAATCATTGGCATTCCCATGGGAATTAACTGCGCCCCTCTTCTTGCTGACATTTTCTTATATTCGTATGAGGCAGAATTTATTCAAAACATGCTCTCCACAGCCAGAAAAAAACTTGCATCTCAGTTTAATTTTACGTATAGATATATAGACGACGTTTTGTCTATCAATAATCCTAATTTTAAGGATTACATACATGAAATCTATCCCCATGAACTTGAGATAAAAGAGACAACCGAGAGCAATAATTCTGCTTCGTATCTGGATATATTTTTAACTTTCGAAAATGATGGTCATTTGAACACCTCTCTGTATGGCAAACGTGACGATTTTAACTTCCAAATAACTAACTTCCCGTTTCTTTCAGCAATATCCCGTCCTTATCTGCCTATGTAGTTTTTATATCTCAGCTAATAAGGTACGCAAGAGCCTGTTCTCTGTACGACGGTTTTATTCCAAGGGCCAAACGACTGGCCATTAGGCTGCTCATGCTGGGATATGTTAAAGAACGTCTGAAATCGTCACTGAGGAAGTTCTACGGTCGCTATGGGGATCTTGTACGTAAATACAATGTGCCCCTTTCTAGAATGATTGATAATATTCTGGAATGCGACTAGATGACCTGTGCAGTGAACACCAAATATGACTTTGTATACCAGTTTTGTACTTTCGTATGTACAATTAGAAAACCAGAACTCTTGATTTTGACATGTTTCTTAGGAACTGCTGTGACGGGTGATTCATGAGGACAAGAGACGCTTACTCTCCCCGGGCACCTGAGGACAAGAGACGCTTACTCTCCCCGGGCACCTGGTCTCAACTCGGAATTTTTCAGTATTTCGGGGTTCACAGCAGTTCCTTTTTGAAACTTGCACAATTTTGTATCTATCCTTGGACTTTGAGAATGATTAACGGTTTGATACTTCTTCGATATCGATTTAATTTAGACTTGTTGATACCTTGATCTTGAAGAATATTTATATTTTTAAATGTGTGTCCTTTGATTATTCTACTGTTGAGGAGAGTGGGAAGGTCGGCCCGTAAACCGGTTAACCACGCCTATTGATTTACTATTGTCATATCAAATGACCGTCATAATTTGGTATCGTAAATGCACAATCGAATATTTTTGTGATATCTGTGTGTTTTTCATATATTACACTATATATTGTATATTTCCGTGGTGACCTCTGTCATGCGGCTGAATCAGTAACTTCTCTTTCGTTTTAAGTATACACTTATTCCGCAAGTATATTTTGACAGACCGAATGCTTTTAGATTCCACGATTTATTTAACACAGAAAATGTAACTTCATTGAAAAATATTTTATATTTAAGTTTTCGATATTATAAAAGAGAGAAGAGTTTGTCTTCCTGGTTAATTAATTTAATAATTAATAAACGCATGTAATTGATTATTTGAATGTGCATGTAATTGATTATTTGAATGTGCATATTTACAACATTTTCTCTACGATGTATGTATATACGTTTATATTGATTGATTTTTGTTTTAACGTCACAACACGAATATTTCACGTATATGGTGACGGCATCTGCCTGATGCGGGGCATACAAATTTTGACCTTTGCAACGGACCCACCCGAAGCAGTGAGGGATCTTTAACGTGCCATGCATACCACGACACGGGGCCTCGGTTTTTACTGTATCATCCGAAAGACATGACACCGGCATGACCAGAGCGGGAATCGAACCCCGGCCTCCCGATCAGGAGTCCAGCGCGATACCACTAGGCCACGCCAGCTTATATATACGTTTATAAAAATAAAGTCATTGTCAATAAATTGTCATGACTTGCCTCGGATAACAACTTTAATTCAGTTTTGTGTTTTCGTAACTCGCAAAACAAATACTTAACGATAAAACACGACATCTTCATTCGCTTTGGGTCGATAATGCTTTTGTTAGGTATATGTAAATTTTGGAGAAAAAAAAAGTATAAAAAAAGAGAAATATATCAGAATTCATTCGAGTTGTAAATCATTTTTTGTTAGAGTTTACACGTGCATGCACTCGATACCCAGAAGGGATAAAATACAGATGAAGGTAATCATTTAGGGAAATATTCCCTCCTTCTACATTATGCTTTATATTCTATTCCGGATATTTCAACAATAATTGGACCATTTTCACACATTTATTATGTTTTGATGGATATACTCTAGCTGAGGAGCCAAGAGGTAAGATGACCGAATGATGGATAAAACCGATTCAGGTTTTGGTGTTCTATATCACTTGTAACAATTTTCAGTTATATTGCTACATACATGAAAAAGGAAGATATCCATTTTCTTAATCATAGCTGGGAAATCCGGGAATCGAACCCGGATCGCCTGCACTGCTGCGAGCCAAGCACTTAACCACTACATCAAGTCGACACGAGGAAAACGGAAAACAAAAGGATCAAATGGGCGTATATCGCTCACAGGAGCATAATTCGCTTATTCACAAAGAAATAGACAGCTCAACTGGGAGACTTCGAGTATTTATTCCTGTAAAGTTTTGTTGCTTAAACGAAGTAAAAAACGTGTCAGCCAATCAGAACTCTCGGGAGCCATCATGGATGAGAGATCATGTCAAAAGATAAACTAATTGGTACAGGACTTTCTATAAGATTTTGTGATTTTCTGTGAAGCGGTTAATGAAAAGAAGTAAACAAATATGTCAGCCAATCATAGATCTTGGTGGCCATTTTGAATGACAAATTTGGTCAAAAGCTACAACTGTGGTATGGGACCTTGATAATTTACTTCCTGTAAGGTTTGGTGATACTTTTTTGCAGTTGCAGAAAAGAAGATAAAAATGTATCAGCCATCTGAGCCCTTGGCGGCCATCTTGGATGATGGATCAGGACGAAAGATGCAATTCTGGTATCGGACTTCGAATACTTACTTCTTGTCAGGCTTGGAGGCATCCTGTGTAGCGGTTGCAGAGAAGTCGAAAATGTGTCAACCAATCTGAGCCCATGTCGACCATCTTAGATTACGTATCCGGTCAAAAACACAAATTTATAGAAAATGGATTACATGTATTTACTTCTAGCAAGGGTTTGCTGAAATTTTTTTGTAGAGAAGTAGAAAATAAGTCAATAAATCAAGGCCCCTGGTGGCCATCTTGGAATAGAGATCGGATAAAAAAAACCCCACAAACTTGGTTGAAGACCTTAAGTACTTACCTCCTTTTAATGTTGGTGAAATTCTGTAAAGCGATTGCAGAGGAGAAGTCGTAAATGTGTCAACCCATTAGAGACAACAACGACCATCTTAGATTATGGATCGGTCGAAAAACTTAAACTCGGTAGAGGACCTTCATTACTAACTTCTTGTAAAGTCAGGTGAAATTTTGTGAAGTGGTTATGGAGAAGAAGTCGAAAATTTGTCAACAAATCAGAGTCCATGACAGCCATCTTGGATTAGGGATCAGGTCGAAAACACAATCTTGGTAAAAGACCTTGAGTACTTACTTCCTGTAAGGTTTGGTGAATTTCTGTAAGCGACTACAGAGGAGCAGTAGGAAATGTGTCAACCACTCAGAGCCCATTGTCGCCATCTTGGACGACGGATTAGGTCCAAACACACAAACTTGGTAGTGGTAGAGGTCCTAGAATACTTACTTCTTGTTAGATTTGGTGACATGTCTCAGCCAAATAAAGACCATGGCGGCAACCACGACGATGACAAACGACGATAGACGACGGACGGCACGCTATGACAATAGGACAATAGCTCGCTTAAACATTGGCTCAGGTGAGCTAAAATAATAAAAAACTGACAAAAGAACATCTGTTTAAAGGAGCATGTCCGAGATCATGTGCCCGCGGAGAGTGAGTAAGAGTTTAAGACCAATACTGAAAAATGTGTATACTTGGACTTGCACTCCATAACTTCCTTGATATGAATTGAGAAATTTCTGATTCAAAAGCTTTACGACACTCGTACAGGTGTAATTTAGCCGTGCGCTATCTATAAACTACGTTACGAAGTGTTATAATCATTCAGCACTTAAGTAAATAAAATGTGAAAATCATACGATCGACTAAGTTTACATGACATCTGATAAAACTGTATGACAAAAGCTGTATGACAAGATCCGAATCAGTTAAGTAGACACGATATACGCTTTGGCGGTGTCGTGTCTATAATTTATATGATGTGCGGTCCGAGAAATGCATTGAATGAAATTCAAATTTTCACTTGCTTACATATGTGGATGTTGTTGGTAAATGTTGGATACAGTTTTTCCTTCCTTTCTGGTACCTGATGTCACCTCTGATTTCTACACGTTCAGGGATGGTCACTGGAGTACATCCTTGTAGACATCACAGGGATATAACATAAACTATCGCATTTTAAAAGTGTAGTTTGCTTCTGTATATTTCGACTAAGGGACTTGCAATAATCTTGTTCCTTTTTATTCAAGAATGAACAAAATTATGTCTGTTGATTCAAGATATGTCAAAAGATAAATCTGTTTAGATATACCCCTGCCTCTGTGTCTATTTAAGAAGAGTAAATAATGCGAAATCATTTGTCACTGTTTGATAACTTTAAATATGAGTCAAATGACAGGCGAAAACGGATCATCATAAATCAGCAACGGAATAGCTAAAAAATGGAATGGTCTTCGAGTCATCTATTAGATAAAAGGCCCCCCACGTCTTCGGCCAATCGTAACAACTCGTCCATTTCCGTACGCAAATAATAATCTATTTTTTCAGTGGCGATCCTGTCCCGATTGGTTTTCGGTTAGATTGGATTTTAAGGTCTAAAGTTCTGTGCATTGCACAATTTAAGTGAAATGATCTTGGGATGACCACTGACTGATGATTGTTTTACATCAATCCACCATCGTTTCACGTATATGGTGACCACCTCTGCCTGATGCATTGCATAAAAAATTATTCCTTAGTCCACCCGAACCAGTGAGAGATCTTTTTCGTGCTACACCTACCGTGACACGGGACCTCGGTTTTTACTTTCTCATCCGACACAGTACACCAGTAAGCCTTGTACATCCCAATAACGGCTGGTATCGTTGAAATTCCAACTTTTGATGAACAAAGTCTCTGTAACCCTCACCCACAAACCGCCGATATAAAAAGTGGGAGAAGGGCAGAGAATCTCGGATTATATTGCAATATGCACATCGTCATAGGGTGCTCTTTCTTTGTACCAAGTTTCATCAAAATCCAAGAGTTCAAGAGGAGTTGCCAAGACAGCGTATTTTAAGAAAATCTAAGTCCAAGGGCCATAACTCTTGTTAATGTTTCTATACAGCATTCCCCTTTCAATACCCTGCAAGAGTCGTGTGAGTTATCCACTCCTAAATTTTCTATTATCGGTAGACCCTATTTCTCTCTTCTTTCTGTTTTTGTATTGCTTTCCGCTTTCTTTATGGAATAGTTGTTGCATGTTGAAAAGGCTAGCAAATCTCATGAGACAGAATATCTATATTTAACAGCTCTACCAGAAACTTTTTAAAAGTGGGTGTATGAACTGACTTTCTAAGGTAAGCGTTAGTGATAGTAATTATTCAAGTGAACAATGTCTATACCTGATACATATGATGAACGTTGAGTCAGCATTTGCAAGCAAAGGGAGTCAGAAAATTATAAATAATATCAGACTGCCAGCGAAGGGAGCAGATGTTTTCTTTTCATCTGTATTTTCGTGAAGATTCACCATTCATGATGGACCATTTAGACTATATTTTCAGGCTTTTGGAGAATAGAATATTTACTTCTAACAAGAGCAACGCCTAACGTTGCATAATATACCTGTTGCTTACCCGGCGTAATGAAGAAAAGTTAAGTGATATGTATGAAGAAATTTCTTTCCCCTCCTATGTAGAAATTCAAAACCCCATCGTAATTTTCCACTCAATTTCAGTAAAGAGGCAAAACTCTTGTACGATAATGCGAATAATGAAATTTAACCTTGGTTCAAAGTCATGACGTACACACCTTTGGGACTTGAGCAACATTCCAAAAAGCATTATTCAAATCAATACGTGTAGTAAAAAGTTAAGGTCTAGACAAAGGTGTACCATACATGAGCACTATGACCTTCACTTTGCAGACATGACCTTGGTCCAAGGTTATGACACACCTCTGCGTCCATGGCAACAATCATGGAAGTATTATTCAAATCCATACAGGCAGTAAAAAGTTATGTTTCAGACAGGGATTTACCTTACATAAGCACTGTGACCTCTATCAATTATGACTTTGGTTCAAAGAATTGCCCATCATATGCGCTGTAGCCTTCATCTTGACCAAACCTTGGGTTCTGGACGAAAAATTCTGTGAAATATTATTTATGTCTATGCAAGGGATAAAAATATGGCCTAAGCAAATGATTTACCCATCATTTGCAATGTGATCTTGATCTTGTACTGGTAGATATGACCTTGGTTTAAGATCATGCCACACCCTTGGGTTCTGGCCAAGAATTCTGTGAAGTATTATTCAAATCCATGTAAGGCGTAAAAGTTATGGTCTAAACAACAATTGAAGTGACACATCCACTGTGACCTTGACCTTGCAGAAATGACCTTGAAAATCAATAGGGTTCATCGTCCTGTCACTGGTCTATATTTTGCTTACAAGATGGTCTGTGAAATCTCAAAATTTGCTATTTTTGCCCCAAATATGACCTTAACTTTAATATTGAAAATCATTAGGGTTCATTCTCATATCATAAACAAGAGGCCCAAGTGGGCCTATATCGCTCACCTGAGTACCTAGATGATCAGTCATCCATGAAGGAAGAATTCATTTATTTTTGCATTACTGTGACTAAGTCAACACAAATGTTGAAAATATGTCAAATTTTATCTCAGACTAGAATAAAAAACAACACTTTTTGCACATCTATTCAGGTGATTTTGATATTAAGCATTTCCTTTGTCTCTGCAAGATGTCATTCAGGGCAACAAGTTAGTCATTTTCTTTAGGTGGGGCCTTTTGTTGACTGATTTCAAGTCTGGGTCATGAACAACAATTGTTTCAAATATTGTCCAGATCTAACTTAAAATTGCCTAATTTCATATGTTGAGTGTTGAGAAACATCTAAAAACTTATTTAGATGTGTAAAGAAATGAAAAAAAAAAATTTTGACCACAGCTGGATTTGAACCGCTACTCTCCATATTTCAATTACCAAGTGGTATATGTACCATTGTGAGACCTACTTTTTAGACATGGTGGCATTATCTGTTAACCAATTTGGATGAAATTTACGAAACTGATAGAGGACCTTTAGTACTTCATGTATTCCATGTTTCATTAAAATCTTTCATATGGTATAACAGCAGAAGTGAAAAATGTGATTGAATTGTTCCTACACACCCTCATTTGGAAGTCTTAAAAATTCATTGAAAATCCAAATATTTAGATATTGACAAAATTCTTTCAAAGTAACATTCCTTACCATAATTATGATCACAATAGTCCATAAGAAAGCATCATTATCAATTAACTAGGAAATATGACACTTTTCTGCATTGAAATCAACAAGTCCAAAGAAATGTCGAAAAAAAATTCTAAAATTTGATTTTGGAAGGGAACCAAAATGACAATATGTCTTCACTCATCCCTCTAGATCATTTCTATATGTTGAGTGTTGAGAAACATCTAAAAACTTATTTAGATGTGTAAAGAAATGAAAAAAAAAATTTTGACCACAGCTGGATTTGAACCGCTACTCTCCATATTTCAATTACCAAGTGGTATATGTACCATTGTGAGACCTACTTTTTAGACATGGTGGCATTATCTGTTAACCAATTTGGATGAAATTTACCAGATTGATAGAGGACCTTTAGTACTTCATGTATTCCATGTTCCATTAAAATCTTTCATGTGGTTTTGTAGAAAAAGTTGAAAATGTGAAAAATGGCCAACCCCCCCCCCCCTTTTTTTTTGGAAGTCTTAAAAAAGTCATAAAAAATCCAAAAATTAAGATAATGACAAAATTCTTTCACAATAATATTCCTTACCACAATTATGATCAAAATAATCATTAAGAAATCATCAATATCAATTAACTGAAAAACATGACACTTTTCTGCATTGAAATGACTAAGTCCAGAAATACGTCAAAAAAGCGAAAATTTCTATTTGACGAATCTTAACCCCGAACACAATTTTTAATAACCCATCTTTATAGATTGTTGAAATGCAATTAGTTTCCCCATTTATGTACTGGTTCTGGAGGAGAAGATGTTTGAAGAGGGGTACCGTTTTGGGCACTTTTGGGCCCCGCCCTGGATCCACCCCTGAGGGAATCTGGATCCCGAACACAATTTTAATAGGGGACCTTGAGTAAATCATTTACCCAAAGTTTGATCCAATCTGCAATGTAGTTCCAGAGAAGAAGTCGAAAATGTGAAAAAGTTCACGACGGACGGATGACGACGACGGACGGCGCACTATGACTATAGCTCACTTGAGCCTTTGGCTCAGGTAAGCTAATAATAACTGATGAATTCCCACAAAATGTGAACTTGTTCCGATACCGGTATAGAACAGTGTATCAACTTTCAAATGAAGTTTAAATTAAAATAATTCTGAAAAAAAGGGACAGCTGAAGAAATCTATAGTCCCCCCAGTTTCACTGGTACATGTACTGGGACTAAGAATAGAGAAAAATCATATAGTATTCAGAAAATAAAATTTTTTGACTTGACATTTTCAAATAACCCTTGAAATAGATATTTTTTAATAAGAGTCAGTACTTCAGTAAATACATGCTTTATGGAATAAATCAAGAAAATGATAAAAATATATTGTGGAAATGACCAATTCAGAAAAGACATTAAGAATGCATCAAAATTTTATTTCAGAATGGAACCAAACACAACAGCACTTCTATACATTTCCATACACTCATCACCCTTTTTGTTCACTTTGGTGCATTCAGTTCGTCCGTCTATGCAGCCAGTCTAAAAAATTCTTTTAAAGAGGACACCATACTGGGCCTATGTTACCCTGTACAATTTCCATCCTTTAATGGATTTTGCCAAAAAAAACCCCACATTTGAAAAGGACACTGAGTATTTCATACCTACAAAATTCCATTAAAACCCTTCCATTAGTTCTGAAGAAGTACATCAAAGCTTATTTTTTGCAAGATAATAGTACTTGTATACACCTAACCCCCTTATTTTTAATCTAAATAAAATGCAAAAAATTCTAGAAAATATTTTTGCACTCAATATCTTTCAAATTAATTTATTACAAATCTGTTAAAATACAACTAATCTTCTTCAAGCAAACTACATGGAGAAAATCAAAGAAATTACCTAAAAACAGACAAAAATTAAAAATTAAAAGGGCACAGGAAAGACATCTGAAGGAGATGTACCTTAAAACTTGATAACAATTTATGAAATACATACAATGACATTACAAAAATATTGATTGTACAATAGATGAGATACCGACTTAGGACGGCCAATTGAGTAACAAACAGTACTTGGTTGGTCCGAGCCAATGGCGGCAATGTTGGATCGGCATAAAAACACAAACTTGGTAGAGGACCTTGAATACTAACTTTCTACGAAGATTGGTGAATTACTGTGCAGCTGCTCTGGAGAAGAAGTCGAAAATGTGTCAACCAATCAGAGCCAATTGCGACCATCTTGGAATTGGATCCCTGATCGGTATAGAAAACACAAACTTTATAGAGGACCTTGAGTACTTACTTCCTATTAAATTTGGTGAAATTCTGTGCAGCAGTTCTGGAGAATAAGTCGAAAATGTGTCAACAAATCAGAGCCAATGGCGGCCATCTTGAATCCCCAATCGGCATAAAACACAAAAACTTGGTAGAAGACACTGAGTACTTACTTCCCATGAAGTTTGGTGAAATTCTGTGCAGCGGTTCTGGAGAAGAAGTCGAAAATGTGTCAACCAATCAGAGCCAATGGCGGCCATCTTGGATCCCGGATCAGCATAAAAAAACACAAACTTGGTATATATCCTTGAGTACTTACTTCCTATGAAGTTTGGTGAAATTCTGTGCAGCAGTTCTGGAGGAGAAGTCGAAAATGTGTCAACCAATCAGAGCCAATGGTGACCATCTTGGATCCCGGATCGGCATAAAAAACACAAACTTGGTAGAGGACTTTAAGTACCGTACATGTAGCGTGGAAGTTGGAAAATCCTCGTTGCCACGGTGGGCTGTCCACGTCTGTCCTCCGTGGACACCTCGCGAGGCCACTTTTCTGTCCACGTTAATGCTTTCTAATACAATTTGCCATCTACCTGTACTTGTCCTCGCGAGGTCAAAAACGGACAAGTTTTTCACACCTTTTACCTGTATTTGTCTTCTGGTGGTCAAAACGGACAAGGTTTTCACACCTTTTAATTAACCTGTCCCCCACTGGACGTAAGGGATATTACATAGATGGGCCGGTATTTTGCAAATGTATCATGAAATATTTCGTTAAATAATACAAAAGGAAAGAAAAAAAAATGACCGTTTTTCAATGACCACGCCAGTAGATAGCTTCAGATTGAGACAAGATCGGTTTCAGAGTTGAACTACATACGGCACTGATAATAGCCTTTACGTTGTTTGAGTTGTTTTATTGTATTTGTTCAGTCAACCGAAAAAGTAACATGTTTGCCTGTTAAGTTTTTTCCACATGCATGTAATTCTTCATTTAACAGACGAATTTAGAAGAATCTATCTGAAGTTAAAGAAATGCAAACTGCTCACACGATTTACACTCTTATTGTATTCAAAGTAATTCATTTATAATAATGCATGATGGCAATATTAAGGACAAATAAATGTGGTTTTAAAAATATAAATGCCTTATCAAATAAAACCAATCTACCGATCTTTATTAAATAATGTTATCATTTGAATAAAGGTTCATAATATTCATAATGAATTGAAATACTATTTAATATTTGTTGACTACTTGATTATTTATTTCCGCGTAAAAAATTTCAAAGAAATTCTTTTGTGTTCTGATTAAGTAATTAACTATTTTAAGCAAAAGTAATGATCTTAATCATTGCATGAAAGGTTAATTAAAATCATTATAAAATACCTGTTAAAGTATGTTTTTACAATTAAGTGTCGCTAAAGACTTCTTTCAAGTACCGGTAACTCTTAAAGAGCGAGATATGGGTGTGTATTAATAAATTGTGTACTAGCATTACTATTTTATATTTGAAAATTAATTATTATCAGATTTCTTGTGATTTATTACTCCCCCTCAACAGCAAAATCTAAGAACCATATCTCCGGCAAAGGGAGAAAACCCAAAAATGAATAAACCCCCCCCCTTCTTTTATTTGTACTTGTTGAGTATGAAGAATTGTACGATGTTTCAGTCAAATATCTTATTCGCCAATACAATGGGCGATTTTCCTATTGCAAGTCTAAGCATTGTGCTGTAAGCCTACAGAGCAAAACATTTAAGTGAAAGATCGACGCCACCTAACGACCGAGTTAAAGTAACGACACGTAAACCCCCCCCCCCCCCCCCCCTTCTCTCTCTCTCTGCTGTGCACGAGATATCGTTTGCAAACGTATTTTAAACTTTTTCAATACAACCAAAATATATATTTGTGTATGTATTAATGTAAAACATGCAAGGTTCAGTGTTCAGTCGGGTCATCATCTTTTATATATAATTGCATGATCGTATCCGTGAAATTAATAAAAAAAATAGATACGATCGTATTGGGCAAGAATATGTAACGAGACAAAACAATAAAAAAAAAAAGGGGGGGGGGGGGGTCCTCTCTGTTTAGGTCAAACGGCACTTAGTCCAGGTAACCTTACGACTGGAGCACGCGTGTTGTGTGAAGTCTATTGTTCTGCTTCATCCTGGTAGCGAATAAGGGTTTGACTTATGACACTGATTAATACACGGAATTAGACGATCGTATCCGATGAAATCATAAGATACATACGGCCCTATATCTGGCAGGAATATGTAAGAAGCTAAGAAATTTAAAGGGAGGGGGGGGGGGTGTGTGTTTCTGAAAGATACTTTTCTTTCCTGTTTAGGTAAGAAAACGACCGACACTCTATTTTCTCTTGCGACTCCAGTGCGCATGCTTTGTCTTTTGTTCTGAGATTATAAATATTTTTCAAAAGTTTGCCTGCACTTCACCAGGAAGATAAAAGAATACATAAAAAAGAAGAAACCCGACCAAAGAAAATAATAATGAATAAAATAGAATGAAGATCAATGTCCATATGTATTAATATTTACCAGAATTAATCAATCGTGTATTTCATCGTAATCGCATGTAATATTTCAAAATCTGAATATGTTTATCAGAGCAATCAATAATGAATATCATATCACATATAATATGAATTTATTTGATTTTAAAGTCGGCTTTACTGAACTGACCCCACAAGTAGTAATTGCGCTCTTCAATTCGGATCGTTGCCTTCTTTAATTAAGAGTCCGAAATAGGTATTACAAAGAAACTCGGCACACTCTCGGAATAATAAATCATTTTTTGTGTGCATGTCCTTGGTGACTTTTGTCATACAGCTTTGTCAGATGTCTTCAGTTTTCTCTTTTTAAATCACACTTATACACGTATCTGTACAATAACCAATCAGCTTGTCTTTACCGATTTCATTCAAATACCATTGATGCACTTTTACGACAAGTAGATATACGGGTATAAAGAACGTAATTATACGTCCAAACAGGGACGTATATATCTAAAACATATACGTCCGTGCTCCAGGTGCGCACTATATTTTCAATTTTTATATAAAAAATGCGTTCTAGTTTTAAAAATATTTAGAACAGCAGAATACCTTAAGATACATTTCAAACGTTCATTGTGTAATCAAGCAGAGGAGATTAAAAAGATGTTGAATGATTATTAATCAAGATATCTTTAAGTCTAATTTCGTTATTTTTCATGCTTCACTGAACAAACACAATACGCATCATCATAAGATCGCTGCCTTTTTAGCACTATCATACCCATTTACCGGGACATATTTCGTGTCCACTTTTGACCGTCTGACGGCGCGGACACAGGTAAATGACCACCTATATACGCGGTCAATATGGCCGATATACAGGGACAGTGTCCACGCGTGTCCGCGGCTTTACACGCCCAAATCCAATGTCCACGGTACATGCACGGTACTTACTTCCTATGAAGTTTGGTAAAATTCTGTGCAGCGGTTCTGGAGGAGAAGTCCAAAATGTGTCAACCAATCAGAGCCAATGGCAGCCATCTTGGATCCCGGATCGGCGTAAAAAACACAAACTTGGTAGAGGACTTTGAGTACTTACTTCCTATGAAGTTTGGTGAAATTCTGTGTAGCAGTTCTGGAGAAGAAGTCGAAAATGTGTCAACCAATCAGAGCCAATGGCGGCCATCTTGGATTATGGATCGGCAAAAAAAACACAAACTTGGTAGAGGACCTTGAGTACTTACTTCCTATGAAGTTTGGTGAAATTCTGTGCAGCAGTTCTGGAGGAGAAGTCGAAAATGTGTCAACCAATCAGAGCCAATGGCGGCCATCTTGGATCTCGGATCAGCATAAAAAACACAAACTTGGTAGAGGACTTTGAGTACTTACTTCCTATGAAGTTTGGTGAAATTCTGTGCAGCAGTTCTGGAGAAGAAGTCGAAAATGTGTCAACCAATCAGAGCCAATGGCGGCCATCTTGGATCACGGATCGGCATAAAAAACACAAACTTGGTAGAGGACTTTGAGTACTTACTTCCTATGAAGTTTAGTGAAATTCTGTGTAGCATTTCTGGAGGAGAAGTCGAAAATGTGTCAACCAATCAGAGCCAATGGTGGCCATCTTGGATCACGGATCGGCATAAAAAACACAAACTTTGTAGAGGACCTTGAGTACTTACTTCCTATGGAGTGTGGTGAAATTCTGTGCAGCGGTTCTGGAGAAGAAGTCGAAAATGTAGAAAAGTTAACGACGGACAACGGACGGACGCTGCACTATGACAATAGCTCACTTGAGCTACGCTCAGGTGAGCTAAAAAGACGTACGTGTACAAAGTATGAAAGTCCTAGCCTAATTGACATGGTCTGTATCTTTTCAACATGGTGCGAACAGACCCACAGATCTCCAGACTCACTACGCCATACCATAATAAGTCCGTCTAGGACGGACGCAAGCCCCCATCCCCTTTAGAACCAAATGATCGTCGCCAACTCGTTAGATAGATCCCCCTCTGACATTATCTGGATCCACTCCTACCTTTTCAATCTGTCACTTGTGTTTTCTTCAAAAGACAAAAGAAAATGCTTCCTACGAGCATGATAACTATTCGGGTTTGGGTACGTGACAATATGGAACAAAACCATGCAGCAGTCCACCATATAGGTGCCGCCACCATCTAAATGCGATAATCTTTGAGTTGCGTAGAACATTAAGAGAACAAAACAAATACAGTAATATAAAACCCCTTCATTCTACAGGTACTTATCATTCTCATTTACGACCACATCTTTCATGTGACCTGCTTTATGTTATGATCCATTTTATATTCATGTTCTATGTTATGGGTGAGTGATTCCTTACTAACTTTAAAATGTAGTCAATCAAAGCCATGATACTAATTGAATGAAACTAAAATAATAATTACCTTCTAAATGTTTAATACTGCAACACACAATGTCAGCTTGTAATACACTCACACCTCGATCGCTGTCAACAGTCTACTTATTGACCTGATATGAATCCCCGTCATTGGTAGCTCGTACAGTCACAGTATGGACCTGTATAAACTCGTCTTGAATATAGGTTAGGCAAAGAGTTTTGCATTTTGAAGAGAGAGAGGGAGAGGAATGGGGGGTGGTGGTGGTTAGGTTTAACCTCTTTTCTGATTGGTTGACTTACCCGGTACCATCTATAAAATCAGTAATTTGTGACAAGTTTACACAAGAAAATCTATTGACGCAAGCGTCAGTTTCGGGCCGTAACCAAATTGTTCACTGACTTATATTTCCATTGCTATAGGTTTGGACCTACCTATAGTGTACAGTTGTTTAAACACCATTCTCTTTTTGACTTTATGTAATAAGCTCAGTACAAGTATGATTATGATATGTTCTTAGAAGTAATACTGTAATTGAAAAAAGGTTAAATTGTGATATTTGTTGGTTATGATTGAATAATATTTGAAAGGATAATGCCCCTTCATACTGAAAAATAGCATCCTAAAATATCGTCAAGAAACTACTTTAAAACTATTAGCAAGTCAATACTTAGCGCGTGGCCCTTAGTACTTAGTGTGTAATTTGGCGACATGTATAATTGTTTTGAAAAATTAAAAAGTCATTGCTCCCAAACACGATGTCGCTTGCCATATGTTTACCCATAAACTTCACCTTGAATATGACCTTGGCAGTCTCAGTTTGACCTTCGGCTCTCATCGTAATAAATCAATCCTGCAAGTTTGATCTGAAGTATAGATGTTTAATACTAAATTATGACCAATAATGTGAAAGCGTGACTGACAGACAGACGGATGGACATCGGACAAATTGATTCAAATGTTTTGTTTCGCAGGTGACATAAAAAAGGGTCTGAAAAGTGCAATGCAGATGCAATTTCGATGAAATCTAGATATGAAAGCAGTTTTAAGGGAGGCGTAAGCATCTTCTGTCTAGTTGTGAAGGAAGGAAAGTCATGGCACATTATAGATGTCTAGTTATCACAGACAGACAAAATGACAGTAAAGGTTAAAGCTATGTGTTCAGCCATTTCATGCCAAGTATTTAAAATACTTTGATTGAAATAAACATAATGTATTGATGAAAATCACTATGTGTTAGCTAGGGCAAGTGTAACACACCAAGTATGTTGAAAGTTCATTTCTGTATTCTAAATTTCTTACTGATTCTTGAATATGATTAGAAATGATATACAGATCAGATGAAAAACTTTTCTCTAGGAAAACACTTATATAAACAATAGAAAAAACTAAACATTTGACTAGCATGCAAGAGTTTTGGTCATTCATTGTAATGTAAACAAATTATGCTGGGCTCAAATATAATTCAAACTAATATTGAAAGCAAATTTGTAATTATTCCAACAATTTAAAAACAAATAATATTTGGATAATCTTGTCAAGTACAAGTGGTGTTACTGTTGATGTTTATGGAACAAATCAAATCACACTAAGATTAATCAATACAATAGGACTATCATAATTGTTATATCAAATTAATAAACCTATGCTCCGGTTTAACTTCTAATTTTGAAATAAGACTTTGGAAATGAAATATATATATATATATATATATATATATATATATATATATATATATATATATATATATATATATATATATATATATATATATATATATATATATATATATGAGTAATTGTTCACCAATCTTAACAACTTTGTATCAAATATAAAATCTGTTACTTAAAATGCTTTCAATATAACCTTTA
The DNA here is from genome assembly GCA_035048485.1 of Pteria penguin. Lineage (NCBI taxonomy): Eukaryota > Metazoa > Mollusca > Bivalvia > Pterioida > Pteriidae > Pteria > Pteria penguin. Next base: position 23,057,381 of record CM068587.1, on the reverse strand, counting down.
AATTCAAAATATCTTTCAATATTATTGACTGAATCCAAATTAAGAATATTACAATGAAATCAAACCAAAGAATAAAAATTTAAATTTAAATGTTACAGTTTAAGTTTAAAAATTCATGGGGATTTTTTTTTACCTATTATACTTTTGGAATTTTGAACAAAAATGTTTAAATTAGCAGTATCAAAATAGTTTGTATTATTTTGAATTACTTTTAATTTTCTTGCAATTTCTTACTGATTTCTATGAAAACTTTAATTCAAACTTCATATCTACATAATTAGTGATAATAATTTCAAATATGACCTGTTGTCTTTATTTATCTTTAAGTAATCATTTGGTTGTACAATTAACCTTTAAAAATTGTTTTTAAGAAGTTATGCCCATCTCGTCTCTTATTTATGGAGGTAAATCGTACAACCTAAGACACTCTTGATTCAGACAAATGTATGAAATTATAGATGATGATATGGAATTAAAATTTGAATCAATGACTTAAAAGGCTTAAATCGGTATAATTTGACTTAAAACATATTTTTGTACGCTTCATTATATGTATCATTGTTTGGTATAAGTTTACGTATACGTCTTAGAATAAAATTTCTTCAGTGATCACTTGTAATTATAATCAGATGTAACACTGGTAAATTTTTATTCTGTAACTTTCTTTTCGGTAGATTTTACGATATTTTCGGTAAACTGAACCTCTCCGGTAATCCCTTCCTAAAAATAAACTAAACATTGAGCACAGCATCGTTGTATATACATATCTATAAATAGCGCCGCAACGATGATGTCATAATTTCCTGCTCTAAAATTCACGATAATATGTACAAAGGATGTGAACGTAACGTATTTGTCAAGCGTTTTAATAACCTTTAGTGACCAAGATGATATCTAGTAAACAAAGTAATACCGCAGTGAATCATAGTACTTTACAGGGCAGCAGTAAATCGCAGTATTTTCTCCAAAGTTAAATCAACAAGCTTAGCTTTTAAAAAAGCTTAGAATGCAAACCCTGTAGCATTTTTAATTGCGAGGAAAATGGTACTTGTGGGTCAGTTTAAAATGAAGACCCTTTTGTATGTTGTTAGCTAGGTTGTTGTCTAAATAATAGTTAATACCTCCTTTCTAATGTTTATTTATGTTTAGATTTGGGTTGGGAAAGCTGACCGTCGGGATAACATTTCGTACAGTTAGACATGGAATCAAGAGGCCCAAGTGGGCCTATATCGCTCACCTGAGTACCTAGATTATCAGTCATGCATGAAGGAAGAATTCATTTATTTTTGCATTAATGTGACTAAGTCAAAACAGATGTTGAAAATATGTCAAATTTTATTTCAGGCTAGAATAAAAAACAACACTTTTTTGCACATCCATTCAGGTGATTTTGATATTAAGCATTTCCTTTGTCTCTGCAAGAAGTCATTCAGGGCAACAAGTTAGTCATTTTCTTTAGGTGGGGCCTTTTGTTGACTGATTTCAAGTCTGGGTCATGAACAACAATTGTTTCAAATATTGTCCAGATCTAACTTAAAATTGCTTAATTTCATATGTTGAGTGTTGAGAAACATCTAAAAACTTATTTAGATGTGTAAAGAAATGAAAAAAAAATTTTGACCACAGCTGGATTTGAACCGCTACTCTCCATATTTCAATTACCAAGTGGTATATGTACTATTGTGAGAACTGCTTTTTAGACATGGTGGCATTATCTGTTAACCAATTTGGATGAAATTTACCAAATTGATAGAGGACTTTTAGTACTTCATGTATTCCATGTTTCATTAAAATCTTTCATGTGGTATAACAGCAGAAGTGAAAAATGTGATTGAATTGTTCTTATACACCCTCATTTGGAAGTCTTAAAAAATTCATAGAAAATCCAAAAATTGAGATATTGACAAAATTCTTTCAAAGTAACAATCCTTACCATAATTATGATCACAATAGTCCATAAGAAATCATCATTATCAATTAACTAGGAAATATGACACTTTTTTCTGCATTGAATCACCAAGTCCAAAGAAATGTCGAAAAAAATTCTAAAATTTGATTTTGGAAGGGAACCAAAATGACAATACATCTTCACTCATCCCTCTAGATCATTTCTATGCATTCTGTTTGTCTCTGTATACAGCCCGTATGAAAAAGAATATTGTTAAACGAGGGAACTCTTTTGTGACCTACTCTTGACTATGGTGGCGCCACCTGTAAAGAGGTCTGGACAAAAACAACAGAATTTGAAGAGGATCATAAGTGACTTATTTCTACCAAGATTTATTAAAATCCTTCACACAGTTTTGTAGAAAAAGTTGAAAATGTGAAAAATGCCCCCCCCCCCTTTTTTTTTGGAAGTCTTAAACGTAAAATTCCTAATTTCATATGTTGAGTGTTGAGAAACATCTAAAAACTTATCTAGATGTGTAAAAAAAAAAAAAAAATTTTTTTGACCACAGCTGGATTTGAACCGCTACTCTCCATATTTCAATTACCAAGTGGTATATGTACCATTGTGAGACCTACTTTTAGACATGGTGGCATTATCTGTTAACCAATTTGGATGATCCGCACAAAAAACAAAACCTTTGAAAAGGACTATGAGTACTTGCATCCTACCCAGTTTTATCACAATCCTTCAAGTTGTTCTGTAGATCAAGTTGAAGATATGAAAAATTGTCCCCCCCCCCCCCCCCCCCTTTTCTTGGAAGTCTTAAAAAATTCATAAAAAATTCAAAAATCGAGATATTGAAAAAATTCCTTCGCACCAGCATTCCTTACCATAGAAATGATTAAATGAAACCAAATGAATGCATCAATGTTTACTAAAAGAAAATAATAACTCTTTAATGCATTAAAATAACAAAGTCCAAAATAAAAATGAAAAAACGTCAAAAATTTGATTTTGGAATGGAACCAAAAATATCAACACTTCTTCCCATATGCCTCTAAATCATTCCTATGCAGTCGGTTTGTCGCTGTATGCACCCGATCTGAATAAGAAGTTTGTCAAAGGAGGGTACCCTCTGTGACCTACTTTTGTCTGTGGTGGTGCCACCTGTTCATGGATCCTGACAAAGATGACCACATTTGTCGGGAACCTTGAGTATTTGATGCATGCCAAGTTTCATTGAATTCCAGCAAGTGGTTCCGAAGAAAAAGTTCAAAATGTGAAATGTTTACACCAATTATCCCACCCCCCTTTTTCTTGAAAGTCTTAAAAAATTCATAAAAAATTCAAAACATAAAATATTGAAAAATTTTCTTCGCAGTAGTATTTCTTACCATCAAAATGATCAAATTAAACCAAATTAATGTATCAATGTTTACTAAAAGAAAAAAATACCTCTTTTCTGCATTAAAACTACCAAGTACAAAAAAAACGTCAAAAATTTGATTTCGGAACGGAACCAAAAATAACAACACTTCTTCACACATCCCTCTAGATCATTCCTATGCATTCGGTTTGTCTCTGTATGCCCCCGGTCTGAAGAAGAAGTTTGTCAAAGGAGGGTACCCTCTTTGACCTACTTTTGCCTGTGGTGGCGCCACCTGTTGATGAATCCGGACGAAAAACAACAACACTTGTAGGGGACCATGAGTACTACATGCTTATCAAGTTTCATCAAATTCTGTTCAGTGGTTCTGGAGAAGAAGTCGAAAATGTGAAAAGTTAACGACGGACGACAGACGACGGACGGACGACGGACGACGGACGGTGATTGATCACAATAGCTCACTTGAGCCTTTGGCTCAGGTGAGCTAAAAATCGTACAAAGTACGCAGTACTTGCTCCACCAACTTCTACACCTAAAGTACACGAACTCCCCGTCGAGGCCTCTTGTGCCCAAATAATCGCTGGGGAAGTTTGCAGAAGTACAAAGAATATTACAAACTGCGCAGTAATTGCTCCACCAATTAAACTGCTAGAAATCCTTGATACTCCGCCTTCATTTACTCGGAACTTTTCGAGATTTTCTATAGCCAGATAATGTACATACGCTAAAAGGTACGAACATCTAATTAGTATTACGCGGGAAAATTCTGTTGGATTATTCCACTGCTGCCGTGGGAAAGGTTACACGAATGTTGATTTCCAAAATATGAATATCCTTCATATTTATACATGTTTATGTGGCATCCACTAATTTGTCTAATAATATGTATTTTAAAGTATTCTTTTTTATTTTTAGAATGCATTGCATGTAAGATTTATTTATCATTTATATGCATTCACTAAAGAAAATCACCCCAAGTCATAATGTCTATCCTATTAAAATCTCTATCCTCATATACTCCTCTCTGCGTTTGAAAGTACGGTAAATACTATTCGTTTGGAACGCTTAATTGTAACATTGATTTAGTAATGAGCATTGCCTTTGAATCCAGGGTATTCTTTCTTCATTTCTTTTCCTTTTAAGCGCATTAGAAATATCGATGTCATGGACAATACAAAACATACACTGTCTGACCTCGTAAAGTAAAGCAACTACTTTTTGGAGGCTATGTTTTCCCAGCATGCAGCATAATCATGTCGCACATGCGCATTTCCAGATTAGATATCAACGTAATATGCAAACCCCCGACGGGGTTTGCAATAAATGGGCCGGCTCGTGCCGGCCCAAATAACGTTTATGTAATTATCGGAAATTTATATTCAAGGGCGGATGCAGGATTTGAGTTTTGGGGAAAAAGGAGGGGATGGTGGTGATGTTGACATATGCAATATCTGTTCCTACACAAAACGTGTAACGAGGACTATGTATAGCGTTTACCGCACAAGGCGAGTAACGAGGACTACGTATGCCGTTTACAGCACAAGGCGTGTAACGGGGACTGCTTATGGCGTTTATGGCACAAGGCGTGTAACGAGGACTACGTATGGCGTTTACAGCACAAGGCGTGCTTATCTATTGTTTCAGTATGATTCCGTAAACACAAAAACGTAATCACTCTACAAGAAATAATGCCAATAATAATGTCTTTCCTATGCAAATTTTGTGCTTTTATCAGAAAAATGTACTATCTTATTATTAAATGTCTTTTCAGTGGCATTTACAGAAACAGCAGAAGCAGATAAAAAAAATATATATATATATATAAAGCAAAAATAGAATGAGTGAAACACCTGGGAGTACTACGGACCTTGGATTTCTGAAGAAATACCTGTGTTCCCGTCTGTAAGCGAGCTCAGATCCTTGATCAATAGGAGTCCTGACTAATAGTCAGAGGGGACGAGGATAATAATAATAACCGTAAAGTCAATTATTTGTGATTTAACATGGCCATTTCAATCTTTCAAATACGTACTTAACCCTTAAATCCGAAAACACCCCTATTACAATATCAAGATGGAATCCTCCGAATGCGACGTCATATGCATCATGATAAAATTAACATGGAGAATCCCCAATCAAAAGTGATACGAGTTGACAGTAGGCAAATGGTTGCACTTGAGTACGTTTGCCTTATGAACTTAGTTACGAGAATACTCAAATAATTGAATGGTAGTATTCATTTTTATCATTTTCAATGCTACAATAGAAAAAATCGCGATTTTCCGATTTCCGAAGTGAGCTGCGCGGACAGTAGCTGTCATGCATCCGACCCTCTAACCGACTGAGCTACCCGAGTTTGGGACACTGCAACAGCTGATACATATTTTTTTGAACTAAAACTCGGAGACACAAGGATATCACGAATTTCGAAAAAATACACCCCCTCTTTTCTTCCCCCCCCCCCCCCCCCCAAAAAAACAACAACCAACAACAACAAAACAAAAATCAGAACACAAAATTTGCAATGTAAAACATAGATAATGCAAGTTTACTTCAAGATGTTTTTCATCATATAATAACTGAATGATCTCCAAATGTCTGACATCGCATTTGTTGTCACACTTCTTAATAATGACTTTATAAATGTTCGATCTAACAGTGATTTCTTTGTGACGTCACAATAAATTTTACGTAATGGCGTAGTTCAAATTGGATCTGTTGAATCCTCAGTTAGTTTCATTCTAATTCGTAGTACAATATGCATTTATTTTTTTAAATAAACAGAATACATTTGCATTTATTAGTTTGGGGTTCAGCGAAAAATGTCTTTCATAAAAACTTTCCTAAGTTACAAACATTTCCAACAGGAGTACAAAGGAATAATATAATGACGTGGAGAAAGTGAATAAAGCACTAAGCAGATGATATAATATCCAGAGAAACCATATGTCTAGTGCCAGCAAAGCTACCTATTTCATTTGATAGTGCAAAACCAACTTCAGTAAGATATTATAAAGGGAAAGCCAATGAGGATTGCAATAATTTGTTTAAAATGATGACTCCAAGAAGTTGAAAATTTGTCTCAGGTATATCAATTAATCTGCCTAGTGATAACTTATCTAATGAAACTTTGAAAGATGTATCATAACTATATGAAAATACAAACACTAGCATAGTTCGTACACAAATGTTATGAGTAATTGTTAACAGATACTCAAAATAGGAACCTTTCTCTCTCATTCCAAGATTTATTAAACACCAAATCTGGATCTGTAGCATATCAATCTTTGAATTCCATTTTATCAAAACTACGCAGTTGTGAAGAATGGAAGCAAGCCATCACCGGCGAATTGAAAAATTCTAAAATATACATGTACATGAAAACAGACTATAAGCTACATATGCAACACTGAATGTGCATTGCATTGTCAGAGATGGGCTCTTAGCGATCTAAAATTTGAGATTTACAAAAGTACATGTAGTCATGAACCCTCCAATGTTTGTGAAAAATGTGCCCATCTTGATGATGCTATCAATGAAATTGTTGATACCTTAGAGGCTTGTTTGGGGTGCGTGTGGACTTTCAAAATACTGTAAAGTGTAAAGATGATGGATAAATCCAAACCGTAAGTCCGAAAATCATGATAATAAAGGACATACAAAATCAGTGAAAATGAAAACCAAATAGAAAACAACGAAAAATCTTATGCCCTATTTTTGCACTTTAATATTTGATACATACATGTACATTATACTCTGCATATTATATATGCAAATATATGAAAGGTAAAAAACTGAATAGAAGTAAAACAAGTTTCATAAAGATTATTACATTTTGTTCATATCGTAATGTAAACCACAAAAGTGATACCATGTCATTATGACACTCACTACACTGTTGCACAATGTACATTTATTGACCCTTGAAAAACATACACCATTTAAAACAGGCTAAGAAATAAAATCATAATAGCCGAGTTCTCTACAAAATATCTGTATTACAATGTAGAACCTACAAAAGAAGGATATCATAAACGATGAATAACACATGATGATGCACAAGAAAAATACTTAATTCCAATACAAATTTCAAAATATTATAGTGCCAGCAATATTGGTATAAAGACGATATCGGAATATAAAATCTGCAATCGCACTTTAAACAAAAATTTGAAATCGCGATGACAATTCACGGTTAGTAGTATACAACGAAAGATAATGAATGTTTAACCTGTTAAACTATACAGAAAATAGTTCTTGTCATTAAAGCTGTATACCCTATGTTCGCATATTATAGGTAAATTAAATTAAATTTATTCTAAATTGTTTTTATTTTATATATAAGCCTAAAACACATTTGAAAAACGCATTTTCAAATGTTATGATCAATTTCGTCGTATTAAGTGAGATACCGCTGTGTAAAACGCGATGTTTGTAAACAGTAAACAGAATGTTTACAACCAACTTATCACGTGATCTAATTCGCAAGCCGTATCATGGAGGGCGAGGTAAATAACCTTGACGAGTAACTTTAAAAATCTGCATTCAAGTCTGCTAAAGTTAGTATTTTCTGAAATCGTTTTCTTTTGGAGTCTCCCTTCATCGTATTTGTTTTGATTAAACTGTGCATGTGCGAAATAAGGTCATGGTTGTATTTATGGAATACCCTCTTTATTTCCGAAGTATTTTATTTTTATTTTGATATCTCCAAAGGTTTGAAGCAACAAAAAATGTTATTAACGCAAAGTTAATATCTTCAGACATACGAAAAAAATACAGTTTTTGTTTTACATGCCCTAATTTTTAAAATTATACCGAATTGTAGGGTTACAACTTTAAAAGATTACAAGATTTTATCTATCGGCTAACATTGTAAATTAGGCATTCTTAAATAATAAATATATAATAAAGTTGGTGACAATAAAGCTCTCATTAATAATACTGACATACAAAATAAAAAGAATACCAGGTGTTGTAAAATGTTACTTCTGATAAGGTTTTAGCTCTGTCCTTAAACTGGCTCTTTGGCACCTAATATGTAATCAACCTGAGAATTAGTTTGCTTTTCAAATATTTATACATTGGAATTACAAATTGTGGGCCTTTGAGATCACTGAAGAGACATAAAATGTCAAAATACGCTTATGGCATACTAAATTAATACACATATTTATTTTGTTATATCTTTCATTAGTCATAAGTCTTTGAATAAAATAAAATATGAAAGCAAGTGAGCTTATATCATTACATTTCCTTTCAACAATGTAGTATGATGGACTTTATCGAATTCGCCAAAGCAAAAGACAAACCAACGTTCTCGGCTTTTTCAAGTTTAAAGAATTTATCGAAATACCTGTATTAATTCATAGCAATATTAAGAAAAAAACTTTGCTTACCTTCATTTAAATTTAATTTAAAAGAAGAGAAAGTGAATACAACAGTCAAATATAGGTCATATTTCCATGTCAAAATGACAGTAGTTAATATTTGAAATATAAGTTATTTATTTCCAATTAATGGTTTTGTAAAAGTAATGATAAGAATTAAGTATGCATTAAGTATTCTCCGATAAATTTACTTTCAGCAAAGCAATAGCAAAGTTCTTAGCAGATTGGTAGAAAATATCACAATAAAACGATAAACTATTTTAACAACAATTTTGCTTAAATACCATGACGCTCGCTATGGTAAAATTCGTTTATAACTCATCATGTTTGAACAACTTATTCAAGTCTGGTGATGGAAGTCCTTCCCAAACCTTAACGGCTTCCAGATGTAGGTTTTGTCGTAGTGATAACTCATTATGTACATCGAGGTATATCCTCTTCTGGTTGTCGTACTGTAGCCATGGTAGCGTTCCTTTCCCAGCACTAGGAATTCTGTAAAAAAGTACATATAGGCATTACTATACGATTGAAGTGATATATCAAACAAGTGTTTGGCAATTGTGTTGAGAAGTTTAATGTAGATAAGACATGTTTTTGCAGTTAACAAAAATTTAGACAGCTTCTTCTAAAGGACATGTCTGCATTTGCACATTTCTACATTTTATGTGTTTTCAAATCTATCATCTATTGATGTTTAATTATTATATTACAAATTTATCTACTGATAAAACACAACCAACACTCGGTTTCTAAATATTTCAATATCAACGAGAATGAAATGCATTTAGATTCAGCTTACCCAGTTTTAGCAAATGATGTCCACAAAGCAATCATCCATTTAGCTATAGTTTTGTCAGTATCTGACAGCTCTACATTTAACATGTCTTCCTCCTCCACGTTTGCTGTATAGAAGAGATACAATAATTCGTCCCCGTGTCCGGCCCCTTTGAACCATTCAGGCGGTGGTATCATTGTAGTAGGCGACATTTGGGAAAATTGATACTGGTAAGTCTTCCCACCTGTGAGAGAGGAATGTATCTCTAACATTTCAGCAACGGCTGGTGTCATCAGAATATCTGCAACGCAATCTGCTGCTCGATTGCTTTGAGCATCGACGGACAGATCGGTTTTATAGAATTTACAAAGCCTATTAAGTACTTCTAAGTTACCATCAAATTGTAATTGTACGAATGGTTTCAAGATACCCATACAAATAAAGTCAAAAGGTATGCTAATGCTCATGTTGAATTTAAACTGTTCTTGCACTTGAGGCATTGCCATCATTAATACCATAGATCCTTCTTGAGACGTTGTTCCAGTCATGAAATCCAGAGATTTGTAAAATTCGGACTGAGGAGAATTCTCAGTTTTCAGCATTGCAATGGGATTCTGAGGAATAAATTCACCATCAACACATGGGGCGTATGAGATTTCAAGCGAAACAGAATCTGTTGGCTGATCTTGCCATAGATCTGTTGCATTCAGTAATACGTCTTTTGGAAGTTCTCTTAAACAGTCTACCATTCCGTAAAGGTCGGTCTGTGAACAACTTGTCCTTTCTGATAAACGTTTCCGTACTGTTTTCGAACTTTCCAGTGTCATTAATAAAAATCTCGATACTGCTCCACTCTGGGCGATTGCTCGTTGAAAATATCCCTTATTTAATGGTTGTATTGACTGATATGACACACTCATACCACCAGCAGATTCACCGAAAATAGTGACAGAATCTGTATTCCCTCCAAAGGAAGCGATGTTGTCATGTACCCACTTCAATGCTAATGACTGATCCCATAGTCCGTAATTTCCCTTAGCTGCTGGGTGATAAAAAGATAAAAATCCAAAGACACCTAGTCTATAGTTAATTGTAACAACAATGACGTCACCATCTACTGCAAGGCGAGTACCGTCGTAAAAATGACCATTGCCAATGGAGAACCCACCGCCGTGAAACCATACCATGACTGACAATTTACGGCTTCTTGATATATCACGAGGGACATAAATATTTAGGAACAAGCAATCCTACGCGTTAACATCAGAACCATCTTTTAACATGGGTACAAAATTCTGAGCGCATGCCGGGCCAAATGAAGTCGCATCATATTCGTTATCCCATTTATCAGCTGGTTCCGGTTTTCTGAATCTGAGATTTCCAGTTGGTGATTTTGCATAGCGTACACCCCTAAATTGGTATACTTTATCTCCCGTGACTTGGTCGTTTTTTATAATACCCCTGATTGGTCCAGATGGAGTTTGGATTAGTGTGTCATCCGACAGGCATTCCTGGGATGCAGTCAAAACGATAACTATACCCCAAAGGAACATCTTCATTGTTGTTCCCTGAAGTGGAAATAGACGAAGAAGTAATAATTGCATCCATGTTAAATTAATATATCGACAGAGAAACTTTAGGTATACCTGATGCATAGTAGTAAAAATCACAATGTACTAAACGGTGAGCGGAGGCAATATACCATAGAACATAACATCAAAGTACTGATAGGACATATTAACTCGGCCATTATACCAATATTGATCGTTTGCATATTGCAGGAAAGATTTTGAGATTTTTGCTAATAAAGATTATTGTATACATTATCATATCTCATGCTGAATATTAGGCTTCCTGATTGATTTGATAAACACATTGTCAGGTAATAAAGTACCTCAGATCCCATCAATCTGCAAACAATACATTTTTGTGGATGTAATAGATTTGATAGAACTAGACCATATCTTGAAATATTGAAACGATCAAATGTCAAATGGCGGGATTCCATTATCTACAGCTGTTTCCATCTGATATTAGGTTTACACGTGTCAATTTCTGCCTTCAAGTTTACATTGAAAGTTTGGCAATAAATACTGCATTATTCAAAATCGGACGTAAAAACAATAATAATTTATGTATTTGATTACAAAATCATGAATTTAAGTTTAAGTTAAATCTAAATTTAAGTTTAATTTTAAAACTATAAAATATAATACATTTTGTCTAAAATGACGTTTTCTTGAAAGGACAGTCGAACGAATGATCTCAAATCAGCCATTACAATGATATTTCAAAATTTCCATGACAATTTTACGGTGAAAAAAATATCAGCAAAAGCTAGGTAATTACCATATTGTTAAATACAATTTCATCTGTTCTTCTCTTTGGATAGAATAACATTATTTTGAAAAACCAATTTGGTGATGTGAGTCTTTGTTGGATACATTTTTAAAAATCATATACAAGAGCAACGGCTCACATTGCATAATACACCAGTCGCTTAAATTAATGAGAGGTTAAGTGAATATTTGGAGAAATGTCCTTCCCCCATTATTCAAGACTAAACAAATGCCCCGAATTTTCTACTCAGTTTCATTAAAGCGGCAATACTTTGCAAGATGATGCTATCATGAAATTTAACCTTGGCTCCATGTTATGACACACCTTTGGAACCTGGGCAAATGTTCTGTGAAATATTCAAATTAATGCAGACAGTAAAACGTTGCGGTTCAGACATGGATGGCTCAGACACGTTTTTTATCATACATAATCACTGTAACCTTGATCTTTCAAAATTGACCTCAAGTCAAGGCCATGACGCACCCTATGAACCTGAGCAACAATTCTGTGAAATAATGTTTTAAATACATGCAAGGGGTAACAAGAGTTGTCAGGAGACAACAGAGTTCTTCGGTGCAGGTCATAATCAACTCAGGGACATTAAAAGCAAAGAGCCCTTGTCCCCTGTCTGCCCCTCAAAATGGACATGCAAATACCCCCCCCCCCCCCCCCCCTTAACCAATTCAGAGTGAGACTTGCCCCAATTTAGAAAATGTTAAAATCTTATGCATGATTTCATACTAAATATGTCACATTGTCTACATTCTTGGTAGTATGACTATACATCAGTAGAGGAAGATAATAGTTCTACACCCCCATCTTCTATCAACGGGCTTGCGGGACTATTCTGGTTTAACCATTACTCTTTCCATCGTTTGGCTGGTCTGTCTGTATTGTTTCCTTGGTCTGTTCATCCGTCCGTCCATCCATCCACCCATCGTCTGATAAACGAACTGTCTCTCTGGTATTTCTGTCTATTTCCTTTTTCTCTCCTTCTGTATTGTTTGTATTTCTGTGTTGTTTGTCCGCTTAGTAATTCTACTACGTTTTCTGTCTCCTCGTCTGTCTGGTCTGGTTTAAACCTCATAATGTGTCAAAACTCAAGGTCAAAAGGTAAAAATTCATGGTATAATCAGATGATCCTCATGTGAAATATCAAAGATTATTTTCAGTAGTGTATCAAGAATGGACAAAATTAAAATTAAAAAGTAGGTTAAACTTAAAGATCATGGTAAAATTTTTCATACGGACAGAAATGTCTAGCCATAATGAACACACATTTGAAATAAGAAAGCCCTACCATGACTAGTTTCAGAGCACTGAAAAATCTCACTTACTGTGAATCTGAAGGTCTTTAACAATACAATGGATGTAGAGATTAACCCTCCTAAATGTCAAACAATGACACAAATAAAAACACTTATGATCATAAACACTGAAATGTAAATGAATGCACGAGTTCGTATGTTGAAACTTTTGGAAAGCCATCATAAAGATGCTAATGGGAGAGGCCTCACTCTAGTGGGAAGTCTCACTCTATAACTAGTTAAAGAGTGCAACCTCCCCAGTGGGAGGGGGGGGGGGGTTCTGCTCTAGAGCAAGTGTTCTCCGGGAGAAGGCTTACTCTAGAGTGAGATTTCCGAGGGGGGAGGCTCACTCTACACTGAGATTTTTGTGAGGTGGGAAGTACGGCTATGGAGGAAGTCTCAGTCTATAATACCGGTGGCCTAAAAGTTACGGCGCTATGGTCAGCCTTATCCCTACTAGAGGAGGGATGATAAAGACCGCAAGCAGGGACCCCGATTTGGGGATAAAGCATTTTGGGATATAGCATTTTGCAGACATCCCGTCCCAACAAGGCTATATGCTTTTTGTATGGTTTTGCATCAAGGTTAGGGTTTTATAATCATCTGCTTATAAAGAAAATGTTTGGAAATGGCCCCGCTGTGTGCTGTATTTACGTGAAAGGTGGAGATAACATCAAAACCTCAAGTTTGAACCCAAAATTTCTTGGGAAACTACATTTAACTCGATTCCTCTTCCAATACATGCCGTAATTTTGACAATTTATTAGTTTTGATGTCTATTCATCATGACAGAAAATACATCTACATGTATCTGTCCAACTTCCTGCACCTTTCCGATCATGGCGATAAAAAATCAATAATGATTCTGGTGTATATGTGTTGAATTCGGAACTGTAAATAAATGGAGGTGTCTTTGTTACATTGAAATAAAGAAACCGAAACAAAATCTTCGAAAGAATATTCAGAATTTCCACAAATTATGCTGGGATCACCAAAAGTTGAAAAAAATCACAGGATTCATTATTTATTTACAATACACTATTTGTATCTTCGTTCTGAAGAGTTATACAAGGGGAAATATTCAATATAATTCTGATACAAATATTATTATGGATTAAATCAATTACTGCTAATTTGCCTCGTTTGTTTGTTTTTTTTTTTATTCTAGACATCTGAAATAATAAATTTTGCATTTTCTATAAGTGTTATCAATTTAATGTTCGTAAATAATGCTTTTTAAAATGTTTTACTGCTTAACAGATTTTCTTCAAATTCGTTTGGATGAGCCTTTTCTATGGCAATATTCAGCTACTTCTCACTGTAAACTCTTGCTAGATCATAATATATAAGTTGTCTTGAAATCAAAGCATTGTAATCTCTTGTCTACGTTACAAAATGCAGGTTATCGAAGTTTGGTCATGATTAGCATTACAAATAATAGTCAATGTTTCTTACACCCCCCCCCCCCCCCCCCGTTTCAAAGGCGGCATGTATGATACATTAATCTACATATGCAAATGATACTTTGGATTGTTTATTTTACCATAACATTGATGTTTAAGATAGAAAAATTATATCTTTCTAATGAATCAGTGACAAATATAGGCAATTTCAATCCATTTTCTGCAATGAATTGAACTAATATACAGTTAGTAGGTGTTCCTATAAATAGAACTAACTTGACCTATATTTGGGTTGTATTGATTGATTGATTGATTGATTTTTGTTTAACGTCATTATTTGGGTTGTATGATTTACCTTTTTTTACCCATACACTAAAAATAATATCATTCTTAAATATCTTTGACCTTGCATGTGGACGATTTGTTCAGATTTTGCATGTTTCTATCTGAGAAAAGCTCTTAATATGTACTATATACATTTCTGATTTCTGTAATCACACAAAATTTACAAAAGCTTCTCAACGAAAACTCCAATCACATTTTCTGTACCATATGTCTGCGTAGATCTGAAGTCTCTTGAACCGTAAGAAGTAGGGCTTGATATTTTACATACACTTCCCTTGGGACAACATCTTTCATTTGCAACCATGTGTTTTGACTTCATGACCTTGACCTAAATCTGTGACCTACTTAAAGAAATAAATATTGCTGCCGACAGGAGCATGAGTGTTTCACAAACACATCTTGTTTGTCATAGAAATAAGATAAATAGTAATACTTAATAAATACTACCTCTTAGATACCTTATGTATGTGTTACAATATGTATTCATTACTGTTGCTATGTTTAAAAAGTTTATATGATTGAAGTTTTTTATAGATATATAAATCATGGTATACATTACCACGAACCCTCTCTGTCTTTAGATGAGCCAGTACAAACCATGTATCATGGTATATATTGGCACGGTCTGTCTCTGTCATCAGATAAGACAGTATAAATCACGTATCATGGTATACATTGACACAATCCCTCTCCGTCTTCAGATGAGACAGAATAAACCATGTATCATGGTATACATTGGCACTATCCCCCTCTGTCATCAGATGAGACAGTATAACCATGCATCATGGTATACATTGGCAAAATCCCTCTCTGTCTTCAGAAGAGACAGTATGAAACATGTATCATGGTATACATTGGCACGATCCCCCTCTGTCATTAGATGAGGTCGCGTTAAGCATGTATCATGCTATACATTTGCACGATTCCTCTGTCTTCAGATGAGACATTATATACCATGTATCGTGGCATACATTGGCAAGATACCTTTCTGTCTTCAGATAAGACAATATAAACTATGTGTCAAGGTATATATTGGCACGATCCCTCTCTGTCCTCAGAGGAGTCAGTAAAAATCATATATCATGGTATATATTGGTACGATCCCTATCTGTCCTGAGAGGAAACAGTATAAACCATGTATCATGGTATACATTGGCACGATCCCTATCTGTCATCAGATGAGACAGTATAAGCCATGTATCATAGTATACATTGGCATGACGATCCCTCTTTGTCTTCAGATGAGACCGTATAAACCATGAATTATGGTATACATAAGCACAACCCCGACCCCCCCCCCCCACCCCACCCCACCCCTCTGTCATCAGATGAGACAGTATAAACCATGAATCATGGTATACATTGACACGATCCCTCTCTCTCTCTTTAGATGAGACAGTATATACCATGTATCATGGTATACATTGGCACGATCTCTCTCTCTGTCATCAGATGACAGTATATACCATGTATCATGGTATACATTGGCACGATCTCTCTCTCTGTCATCAGATGAGACAGTATGAAACAAATATCATGGTATACATTTGCATGATCCCTCTCTGTCTTCAGAGGAGACAGTATAAAACATGTATTATGGTATACATTTTCACGATCCCTCTTTGTCTTCAGATGATACAGCATAACCAAATATTATGGTATACATTGGCACCATCCTCTCTATCTTAGGATAAGCCAGTATAAACCAAGTATCATGGTATACACTAGTACGATCCCTCTCTGTCTTCAGATGAGGCAGTACAAACCATGTATCATGGTATACATTGACAAAATCCCTCTCTGGCTTCAGATGACCACTACAAACCATGTATCATGGTATATATTGGTATGATCCCTCTCTGTCATCAGATAAGACAGTATAAATCACGTATCATGGTATACATTGACACGATCCCTCTCTGTCTTCAGATGAGACAGTACAATCACGTATCATGGTATACGTTGACACGACCTCTCTCTCTGTCTTTAGATGGGAGAGTATTAATCATGTATCAAGGTATACATTGGCATGATCCCCCTCTGTCATCAGATGAGACAGTATAAACCATGTATCATGATATGCCTCGGCACAATCCCTCTCTGTCTTCAGATGAGACAGTATAAAATATGTATCATGTTATACATTGGTACGATCCCTCTTTGTCTTCAGATAAGATAGCATAAAGCATGTATCATGATATACATTTGCACGATTCTTCTGTCTTCAGATAAGAAATCATAAACATGTGTTATGGTATACATTAGCACGATACCTCTCTGTCTTCAGACGAGACAGTATAAACTATGTATCATGGTATACATTGGCACGATCCCTATCTGTCATGAGAGGAGACAGTATAAACCATGTATCATGGTATACATTGGCACGATCCTTATCTGTCATCAGATGAGACAGTATAAGCCATGTATTATGGTATACATTGGCACGAAAATCCCTCTCTGTCTTCAGATGAGACAGCAGAAACCATGTATTATGGTATACATTGGCACGAACCCCTTCACCCTTCCTATATGTCATCAGATGAGACAGTATAAACTATGAATCATGATATACATTGGAACGATCCCCTCTGTCATCAGATGAGTCAGAATAAACCATGAATCATGGTATACATTTGCACGAACCCTTTCTGTCTTAAGATAAGATGAGACAGTATAAACCATGTATCATGGTTTATATTGACATGATCCCTTTCTGTCTTCAGATGAGCCAGTACAAACCATGTATCATGAAATATATTGGCACGATCCTCTCTGTTTCAGATGAGACCGTATAAACCACGTATCATGGTATATAATGGCACGATCCCTCTCTATCTTCAGATGAGACAGTACAATCACGTATCATGGTATACATTGTGACAATCCCTCTCTGTCTTGAAATGAGACAGCATAAACCATGTATCCTGGTAAACATTGGCACTATCCACTTCTGTCATCAGATGAGACAGTACAAACCATGTATCATGGTATACATTGGCAAAATGCCTCTCTGTCTTCAAATGAGGCAGTATAAACCATGTATCATGATATGCATTGGCAAAATCACTCTCTGTCTTCAGATGAGTCAGTATAAAACATGTATTATGGTATACATTGGTGCGAACCTTCTCTGTCTTAAGATGAGACAGTATAAACCATGTATCATGCTATACATTGACATGATCCCTCTGTCTTCAGATGAGCCAGCACAAACCATGTATCATGGAATATATTGGCACGATCCCTCTCTGTCGTCAGATGAGACAGTATAAATCACGTATTATAGTTTACATTGACAAGATCCATCTCTGTCTTCAGATGAGACCGTAGAAACCATGTATAATGGTATATAATGGCACGATCCTTCTCTGTCTTCAGATGAGATAGTACAATCACGTATCCTGGTATACATTGACAAATCCCTGTCTGTCTTGAAATGAGACAGCATAAACCATGTATCCTGGTAAACATTGGCACGATCCCCCTCTGTCATCAGATGAGACAGTACAAACTATGTATCATGGTATACATTGGCAAAATGCCTCTCTGTCTTCAAATGAAGCAGTATAAACCATGTATCATGATATGCATTGGCAAAATCCCTCTCTGTCTTCAAATGAGGCAGTATAAACCATGTATCATGATATGCATTGACAAAATCCCTTTCTGTCTTCAGAGAAGACAGTATAAAACATGTATCATGGCATATATTAGTACGATTCCTCTCTGTCTTTGAATGAGATAGCATAAAACATGTATCATTCTTTGTCTTCAGATGAGACAGCATAAACCACGTATCATGGTATACATTAACAAAATGCCTCTCTGTCTTCAAATGAGGCAGTATAAACCATGTATCATGATATGCATTGGCAAAATCCCTCTCTGTCTTCAGATGACGCAGTATAATCCATGTATCATGGTATACATTTCCGCGATTCCTCTCTGTCTTCAGATGAGGCAATTTAAACCATGTATCATGGTATACATTGACACGATGCCTCTCTGTCTTCAGATGAAACAGCATTAATCATGTATCATGGTATACATTAGCACAAACTCCTTGTGTCAAAAGATGAGACAGTATAAACCATGTATTATTGTATTAGTGGCAAAATTCGTCTCTGTCTTCAGATGAGGCAGTATAAACCATTTAGCATGATATGCATTGGCACGATCCCTCTCTGTCTTCAGATGAGACAGTACAATCACGTATCATGGTATACATTGTGACAATCCCTCTCTGTCTTGAAATGAGACAGCATAAACCATGTAACCTGGTAAACATTGGCACTATCCACTTCTGTCATCAGATGAAACAGTACAAACCCTCTATCATGGTATACATTGGCAAAATGCCTCTCTATCCTCAACTGAGGCAGTATAAACCATGTATCATGATATGCATTGGCAAAATCCCTCTCTGTCTTCAGATGAGTCAGTATAAAACATGTATTATGGTATACATTGGTGCGAACCTTTTTTGTCTTAAGATGAGACAGTATAAACCATGTATCATGCTATACATTGACATGATCCTTCTCTGTCTTCAGATGAGCCGGCACAAACCATGTATCATGGTATATAATGGCACGATCCCTCTCTGTCTTCAGATGAGACAGTACAATCACGTATCATGGTATACATTGTGACAATCCCTCTCTGTCTTGAAATGAGACAGCATAAACCATGTATCCTGGTAAACATTGGCACTATCCACTTCTGTCATCAGATGAGACAGTACAAACTATGTATCATGGTATACATTGGCAAAATGCCTCTCTGTCTTCAAATGAGGCAGTATAAAACATGTATTATGGTATACATTGGCAAAATCCCTCTCTGTCTTCAGATGAGGCAGTATAAACCATTTAGCATGATATGCATTGGCACGATCCCTCTCTGTCTTCAGATGAGACAGTATAAACATGTATCATGGTATACATTGGTACGATCCCTTTCTGTCTTCAGATGGGATAGCATAAAGGATTATCATGATATACATTTGCACGATTCCTCTGTCTTAAGATGAGACCGTATAAAACATGTATCATGGTATATAATAGCACGATCCCTCTCTGTCTTCAGATGAGACAGTACAATCACGTATCATGGTATACATTGTGACAATCCCTCTCTGTCTTGAAATGAGACAGCATAAACCATGTATCCTGGTAAACATTGGCACTATCCACTTCTGTCATCAGATGAGACAGTACAAACCATGTATCATAGTATACATTAGCAAAATGCCTCTCTGCCTTCAAATGAGGCAGTATAAACCATGTATCATGATATGCATTGGCAAAATCCCTCTCTGTCTTCAGATGAGTCAGTATAAAAAATGTATTATGGTATACATTGGTGCGAACCATCTCTGTCTTAAGATGAGACAGTATAAACCATGTATCATGGTATACATTGACATGATCCCTTTCTGTCTTCAGATGAGCCAGTACAAACCATGTATCATGAAATATATTGGCAGGATCCTCTCTGTTTCAGATGAGACCGTATAAACCATATATCATGGTATATAATGGCACGATCCCTCTCTGTCTTCAGATGAGACAGTACAATCACGTATCATGGTATACATTGTGACAATCCCTCTCTGTCTTGAAATGAGACAGCATAAACCATGTATCCTGGTAAACATTGGCACTATCCACTTCTGTCATCAGATGAGACAGTACAAACCCTCTATCATGGTATACATTGACAAAATGCCTCTCTATCCTCAAATGAGGCAGTATAAACCATGTATCATGATATGCATTGGCAAAATCCCTCTCTGTCTTCAGATGAGTCAGTATAAAAAATGTATTATGGTATACATTGGTGCGAACCTTCTCTGTCTTAAGATGAGACAGTATAAACCATGTATCATGGTATACATTGACATGATCCCTTTCTGTCTTCAGATGAGCCAGTACAAACCATGTATCATGAAATATATTGGCACGATCCTCTCTGTTTCAGATGAGACCGTATAAACCATGTATCATGGTATATAATGGCACGATCCCTCTCTGTCTTCAGATGAGACAGTACAATCACGTATCATGGTATACATTGTGACAATCCCTCTCTGTCTTGAAATGAGACAGCATAAACCATGTATCCTGGTAAACATTGGCACTATCCACTTCTGTCATCAGATGAGACAGTACAAACTATGTATCATGGTATACATTGGCAAAATGCCTCTCTGTCTTCAAATGAATGTATCATGGTATATAACGGCACGATCCCTCTCTGTCTTCAGATGAGACAGTACAATCACGTATCATGGTATACATTGTGACAATCCCTCTCTGTCTTGAAATGAGACAGCATAAACCATGTATCCTGGTAAACATTGGCACTATCCACTTCTGTCATCAGATGAGACAGTACAAACCATGTATCATAGTATACATTGGCAAAATGCCTCTCTGCCTTCAAATGAGGCAGTATAAACCATGTATCATGATATGCATTGGCAAAATCCCTCTCTGTCTTCAGATGAGTCAGTATAAAAATGTATTATGGTATACATTGGTGCGAACCTTCTCTGTCTTAAGATGAGACAGTATAAACCATGTATCATGGTATACATTGACATGATCCCTTTCTGTCTTCAGATGAGCCAGTACAAACCATGTATCATGAAATATATTGGCACCATCCTCTCTGTTTCAGATGAGACCGTATAAACCATGTATCATGGTATATAATGGCACGATCCCTCTCTGTCTTCAGATGAGACAGTACAATCACGTATCATGGTATACATTGTGACAATCCCTCTCTGTCTTGAAATGAGACAGCATAAACCATGTATCCTGGTAAACATTGGCACTATCCACTTCTGTCATCAGATGAGACAGTACAAACCCTCTATCATGGTATACATTGGCAAAATGCCTCTCTATCCTCAAATGAGGCAGTATAAACCATGTATCATGATATGCATTGGCAAAATCCCTCTCTGTCTTCAGATGAGTCAGTATAAAACATGTATTATGGTATACATTGGTGCGAACCTTTTCTGTCTTAAGATGAGACAGTATAAACCATGTATCATGCTATACATTGACATGATCCCTCTCTGTCTTCAGATGAGCCGGCACAAACCATGTATCATGGTATATAATGGCACGATCCCTCTCTGTCTTCAGATGAGACAGTACAATCACGTATCATGGTATACATTGTGACAATCCCTCTCTGTCTTGAAATGAGACAGCATAAACCATGTATCCTGGTAAACATTGGCACTATCCACTTCTGTCATCAGATGAGACAGTACAAACTATGTATCATGGTATACATTGGCAAAATGCCTCTCTGTCTTCAAATGAGGCAGTATAAAACATGTATTATGGTATACATTGGCAAAATCCCTCTCTGTCTTCAGATGAGGCAGTATAAACCATTTAGCATGATATGCATTGGCACGATCCCTCTCTGTCTTCAGATGAGACAGTATAAACATGTATCATGGTATACATTGGTACGATCCCTTTCTGTCTTTAGATGAGATAGCATAAAAGATTATCATGGTATACATTTGCACGATTCCTCTGTCTTCAGATGAGACCGTATAAACCATGTATCATGGTATATAATGGCACGATCCCTCTCTGTCTTCAGATGAGACAGTACAATCACGTATCATGGTATACATTGTGACAATCCCTCTCTGTCTTGAAATGAGACAGCATAAACCATGTATCCTGGTAAACATTGGCACTATCCACTTCTGTCATCAGATGAGACAGTACAAACCATGTATCATGGTATACATTGGCAAAATGCCTCTCTGTCTTCAAATGAGGCAGTATAAACCATGTATCATGATATGCATTGGCAAAATCCCTCTCTGTCTTCAGATGAGTCAGTATAAAACATGTATTATGGTATACATTGGTGCGAACCTTCTCTGTCTTAAGATGAGACAGTATAAACCATGTATCATGCTATACATTGACATGATCCCTCTCTGTCTTCAGATGAGCCAGCACAAACCATGTATCATGGAATATATTGGCACGATCCCTCTCTGTCGTCAGATGAGACAGTATAAATCACGTATTATAGTTTACATTGACAAGATCCATCTCTGTCTTCAGATGAGACCGTACAAACCATGTATCATGGTATATAATGGCACGATCCTTCTCTGTCTTCAGATGAGACAGTACAATCACGTATCCTGGTATACATTGACAAAATCCCTGTCTGTCTTGAAATGAGACAGCATAAACCATGTTTCCTGGTATACATTGGCACGATCCCCCTCTGTCATCAGATGAGACAGTACAAACTATGTATCATGGTATACATTGGCAAAATGCCTCTCTGTCTTCAAATGAAGCAGTATAAACCATGTATCATGATATGCACTGGCAAAATCCCTCTCTGTCTTCAGATGAGACAGTATAAACATGTATCATGGTATACATTGGTACGATCCCTTTCTGTCTTTAGATGAGATAGCATAAAAGATTATCATGGTATACATTTGCACGATTCCTCTGTCTTCAGATGAGACCGTATAAACCATGTATCATGGTATATAATGGCACGATCCTTCTCTGTCTTCAGATGAGACAGTACAATCACGTATCATGGTATACATTGTGACAATCCCTCTCTGTCTTGAAATGAGACAGCATAAACCATGTTTCCTGGTAAACATTGGCACTATTCACTTCTGTCATCAGATGAGACAGTACAAACCATGTATCATGGTATACATTGGCAAAATGCCTCTCTGTCTTCAAATGAGGCAGTATAAACCATGTCTCATGATATGCATTGGCAAAATCCCTCTCTGTCTTCAGATGAGTCAGTATAATACATGTATTATGGTATACATTGGTGCGAACCTTCTCTGTCTTAAGATGAGACAGTATAAACCATGTATCATGCTATACATTGACATGATCCCTCTCTGTCTTCAGATGAGCCAGCACAAACCATGTATCATGGAATATATTGGCACGATCCCTCTCTGTCGTCAGATGAGACAGTATAAATCACGTATTATAGTTTACATTGACAAGATCCATCTCTGTCTTCAGATGAGACCGTACAAACCATGTATCATGGTATATAATGGCACGATCCTTCTCTGTCTTCAGATGAGACAGTACAATCACGTATCCTGGTATACATTGACAAAATCCCTGTCTGTCTTCAAATGAGACAGCATAAACCATGTTTCCTGGTATACATTGGCACGATCCGCCTCTGTCATCAGATGAGACAGTACAAACTATGTATCATGGTATACATTGGCAAAATGCCTCTCTGTCTTCAAATGAAGCAGTATAAACCATGTATCATGATATGCATTGGCAAAATCCCTCTCTGTCTTCAGATGAGACAGTATAAAACATGTATAATGGTATACATTGGCAAAATCCCACTCTGTCTTCAAATGAGGCAGTATAAACCATGTATCATGATATGCATTGACAAAATCCCTTTCTGTCTTCAGAGAAGACAGTATAAAAGATGTATCATGGCATATATTAGTACGATTCCTCTCTGTCTTTAAATGAGATAGCATAAAACATGTATCATTCTTTGTCTTCAGATGAGACAGCATAAACCACGTATCATGGTATACACTGGCAAAATGCCTCTCTGTCTTCAAGTGAGACAGCATAAACCATGTTTCCTGGTATACATTGGCACGATCCCCCTCTGTCATCAGATGAGACAGTACAAACTATGTGCCATAATATATATTGGCACGATCCCTCTCTGTCCTTAGATGAGTCAGTAAAAACCATATATCCTGGTATACATTGGCATGATTCCTCTCTGTCATCAGAGGAGACAGTATAAACCATGTATCATGGTATATAATGGCACGATCCCTATCTGTCATGAGAGGAAATAGTATAAAGTATGTATCATGGTATACATTGGCACGATCCTTATCTGTCATCAGATGAGACAGTTCAAACCAAGTAACATGGTATACACTGGCACGATTCCTCTCTGTCTTTAATTGAGACAGTATAAAACAGATGTCATGGTATATATTGGCACGATCCCTCTCTGTCTTCAGATGAGGCAGTATAAACCATGTATCATGGTATAGAATCGCACAATCCCTCTCTGTCTTCAGATGAGACAGTATAAATCACGTATTATGGTATACATTGGCACGATCCCTATCTGCTTCTGGTGGGTACATAACATAGAACAAAATTATGCAGCAATGCAGCATGGACATGCGATAATCTTTGAGTTACGAAGAACAATAGCAAAAAAAAAAAAAAATAATAAACAACATAATTCTCGACTAGTGAGACAAAAATTATACTTACCACTTGAATGTTTAAGATTGCAATATACAAAGAAATATTGCAATACTTTCTTACCTCGATCACAGCCAGCGATCTACTTATTAACCTAATTTAAATCTCATTTGTATTTGGTACCTCGTACAGTGACATTGCGGAACTAGACCTGCATGAACCAGTCTTGAATATAGTAAGCAAGTGAATGTTTTGATAACCATTCTAAATTAATTTGATTATGGCCACTGTACCGGTATACATTGGCACGATCCTTATCTGTCATCAGATGAGACAGTGTAAATCAAGCATCATGGTATACACTGGCACGATCCCACTCTGTCTTCAAATGAGAGAGTAAGAAAAAAGAGGAGTTGCCGGCTCACTTATGTGGCAGAAGTCACCATGGATCTATACAATACATGAATATCAATAATATAATAAAACATTTAACACATTACAAAAATATTTGATTGTAGTGCAATTACGATACCGACTTAGGACGGTCATTTAATTTGACAAAAGCCAAACAAATGGTGTGGTTAAAAACCATGTATCATGATTTACATTTTACCGATCCCCTCTGTCATCAGAAGAGACAGTATAAACCATGCATCATGGTATATATTGGCACGATCCCTCTCTGTCTTCAGAGGAGACAGTATAAACCATGTATCACGGTATACATTAGCACGATCCCCTCTGTCATCAGATGAGGCAGTATAAACCATGTATCATGGTATATATTGGCACGATCCCTCTCTGTCTTCAGAGGAGACAGTATAAACCATGTATCATGGTATACATTGGCACGATTCCTCTCTGTCTTCAGATGAGGCAGTATAAACCATGTATCATGGTATAGCATTGCACGATCCCTCTCTGTCTTTAGATGAGACAGTATAAAGTATGTATCATGGTATAGCATGGCACAACCCCTCTCTATCTTCAGATGAGACAGTATAAAGCATGTATAATGGTATACATTGGCACGATCCCTCTCTGTCTTCAGATGAGACAGTATAAATCACGTATAATGGTATACATTGGCACGATTCCTCTCTGTCTTCAGATGAGACAGTATAAATCACGTATTATGGTATACATTGGCACGATCCCTATCTGCTTCTGGTGGGTACATAACATAGAACAAAATTATGCAGCAATGCAGCATGGACATGCGATAATCTTTGAGTTACGAAGAACAATAGCAAAACAAAAAAATAAACAACATAATTCTCGAGTAGTGAGACAAAAATTATACTTACCACTTGAATGTTTAAGATAGCAAAATACAAAGAAATATTGCAATACTCTCTCGCCTCGATCACAGCCAGCGATCTACTTATTAACTTAATTTACATCACATTTGTATTTGGTATCTCCTACAGTGACATTGCGGAACTAAATCTGTATAGTCTTGAATAGAGTAAGCAAGTGAATTTTTTGATAACCATTCTAAATTAATGTGACTATGGCCACTGTAGCGGATTCTAACTCCATTATTGGGGAAGTTTAGGTTAGTAGTATCGCATTGAACTTCAAGTGTGTAGACCCGGGTTGACAGATGAGAAATCGTGAGTCTGTATCATGGTGCCTTCGGATGGATACATGACAGAACAAAACCATACAGCAATGCACCTTATAGGTGCCGCCATCATAAAATGCAATAATCTTTGAGTGATGTAAAACAATAACAAAGCAAACAAACAGCATGATTCGCTACACGTGAAACAAACATTTTTACTTACCTCTTGAATGTTTAATACAATGAAAGATTGTAACACGCTCTCATTTCTATCGCAGTCAGCGATCTACTTAATGACCTGATAACGTGAAACACGGGTAGATGCGAAACCCGGCCTGTATAAACCAGTCTTCAATAGGGTAGGCAAAGAGTGTTAGAGAGAGAGAGAGAGAGAGAGAGAGAGAGAGAGAGAGAGAGGAGTGTGTGTGTGTGTGTGTATGTGTAGGTTTGTGTGAGTGTGTGTGTGAGTTTAATCCCTTTTTGTGATAGATAAACATATTATCTATCTACGGCATAAGCGTAGTCCATAAGGCCCTTACTGTTTTCGCCATAATATTCTATTAAAATATTTATTTGAATTAATACTATAATTTCAAAACAAAACTGTTAATAAATTAATGGTCCAGAATTTCTTAAATTGTATATTTTATTTGTATTTATCATCAAAAAGCGGAAATACTAGCACCATGAAAATTAGAGTTAGAATACACGGGTAAGTGCAATAGTTACTCCTAAAAAAACAATAAATATTCCAAAAGAATGGAGTTGTTATCCGGATAACAGGGTCCGGCGCCATAAACTGAGAATATACTTAAGTCAAATATTTCATATTACTTTATTTAATTATCAAACGTTCAAATAAATTTTCATGCACAATGGTTTAATTCTATTTATGGATGGAACAAAACTCAATAAAATCCAAATTCCAGTTATTAATTCATTGATGAATAGAAGAATATGAAATAATGACTTAAGTATATTCTCAGTTTATGGCGCCGGACCCAGGTGCCAAACTCTTCGACTTCCGTGTACACCAGAATATCGAGAAAACAAATTTTCATGGAATGAATCTTTGGTTCTATCTTCTTTTGATTTGCTTCATACGCCACCATAGTCAACAATTTCTGAAAACTCTACATAACATCCATAATCCAACAATTTGGTATAACTATCTAACAAGTAGGAAGCTGTGTTTGGGTGCAGCTAATAGCTATATTCATACAAAATTCAATGTCGATACATTGGAACCTAAGAAATTTATTAATAATTTCATTCCAAGTTATCGTCAATGTCTTTTTTCTACTTAAAGCATACACTCCCACTCCTTCCGTATGATGTCCCAGTAAAATGGGGCCCGAATGGATTCCCCGCCTAACATGAATCCAGCATAGTTTTCCCTCTGTGGAAAAACGGGCCTGGTACAGAATTTCCCCCCCATTAATTTCATATAGCCGGTATTTTCTATTGCATTAAGCGCAGGACGTATTTTTGCGTGTTGAAGTATAGTACTGAAGTTAAGTGAGGATACAGATAGCGATTAAAGCTATTATGATGTTAATTAAATTGTAAACGAACTTATCTAGGTTTTATGAATCCATAAATCTTTGTGTTTTCTAATCTTGTAAATCTATTTATTTAATTTTGGTAGTGGAATCAGTCCTTTAAAAGGTCTTGTATCTTAATTAATATTCAGGAATGAAATCATCAGTAGTCAATACTATCACAGCATAGGTTAAGAAAAATAAGAGGTATGTCTATTTTTTGTAGTAAGTTATTTAGTTTCAGAAAATACCAATGTCTTGAATACAACGTTAATTAATTATTAATAAAAGCCGGTTCAACAATACGTGCAATGCAATGATCCATGGGCATGGGACAAGACATTAAGTAAACAACGAAGTACCGAAGGGTTAACCACATCTCAAAGTCTATGGAATAAAAGGACAGTATCGTGTACAATGTCATATTCAAACAAATGCAATCCACAATTAAACTGAGGTGAGACCTGGTGCCCGGGAGGTGTAAGCGTCCCCAACTTGCATGCAACACCTATCGTAAAAGTCCTGCATTTACTCAAGTTCAGGAAGTAAATACGTATACATAGACACATGAGCACAGAAGGATACAAGGACACTAAATCAAATTATCCCAGTTGCGGTATGCTGTTGAACTAAAATTCTAGTGTCTGAAATGCAGGTGAACAAATGTCTGTATACATACATATAATGTCAAATCAAGTATAGTAAAAAAAAAAAGTTCAAGATGGATAGTTTGTATGATCAAATCCCAATTTGTCGGTTAACAGTCTTGAAAGGGGGATCTTACAATTGCACCAGATCCTTTATCGACCATCGTACTTCTTCGGTGAAAATTTCAAACGTTCCTCCTTGTGAAAATGGTTTCATGACAAGAAGCCTCGCTCTCATGACGAAATCTTCATATTGAGAACATGACATATGTGTAGCATCGCGTATACGTTGTGAAATGAAGACGCCATATGCGGGAGTACTTAGAAATATCAGACCCAAGCATAAAACTTGGGTTTGAATTCCACCGAATCGACAGGAATTAAAAAAAACTCTAAAGTTTTCATTACTCACTAATTGCTTTGTTATTGACTTAAGTCCAAACTATAATGCCTTCATATCAAGAAGTCCGATATGTCCCGAAGCGAATGATTTTTAACTCTCTGTTACTGAATTTTCTCCTATTTCATTGAAACTTGAAATCGCCATAAACTAAAAAAAAAAAAAAGAATTCATGGGGAAAATTCGGCTAAAGAATGTATGAAATAGCTTGCTATGAACCTTTAGTCCAATTTTCTGATAAAGAAGCATCATAATTCAGATGCAAGCAAGTGACAAGGTGAATTGTGAGGGTTATATTCTACTAACAAATTTTTCGATTTTGTTCAATTCCCGTCGATTCTATCTATAGTAGGAATTCAGATTCAAATCTCATGCTTGGTTCTGATATTACGGATTAATGCAGAAGAGGAAGGTATGTTGCATTTCAGTCAAAAGACAAGGTGTCGGAATATATTTTTGTATGGTTGAAAAGTGCCGCAGTGGTGAATAATTTTAAAGTAGGTATAAACCTTATATTTCCAGATTTGCATTTTGTTCGTAAATATTTTATTTTCATACAGCAAGCGAATTCCTACCTCTGTCTCACTGTCATCTTGCGTAATTTTCCAGCTGTGTTTTGTGCAGTATCTCCAAAACCATGAAAACATATGCACTGAACATCAACTAGTTTCAAACTAAGATAACACACCATTTTTCAATAAAGTGTTCTTCATACACTACTATGGCAGCAACTCTTCCTTGGCAACTTCTGCAATTAAAGCTGTCTCAAATGGAAAGGGACTCTGGACTGATCATGAACACAGGGACTGACAAACGTTCGAGGTCTCAATAAAATTCAGTAAAATTCATATTACATTACGTTAGAGACACACGCTTACATACAATTAAACTTAAGAAAATTCAATGAATAAAATATGAATGTCACAATATTCCTTCATGTACAATGTATACTCCTTTTGCGTGTGTATAGATTTGCTACTCATAAATAGTGTTTGTTAAGCCAAAAATCTGTGTTTAAAAGTAGGATTTTCCTGAGTTATTTAAATTTATCTTATGTTTCATATAGCTATACGGATATATTTTCCAATTGCATTTTATTTATCTACTTAAGATGCATATTTTGACCTCCGTTTTTTTTCTGGGAATCGAAACAGATAAACAAACACAATATAATAAATAAAAAGAAACTAATTTGTTTTGCATCGAATTCTATGTGGGTATACCTTAATTTAAAAAACCCGCATGTATAGCGTAAGCGTTCTTTGAGTTTGCATAAACTTTCATGTACAGTGAACGAATTATTTATGTAGTAATATAATAAATGTTCTGAACTATAAAAGTATCATCTTTCTCAAATAACATTTATTAAACAAATTATATTTCATCAAAATCATTAGAGGGGAGACAATGGTAATGGTGTAGTGAGTTGCGATTAATAAATGTTACCCGTAGGTCGTGGTAGACTGAACCTGACTTTGTTGTCATTGCTACATCCTTGAAATGGCCAACGGTACCTCCTTCAGTAAGAATTATTAGTGTAATTATGTTTCTTAGGGTTTGTTTATTTCTGCCAAATTCCATAGGTGTGTTCAAATTAGCCAATAAAAATAGTCAATAGATTGGAAATATTGAAATAAAGATTCTCACACCAGAATCTCATGTACGTGGTTTACGGAGCGCACGTTCATTCTGTTATGTATAAGACATTATTTGAGATGCTTTTACAAATCCATAGCTTTTCTATTCATACCTTTTAAAATGACGCATTGGTTTTATAATTATAATTCCAAAAGAAAAAATTTCGCGTTTTTCTAATCAGGCCTTATCTCGGGTATAAAATTTCGCACTCTACCGTGACAAGAAAAAATAAACAAAGAAATAAAAAGAAGCAAGCACCAGTGAGTTTGGTTTTAGTCATTCTAATCTTAAGATCTACACAGAACATTATGGATAACTGGTTGAAACACTGAAAGCTTGGTATAAAAGCGCCATATTTTAACATAGACCTGCGGTTGTCGCACATTACACGCTTACACTTGTCTACGCTTGTGTCTGTCATTGATAAACATTCCAACAGGGAAATAACTACATAGGCATTTGATTTCGACCAAAGTTACATCTTATTTCCGTAAGCCATTATGTAAATGGACCTGAACTTTGAGTTTACCGGTATACATACTGACTATATCGTGTTGCGTTATCCATGAAATAGTTACGTTTCTTTAATTTATAGATCTATATCACATTTGCATTGGGGCATAAAATTTTACTGCGTATTTAATTTCACGGTGATTTCGTTGACATCGAATGAAGCTAAATCAAATTCCCTTGCGAATAAAAGCAACTATACAGTAGTAACTTTTGAATGTATAATGTTTTAAAGGTATTGATATTGGTAGCCTCATAAAATTTTATTACCGGGAATTCTTGATAATTCGTCTAAAATACTACTCATCAAGACAAATAAAAGTGTATATGCATCATAATCAGTAGAGCTTACAATTCTTGTCACGGTGAACTGTCCAAAGATTTCAACAAATAAGCGAACGTGTGTGTGTCATTGTAAAATATCATGCTACCTCTTCTTGTTTGCCTTTTACATGAAGAGCATTTTCACCTATCAGGTTAACATGCTTGAAAGTGATGGTAAATTTCACCTCTGGTGCTTTCAAGTATCTATGATTATTGCTTCTTCTGCCCATTTGTGTCTTGTACCACTAAATATTGGTATTTTTAGTGACTGCTTGGTAAGCATTATACCGTTTATACACACAATGAATTAACTGTTCGGTCAAGCAAGGCACAATAATGAGTGGGAAAGTAGATTTATATCTCCATGGCAACTGATTCAACTTCTTTGGGGGACCATTAAGTTCCCTTGTTTTGCGATAAGATTATTACTATCGATCTAGCTACTGTTTGTTGTTAATTAAATTAAATTTTCCTTTTTTGTTAGGTTAGCTCGTTAATCAGTAAGCTACACGTTTATTTGTATTGATGTTTAACGTCAGAATCATTTTACCAATATGGTGACGACCATTTCTTGTTTGATGGCATTCCTCTAACAGTATTGCTGTAAATCTAAATATCAATGGAGGATATCTATTTTGCATGTAAAGCAATCATAAATTGGTATGAAAGCGTATTTTCTTTCAAACATGCGTTTGTTCGAGCAGCTGTCTGGTCTTGTATTTGATAATTAAGAGTGGAAATATTAGAAACTAGAACGTATATTTACAAGGAAAATAAGTTCTAGGTTTTGTTTTCCATTTTTCTTTATTACAATATATATATATTAATAAAGTCACAAAAATATTAGAGTATGTATGACAAAGAAATTACACAACATAACTAGGTAACAAATACAATATAAAATGACATCTAGAATTAAAACACAGTACTTCATGTTTTTTTATCATCATTTGTTAAGGATGGTTTAAATTCCATCACTTTAAGCATTTCTAAGGACACTGCATATATTGGTTTTCTATGGATGCATCCATTTTGGAGAATGTTAAATATTATGACGTACGATTTTATTGGCGACTAAAGACGTAATTCATGCCTCGTCCTGGAAGTTAGCTGGAATTTACGTAATATTCAAATATATAATGAGACCTGCCAGGGGTACAGAGAATGACATCAAGACCATTAGTCACTACTGTGTAGGAAAGATACAAATTCTATGACACTTAACACCCCCACCCCCTCTGGTCGTCCTGTCCTATTTCATACTAATCGATAGGTGGAAATACAGTGACGTTTAAATGTACCATGAGAGTAGAAAGACGACAGAGATTCAAGAAAACAAGTCTACCATTACCTTACCAAAGTGTAGCAATATACAGTAGAAATAACTTCAAGATTAAAAGAACAGCTACTCTTTAATAAGCAGAAAGAAATATTTAAACGGTGATTATGATAAGTCAATACAGCCGTAGGTTATTTATTTGAAAATATGAATTCGAAAGAGTACCACTCGATGTCCTGTATTCAAGGTCCAGTTAAAATAGTGAAAATTCGGTGATGGTTTCATCGAGAACAATTGCCAATCCTAAATAAAGTTAGACCACGTGACCGGAAGGAGGGAAACATAATGGACTGACAAGCGTAGCTTTTAAAAAAAGCTTAGGTTGCAATCGGAATAGCATTAAATGTTCAAGATGTTGATCACAAAGTCTAATGGCCTTATGTAAATAGGAACTACTTCTTTTTGAAACCATTTTTTTTTGCGCAGTTGATTCCCGCTAAAATCTCTAAAGCCACGCCTCATTTTTCCTTTTTAAGAAAGTGTCTCGGTTGTTATCGTTAATATTCGGAAATAAGGGGGGGGGGTGTTTTTGTTTTTTGTTCTTTTGTTTTTTGTTTTTTTGGTTTTTGTAGTGAGAAAATCTTTTTTAAAAAGTTGTGAACATTTTTATGAGATTTATTTAAAGGAATCTCAATATTCAAAAGAGAATCATGTGCTAAATTTGTTTCTTATATTTTTAAATGTACGTCCTTTGATTGTTCTGCTGTTACGGTGAGTGGGAATGTGGGCCCGTAAACCGGTTAACCACACAATTTGTTTGGCTTTTGTCAAATTAAATGACCGTCCTAAGTCGGTATCGTAATTGCACTACAATCAAATATTTTTGTAATGTGTTGTATGTGCTAGAGTATTATTTATATTCATGTATTGTATAGCTCGATGGTGACTTCTGCCACATAACTGAGCCAGTAATTCCTCTTTTTTCTCTAGTACTAAATTATTATTCAACATGCCATGCTAATGGAGTTTGCACATGCACTCTCAAAGCGATTTTGCTATCTTTATATTGCGATCGGCCGAGGCCGATTGCAATGATCACATATCCAATTACCCTAACAGATATCAAGCGTAGCTTTTTAAAAAGCTTAGGTTGCAATAGGAATAGCATTAAATCTTCAAACTGTTGGTCACAAAGCCAAATGGCTCTATGTAAATAGGAATTACATGTACTTGTTTTTGAAGCCATCTTTTTATGCGCAGTTGTTAATTTTCCGGCTAAAATTTCTAAAGTCACGCCTCAATTTTCCTTATTAGGAAAGTAGCCGCGCCTTTTTTCATTTTTATGAAAGTCTCTTGGATGTTATCGTTAATATTCGGGTTAGGGTTTGGGTTTGAGCAAATCTTTTTTTTTAAATTGTGAACATTTTATAAGATTTATTTCTAGAAATCTAAATACTTACAGCAGAATTATGTGCTACGATTGTTTCTTAGTACTACATTATTACCCAACATGCCATGCTAATGGTGTTTGCAGATCCGCTCTCAAAGCGAATTTACTATTATAATATACAACAAGCGTAGCTTTTTAAAAAGCTTAGGTTGCAATCGGAATAGCATTAAATCTTCAAAATACGAAAACAAAATCTTCAAAAAGTAACAAAGCCAAATGGCTTTATGTAAATAGGAATTACACGTACTTGTTTATGAAACCATCTTTTTTATTTGCTCAGTGGTGAATTTTCCCGCTAAAATTTCTAAAGCCACGCCTCATTTTCTCCTTATTAGGAAAGTAGCCGCGCCTTTTTTCCTTTTTAGGAAAGTCTCTCTGATGTTATCGTTAATATTCGGAAATAAGTTGGTTTTTGTAGTTAGCAAATCTTGTTTTAAAAAAAGATGTGAATATTTTATAAGATTTATTTCTAGAAATCTCAATATTCACAGCAGAATTATGTGCTAATATTGTTTCTTAGTACTCGATAATTACCCAACATGCTACGCTAATGGAGTTTGCACATGCGCCCTCAAAGCGAATTTACTATCTTAATATACAATCGGCCGAGGCCGATTGCAATAATTGTAAAACTATATATGTGTTCTATATAAATATAATCAATTCATAACAGGTCTATATGTCCTTAACAAACAAGTTTTGTCTTAACTTGCCCCGACACTTTTATACATATCATGTGATTATTTTGAAACGGTCCCTTCTACTTGGTCTTTACTATATATGTTAAATTATAGACTGTCGGAGTGGCCCTTTTAAAGTAATCACATAATTAACTTCTGAATACCTTCGATCACATTATACACCAATGCAAATAAAGTTTTACAACAAACTTCATTAAATCAGTCACAGTTCATCATGTTCATACTTAAACATGTCATTATTTCCAAGAGGAGGAAGCTGCTCTGTCCAAAACTTGACGGTTTCTAGATGAAGGTTTTGTCGTAATGACAACTCATCATTTACGTCGAGGTACATCCTCTTCTGATGGTCGTACTGTAGCCATGGTAACGTACCTTTACCAGCACTTGGAATCCTGAAGACAAACCACAGTACTAAATATATGTATAAAAACATAATAATAAATTACTAATATGATTGTACGTCCGTGTATCTAGGAAGTCTCATACATCAGAGATCAAGATTACTGAAACTGATGCATTACATGTGCAATACGGAATAGGACTATCTCATTTTCTCATCCGTCCTGCATCAATTACCATGAAAATCAATGGGGGTGGTTTTTATCTTTCTATTCACACTTATAACTTTATCCACAAAATGTGAAAGTTTTCTCTATATCAGCACAATGAACCTAATCCATTCAAACAACGTTGTGTCATATGTCCTTTTTTGGTTTATAAATGTAACTTTATAATCCTATTTTCCTTTTTTACTTCGTCTAGGATGGTTTCGGTACTGTGCTTAAGTCAGATCTTTAATTTCCTCTTTCTAGGAAATGAAACACGATCTTCGGTTGTACATATCTATACATTTACCAAATCTCCGGATGTTTGATAAATTTGTTATACCTACGTAGACAATTCCGTAACATCACAAATGAAAATTTATCAAAATCTAAGACATTCAGAAATTCTTACCCAGTTTTTGCAAATGATGTCCACATAGCAATCATCCATTTTGATATGTACTTTTCTGTATCGGACATCGCAGTACTAAGCGGTCCCCCGTCCTCAGAAAACTCATTGTGGAAAAGGAACAGTATCTCGTCACCGTGTGCGGACCCTTTAAACCATTCAGGTGCAGGTATCAATGTAGAAGGCGAGTTTTTCGAAAACTGATACTGGTAAGTCTTCCCACCATTGAGAGAGGAATGCATTTCTAACATCTCAGCGGCACCTATTGTGAAAATAATATCTGCAACACAGTCTGCCGCTCGATTGCTTTGAGCATCGACAGATACATCGGTTCTATAAAACTGGCACATCTTGTCAAGAACTTCAACGTCTCCTTCGAAGTTACGTTTGACAAAAGGTTTCAAAATTCCAGAGCAAACGAATTCGAATGGTACGTTAACGCTCATGTTGAATTTAAAATAATCCTGTACTTGCGGCATCGTCATCATTAAAATCAAAGAACCTTCTTGAGATGTTGTTCCCGTCATGAAATCTAGAGATTTATAAAATGTAGACTGCGGAGAGTTCTGGTATTTCAACAT
The DNA here is from genome assembly GCA_035048485.1 of Pteria penguin. Taxonomy (NCBI): domain Eukaryota; kingdom Metazoa; phylum Mollusca; class Bivalvia; order Pterioida; family Pteriidae; genus Pteria; species Pteria penguin. The sequence goes on along the minus strand of CM068587.1, from coordinate 23,020,689 downwards.
TACGTACGGGTGCTCTGGAAAAAATTCGCCATCAACACAAGGACCATATTGCATCTCAAAAGTAAGGACATCATGCGGCATGTCTTGCCACGTATTTGTTGTTGCTAGTAATGTTTCTTTTGATAGTTCTCTTAGGCATTCCACAAATTCGTACTGATTAGTTTGCGTGCAGTTAGTTCTTTCTGATAACGATGTTCGCAAATTTTCTGTGATTGTTTTACTCATTATCATATACCTGGACAATGTCCCACTCTGTGCAATGACCCGCTGGAAAAGTCCTTTATTTAATGGTTGTGCTGACTGAAATGAAACACTCATACCACCTGCAGATTCACCGAAAATAGTGACAGAATCAGGATCCCCTCCAAAGGAAGCGATGTTTTCGTGAACCCATTTGAGCGCTACAAATTGATCCCACAGTCCATAATTTCCCTTTGCTGCCGGATGATACAGAGATAGAAAACCAAATATCCCGAGTCTGTAGTTTATGGTTACAACAATAACGTCACCGTCTACTGCAAGACGGGTACCATCGTATACATGTCCATTACCCATCGTGAAGCCACCACCATGTATCCACACCATGACAGACCGTTTCTGACTACTTGATACACTCCACGGAACATATATATTGAGAAACAAGCAATCCTCTGAATTATTTTCCGATCCATCTCTCAGAAGCGGCAATGCATTTTGAGCACACGCAATTCCAAATGAAGTTGCATCATATTCTTCATTCCATTTATCGACTGGTTCCGGTTTTCTAAACCTGAGATTTCGTATAGGTGCTTTTGCATAGCGTATTCCTCTAAATTGATACAGTTTTTGTCCTGTTGCAATATCATTAGTAGCAATACCTCTGATTGGTCCAGATGGAGATTGAACTAATGTATCGTCCGCCAAGCTATCTCCGGACGTAATCAGCATATAAAGTGTACAAAACAAAAACGTCTTCATAGTATTCATAGTTGGTTCCTGTAAAATACATTTTAATATGTCATAATTTCACACACTTAACACTTTTTCAGTTATGTTGCGACATGGAAGCAGGAGGTAATCAGCCTCTTCGGAGCAATCCGGGAATCGAACTAATCTGTTAAACTGCTTCAGTTCAGATTATAATTATTATAGTAAAATAATCGCATTGAAATAGTATTAAATAAATGCTTTAAAATTCAAAGATTTATATTTGGCATACATCAATGAGAAGACCGAAGATATCTGACCGAGCTGAATGACACAAATCACCAAGGGCATGCACATTAAACATGATAATAGTCAAATAAACACACTAATGCGTCGTCCAGAAATCAACTTTCGACCCTCTTTAAATCGCCTATTACTTACTGCAAATTTACAAAAACAAAAATTGTTATCCCAATTCTAATGAAAACTATCTAGGTCATAAAATGTTTGAAATTTATAGATGACACAGCCAAACATCTGATTGCACCTATTTACTTATGTATATTATACACATGCATTATCAATGGTCTTACGTGAATAATTCTAAATTATACAAGCAAGATGTAGCTGTTATCAAGTAAGTCAATAACGATAATGATAATACACTAACTGATTAGTAAGTGTGCAAAATGAGGTAAATTCTCATACGCGAACGATTTTAAGTACATACATTTTATAAAGAATGACGGCAACATGAGGACCCATACACCAGAAAGATCAATAGAGGATCCTCCACACAGTACACAGCATCCTGCCAAACTTGCCAGACGTTTCGAGTTCAGCACCGACTCCGAATCCGCGTGCTCTACAGAGCGTCTTTGACGAGCCAGTCATCAAGGGATGCGTCTCTAGCTGGGGTCCAGCGCTTTGTGGAAGGTCTAAGATGATGAGCTCCGGACTGTCTGTACCGGCTGAGACGACATTTTCAAGCGGAAGGTATTCGCCCTGTCGTTCATGCCACCGCCCACATTCCTGATGACATCCACAAGCTGTGTCAGGAAGCCACCAGCCAGCAACTACAGGTTGCCATTGCCTACATCAACGCAACCTTGATCCAGAATGACACTTTGCTAGTCTCATCGTAGAGTATCTTTTCAATCGCAGCGTCCGCACCTATGGCGACTGAGAGACTGACAAAGCAGAATAAACAGGCAAGCCAAGAAAGCCAATCTCCCATTCTACCTTCTCATCCAGCTTCTCCAAGACGATTATATATATTACCAATAGATCCTCCCTCCAGGTCAAGTTGGTGAAGGAATGAAAACTGCAGCGGTATAAGAAAAAGAAGAGCAATCAGACACAAAGAAAGCTGTGGCAGCATTATGCTGACAAGGTAATTAGCGTAAGCCGAGTGCTGAAGAAATGCAGTGTGTGTGCCAAAAAAAATAAACTCTAGTCCATAATGTGTGTCAGATGTCAGTGTTAACATGTTAAACATTAAGAATTTCATTGGGTCAAGCTTAGAGTGATACTGTTATTAATGTATGAGCGTACGGGCTGAGCTGTTTTGTACGTACGGGGTTGTCCACGGGCCGAGCTGTCCATGATTCTACACCGACAAATATTCCCCGATAGCTTTCAGGCTCATCATTACATGTTAAAAGTATCCTTCGTTTTCAATCTTAAAAATTTGCAAAAAGCTCTGGAAATTATTTTTGTATTGCATTTCTTACCAGTTACATTTATTACATTAAAATAAATTAAAATACACAAAATTAATGCATTATAAGCAACCTACAAGAAAATCTAAAGACTTGCCTGAAAATAGGTGAAAATGATTAATTAAAACATAATATTCAAAAGCGTCAAAATCTTATTTCGTGATGGAACCAAATCAATATCATTTCTTAAGATACATCTCTAGATCACTCTGATGCATACAGTTTGTTAAAACGGTATCATCTTGGACATATGTTATCCCACCTTGGATCCATACCTTGAGAGATAAGTCCGAAAACAGCAACATTTATAGTGGACTTTAAGTACTTCATACTTACCAAATTTCATCAAAATGTTGTGATTAGTTCCGAAGAAGTCCATCATTGCTGATTATTACAAACTAATAGTACTACCCCTCTTTTTAATCTAAAAAACAACAAGAAGTGCAAGAAATTCTTTCAGTATTCCACTTCTTTCCAAATGAGTTTAAAATACCCCAAAATCAATGCGTTATAAGCAATCTACCAGGAGAAAATCGAAGAACTTACCGAAAAATAGGCAAGATATACAAAACGTCCAAAAAGACTAAAACAGCCAAATTTTTTCCCCTGGTTTGAACAAAAATAAAATTTAATTTTAACATCATTCTAAACCACTCATATACCTTCAGTTTTTAAATCCATGCATCCCTTTTGACATAGGAGGTACCAACTTTGGCATGCGTTTGTTTATTTTGGCGTCACCTGTTAATAGATCTGAATAAAAACGCAAACATTGTAAAGGTCTCCATGATACTACAAACATAGCAATCTGTCTACAGGTTTATGAGGAAGTCGAAAATGTAAAAAAAAGTTTACGACGACAGACGACTACCAACAGACTGACCAGGGACAGCGTGCTACGATTAGCTCATTTGAGCCCTCGGAGTAGTCTAGTGGGGCACCTCAGGTAAGGTTTTGAATTTCCCGCGCGAGAAACTTTCGACCAGTCAAGCCGGCATTAAAAAATCACGTGACTTCCGGTTATGACGTCATCGTTGACTCCACCCCTGACCCGTTGACCCTAGATATGACCTTTCTACTGACCCGTGACCTTTGTATTGACCCTTGACCTATTTTTGACCCCTACCTTGACCTTAAAGGGGAATTCCTGGGTTTGATTTTAGGCTACCGCACGGTTTGGTGACAATACATATAGGTAAAATAAAGCGGAATCTGGAATCCGTCCGCCCCCTTTTTTCCCTTACATTTGGTATGTCTCGTGACCAGTGAATCGTAGCTATCCCCATTAGTTCACCTTTAATGTCATTCATCTTTAAAAGAATAAATATAGAACATATATACCTTTTAATTTTGTGCAGCATATGCGCAATTCAACAAGTTATGTCTCTTCAGTGATCCATCATAATAGCGCTTGCGTTACCGGTGACTGATTTTCGAGCAAGGATTCTTGTGAACTTAAATAAACCAGTACGGACCCTGATCATTCGTTTTGCATTGTCATATTTGTATAAAAACTTGATCGATCGATTTTCAAAAGGACGCTTGGAAAGGGATAGTTTCTTTGATTATGATCAGTATGTATTGAAATATTATACACAATATCAATATACATAAAGAAAAATTAGGATTGAGCATCAAGATATTAAGGTCCCTCCTGTATGGAATCTATGATTTCCCTTGAATATCTTACTCTAAATATAGGTTTACGTTCTTATTATAGAGCACTGTGGAAATCCCCTAAATATACATAAGGAAAATTCCATTATTAATAGACCCCTTTAAGGTCACATAAAGTTTAAAACGAGGTCAAGGGGTCAGTAGAGAAGTCAAGGGGTCATCTCAATGGTCAAGGGATTAGGGGATGAGGTCAACGGTGACGTCACGACCGGAAATCACGTGATATTTGAATACCGGTCTCTGATTGGTCGAAAGTTTAACGCGCGGGAAATTCAAAACCTTACCTGAGGTGCCCTACTAGACTACTCCTCGGTTCAGGTGAGCTAAAACGTAGAATATATTTATAATAGAATATGTTAGCATCTATAGAAAAGACAAGTGATTAAATATTCTATTACTAATAGTAAAGATAAAATCCATCCTCCATTTTTGTAATTTTTATTTTATCGCATATAATCTTTATTGACCTTGTTTTCTTTTTTCTTAATTAGGTTTATACATTTTAATAACTACATTAATTTTAATAATTATAATGCATATATGCAAAAATGATTAAACCAAGCTGACATAATTGTTTTCCGTATTTCTTTACTGACCCAAATTAATTATATACTTCAGCATTTACTATGATGAAGGTAATTTACTGTGATGAAGTTAGTAAATAACAGTATATTCTAACAATAATGGTTTTCTTGCTTTTATGCATACATTTGTAGCTCTATCCATTGATAGGTTTGGCTCTTACTTGAGCTTCTAATTCAGTTTAGTGATTAGCTTGCTCTTCCTATTTTGGATTTCCAGTTTAGTCCTTAATCATCACTGAAGATATATAAGCTGTCCAAATGCAAATATATGCAATTCATGATTGATTGATTGAATATTGTTTTGTGTCACTCCGCGATTATTCGACGTATATGGTGAAGGCATCGATCTGATGAATTGTATAGAAATATATACCTTTGCAACGGACCCACCCGAATCAATGACGGATCTTTTACTTGCCACGCCTACCGTCACACGAGACCCCGGTGTTTACTGTCTCATCCGAAAGACAGAACATCGGTGCGCCCAGGACGGAAGTCGAACCCGGGACCTCTCGATCACGAATCCACTGAGTCACACCGGCATTGTAATAAATGAATACTGGGATAAATGTTCTTATGATTATATATAGATGCACAATCATTTTCATGTACAAAACAAAGTCAAATATGGAATTGCATATCCCAAAATAATTTTGCTTAGGCATTTTCTACTCCCCACTTTACAATAAATTTTACGTGTGCAACAGGAATAATAATGACACATACTGTGCGCCATACATTTTGTTATTTTGAAGCAAACTGAAGAAAGGCGGTTATGAGACGAAAGGGTCTATGCTTGTCATGTGGTTTGCACGAACGTCCCGCAATACGTATTTCATATTGAAAGTAAACCGTATTCATAAATTTCTAGTCCTCGTCTACCTTACAGCTGTTAGGAAACCAGGTCATGTCCTCCAAACCAGTATGTGAATTCTAGACTAGAGTTACCTGATCTTACATCCCCTTTATAATAAAAAGGCTTTACATAATCATAGCTATAATAAATAGCTTTACATAATCATAGCTATTTGATATTACGAAAATAAGAAATGTGAATCATTACCTCGCTTATTGATATAGTTAACTATCCTTATGGCATCAGCGATTACATGTGATACACGTACATGCGCGTTCATCAAGTTACCCCGCCTGTAACCGCCAGGATATGAAGAGTGTACACAGTCAAGTCCGGTGAAGTGACGCGGCCGGTGGAAGTGACGCAGTTATACGTGAAGGATTTTGACGTAATATTTGACGTATTATTCAGAAGATACAATTGTGAATTGACCAAGTAATTGTAAATTGACCGAGGTGTGTATAAATGTGAATTATTTCTTCCTTTTACAGAATGGATGTTTATTAAACGCATCGAATTTCACAACATGTGTTCATTGTTTACACTATGACGACACTTGCTAGCTCATCAATATTCATGAAAGTTGCAAAAGATGGCACTGCACTTTGTTTACTCACCTTGCATTTACATCGTTTCCTAAAAATGTGTTAAACACACCCCAATTTATTCACTTAATAAAATATAATTCATAGAAATCACTTCACCGGACATGATAGGCACATCAAACGTCGTTATTACAGAGGTCAAGGCACTATACACGGTAATTATATTATGTACACGGTAGTCACGACATCATACACAGTGCGGATTTCTTAGTATAAGGTTCAGGGGTACGCATTGATAGCATTATACAAAGTGCGTGGCGACAATACCATATGTAGTGATTATATTATAGATCTACACCTTGGTCACGATACCATACGTAGTGATTATATTATACACGATTGTCACGATACCATACGTAGTGATTATATTATACACGATTGTCACGATACCATACGTAGTGATTATATTATACACGGTGGCCACGATTTCATACGTAGTGATTATATTATACACGGTGGTCACGATACTATATGTAGTTATATTATACACGGTGGTCACGATACCATACATAGTGATTATATTATACACGATTGTCACGATACCATACGTAGTGATTATATTATACACGGTGGCCACGATACCATACGTGGTGATTGTATTATACACGGTGGTCACGATACCATACGTAGTGATTATATTATACACAGTGGTCACGATACCATACGTGGTGATTGTATTATACACGGTGGTCACGATACCATACGTAGTGATTATATCATACACGATGGTCACGATACCAGACGTAGTGATTGTATTGTACACGGTGGTAACGATCGATACCATACGTAATGATTGTATAATACACGATGGTCACAATACATGTACGTAGTGATTATATTATACACGGTGGGCACATACCATACGTAGTGATTATATTATACACGGTAGTAACGATACCATTCGTAGTAATTATATTATACATGGTGGTCAGGATACCATACGTAGTTATTATATTATACACGGTGGTCACGATACCATACGTAGTGTTTATATTAAACACGGTGGTCACGATACCGTACGTAGTGATTGTATTATACACGGTGGTCACGATACCGTACGTAGTGATTTTATTATACACGATTGTCACGATACCATACGTGGTGATTATATTATACACGATGGTCACGATACCATACATAGTGATTATATTATACACGGTGGTCACGATACCATACGCAGTGATTATATTATACACGATGGTCACGATACCATACGTAGTGATTATATCATACACGATGGTCACGATACCAGACGTAGTGATTATATAATACACGGTGGTCACGATACCATACGTAGTGATTATATCATACACGATGGTCACGATACCAGACGTAGTGATTATATAATACACGGTGGTCACGATACCATACGTAGTGATTGTATTATACACGGTGGTCACGATACCATACGTAGTGATTATATCATACACGATGGTCACGATACCAGACGTAGTGATTATATAATACACGGTGGTCACGATACCATACGTAGTGATTGTATTATACACGGTGGTAACGATCGATACCATACGTAATGATTGTATAATACACGATGGTCACGATACATGTACGTAGTGATTATATTATACACGGTGGGCACATACCATACGTAATGATTGTATAATACACGATGGTCACGATACATGTACGTAGTGATTATATTATACACGGTAGTAACGAAACCATACGTAGTGTTTATATTATACACGGTGGTCACGATACCATACGTAGTGATTGTATTATACACGGTGGTCACGATACCATACGTAGTGATTATATTATACACAGTGGTCACGATATCATACGTAGTGATTGTATAATACACAGTGGTCACGATACCATACGTAGTGATTATATCATACACGATGGTCACGATACCAGACGTAGTGATTATATAATACACAGTGGTCACGATATCATACGTAGTGATTGTATAATACACGGTGGTCACGATACCATACGTAGTGATTATATCATACACGATGGTCACGATACCAGACGTAGTGATTATATTATACACGGTAGTAACGATATCATATGTAGTGTTTATATTATACACGGTGGTCACGATACCATACGTAGTGATTGTATAATACACGGTGGTCACGATACCAGACGTAGTGATTATATAATACACGATGGTCACGATACCAGACGTAGTGATTATATAATACACGGTGGTCACGATACCATACGTAGTGATCCGGCATATTATACACGGTGGGCAAATACCATGCGTAGTGACTATAGTATACACGGTGGGCACATACCATGCAGAATGATTATATCATACACGGTGGTCACGATACCATACGTAATGATTATATTATACAGGGTGGTCACGATACCATACGTTCTGATTGTATTGTACACGGTGGTCATGATACCATGCGTAGTGATTATATTATACACGGTGGTCACGATACCATATGTAGTGATTATATTATACACGGTGGTAACTATAAATTCCATACGTAATGAATAGCTTGTTGAAGGCCTATTCATTTGAGACCATGTCTTTTGACCTTGACCTTCTTTTCAAAAACTTTAACTTTGGCTATAACTTTTGAACCAAAAGGGGAATAACCATGAAACTTCACACATTGATACACTGTAGATGTAGCTTTCATTTGGGACCATGACCTTTGACCTTGTGATTGGAGTTTGACCTACTTTTCAAAAAATTTAAACTTGGCTATAATTTTTGAACCAGGAGAAGTAGGGCTTTGAAACTTCACACATGGATACCTTGTTGAGAGACTTTTTCCATTTGAGACCATGTCTTTTAACCTTGTGACTTTGACCTTAAATTTTGACCTACTTTTCAAAAACTTTAACCTTGGCTACAACTTTAGAACCAAGAGAGGTTTGGCTTTGAAATTTCACATATGAATATTTTGAGGAAGATCATTTAAATTTGGGATCGTGATCTTTGACTTTTTGACCTTGACCATGGACTTTGGCCTACTTTTCAAAACTAAAACTTAGCTATAATTTTTTAACCAAAAGGGATAGGGTATAAAACTTCACACAACGATACCTTGTGGAAAGCCCTTTCATTTGGGACCATGACCTTTGAGTTTGACCTACTTTTCTAAAACTTTAACCTTGGCTATAACTTTTGAACCAAGAGGGGTAGAACCTCGGAACTTCACACATGGATACCATGTTGAAGACCGCTTCATTTGGGACCACGATCTTGACCTTGTGACCTTGACCTTAGAGTTTGATCTACTTTCCAAAACTTTTACCTGGTTTTTTCTATTGAAATATTATTTTTCACTTGTAGATTCATTGTGACCAGAGCTTTCATCTGGTTAACTGTTGACCTTTACCTTGAATTAAGAAAACATTAAAATTATATGCTTTCCCTCTGATGTTGCCCCGTCGGTGAGCTATATTGTCTTCTGACAACTCTTGTTGTAATCTTATGTTTGTATTCCTTTTCTTTCCAATTCCATTTATTTCAATGAAATCAATTAGAATATACAAATCATTGTACTATAAGCAATATACAAGGAGAATATCTAAAAAACATTACCTGAAAATTGTCAATGATGAAGTCCAAAACACATCAAAATCTGAGTTTGGAATGTAACCATAAACATAAACACTTCTTAAGACACCACTCAGATCATTCTGATGCATTTGGTTTGTTGATCTATACAGCCAGTGAGAAGAAGAGTTTGTAAAAGGAGGATGTCATCTAGGACCTATGTCGACCTGCCCTGGATCAACTCCATGATGAATCTGACCAAAAGTAACAACACTTGTAGGTAACTTTGAGTGCTTCAACCCTACTGCATTCAAAATATGAACAAGAGCAATGCCTAGCGTGGCATAATATGCCAATCTCTTAGCTTGAAAGGGATCTATTTGAATGAATGGCCAAGTTACAATCCAATACCTTGAAACAATGCATAAAGAAATCTGGAAAACTGTAAAATCTTTGAAAATTTCCAAGTTCAAGGGGCATAACTCTGGAAAAATGAAGGCAATCATACCCAAATGTGAAGTGGCACTGACCCTCATTGATATAAAGTAATATACCTAGTTATAATCCAATACCTTTAAAGACTGCAGAAAAAAGTCCTGAAAACTGTAAAATCCTTGAAAATTTCTAAATTCAAGGGCCGTAACTCTGGCAAAACCAAAGCAATCATACCCAAATGCGAATTGGCACTGACCCTCATTGATATAAAGTCATATACAAAGTTATAATCCAATACCTTTAAAGACTGCAGAAAAAAGTCAGGAAAACTGTAAAATCCTTGAAAATTTATAAGTGCAAGGGCCATAACTCTGGAAGAAACAAAGCAATCATGCCCAAAGACAAACTGGTATGGACCCTTGTTGATATAAAATAATATACTAAGTTTTAATTCAATATCTTTTAAAACTGCAAAAATAAGTTTGGAAAACTGTAAAGTCCTTGAAGGGCCGTAACTCTGGCAAAACCAAAGCAATCATACTCAAATGCGAACTGGTACTGACCCTCGTTAATATAAAGTTATATACCAAGTTTCAATTCAATATCTTGCAAGACTGCAGAAAAAGTCCGGAAAACATGACCCTGGAGGGATGGACAGACAATGCCATAACATAATACGTCCCATCTTATGATGGGCGTATAAAAATTATGCTGAACAGACACCACACAAAAGAATGATCACAATAAATGACTTGCACCTTCACTCATGCGAGCTAAAATGTTAGATCCTGAGATGCAGATCAGTGTTGCAGCAACGCAGAAAAGAAACCCTGCTGACATATGTCTGGATGTTGTGTATGTATGGATGTAAATAAAATAATTCTACTTTTGTAGACCAACATCATGTAAGTTTTATTGTGATAAAGTTATTTGGGCAATTGAAGACTGCATCACTTTTCTCCAAAATATGTTTGACCAACTGGGGGATTTTCATTGCTTAATGCTATATTAAGAAACTTCATCAACATGTCTAACAGGGTGGTCAGTATTAATAGATTAATGTTAACAGTATATCTAACAAAAATATCTATCTTTCTCACTTTTGTACATTCCCACTTGCTTTAGCTATGGATGGAACCAAGAAAAATACAATCAGCTGTAGTTTGGCTCTTTAGTCCTCTGAGGCCCCTTTCGTTAGTAGCATATAAGTCCACACTGCCTAGTAACCACTCAGTCACTGAGGCCTTCTCCTGAGTAACAACTCAGACACTGCGGCCTCTCTCCTTAGTGGCCACTAAGTCAACACTCTCCCTAGTAACCACTCAGTCACTGAGGCCCTCTCTGAAATAACAACACAGCCACTGAGGCCCCTGTTCTTAGAAACCACGAAGTCAACACTCTCTAGTTACCATTCAGTCACTGAGGCCCACTCTTCTTAAGTAACAACCCTGCAACTGAGGTACCTCTCCTTAGTAGCCACCAATTCTACTCTCCCCAGTAACCACTCAGCCACTGAGACCCCTCTCCTTAGTACCAGCTCAGCCACTGAGGCCCTCTCCTAAGTAACCACTCTCCCTAGTAACCACTCAACCACTGAGGCCCTCTCCTAAGTACCACTCTCCCTAGTAACCACTCAGCCACTGAGACCCTCTCCTAAGTAACCACTCAGCCACTAGGCCCCCCTACTTGGTAACCACTCTCCCTAGTAACCACTCAGCCACTGAGGCCCTCTCTTTAGTAACCACTCTCCCTAGTAACCACTCAGGCACTGAGGCCCTCTCCTAAATAACCACTCTCCCAGTAACTACTCAGCCACTGAGACCCTCTCCTAAGTAACCAACCACCCTCCCTAATAACCACTCAGCCACTGAGACCCTCTCCTAAGTAACCACTCAGCCACTGAGACTCTCTCCTAAGTAACCACTCAGCCACTGAGGCCCTATCCTTAGTAACCATTAAGTCTACTCTCCTTAGTAACCACTAAGCCACTGAGACCCTCTCCTAAGTAACCACTCAGCCACTGAGGACCTCTCCTTAGTAACCATTAAATCTACTCTCCTTAGTAACCACTAAGCCACTGAGACCCTCTCCTAAGTAACCACTCAGCCACTGAGGCCCTATCCTTAGTAACCATTAAATCTACTCTCCTTAGTAACCACTAAGCCACTGAGACCCTCTCCTAAGTAACCACTCAGCCACTGAGGCCCTATCATTAGTAACCATTAAGTCTACTCTCCTTAGTAACCACTAAGCCACTGAGACCCTCTCCTAAGTAACCACTCAGCCACTGAGGCCCTATCCTAAGTAACCACTCAGCCACTGAGGCCCTATCATTAGTAACCATTAAGTCTACTCTCCTTAGTAACCACTAAGCCACTGAGACCCTCTCCTGGTTAACCACTAAACCACTGAGGCCCCTCTCCTTATAGTAACCACTCAGCCACAGAATCCTCTTTCCTGAGTAAAAGAAGTCAGATTAATATTGGTTTTACGTTTATTCTTGTATATACACGTATCCTTCATATATGTTTTTCATAGAGATATATAATAGTTGACTTAAAATAATCAAATTGATTTGTTTGAAGTTTTTCACAGTCACTACTTCCAGGAATTTTCTCTTATAATGACAGCAGTACTTAACTGTGTATGCCATGTATGCCTTAATGATGAAATTCATTCTGAAGGGTGCAAAAACTAAAAACCTTTTTCAGATGGCATGTTTATTCATAGCATTGGTCCAGGTTTTATGTTCAAGACATCAAATTTATAACAAATAAGGAGAAGGTGCATGGTATGATTTAAAGGCATAACCTGAATGTGTTGCACTGAAATATTCACAGCAGTTCAAATGGAAAATTATTGATAATTACTCATTATTAGTTGAAACTAGTGTGGGACATTTAAAAGAAAATGTATTTTTTATTCCCAAATATTAAGGCCTATAAAACTCTACATAACATAACTTAACATTTTGTCACATTAACTCAAGATAATTAAGGCATGTGTACAGCCACATAATATGTGATGATGAATGAGTTAATGAAATGAAATTATAGTCCATGATTGAAATCAAGTGATATCATCAAGAGAGTCTGTTCCTTCTACAAATTCTTCAGAATTAAAATATTTCTCCTGTTGGTCCTTGTCCATTAAGTCCAAATCATCATACGCATCATTATTATCAACAGCACTGAAATAAACAAGTCATATATTATACACTGTCACATACTTAGGTGTTCGTCCTTTGTCCTATCATTGATAAGACAGTTATTACTCTGACAGTATAAAATAACCATTACATGTACTTACTAAATATCAACTTGAAATTGCCTTGCATTACCACACTATGGTTACCACAACACATGTTACGCACACATTATTTTATTTTTAGAAATTTGTAATACTCTAGATAAGTTTTTGTAATTCCCCTCCTAAATTATTTTTTCACAGTTCTATCTACTTAACTGCAGGCATCTTTTTGTAATTTTTTTTCTTCTCATAAACAGCTACATTGATTTACACTAACATTATAGGAATAAAGTAACCATATTCTTTATTTTACAATTTGAGGGGTTTTCTTTGGTTTTCTTTCTTTTTTTTATTTTGTTTTTTGTTTTCTTGTTAAATCCAATAATTTGCTCAAACACTTAAACAGGACAGGAATGATGTTCAAGGTTAAATAGACATATGTTGTGGGAAAAGCAGTAATACATAGCTAAGATTGAAATTTTGACTGCAAATAAAACTATAAATTTAAGGAAATTTCACTTATATCAATGACTTAAGCTGTACATAAATGAACTTTATTATGCCCCCCAGATCAATACAGTGTATGACATTAAGGCACGTCCGAATGACATTTTCTAGTAAAAATCGGCAGTGGACTGGTAAAAATATCTGCATATAGACTGACTGGATGGGTTTTCCATTGAGCCTATACATTTTTTTATATCTAAATCATTTCACTGTGAATGCTATCAAACTGCTATTTATTAGCTGACAAACAGGAGTACAGTATCTAGTATTCAACAATAGAAATTAGTATTACGGGTCTTTGTGAACTAAACAATGGTGCATCAAAATGCCAAAATGATTCAAAGAGAACCTATTGAGAGGCACTTTCATATATACGAGTTATGTGAAATAAAGTAACATCTGATCATATCCTGTGATAAGTAGATGATATTCTTTTAGCTTTATGGGAGTGGGCCACAAGGAAGAGGATATAATATACCACTTCTGATTAGTTGTGGTGAGGTTCCACACCAACTTGATCTCTCTCATTCACTTAGTTTTCTCATGATTATTTGTTATTAAACTATAATGTAATGTATATGTTGTGTAATTAACACTTTATCAGTATGTATACCAGATCTTCTGTGTTGTGATGAGATTCCACACTAATCTGTTAATTTGTCCTACATGCTGCATTGCAGCCAGCTATTTAGCCAAAGACTGTGATGATTTACCACATATTCATTATGATTATTCCTTATTAAAGCATTACTAAATCTTTTGTAGTCTCTTAAAATATGTAATACTCTAGTATTTGGACTTGAATTACTTTAGCTACATGATGCGAAAATGGACCACCTGGATTAGAATTTAGAAGGCTATAATTTCCTTAAGGCTGACCAACTGGACTACCCCTCTAAAAATTAATGTTGAACTTTGAAATAGATCAGGGCATATTGTTTTTGACATGTCTGTCTGTTTGTTTGTTGCCACCTTTGACCTTTGCCATGACTTTTGAACCATGAGAGAGACTTCATATTTGACATGCATACTTCACTAATAAAGCCATTTCAAATTACACCTAGGTCAGTGACCTTGTGACCTTGACCATGACTTTTATATTAAATTCATGTTGCCATTGGGGCATAGTGTTTCACAAAAACGTCTTGTTTTCTGATGCAAATTGTCCTTGCTTTTGCAGCAAAACAAAATTACATATGTCCAACACATCCTCTGATTGTATGTTTCTAACACTACCTGGATTTTGCTAGAGAGGATGTATGATGTTTTCTTATCTCAAGAGAGTGTAGGTAGTAGTCACAGATTGCATTCCAAGTTAATCTATGTATAGAATAGATACATGCATGCATCCCTACACTGTTATAATACTTCTTTTAAGATTAGTTGAATAAATTAGAAAAATACTATAGAATAGAAAGCTTATATTTCTTGGCAAATTTCTGAATTGAACAAGAAAATCAGTAAAACTGATGGATAGTCCAAGAACTGCAACAAACCAATGGATGACTTCATTGGTTTCCAAAGGTTTAGTAGTCATGATTTTTTGTGACATTATGATATCCACCATTAAAATATGAAATATAGCTGCCACACTATATACATTAGAATGACATATATTCTGAAGATTTACACAGCAGCAAAATTTTATTCTTGATTGTTTGAAATAAATCTCATTTGTTTCTGTCTAAAATCAGAAATCTCCAAGAAGGGAAAGGTCAACATTGCAACCTTGTTCATAGATATGAACAAACTCTAATAAAGGGTGTTGGAAATTTTCAGACAGACAGGCAGAAACAACAGCCATTATATGTTTCAAATTTTATCAGAGAACACAGAGTGGTTTGCATGCATCCTTCAATATGAAGTATGAACATATGCTGGTAAAATTTGACAATATATAAGCCCTTTTCTTGGTATTTCAAGTTGTAGTTGATGAATGACATTCACCTTTAAAAAATGACAAAATAAAACATCAGCATGAGCAAGTTTAGTCCTTAATCTTCAATTCTAATCACTTGAACCCATTTCAAATTCAATAAACCTATTTTGCGCACTCATCAAAGGCAAGATAGAGAAGTGACGACTTAAGGTAGATGGCCTCTTAATTTAGATTGAATGTATATACAGAGTTAGTAGTAAGGAACAAAGAAAGGTGGTTGTTAAATTACTAAAGACAGGTGATTGCTTAATAGGGATGGCTATTATAGTAGGTCAGACTTTTCATATGTGTCCTTTTATCAAACAAAATCCTGAATTCTTATTTCACTTGTCCATGGCAGCAAATAATATCTAAATCAGCATTTTGTTCTGCTCAAGTTTTGTTCTTATCAATCCAAATTTTTAATCAATAAAATCTTGGATATAAATAAGTTATTTTAATAAATGATGGTTGTGTACCTAGTTTAAAACAGTGATATTTGATATTGCTTTGTGCACACATGAATTGTTCAATCCATATTAGATATGCCTGAATTCAATTATCTACATGTGCTAATATAGTTTGAACTTACCCATAGTCAAATTGTTTATCCTGTCCAGCAAGGAATCTTTCTTGCATGATTCGTGAGAATTCATTCCTAAGTTCCATTTTACTTTGTTTAGAGATCTTGGATGTCCCATCATTCTCATCTTCCCCATCCTCTGAAAATATAATAAATGAATGATACAAAACATTTATAGAATTGTAGTAAAGTAATCTAATGGTTGACACACTAATTTTCCCATTTGACCAGAACATTTAATCTACTTCCAAAATTTATCTGTCACAAAATACAGCACCAGGGAACCATTTTTTAGTACTTCAAATAATAATAATACAGTTTTCCACAATATGATACATATTATGATACTTGAATGATGATAAAATATGTATCAAGATACTCTAGAGAGTCAAGAAATCAGATTTATATTTATTGCTTTAATTTTATGAAGTATTAAGTATGGTTTTGAAAAAAGGCAGAACAACTAATACTATAAATGAGTAACAATTAGATACTAAAACATGAAAATTATTTTGATACCTAATTTATCACATGTTTGCTGTTTATGCAGTGAAATATCGCTATGTCATATATTAATTTATGACACAGGTGATGTCACAGTTTATGTAGCGCACTGAGTGGTGAAGATGGTGACGTCATAGCGTAGAAAAGAATTGTGTCAAGCCGGTGTTTGATGAAATAAACACCTTTAAAAACTGAGTGTAAACAAGGCTCAGGGATATAAAACGAACAACTTGTTTCATAAATACTGTATGAAATGAAAATTCATTTCAGATCCTGTATGTATTACATGTATGAAGTTCATTTTTGAATGATTATGTATTTCTGTTTGAATCATCTTTTTTTTTATAGAGAAAGGGATTATCTCCTTCCTGTATCAAAGGTAACATCATGGCCTCTGTATTGAAATATTTCGTACAGTGGTATACCAAATAAACTGAGGGCAAAATAAGCCTACAACAGTAGATTTACATAGATACATATACATGTATATGTAATGATAAGCAATCAACATCCACTTGCCTTCTTCTTCCATTTCGTCACTGTCATCATCTTCTTCTTCAAACTGACTTTCCTGTAAAATACAACTCCTTTTCAGTTTTTAATTTCAAAGTCATACACATACTTAACAATCTATGATTTAAAGTATGTAAGCACATAATATATAATGCTTTTATATCAATAAATCATCAATGATATATCAGGCACAATTCATATGTAAGGAACAAATTCCTTAATAATAGTTTTGCTGGTCATATATGATATCCTCAAATCAAATCACTGTACTTCAGAGTAAAATGTAATGTCTTAACTATTCATCCAAGATCAGATTTCTGGGTTCAAAACTGCTATCCCAACAAAATTACCAAAAATAAGTTGCATATATTGTCTTCACTAACTTAGCTAATTACTATCTTCGCAGTATTTAAGACATTTCAATTATTTTATGTTGAATTACAAATTTCTGGGGCTATATCCATAATACATATCATTCTACCACAATCATCCTTCCTCACACGTACATTATAAGGCCAACATTTCAACATCCAAAACCTTAATACATTAACTTTCAAGTAATTCACTCTAAAGTATAAGACTACATTAAGAGGCACTGACAAGTGAATAGCTCTACTGGTAATATCAATTAAAATGCTATTTTATTAATTTCATAACATTACATGTGTGTAATGTGTGTGTAATGTATAATCTGTGTCAGTATTGACAACATCTTAACAATTACATAATCAGCATACATTTCTGGGTGTCATGTTTAATAAAACAAAATCCATCCACACAACCAACATGGCACAAATATCTTGACCAAAAGAACTAACCAAACATTTTACTGTTCTTTCATGTAAAACTGAAAGGCACGTTACTTACCTCTTTTTCCTTGTCTTTTGCATAAAGTGCATTTTCCTCCATTAGGTCCATATGCTTGAGAAGAATGGTAGAAAATCTCAAATCAGATTTATCTACTTGGTGTTGCACTTCTTCTTCAGTAAGGTATTGTCCTATCAAGTTGTGATAAAGAAATGGATCTCTGTACTTCATTTCCTCTTCACAAAAATAGTCCCCCTGACTAATTAATTCTTTCATAGCTGCATATCGGCGGTTTTTCATTCTTTTAACACTGGCTTGTTCATTAGATCTTTCTCTTATCTCCCGGGAATAAAACTCCACCTCATAGTCCACTCCTTTATTCTTGAAATATGCCATATCTTCTATGTTAAGATATTTGTTAAAACGACCTAGAAATGTGATTAAGCTTTTATCCAGTATTTCCCCAGCTATTTTCATCTTTTCTGATACTGATAAATCAGGTTCATCCCTTTGTTGATGTCTAAAATGAGCATCAGTTTTTGAAATCCTCTGAAGCATCCTCTCCCTGATTCTACTAAGAGAATCACTGTTTGTCAAGTCTTCCATTACAACTTTATCCTGGAGGTCCTCTGTAATGGTCTCCATGGTAACATCATTTATCTGCTCTAAAGACTCTGCCATTGGTTAGTCATTTGTTATCACCATTATTGTATCTGGAAGTTCAATCATTCAAAACATAATTCATAAAATAGTCAAATATTTGGATTTATGTGTGATCAAATTTTAGAAAAATCTTTTATCTGGATCTATCATTTAACAAGAATCATTCAACTTTTTAATTCTGATCCCTTATACAATAGTTCTTCAGCTCAGCTAGTCTATAGCATTTTCAAACTTTTTGTGTTGCCTGCAAAGCCTAGTGGAACATAAAGATCACTTTGTTCGGCATCCGCCTGTTTGTCCATCACGTAGTCATGCTTTCATATTATAGGCTATATCTTTGTTATTTAATACGGTAAGTTGACAAAACTTGCAAGAATTAACAAACAAATAAAAACCTTTTAGTTGGCACCAAACTTTTTGACCTTATGACCTTGACCTTGGAGTTTGGCTTTCATTTCAATACCGGTAAATTTAACCTTGGCCATAACGTTTGAATGCCAAGTGATAGGGCTTTAAATTTGATGTCTGAAATGTGTATTTCTTGTGACAATGCCTTCTTGCTGATATCAGAATTTTTTACCTTGTAAGCATGACCTTGGAGTTTGACCTACTTTAAAAAAAAAAATAACATTGGCCATAGTTTTCAAATGACAAATGATAAGGTTTTCAAACTTCACATGTGTATTCCTTATGACAATACCTTTCTATTGACAAAAATTTTTTACTGCTTTTTACCGCAAGTGATGAGGCTTTGATATTTCATATGTTTATTCCTTATGACAAGGACTAGTGACCTTGACCTATGACTTTGACCTCAATGACTGACCTACTTTTAGGACTGTCCAGTAGTCACAAAAGCTTTTTTGGACTGTGTTGCGGTAGAACAAAAAAAACCCACAGACGACACTGTTCACTTGAACACCCATTGTATATAAATATTTCATTTTCACAAGTTGACATGCCATTTTTGTAAACCTGCGGAAACCAGGGAAGCCAGGGTTGACAAGGATGTCTAAGGGTTGACATAATGGCAATGTCATCCCATAAAAATGTCGCCTTAAGCATATAAAACTCCTTAAATATGATATAGAGAGGTTTGAAATCATGCATGAACATGTACATATAGAAGGGAAATCCCCAAAAAACATGCATGATATCATATGATATATCATCATTGACTATCTATTTGTAATTGATGCAAGTTTTAAGTTACATGCCATTTGATTTGTCTGCTACAAGTCGGTAAATATGTTTAACATTCTGTGTAAATAACATGGCGATAACATTTGACTAGTTTGTGTCAACATACAATTTAAGTTCTTCATCATTGAATTATTTTAAAGAAATCAAAAAATTTTATATGTATTAAATAACAGTATAATACTGCCGTCAATAGTACCACTGTTTGATTATATCAGTTTATGTACATGTACATGTACTTTCACTTTCACTTTCTAAACAATAAAAAAATTTCACATGTAGAAAACTAGTATGTCACAAGTACACATTTAAATAAGGTATCTATACCTCTGTAATGTGACACCTTAACAAACTTAGCAAATAGATTAGCACTGCAAGTACTGTCATCACGGAAAACATACACTGTTGCCATATTTACATTTTAATATTAAATCGATGTGCACATAAATTTCTCACATGTGACATTTTTATTGAATGTCACCCTCCTTTTGATTTCAGTGCAAAAATTGGGTGACAATTAAATTTTTTAAAATTTCAGGAATTTAACGTGAGGTATAATAAAACAATAATGTAGCATTATGCATATTGAAATATTTATTATTTCTTTTTTGTTTCTTTTTTTTTTCATACCAATCCAACTGAAGATAATTGCACTTATATGGTGACAGCATTTTCCTGATGCATTGCTTGGAAATGGAGACCTATGCTACAAACCTACACAAAGCAGTGAGGGATCTTTTACATGCCATGTTTACTATGACAAGGGACCTGGGTTTTATTGTCTTGTCCAAAGGATTGATTGATTGCTTTATGTCTCTCCATGCTTATTTCATGTATATTGTACATAGAAATAGAAATTGCATTGAAATTTATACCTTTGCAATGGGCCCACCTGAAGAGGTGAGGGATCTTTTACCGTATATACTTGTCTATAAGTTGTTACGCCTTTAAGTCAGTTGGTACTTTTAGGGCTTGAAATTTTGGAATTTGTCATTGACTCGCCTATAAGTTGGTTCTAAATTTTCAATGTACAAATGGCATATATTTGCTTATGGCATCTTTTTGATGACTTTCAATGAATGGCTTGGAAGCCTTTCCGCTCTAATGATCGTGCAGTATCACTCATGTTTACTAAACAATACAGGGGATTTAAATGACATATTCAGTAGTAGGGCATTTAAACTGCTTTCAGATACATATAGCTTCTAAGAATGCAGTAGACGTTAAAAACGGTAGCTTTTGGCTGCGAAAACAGCCATTTACTTTGAACGGGCATATTCCGGACCCATACATTTGAACCCTTTGTCGCTGTCATCATATTATCATCGAACAGCAGTTTTATCTGTAGTTCCGACAAAGGAATGTTATCATAGATGTTATTGTCCTTGTCCTAGGCACCAGTGGATGCTGTTATGTTATCTAATCAATGGCTATCTCGTCACGGGTCATTAAACTTTCCCCATAAGGTTTTGTTAGCCTTTTGTTACGGCTTGTTAACTTTTCACTTCTACACAGGTAATCAGTTTGTAAATTGTATTGAACTGGATCAAATAAACAATGAAGCACCGATATATAACAGCTTTAAGTATTGAAACTGTTGGCCACACAATATACATTTTATTGTCATAAAGTTGTCTTTAAAAGTACTAAGCGACCAGGGAATATCGTGTGTACTATCTATGGTGCGTGATGTCTGCACTGTCTGTTCATCAGCGGCAAAGTTTGACTTCAGATCAAGGTCGGATTTTTTCCTCTCGTGTAGTATTGCGCCTATAAGTCAGTTGTGTATTTTGACTACGATACTTTTCTCCCAAAAATCTGACTTGTAGGCGAGTATATACAGTATGAGCCACGTCTAACGTGGCATGGAACTGTCTCATTCCAAAGACAGGACACTAGTGTGTCCACAGTGGAAGTTGAACCTGCAACCTTTTGGTCACAAGCCAAATATTTCATCCACTGAACCACACTTGCTTTCTCATCTAAAATACCTACACAATTAACATGGAGGAGAATTGGAAGCCCTCAAAGCTTACAACCTCTGGGTCATGAGCCAAGTACCTAACTGATTGAGTTATGCTAGGTTTGCTGTATTTCTAATCAACATTCTTGAATATCTCCGCGGTCATATAAAATTTAATGAAGAAAGTGGGGTCAATCTTCGTAACGTCCCTCAAATGAATTTCGGCAGTTTTATGACTTGTATAGCTCGTGTTCAAAATGTTATTCACCAAAGTTGCATTATGGTCTATGATAAAAACCTAGCTTATCTCTCAGGTCATCCTCGGAATGTGTCGGGTATTATCTTCATTTAGATCTTCGAGTAAGTCTTAGACTTTGTGGGATGTCATAGTGACTGAGAATATGTTAACTTTGCAGGCAGGAAATCCCTTACTGCTTTAGACGAGTCTATTATAGAGGTAAACATTATCAGGCCTTGTACCAGGCAAGTGCCGTCACTATATCAATGACATAATCGCAGTGCAGTGTTCAACAACTGCAACCAAGAAACAAACCTTCGACAGCTCTGAAAATGTTTAATGTTTTGTTTCAGTAAAAAAAATATGCAAACTAGACACCGATATAAATGTATCTGTAATATCTATTTACACTTCTTTATGTTACAAACAGTTTATCACACGACACCATAAATAAAACCATGAAAAAACCTACATTACCATGGTTTTTTATAATAACAGTCTCAAGAATAAAAAAATCAAGTAGGAAATATCGTTTTTGTTAAGAGTAGAGGAAATCGAGAAGAAAGGTAAAATTCCGGATCACATGTGCGTATGTGCAGAGGAAAAGTAGGCGTAGGAACCGGGGGCATGTGATTTTTTCCCATTGTGATGTATGATTTTGATATGATCTATGTTTGTGGTATTAGATCTACTTAAACATGACTTTTGTACAACAGTCTGGAAAATGTTAACATAGACAAGGACTGATATATGTACATAGATGACTACAACTGAAACTCATTTTAAAAAGAGGGAAAACTCCAGCGCCACCAGAAGAAGAAATCACAGCAGATCCAGGGAAAAATATTTGCCATCTGGCAGTCCTATGCCAACGACGAGATTAGTGCAAGCTGTGTTCTCAAGAAGTGTGGTGACATTTATGGACCAATTTCTTAAAAATTTGTGTGAAATTTGTGATTTATTTCTTGGTACTGACTTTAAATTATAGTGCTTTTAAAAATAGTGTTATTGCATGTATATATCTACGTGCTTTTAACATTTTTGTTTTTTGAAATTACAATTACTATATGTATTTGATTAATAAATGATTATTATATGTTTTTATGATTATTATTCAATGTGCATTGTACTTTGGAGTAATTAATGATAAGAAAATCACCAATTTTGGTCGTTCTTTAATCTAGTAATTGATAATAAAATGATTAATAGAATCTACCGCTATTGTCCGGTGGTGACAGAGAAATCAACTAACCCGAGTATTAACGATTAGCTTAGTCCATGCCGAGGTTTGCCGATCGAGTAATTCGATCCAATATACAGTTAAAACAAAATTATAAACAAAATGATATATATTTCTTTAAATGTTTATTAATTTCAACATATTATAATTCAACGGGCCGAGTGGTCCGATCTACGTGCCGAGTGGTCCGATTGACGGACCGAGTGGTCCACGGGCCGAGTTGTCCGTGATTCGACAGCCTACATATTCGTCAAAAATATTCTTTCTAGCACACAAGCTCCGAATTTCTATTAGCAAGTTCTTTATTGCATATCAAACGGTAGATGAACTCATTCAGTACCAAGAAAAATATTTCATAATTTTGCCCCACCCCCTTCCACTTTTGATTTGCTTCCAGCTACGTCACTGTAAAAATGGGAAACCATAACTGGCCCACACGTGTTTACAGTTTTCATAAATCATCACAGTGGTATAAACAATATTATTTTGTTATGATTAAATAATTTTCACTGTTATTTTAAATGAATTTTATTACACGTCCTGCACCTTGTGTAAATTGTAAGAAAAAAGAGGAGTTACTGGCTCAGTTATGTGACAGAAGTCACCATGGAGCTATACAATATATGAATATCAATAATATACTAGCACATATAACACATTACAAAAATATTTGATTGTAGTGCAATTACGATACCGACTTAGGACGGTCATTTAATTTGACAAAAGCCAAACAAATGGTGTGGTTAACCGGTTTACGGGCCCACCTTCCAACTCATCGTAACAGCAGAACAATCAAAGGACGTACGTTTAAAAATTAATAAATAATCATCCATTTAAAGAAAAAGGGTCAACAGGTATCGCATATTGAGAGGTCATAAAAATATAAACACCTAAGGTATTGTCAAACGCATAATGATATAAAAAGATATGCGACATCAACATGATAAACCGTAAAATGATGTCGAAAACCACAGCTATATAATCTATTTTCGTTACACAAAGGATACATATAACATTCACTGAAATGCTTATTCTTTCCATAAAATATGATAATATATAAAATATGACACATTAAAATTGATATAACCAGAAGACAATTTTATTCATTTATGAAGAAACGGATTGATGATTCACATATGTAAACATCTGTTAAAATATCCCCTTGTCTATTCCTTTTAAAGTATCACGTTTTGCGGTCTTAGTATGGATTGCACGAGGATTAGCCACAATATGTCCACAGATATGATACGCCAGCTGGACGGATACAAAAAGGTAAATGGCCCGGGGCGGGCATCCACGGTAGCGCCGAAAGGTGGATACAGGAGGGAGTCACACCTTCTGTTGATGGGGGTCGGGGCTCTCCGAGAAATTCAGTTCCGGAAAATAGTTCAAAATGGTGCATTCTAGGCAACTTCTGATATTCTTCTTTTTATTCTAATTTCACAACTCCATAAGGCCACAATGGCGAATTCAAGGAGCACAGAGGGTACGCTTCCTACCTTAGGAAGTTGCTCACTCATCTTCTAATGATCTACTCCTGAAGAAGCCAGTGTAGTATATGTATAATTTTTTTTAATTCCATGCAAGTTAATTTCATTTCATTATTGTTATTAATAATTCATTATTATTATAATTATTATTATAATTACGTGTATTATTATTACTATAGATATTATTATTATTATTATTATTTTTTTTTTTTTATTGGTACCCAGACAAACATGGTTTTGAAGGGGCTGAGGTTGGGCTGCCCCAGAATCTCCCTCTTACAGAGATATGCCTTTCTATCTTATAATTCGGCAAAACATTCTTTTTTAAATGTCAATGATAATTAATATACCCATGATGATAACTTTGAAATTTTTATAATTGACATAAATTATGGTTAAAATATGTATATATATATATATATATATGATGTATATGATACATGTACAACTAAAATGTCAACAATATACCAATGATGATAACTTTGAACTTCTTATAATTATAATTGACATAAATTATGGTTATAATATCAATCAGATACAACTAAAAATTCAATAAACATACCAATAATGATAACTTTGAAATTTTTATAATTGACATAAATTATGGTTATAATATGTAAAAAGTACATGTATAAAATGATAATTTGAATATTCCCATATTCCACAAACGATTCATTATTTTTCAGTTTTTACTCTTTTTTTAACGCTGAAATTGTTTTCAATACCCTTAATGTGAGACTGAAGTTATGAGTGACAACAAATAATCTTTCCCGTAAAATTTTTGTTCTGACTTCAGATTTTATTGGGTTTTGCTTTATTTTGCGGAAACAGAGTCAGAGTCTATACGAATCTGTTCTGAATTATATATTTTTTTCTCTCCCGGTATATCAATGTAATAAAAGCGCTTAGCATTTACTACGTAATTTGACCTATTATAAGAAACATTCTACCTTCCTCTCTGTATAAGCTGATGAAACGTGGGTCAATTAATTCACATCGGGCAAATCGAAAGCTAGTAATATCTCAGATCTAGTATGTCGTTTTCGGTGACAATACATAAAGATAAACCTGCAGGATGTAAGTATATGTGTGGAATGCAATGCTTCCTCTTATTATTTTTCATTCGTGCGAATATCACGAACAATATTTTCGGTATTCTCCCTGTCTCTCTGTTTCTGTCCGTCTCTGTTTGTTTGTCTGTCTGTCTCTCTCTCTCTGACAGTGACATGACATTTTGACTCAGTCTCTGTCAGTACACAGCTACTGACTTAGAATTTCCTGAGTGCTATTATAGATGTACAATACCGTCACTCAGTATTTTCAGATTTAATCAGTAGATGGGTAGACATATGTTGAAAATGACGAAAAGCAATGAAAAGGAGGTATTTTCAATATTGGATTGATCACAGGACCCTATGCGGTTGGAGGATAAGTGTTGGGCTGATAAATGTGTCATTACATTTAGCCCAGTCATTTTAGTTTAATGGACTTCACCCCCATTCACTGCGGTCCTAATGCTAAGGGAGGAAATCAAACATACTCCCATAATAAGACATAAAGAAAAATGAAACGTTCTTATGGCATCATAAGGTTGCTAATGCAGAGTTTAACAAATGTCCCTGTGATCTTGTGGTCATTAGGACTGGCAAAACACCAATTTTTGACGGTCCAAATCAGTTTTGGTGGACCGAATCTTTTTTTTGCAAAAATATGCTTAAATATGAACATGAAATCATTTACTTCACTTATTTCATTTATTATTGATTGAAACCACCCCCTCCCCACTTTCCATAGCTGGTTAAAACTCCTTTCCCTCCTTTGCGCCTCATTATTTCTGTTTTTGGAATCAACCCCTCTGAACACTTTCTTTTCTGGCCGGGGATAGCGGTTGATGAATATCTGATCGGCCAGGATGCCGCCATTGTTGTTTTTGTTGTGTACATGTAACTTCCTAATCTGGGTCAGCGCACGTGACGTGGTCAAAAGATTCTGATTGGCCGACAAAAATATTGTACCCAATCAGTAGTCTTGACTCATTACTCAATGCATTAACAAGTGACAGCAGTTTCAGAGAATTTGATTCGCCCCCAAAAATAGATTTTATCCAGTGGGTATTATCGACACATTTTAGACTTGGGAAGAAATAGACTTCCTTCAATGTGAAAGTAAACAGTGCAGAAATGTATGTCGTATATTTGGACCGGCAAAATGTGGATTTCTGTCGGTCCTTGTTAAATCCTGACCTGATGACCGGCTTGACCTGGACTTTTGTTAAACTCTGGCTAACGTTCAATATCGTTTCTAACTCATGCATAGTACACAAGCGCCGCCTAACGGATGATAACAGACGGCGAAGATCATTGATCTCACAGTCTGAAAAATGCCGCTATGTAACATAGTATAGGTTTTATTCATAAAGCTATCTAGTCTGAAAAATTCAGTCTCTAATGATTTTGTCTGTCTGTTGATACATAATGAGGATTGGTCAAACGCAGGGTACCCTGTATTATCTCCCTCCCACCTCAGTGACCTCACAACCCCATTCTGGAGGTTGGACATCTGGTTATTTGATAATGAGCATTTGGAACATTTGGGGTTAGGCATCAGACTTTATCATATAGAGCAATGCATATCCCAGGAGGAGTTTTGGTAAAAAGAAATAATTGAAATATTTTAACAAGTAACAAGTAAATTTTGAATACATGTTTGACACATTTCTGATCATATTTTATTAGAAAAACCGTTTAGCATTGATACAATAGAGCTTAAAGTTGTATTAACATTAACAGTAAACCTAGAGTTTTACCCTAAATGTCATGGACTCCTCGGGTATCTACATAGACCAATAGAGACAGTGACATCACACCGATTTCGAGAATGCCGCAGTCCTCCCCACTTCGCGGTCAGTGTGTGACTTTATTGGGCATATTCCTACATTTGCATAAGTTTATGGTTACCTGTCATGTGATTTCAACTGACACGACTGTCTTGCACATAATAGTCATTATCAACACAACTGCGGTCTTGATAGTCATTACCAGTGATGTGAAACATTTTGCATTTGGATTTGAAATTAATAAATTAATATTCATGGAAACACTGTACTCGCAAAACTGTATGTACAAAGAAGCCTAAAGCTGCAGCTCATTACACAATGTTACAAAAGCTAGGATTATTATATTGGCACCAGCTTCATTCTTGCATATGAAAACTACCTTGATTTAAAGTTTCTTTAATGAAATTGAAAATAGAATTTACCATAAACTACATAGTAATACATATTTACTTCTTCATTGCTTATGCATATTGAAAAATGCATACATTTATTGAATCCTTATTCCTTTGTACTATATTTGAAAACTTCCGTTTACAGATCTATACATGTATATGTATTATTGTTTGGTAAATATACCTTTCTGTCTTTAGGTGCTTTATTAACATCCCTTACTTTGAAAGAAAAGAATTTAGTAACAGTAATATATGGAGAAAACAACCTCATAGAGGTGGACAAGTAAGTATCACCTTAATTCAGAATGCTCAGTCTTTGATATTGACTAATTGAAAACTCATGTATTATATGTAATATTATATGAAAACAGTCCAAACTAATATAATTGAAAATTTCTCATCTTAAGTGCAGAATGAATAAATGGAAATTAGTGTACATAGTCCATGTACTATTCAGTAAACTTAAAAGTGAATACAGTGCAACTGTATATATTCCTGATTGATTTTTTTCTAGGAATAATCAGTTTACTTCCAATTATGGAATAAGTCGTTACCTTGCAAGGAAATTCCCAGAAACTCAATTGTATGGAGCTACAACTCTAGAGAAAACTGAGGTGCGTGTAGTCTGATATCATTCTGAAATCCAATTATTTTCTTATTTCTTTTTTAAACTGGCATTTTCCAGTGCAATTTTAGCATATTATATGTATTGTTCCTTTATATGTTGACTCTTATGCATTGAAAATGTTGATTTGATTTATACTACGTTTAATAATTATGTAGACAGACTGTATGCAGTGAAAAAAGAATTGCATCCGAGTGCAGGAGCAACATGTGTGAAGATCCTTTGTTGTTTTAGATGTGGTCCTGAAAAGAATGTGTTAGTGCATTTTGAAAGATAATCTTACTGGATAAGATTTGGATGCTTTACAGTCTTGTCATGTATTCAAAGGGCTTGGTGGGAGATAAAAATCTCTAAAAATAGCCTTTATACGCTGTCACATCAGTGTTTTTTTTTTTTTAAGATCAGTCTCTTATGAGGACCCTTCCCAATGGAAATTTTATTGATTTTTCCCAAACACTGCACAGACTAAAATTAACTGTATTGACATGGTAGTCACCTGGGCCCCTTGATTTAAAAAATTTATAGCCCGGAGTAGTGTTTGGTAGCCCGTAAATAAATGCAGACTTTCGTAACTTTTTTTAACTTTATTCAATTCCTCAGATATAAAGTTTGTATACTTAGTTAACTTTAATTAGTCCCCTACCGGCATCGCCGAAGGGGACTATAGGTTTGCACTCCGTCCATCTGTCCGTTAGTCCGTCAGTCACACACAGGTTTTCTGGACTTTTTTTCTAAATGCTTATAGATATTCATCCAATTTTTGGTGTGTGAGTCTACTACCATGAGTTACAGATCAAGTTCGAGTTTCGTTTTGGTCCACTGATTTTTAACGGAATTATGGCCCTTGGAATTAGAAAATTTCTTTAAAATGGCAGTTTTCCGGACTTTTTTTCTAAACGCTTGTAGATATTCATCCAATTTATGGTGTATGAGTCTACCACCATGAGTTACAGGTCAAATTCGAGTTTCGTTACGGTCCACTGATTTTTGACGGTATTACGGCCCTTAGAATTAGAAAATTTCTTTAAAGGTTGTGATCAAATACTAACTTGCTGGCAGCCTGAAACTTGCTCTTCTTCCAGTCCCTACATGTATCCTTGTCCCTATCTAACTCTAATCACTCCCCCACTCCCATTAATTCTCTCTATCAGTTCTTTTTCTATATCTTGCACACCAGACTCACATATCTCCTGGACATTTTCCACTTCATTCTGTCTTTTATTACTGTCATTTTTGTCTTTTGCGCTCTGCCTCTCATGAAGCGAAATCAGACCATTGATTCCGTGATGGCCCACACTAAAAAGAGTATGGCAAAACAGGCTTGAAACAGTCCATTAAAACAAACCTTGATTTATCGCTATTGAAGATGTACTAAAGTAACTATTTAAAATATTACCACAATAATGCTAGTATGAAGTTTCACGAAGAAATATTTTGAACTTTCAGAGAAATTAATAGTTTTTAGGGATGCTAGATTTCCAGATTTTTAATACCCATCCCCAATCTTTCCAGATTTGATTACTATTCTGGTTTTTAGTATGATCCAATATCATTCAATTTCATTAATTAGGCAGACTTTCAATACTCACTTCCGGTTTGCCTGACGACGTTTGCTATCTGTATTTTCATTTGATGATAGCATTTGAATTGACCAATCAACATCGAAGATACATTGATTCATTGTCAAAGTGAGGTTGTTTAAGCATGTGGTGACTGTAAAAGTTTGTCAAAATGAGTGTGTTGAAATTTTTATTGAATACTACAAAGCAAAACCATTATTTTAAGTCTTTTGATATAGTAAAAAACACCAGTAAATATGCCAGAATCAATCTCAGAGCATCTTTATCTTCAGAGCTTCTAGGGGCATTGGTGGCCCCCGGACTCCCGGCCTATATTGGATGAGTTGGTAATTTCAGGAATTTTTCAGTTAATCCACTAGCATCTCTAAGTTTTGTTTTCTGAATCTGCATCGGCTTGTGCATACTAGTTTTAGTGTGGCCCTCTGCGACTTCAAACACTCGAAAGATGGAGATGATGTAAGGATCTGAAGAACATTAACATCAATAAAAGAAGTGCTCAAACGACTCAAAATATGATTGTACCAGCAGTGAAACGACAAAAAATGTTAACTAAAGCTCGAGAATTTTTAGTCGCCACTCGAACGATCAAGTAGGAGGTTTTCAAAAGCCCGGAAACATAAGTGGTTGTCTTGGGCGACTGGGCGATCGCTAATTTTAGTGTCCTGCACTGATCTTTTAGCATTATGCAAATGGGACGAAAAAATCCCAAATGAAAAGGTACAGGCACCTTTGAAAAAGTTAAAAAAAATCCATTGCACATGTATTTTGAAGTTTGTGTCTTCTCTTTATTTCCTTAGGTAGATCACTGGATCAACTTTTCATCTGGACGATTATCATGCTCCTCAGAGGTCATAGCGGCATTGGAATATTTGGACAAAGTACTAGGCCCAATCACATACCTCGTAGGAAATGACTTGACACTTGCAGACTTTGCCATCTGGGAAAATCTCTATGGTAATAATGTCATTAGGTAACACTGTAGTTCTAGGTAATACTTTATATAGATTAAAAGAAGCAGATGCAAGCAAGAGAATTAAATATTAGCTTTTATATCTAGGAATCATTTCACAAACATACAGTTGAATAATTCTAGTTTGTTGAAGTAATAAACTTTTAAACATACGTAATTATACATGTATATAAAATATGGGCATAATATGTGCATTCTTAGTATATGTGGATATCAGACATAAGACAGTACTTGTCATGGGCCACCTGATCTCACCTCTGTGGTTTCATTTCAGATCTTCAGGGGTCCAAGTATGTCCATAGTGGTATAATGCTATGAGTACCACAATGACATATTATCAATTGCTGTCTGAAATTTCATATTCTACATTTATAAATTTTCCCATCACTGTGTAGATGAGACAATCCTGGTATGTCATAAACAATAACAAACACATGAAAGAGATCTACTAATTCTAGGTAATGCTAAATGGCAGAAGATCTACTCTTCCCCTGGAGAAGGTTACATCAATGTGAGACGTTACTATAAATTTTTGCTAGCGCAGCCTGTGTTCAAAGAGGCTAGCCAAATTTTGCCTAAGGTCCAAGTCAAATCTACTACATCGAAATCTGGTGGAAAGTCTGACTCTTCTGTAAGTTTTTAAATGCTTAGTTTTTGTATTTAAGCATAAAATGCAGTGTGTACTATGCTATCATGCAGACATTTGTCTGTCCATCTGTTTGTCTACACTTTTGTGTCTGTGCTTCCCCCTATTCCACTGGCCTAGAAAGCATCTGGCAGTAGCATAGGTCAAAGAGGGTACCCTCCTTTGACAAACTTCTTCTTCAGACCGGGGGCATACAGAGACAAACCAAATGCATATGAATGATCTAGAGGGATGTGTGAAGAAGTGTTGTTATTTTTGGTTCCATTCCGAAATCAAATTTTTGACGTTTTTTTGTACTTGGTAATTTTAATGCAGAAAAGAGGTATTTTTTTCTTTTAGTAAACATTGATGCATTAATTTGGTTTAATTTGATCATTTTGATGGTAAGAAATACTACTGCGAAGAAAATTTTTCAATATTTTATGTTTTGGATTTTTTATGAATTTTTTAAGACTTTCAAGAAAAAGGGGGGGTGGGATAATTGGTGTAAACATTTCACAGTTTGAACTTTTTCTTCGGAACCACTTGCTGGAATTCAATGAAACTTGGCATGCATCAAATACTCAAGGTCCCCGACAAATGTGGTCATCTTTGTCAGGATCCATGAACAGGTGGCACCACCACAGACAAAAGTAGGTCACAGAGGGTACCCTCCTTTGACAAACTTCTTATTCAGATCGGGTGCATACAGCGACAAACCGACTGCATAGGAATGAGATAGAGGCATATGGGAAGAAGTATTGATAATTTTGGTTCCATTCCGAAATCAAATTTTTGACGTTTTTTCATTTTTATTTTGGACTTTGTTATTTTAATGCATTAAAGAGTTATTATTTTCTTTTAGTAAACATTGATGCATTCATTTGGTTTCATTTAATCATTTCTATGGTAAGGAATGCTGGTGTGAAGGAATTTTTTCAATATCTCGATTTTTGAATTTTTTATGAATTTTTTAAGACTTCCAAGAAAAGGGGGGGGGGACAATTTTTCATATCTTCAACTTGATCTACAGAACAACTTGAAGGATTGTGATAAAACTGGGTAGGATGCAAGTACTCATAAGTCCTTTTCAAAGGTTTTGCTTTTTGTGCGGATCATCCAAATTGGTTAACAGATAATGCCACCATGTCTAAAAGTAGGTCTCACAATGGTACATATACCACTTGGTAATTGAAATATGGAGAGTAGCGGTTCAAATCCAGCTGTGGTCAAAAAAATTTTTTTTTTTTTTTATACATCTAAATAAGTTTTTAGATGTTTCTCAACACTCAACATATGAAATTAGGAATTTTACGTTTAAGACTTCCAAAAAAAAAGGGGGGGGGGGTTGGCCATTTTTCACATTTTCAACTTTTTCTACAAAACTGTTTGAAGGATTTTAATAAATCTTGGTAGAAATAAGTCACTTATGATCCTCTTCAAATTCTGTTGTTTTCGTCCAGACCTCTTTACAGGTGGCGCCACCATAGTCAAGAGTAGGTCACAAAAGAGTTCCCTCGTTTAACAATATTCTTTTTCATACGGGCTGTATACAGAGACAAACAGAATGCATAGAAATGATCTAGAGGGATGAGTTAAGATGTATTGTCATTTTGGTTCCCTTCCAAAATCAAATTTTAGAATTTTTTTCGACATTTCTTTGGACTTGGTGATTCAATGCAGAAAAAAGTGTCATATTTCCTAGTTAATTGATAATGATGATTTCTTATGAACTATTTGATCATAATTATGGTAAGGATTGTTACTTTGAAAGAATTTTGTCATTATCGCAATTTTTGGATTTTCTATGAATTTT
This sequence comes from Pteria penguin, assembly GCA_035048485.1. Taxonomy (NCBI): domain Eukaryota; kingdom Metazoa; phylum Mollusca; class Bivalvia; order Pterioida; family Pteriidae; genus Pteria; species Pteria penguin. Next base: position 22,986,690 of record CM068587.1, on the reverse strand, counting down.
TTAAGACTTCCAAATGAGGGTGTATAGGAACAATTCAATCACATTTTTCACTTCTGCTGTTATACCACATGAAAGATTTTAATGAAACATGGAATACATGAAGTACTAAAAGTCCTCTATCAATTTGGTAAATTTCATCCAAATTGGTTAACAGATAATGCCACCATGTCTAAAAAGCAGTTCTCACAATGGTACATATACCACTTGGTAATTGAAATATGGAGAGTAGCGGTTCAAATCCAGCTGTGGTCAAAATTTTTTTTTCATTTCTTTACACATCTAAATAAGTTTTTAGATGTTTCTCAACACTCAACATATGAAATTAGGCAATTTTAAGTTAGATCTGGACAATATTTGAAACAATTGTTGTTCATGACCCAGACTTGAAATCAGTCAACAAAAGGCCCCACCTAAAGAAAATGACTAACTTGTTGCCCTGAATGACTTCTTGCAGAGACAAAGGAAATGCTTAATATCAAAATCACCTGAATGGATGTGCAAAAAAGTGTTGTTTTTTATTCTAGCCTGAAATAAAATTTGACATATTTTCAACATCTGTGTTGACTTAGTCACATTAATGCAAAAATAAATGAATTTTTCCTTCATGCATGACTGATAATATAGGTACTCAGGTGAGCGATATAGGCCCACTTGGGCCTCTTGTTAACGAATATACTGAACTCCTGATAAGGATAAGAGGGTATTTACCAATTGCAAAATTTGAAAATAACAGAAAAATAACATTCAAATTGTCCAAGAAGTGAACTTTGATCCCGATTTTATAGTTGCCAACCTCGCTTTGAGAATCAACTTCCTGATCGTTGTTCTTTCACTACTTTCTACTTTAAATTCCGATAAAAAGATTTACAATTCAGTTTCTTTTTTTAAATTTTGAAAATTCTTTAAGGAAAACTCACTTGTCCAATCGGATAAGTACTTAGCAAGATTCACTTGCCTGTGAAAAATGTTCACTGGTACCGGACAAATGGACAAGCATTTTAAATGTCAAGCCCTGTCTTACTGTGGCATATATATAATAGTGCATGGCCTGAAGTTGTGCCTCTTGGTTCGGTTGTGAGTCTGGCTCCTGGGTGTGATGCTTGTGGACAAAGTAAAAAACATCTTGGTTTTTTTTTTTTGCCTTTCCAAGTCATGAAACATAGACAAAATCTGATTGGATTGATGTTAATAAAAGTTAAAAATAAAGCACATATGTTTTTATCAGTTGCAAATTGTTTGTAGTATATCTCAAATTTTAAAAAAAGGTAAAAATGCACTTCAGTTTAGGCAGAAGAATATCAATTGCTTGTAGTTAATGTATTCATCAGCATAATTCAACTTTAAAGATTTTAACTTTCCCTTTGTATAACATTGATATCTATCTATCTATATCTATATCTTTATATATATATTAGTGTTCCAAATGAAATAGAGTTGGTGTGGCCTAATGGATAAGGAACTCTGATTGTGATCGACTCTTGCCCGTGGCGCATCGATGTTCTTACGGAAGTCCCGTGTCACGGTAGGCATGGCACGTAAAACATCCCTCACTGCTTTGCGTGGGTCCATTGCAAAGGTCTAAATTTCTATGAAACGCATCAGGCAGGTGCCGTCATCATATACGTGAAATGATCATGTAGCGACATAAAACAATATTCAGTCAATCAATCAATTAATCAATCCCAATGAAATATAGAAATCAGGGTTTTTATACCCCTATATTGAAAAATGGGGGTATGGCAATCAGTTCTGATGGTAAAAGTAAGATGTACTGGATGTATCAATTTAAAAACCCTTGATTATATATGTATTATATATAAATCATAAAATGCAGAATTCTCTTCAACAACTTGTAATTCCGCCATTAGTTGCCTTTGGCACCTCTCATTTGGCAGACTAGGTAGAGTCAGTATTAGAGAAAAATCCATGAAGCGTGGTCTGTTTTGCCATGTTTAGAATGGGTTAGTATAAAAGTGTATACTGTAGTCAATACCTATGTTTTAGCACTACAAATTATGCACAGCGTCTGCGAGCCGGGTATCAGCAGCCTAGTCTCTACTTTTTACACTAATGATTGATTGATTGGAGTCACATCACGAATATTTCACGTATATAGTGACGGCATCTGCCTGATGCGGGGCATACAAATTTTGACCTTTGCAACGGACCCACCCGAAGCAGTGAGGGATCTTTAACGTGCCATGCATACCACGACACAGGGCATCAGTTTTTACTGTCTCATCCGAAAGACAGGACCCCACGAATGACCAGAGCGGGACTCGAACCCCGACCTCCTGATCAGGAGGGGGGGGCAATACCACTTGGCCACACCGGCTTACTTTTTACACCAACTTGTCGATAAACAACACTGACTAAAGCATTTAAATCACGTTTTCTGTTATTTATGAGAGATTTTCCGATATATACATTATATCTTTTATGACATTGGTCGCGTGAAAACATTTGCATACATTAAATTTTGTGTGTGAATTATATCTAAATATATGAAATTCACGCGCAGTTTTGCATGAATGGAAACACGGTATACATATACATTCAAACATCGATATCTTGAAGTCAGAGGGACTGTTGAAAATACTTCGAGACATCCATAGTTCAAGATATCAAAATTTCGAGGTTAGCATCACAATTCTTGAAGTTAAATACTCAGGTACATTTGACATGTGTGATTATTGCAGTATGTGATGCATTTATCAATAAATATGCATGAAGATGCGTACATTATTCCAAAATAATTAATCTAAATCTCGTCATACCTTTTATTTATGAATATATAAAGAAAATTTAATCCAAAACTGAAAACGTCATGTTTGGTTTTTAGTGATGTTGTATTTTAAATTAAATACCGGATATAACTGTTGTAAACTATACCTTAAACCAAGGGCGGATTAACACATAAGATGAGATGAAGAAACATGTCATAATTTTAAATTCAAAACGCAATAAGCTACTGTTACTTTGCATAAAAAAATATACACATACACAGGGATACAAAATAAAAACAGATTAATGAACAATGTAAAGAAATTTCTTTAAATAAATGCAGGTAGGTTAAATTCAATAAGCCATCATCATTTAATAACAATTGGCATAAATAACAAGGTGCATGCATGAATTCGATCGATTATGTAATCTACTGCGGTTTTGTATACCGACGTGGTCAATTGATCAAACCACACGCGTGCCCTCTCAACTAGGACTAGGGTAGATGCCATGGGGAAATTGTCAATAAGAAGCCAACTTCGAGATAAACCGGGTAATTGAGAACTTTGGGACTTGAAAATGTATTTGAGATAAGCATGGTATTCGACACATCAGTGTTTGACACTTTCAGAGTAAATTTAATCATATCATGAAGGATTTTTTTCAGTAACGACATCTGACTTCGAGATATCCCATGTATTTGAGATACCTGTGTTCAGCATACCAAAGTTTGACTGTTTATATGTTTGTTTATATACGAAATGACATATAATTTGTTACCTTAATTCTTCATACATATATTGTAATTGTATACTATACTTGTGATAGATCAAAAAGGATGAGGGAAAATTTGTTGAGCTGCCAGGAGCAGAAGAAGGGAAAGTGGTAGTGAGATTTCCACCGGAGGCTAGCGGGTAAAGATCTATACATAGAGATTTTTAAATCATAACTTTGATGTTTGAATGTTGAGACTTGTCTCCTGTAATTTGTGAAACATGGTAGACATCATATATTTGATTTCTTTTTGTTGTCAAATCTGTTCTGTTTGTTAGGAATTATTTATCATAGAAAGCAAGTTTTATTTGTTTTTTTTTTTTTTACTCTACAAAAGAAAAATGTTTTGATTTAAGGATTGTTATACCATAAAAACAAACAATATCCTAATCGTTTGAATTAACAAAAGTGAAACATGATCACTGAGAATGAAAAATATAATTGTTTTGGAAGTATATGATAAATTATTTTGTATTTTATAATTTGTATAATTTCATGTGAACATGAGGAATTTGCTGTGTCAAGAAAAGAAACGGTAATAAAGAATTTATAATAGATATATTTCACTTCAGATATCTTCATGTTGGTCATGCCAAGGCAGCCTTGCTAAATTTCTACTACAGAGAACAGTTCAAAGGAAAACTGATCATGAGGTTTGATGATACAAACCCAGCCAAAGAGAATGCTGAATTTGAAAAGGTAGTGAAAAACGATGACAGAATAGTGCTTAATGCACTATTTTTCTGTCCTATTATTTTTGTTGGTTTTCTGGATTTACTGGAAAACTAAATGAAATGAAATACCTGCATTATATCATCAGTAGCCTAGTCATGATTTAGAAATTGTTGAAACTTATAATCATTGTTTGTAAATATGATTGTTCAAGCCACTCATTGTTGTAGTTTTTTTTTTCTTTCTGTAGGTCATTCTAGAAGATGTGGCCAGACTGGGTATAGAGTATGATATTTTCTCTCACACTTCAGATCATTTTGACCTAATTCAGACATATGGAGAAACTATGATATGTCATCAGAAAGCTTATGTTGATGATACTGATCCTGAAATTATGAAGAAAGAAAGGGAAGAGAGAAAGGAATCTAAGAATAGAAATAATAGTATGTTTAAAGATCAAACAGATTCCAGACAAACTTTTGTGTTATTTTAGTGTTATGTGTCAAACTGTTGTTTTGTACTTGGTCATTCCAGGTAGCTGTAATTTCAGTAATTGCTTGATGTTTGATATGTTCTTTTATACAATTCATTGAAGAATAAAAATTATGTTTCATGGGATGCAGTCAATCTTTGACAGGAGTGCTGTCCCTTAGTGACTTATGGTAAATGAGAACAGTGTTTAAAGGGGTATTTATTTGGAGGTATTTAATTCAAGAAAAACAAAATTAAACCAGAAGCATGAAACCTAAGATAAAAATTTAAAGTAGTCTGTTTTAACTTTTGATTTAATGCAAAAGTAGAAACATTATTTCAAAACACTTACCTATGTAATTTAGGAAATGTTAATCTAAAACCAAATTTATACATATAAAGGTAGAGTATCTTTTGTTTTTCTGATTTATGAAACTTCATTGTAATTCTTTTCCATTACAAAGCTGTAGAGAAAAACTTAGCAATGTGGGAAGAGATGAAAAAAGGTTCCGAAATTGGAAAGAAATGTGCTGTTCGAGCAAAAATTGACATGCAGTCAGACAATGGATGTATGCGTGATCCAACTATATTCAGGTGTAAAACAGAGGCTCATGTAAAGACTGGCACCAAATATAAGTAAGCATTCTTGTAATATATTACAAATTTACCTAGTGCTGTCTTTGTGGCTTACTGTGCTCAGTGCTGAAACTAAAGTGAACTTTTCTATGAGGACGGGAATTCTAGGTATCCCTTGGACACAAAGTAATTGTTTATTCATTATCCTCCAATGCAAAAGATGATTAGAGTGCTGTTGGTAATTCACTACTAAGCCAGAATGCTTTCCATAATGCCAAACAGGCAGGTCTGTATGTTAATAGGATCTGTCAATGGACGTGGTTCATAAGTCATGTGTCTAGGAAGCTACTGAGTTGAATCCCACTGGAGTCTCATTCTTTTCCAGTTCTTAGATTGAAACTTGGTGCCATGTTATGCTTGACATTGACATGTAAATGAATTGTCATTGCTGTGGGTAGTAATGTTGTTTAGATTAAAATTTATAAATCAATGTGAGACAAATATTACCTTTATAATGGTAAAATAACACTGGTGTTGTTTAAGCAGTAATTGGTCAATCAAACAACAACTGAGTTGTCTTTACTATGATATTAGCATTTTTACTGTTCCTTTTCTTGTAGGGTGTACCCAACCTATGACTTTGCTTGTCCAATAGTGGACAGCATAGAGAATGTGACACATGCTTTACGTACAACTGAATATCATGATCGAGATGACCAGTATTATTGGTTTCTTGATGCTCTTGGTAAGTCTGAACATTCCGATCATTTTTGAGTGTAGATTGATTTATATTGACAAGTGTGAATGAAGAAATCTCCAATGCATTTTGAAATATATATTGTGCTTCATGCAGAAATAAGCCATCCAGGTGAGAGCAGATTTGAATTATATGCTTTCTTATCTATATTATAGTCATTTACATTGTATTCAGTACTGCCAAAATGCCTTCTTTTACAGAGTTAAGGCACCCCCATATATACGAATATAGTAGACTAAATTTGCAAAATACTGTGCTGTCGAAGAGGAAATTAACTTGGTTTGTTGACCAAGGTGTGGTAGATGGTTGGTGAGTATAAATTCTTATGGTTATCATATTCTGTATTCAAATTATTTTATACACTTCTATTGAATGCACTGAGGCAGACTTGGTGTAGTGGTTAAGCATGTGGCTTGCAGGCAGGCAATCCGGGTTCAATTTCTGGGTTGTGCCACTATATTTAAGAGGCTGGTAACCTCCTGCTTCCATATCGCAATATGACAGAAAAATTATATAAAGCAATTAATGAATTCAGGGTATAACAGAAAAATTATTTAAACCAATTAATGAATTCAGGGTATTGTAAAAGTGGGTACAGTAAATTATCTATGATTATTAAAAATTAGTATATTACTAATCTGTATTGAATTTTAGCATTGCCTGCAATGCATTGTGGTATTAACCGAGATTTATGTTTTTATGCCCCTGGATCGATAGGTTGGGAGCATATTGTTTTTGTCCTGTCTGTTTGTCTGTCTGTTGTCAATTTTGACCTTGGCTATAACTTTTGAACTGTGAGGGATAAAGACTTCATATTTTACATGCGTACTCAACTAATGAAGTCCTTTAAATGACACCAAGTTCGATGACCTTTTGACCTTGACAATGGCCTTCGCACTAAAAATAACTTTGGACTTTGGTTCCGCTGAGGGCTTTACTGTTTCACAAACACAGCCTGTTTTTAAGTCTGTTTCAACAATCTTTGCATTAAAGACATGTGATATCTCTTCCATTGAACACAACACTCTGGGTAGGATATTGGATTTCAGTCCATCATTTTTGAACATACTAACTAGTACTGCAGAATATTTCTTTTGCATGCTTAATTTCTCAGTTTTTGCAACATTTTCATCATTTCATTTATGCTTTTTTAGTTTTGTACAGATTAATATACAAAGAACGCACACACTGTTGAGAAGATCCTATTGATTTGGCAGACAATATCTTCAGTTTATGGTGTTAAGTAACAGATAAATGATCTTTAGTACATATAATACATTGTAGGGATGACCCAAGATTTCCAACAGTGCGAGGTGTGATGAGAAGGGGAATGACAGTAGAAGGCTTAAAACAATTTATCATATCACAGGTAGTACCAAACACTAATAAATTTACTGGACATTAAACTTTCACGTTACATTCAAATTTTTGATGTTTCGTTGTTGTTATTAAAATGAATAGAAAGGTCGTCAGAACAGCATGATTATTTCGAATTTCTTGGTTTTTCAATTTTTTGACATTGGAATTATGGAAATTTGACTGTAAATGATTAAAAAGAAAGAACATTCAGACATTGAGTTTTTTGTTTTTGTAAACTTGTAAACTGTATATAGTTTAAGTTATGGTTTTGGAGATAGTAGTGGCTTAATAGTCTATTTATGAAAGATACCAGGTCAATGGACAAAGATTAAAAAAACCCAAATCTGCAGAATATTTTCACTGGCCCAAATGAGGAATTATAAGCATTTTATTATGAATTTGACCAAAGTAATGGACTTATGAAGTACCATTTGATAAGCCCAAATTTGACTAGCTTAAATCTTCATATTACTAATTTTAACAAAGACACTGTGTATGACATCTGAATAGCATGTGGAGAGTGGCTCATTTTAAAACCATCATCAATATGTTCTGTTTCAGGGTTCTTCAAGGTCAGTAGTCATGATGGAATGGGACAAGATATGGGCAGTCAACAAAAAGGTTTTTACTTAATTCAGTTTGCTTGTTTCATAAAACTGTGCCCAGACATTGTGTGTATCTGAACATACATATGAATATGCCATACCTTCTTTTCATTAGTACTTCTACCATTAAAATATGACTTTAGCAAGGCTCTTAGAGAATGCTTGGTCACTTTTATGTTTTGTTAGCAATAATTTGAAAACAGGATTAATGAAATAATTCAAATCATAGAAATATGTTGTCTAATTTTACTTTCATATGTACATGTAATTGAGGAAAATTTAAGAAAGGTGACAATGCCTATGATTAATATTGTAGTTTTTGGAATAGCTAATAAAACAGTTTAAGAGTATATGCATGTGATGTATATGTATATATATTGTTGTATTTTCTTCAGGTGATTGATCCAGTAGTTCCACGCTTTACTGCCCTATTGAAAGATGAAGCTATTCCTGTACATGTCAAGAATACAGATGTAGGAGTCAAGCAAGTTCCCAAACACCCAAAGGTACATGTACATGGCTGTACTAACCTTAATTGTAGGTCTTGAAAATGCCCTCCATAGTAAAAAGTATTCTAAGAATAGGCAATCAGACTTTGCAATTGAACCTTGACCTATAACTTGGTTTTTGAAAGAAAAAAGATCTGTTTGGCTGTGGTAAGGTGCAGACTTAACACTTTACAGGCACAGGATGATCATGCTACTTGCAGAGCCATACATTGTATGTAAATGTTAAGAGTGATGAAACTGTGACCTTCCTCCTGACTTTGAGTTCACAGGTCATGAGTTTTCATTGGACTATGTATTTAACGATATCCATATTGTTCTTCTGCCACAACAATTGGGCAGGAATCCTTCATGTATCTTTTTGTCTCTCTTTCTGTCAGTGACTTTGAACAATTCAGGTCCTTTTGAAACATGTTAACAAAATTGTTTTACTGCTGATTGTCGCAATAGTAAGTATAGAATTGCTTTATTTCTTGGTTTGATATGGTTTTGATATTGTAAGGCCCTTTTCATGTATTATAATTAAATGTGAGAAAATAACGTAAAATTAGCAGTTTTCGCTCATTATCTCAGGAATGAATAGAGATATTGAATTGATCTTTTGCATGCCGATACATCTTAAAAGTATATCTAGGTGAAGAACAAATTTGGTTATCGTTCAATAATTTTTGTCAGAGTTATTCCCCTTGGACTTAGGAAATTTCTCAAAATTAGCAGTTTCCACACATTATCTCTGGAACCAATGAAGATATTGTATTTATATTTGATATACTAATACATCTAAAGAATATTTAGGTCAAGTTCAAATTTGGTTATGGTTCAATAATTTTTGTGAGAGTTATCCCCCTTGCACTTAGAAAATTTCTTACAATTAGCAGTTCTCTCCATTTTCTCAGGAACAGCTAGATATATTGAATTGATATTTAGTATACAGATACATCTTAAGGATATCTAGGTCATGTTAATAAGTTATTATTTAGATATGGTTCAATTATTTTTGTCAGAGCTAACCCATGTGGACTTTGAATTTTTTTTTTTAAAATAAGCAGTTTCAGCTCATTATCTCAGAAATGGATAAAGATATTGAATTGATGTTTGGTATAAAGATACATCATGAAGATATCATATAAATATTTTGCTTAATGTCTTTGTCTACAGAGGATACCACCTTAAACATAAGGAGTGTTTTATGATACCTGTCTTTGGCATATTTATTTTGATTTTGTTTTGCGTCTGTTAATACTGATGTCTAAATTACATGAAGACGAGTGACATCTGTTAATCTTTAGGCACAAACTTTTGAATGGAAAAGTTTTGTTTGCTGGTGATTATGAGGAGTAGATGCCCTTTTATGTGGTCATATGAGTTATGCCCACGTTACAAAAACAACCAGGGGGGTGGTGGAGCATAGACTACGTTGGCATTGCTCTTGTTGATCTATGGGAGGTTTCAGTTTTTATAAAATATAGGAATAATACATACTAGTACTATGTGTTAAATTATGCTTGTATTCAGCTTTCTTGCATATATCATTACAGAATACTGATGTTGGAATGAAAGACACATGGTACTCTCCCCTTATCTACATAGATGGCGCTGATGCTGAAGTTTTATCAGAAGGTGAATTGGTCACCTTTATCAATTGGGGAAATCTGAAAATTCTGAAAGTTAATAAGTAAGTATCTGTAACTATGTAACTGACACTTTGAGAAGACATGTAACTGGATTGTTTTCAAATTTTACATTATTAGGACAATCGTGGTACACTTTTCAAAGAGTGTTATTTGAATAGAAAGTAAACTAAATATGAAAGCATATCTTATAAGATATTCATGTTACAAACCCTTCCTATGTCCATCATCTTTAATGATAAATTTTGCTCCATTTTATGTACATATGTATTTAGTTACGTCCCATTGATTGATTTTTGTTTTACGTCACACCACGAATATTTCACGTATATGGTGACGGCATCTGCCTGATGCGGGGCATACAAATTTTGACCTTTGCAACGGACCCACCCGAAGCAGTGAGGGATCTTTAACGTGCCATGCATACCACGACACGGGGCCTCGGTTTTTACTGTCTCGTCCGAAAGACATGACACCGGCATGACCAGAGCGGGACTGGAACCCCGGCCTCCCGATCAGGAGTCCGACGCGATACCACTAGGCCACGCCGGCTTAGTTACGTCCAAATATAGTTATTGAAATAGCTGTCTTTTCATTTCTTTAGGAAAGGAAATAAGATTGCATCATTGGATGCCGAGACACATTTGGATAATACAGTAAGTTAATCATGTTGAATTCTTTATAAATACATTATAGGTATAATTTGTAAGCACATGTGTATTAAAATAAATATAAAACATATATACCTTCTAATTTTGTGCATTTTGTAAGCAATCAAAAATGAAAATTCTGTTTCATTTGCAGTACCTGTATTGTAATGTCATCATTTACTGTATGAGATAACATGTTAAAAGAAATTGATTCATGTGCAGCAAACAAATGAACATTTTTATTGTGTGTATAATTGCAGGATTACAAAAAGACTCAGAAAATCACATGGTTGGCTGAGGTAGATAAAGCCCCCTTTACCCCAACTGTCTGTGTGCATTATGATCACATCATTACAAAACCAGTCCTTGGAAAAGATGAGGACTTCAAAAGCTATGTAAACAGAGATTCAAAGGTAAGATAAGGATGCATTTGTTCTTCGGTTTCATTGATTTAATCGGATTAATATAGCAAAAACATAATTTTTAGCTCACTGTAAAGAAATGTCTGTAGAGCTATTGTCATATCCCCTCGCATCAGCATCAGTCTTCATGCACAGAGGTATATGTTTTGAACTGTTAGTGGTAGAACTTTGATATTACATATGTAGACTCTTCATGACGAGATTTCATTTGATACCATGACTTTTGACATATTGATCTTAACCTTGGACTGACCTATTTTGCAGAAACTTTAATCTGGGCTATATCTTTTAAAGCAATAGGGGTAGGCAGTGTAGTTTTTGTAACACAAAGTGTTACACTGTTATGGACCCGGGTCATGGGCGCTGCCATATTGGGATTCACCCCTTTGCTCATGTATTCCTACACTCAAATAGGTCTATGATTATGTGCATTAAATTTGGAAATATTCATGAACATTTTATACTTCTGGTATGTGAATAACTACATATTCAGCAAATTATTTAGGAAGATGTATGGAAAGTCCATACCAGAGCTGAACAAACACGATGATTATTTTTTAAACTAACTGGCATGTAACCTATGTTTTTATGCAGTCGTTGATTACTACGCACTGATCGCACATTTTCGGGCCTTTCCGTCGGCCCTTGCCAACCACAATAACAACATGCTTTTGATGACGTTATGCCGAAAAATTGATGTTTTACTTGATTAAAGTGGGACAGCAGACTGTAAAAGTTAAATTTTTTCCTTTGCGTATTGTAAACATTCTGCGTAAGTTTCAGCAGAGCTGGGTATTAACGTGAAATTGCCCCAACCCCCTTCCCCATTCCAAATTCCGCGTTGCTAAGGGACGAATAGCGTCATGTATAAAATTCTTCCGAGAAACGAATTGATATTTAGTGCACCGACATAAGAAGATTCTTCGGTTTTATATTCTTAAAATTCCATGATTAAATTATTAATCACAAATTGATTCATACATGAGTGACTTGACATCGCATCGTAAACAGCTGAACAGGCAGATTTCAAATCTGATTTGCTCCGGCGCGGCGAGATGAAATAACATGATGGAAAGCATGTTGAGTGGTACGCACGCATTCCATTTACGTTGTCAGTTTTGTTGGTTTAACTTGATTGTAATAATTGTGCACGTGAATGGTAGAACTTGCAAATCGTCCTTGATATGAGATTTAAGATGTACGTTAAGAACAGTGAACGAAGTCGGTTCAGTTAGAATTTTTGATAGTTGGAGTCAGAGGCAATGTGGACAAAGTCAAAGAGTAGGTATAATGACTTTTGAATTTGAGGACGGTATATCGTGGTTATACATGTCTGAACGCTAATGTGTGGACCAATCAGAATTATCAATACAAAACATGTTTCGTGTAAATTTGAGGACTCTATATCGTGGTTATACATGAAGTGTGAGTACACTTCGTAATGGAAGAAGAAGAACAAGTGAATTAGAATGTCTTTTTAACATCACTTTTTGTCCCCCACTTTTGTGAAAGCAAGGGGACATTACATCTCATAATACTCATTCCTCCATCTGTCAGTCTTGTCACAAAAACTTTAACCTTGGTAATAACTTTTGATCCAGTAGGAGTACAACTTCACATGTAGATTCCTTGTGATGAGACTTTCCACTTAAGATAATTACTTTTGACATCTTAGAATTCATTTGTTTATCTTGACAGTTATGTATCCTCAGGAACACCCTCATCAGATTACAACCCCCTCCTAATTACAAACATGGATTCACCAAAGTTGCACCAATGATTCATCTATGGGATGCACACTAGAGTACCTGGTTAGATTGCTTCATGTGACAGTTTTCCACTTCAGTGATTTGGTTAACCTGTTGGGGATACCTCATTTTGCCACAAACTAGTAAAAATAAAAGACTTCTGACTTGGCTGTATGCCAAGTTACCTCAACTAAACAGTGTGTGAAAATTCCCAAACTTGTGCTAATGGTTCATCTTGGGTCCCAGACTTGAATGCAAGCTTCATATATAACAATTCCCACTTCAATTTTGTTTCATTAAAAGAAAATTGATTAGAATAACTCAATAATGATTCAAGTGTCATTTTGAATTTGTGCTGTTCATTGTAAGAATGAAACTAGTCCTGAATTAAGGGGGTAGTCTGGTGAACTAGTAAGAAGAATTAAAATCTACAACTGGCTATTTCATGCATATTCTATAAGAACAGACGAAGGTAGATTAAATAATAACAAAAACGTATCATGTTTTGGAGCAAATTATTGTACTAGAATCATTGCAAATTAACTCTGTTTCATGCCTATTTCGATATAGAGAAATGAGCAGTTTATATATTTTTTTTTCACAAATATGACACAGAAAAGTTTGGGATATTTTATTTTGATAGATAAACTTATTGATTGAAAAAATAACAAGGATTAGGGAAAGCTCTGACTACTTACAAAGCCTTTCATAGTGGCTATAGTAATTAAACAAACCTACTAAAATGATGACAGTTTCACAAGAAGTACACTTGTTTGATAATTTCTGTTATCTGCATCACTGTGATATTACACTGTAATGTGCAATGGTCTGTCATAAGTAAAAACATCATAAAATTACAATAGGTAATGGAGCATTTTACTAAGAAATTTGATAGATATTACACCCTCCCCCATTTTGCTATAACCTCATTTGTGTGTAATATATTTTGAATGAAATATTTCCTTTTCATGATCAAGAAAGGAATTGATTTGTATACATATAAGCTTCAAATGACATTTCAAATTAAAACCATATTTAGATTCAATATTATCAAAATATATAAACACATTAATGCCCTCCCCCTTTTAGGAAGTTGGAGGCTATTTGGAAAACAAGTACATACATTTCCTTGAAAAATCTGCCTTTGTGGTACATATATAACTACTTCAATGAATATGTCAGTAACAACATCGTAGTATTATTTAAAAGTTTAAAATGTCTTCTTTTTAATATGTAAATCATGCCTCTTCTGTAAACAAGTCCGGAAATATAATGGCTCAAAGACACCATACTTTTCAACAGACAGCATATACAGCAGGTGCGACGACATCACATCATTAAGACGTAACGTCTCAATGACATCATCCTCTACTGCATGATGTAAATCTGCAGCCCTTTTCAAATACGTTAGCACTCTGAGGATTAAAAATAAAAACCCTCTTTTGTTCATTGAATTTAGTTTTGATTGTTTCAAGATAATTAAATATACTGGCCTTCGCTTTTAGTTGACTATCTTGTGCTTTTTTAGGTTTTAAAATATTTTACTTTTCCCATTTCGTATTTGCCGGCATAGAGTTTTGGTCAATAGAATAACTCTAAAAACAGTTTTCTTCAATATCACATGATAATTTACAAACACATGCATAATAGACAAATTATTGAATATTACTTCTGTATTTTCTATCACGACTAAAAATGTTACATCATCGTGACAGTACGAGTTACCTCCCGTTAGGCAGATTACTTTTAGGCGTAAATTGCTTACCAGACTACAGCCTTGATACTATTGATAAAACAATTTCCTCTTTATCTTCATATGAGTGTTACTCAGGACCTTCAGTCCTTTGATTTTTTCTTCAAATCAGGTCCATTTAAAAGACCCTACCCAATGGAATTTTCATTGATTTTTCCCAAAACTTCTCTAAATTTTCCCCAAACATTGATCTTTTAGCATTATGCAAATAGGACAAAAAATTCTCAAATGAGATGGTACAGGCACCTTTGGAAAAAAAATGCAGCTAGTAGGGCTTTCATATTTAACACCTAGGTTCCGCATGACGAGAGATTTCATTTGATACCATGAATTTTGACCTATTTACCTTAATCTTGGACTTTGACCTACTTTTAAAAATTTTTAATCTGGGCTATATCTGTTGAACCAATAGGAATAAGGTTTTGGTATTTCGTGCATAGTTTCCTCATGATCATGATTTATTGCATTCTGATCAAAAGGTTACTGATCAATCATTCTGATTTTGTAAATTGTCTTGAGAAATTAAAAAAAATAATAATTCTAGCCAGCTTTGAATAAAATTTAAAGTGTCTAAAATGAGCTTCCAGGTGCTATGCCCTGTGTACTCCTACACTGTGATTAAAGTGTTCCTCCTTTCCTGTCCTCTCTCCATCACATTGCTGGTAAGGTTCAGCTGTAATTATGAATTTTTCGTGAATGAAACCATCAGGCTGTTCTACATGCATTTTGTACTTTCTTTAAATGTCAGTCATTCAAGATGTTGTTTTTGCTAGTAGCTGTATAAAAGAACCAAAATAATTTCAAATATTCAAGGGTGCCCACAATTAGTTTTTAATTCTGGAGAAGTTTTTGATCGACTGAAAATTCTCAGTTGAATAAGTATTCTTGTTTCATAAGAAATGTAAAAATTTCTCTAATATTTAAGTATGAAATATCCATCATGTCATGAAATATCCACACTCAGAGTTAAATAGATGAATGTCTATAACACTAAATGGAAAAGAATAATATCCTAATTTAGAAGTATTTAAATTAAAAGACTAACTGGTTCCCCTAAGAAATAATTACCACATGTAAAATCAATACAAGAATATACCTGTTCAGTAAAAGCAGTAGAACTATATTATATAGAGTAAAACAGGACAGAATTCATGCATGTTTATTGATTACATCTGATGATTTTATTATGCTGTCTCTGCTGTATCTATGTTCTCTTGGTTATAATTATTGTAAAATTAAGGAGAAAGAAAAACATTTACTCTTTATGTCAATTTTCAAAATAAATATCATTTTCTTTCTTTCTTTCAGACTGAATTTTTGATGCTTGGAGATCCATGTCTGTCTAACCTGAAGAAAGGGGAGATAATTCAGTTGCAGAGAAGGGGCTATTACATATGTGATCAGCCATACCAACCAACAAGGTATAACAAATCTTAACAGAAGCACAATCTTCTAAAACGTCAGAATAAAAAATTGTTGCCACCATCAAATTAAGAGACTTATACCAGTATATGTGGTGTGTAAAATCTCATATAATAGAAGTGCTTTCTAGTACCTGATAAGGGAGTGGTTAACGTGTACAGCTCAAGATCAAAAGGTCATGGTTCAATTCCTTGCGAAGTGTAGCTTTCCTTGTTTTACTTAAACATCTACATCCCGAGTCATGGCAAATAGAAAAGCCAAAATCAGCCAGCTTTTGTTTCAATTTCATTTTGACATAGATCAGCTGATTGGCTTGGGAATTATCGGACTTCTACCTATGACATGTAATTGTAGATGGAATTGGTAAATTTATGAGACTTCCCGAACAGCAACTCGTCACAAATAGCAGTTGAACACTTCTGAACAAACAAAAGCAGACATGGCAGCAAATTTCGATTTCGGTCGTGACTTTGCCAGTTTCTTCAAATTAGGGTCACAAAATCAACTTTTAAGTCACGTATGCAACCAATTTGGTCGCAGCTTGGAGCACTGCTATACTGTTGAGCCTCGTGCATAACATAAGTGTTTTAAAACAGAACATTTATCTAATGCCGATTAATTAAAAAAAAAAATAGAAGAACTATCAAATAGCACCATCTGTACGAATAATGATTAAAATTTAATGTCGTGTCTGAGTATTGTGGCAAAGATGTCCAGGAGGTCTTGGTACACGTCGGCACAAAGAAGATGCTCAATGCTTTGGTGTGTCCATTGCACATATCGAAATTCTCTTGTAATGCATACATGTAAAGCACATGCCACCACTGGATAATAATTCAAACTTGGCTTGATGTAAAAAGAAACAAGCAAGAAAATAAATTCAACTTTAATCTTGGATGTTTCACTTTTATTTTAAACTTTTGCTTAGATTAATTTTGTAAGAAGTGAAATCAGCAAGTAACTTTTATCTCCTATGTGAGCATGCACTAACCAATTAAAAAGCAATCATGGATAACAGCTAAAATGACATTTGACTGTATCCTAAGCTGTAAATTGTTAGATGGACAGGTCATTAATATACTGCACTCAGGTGATGAAATAACTAGTGTCGACATTTGTGATTTTAGTGATTTTAAAAACAATCAAAAAGTGCGGCAAAGGTATAAATTAAAAGGGTGTATTTGCTAGATTGTGCTCGAAAGGTAGAAAATGTGTTTGGATAAACAAATCAATATGAACGTTATTATGGATATGCATTCCCAAAATTTTTTTCTGAAATCGGAATGCAGATATCTAGATTATCAGTGCAAAATAACATTGAGGAAATCGGTTCCTGTACTTTTTGTCCAGATAAACAGATTTTCCGGATAACAAGAGCCCTGATTAACGAAGCATCACCGTTGATCAAATTATTTAGGTGTGGTGTCAAAGATTTATCAAGCAATCTATTAATGTTTACTGCTTCATGTTAGGACTAGTAGTATTTCTCATCATAAATTCATTTTACATGTACAGATATATACCTGTCATGAGTACTTAGAAATTTTCGTAAGTGAAGATGATACACATGAAGATAAGGTTTTAATAAAATATGAATGAAAAAAAAGTTGTCCGCTGTATGAGATATAATTATAATACATGCTTAAATATATATATATATCATTGTAACAACGGGGAATGAATATAAGTGAAATATAGGGTGCCTTGTTAGCTGTAGTGTCTGTGCTTTATATGTTTGTCTAATTTGTATTTATTTTCTACAGGTATTTCTTGGGAGATCGGAGAGGTGTTTCACTGATTCTATTTGTGCTTTATATGTTTATTTCTCTTTCACTGATGTATTCTCTCAGAGGATCCGCCTGCGTTTACGTCGGGTAAATTCCTTCACTTTCCGCGGCTGTGTTGTCATGCATGCGATTAGCTAATGATTGGCTATTAAAGCTCCATTTTTGTGGAGCTCGGGTAGCTCAGTCGGTTAGAGGGTCGGATGCATGACAGCTAGGTGATTCGGTATCATAGGTCGTGGGTTCGAGTCCCAGACGGGGAACGAATATAAGTGAAATATAGGGTGCCTTGTTAGCTGTAGTGTCTTTGTGCTTTATATGTTTGTCTAATTTGTCTTTATTTTCTACAGGTATTTCTTTGGAGATCCAAGGTCCATAGTACTCCCAGGTGTTTCACTGATTTTATTTGTGCTTTATATATATATATATATATATATATATATATATATATATATATATATATATACACATGTAGACATGAAAATTGAAACAGACCTTTAAGTTATGTGCCTTACATGTTTATGGTTTTGCATCATTACCATCTAGAATTGTTTTTAGATTCTTTACTGTAATCACATTGACTTAAATACATATTTGTCACAAGCTATATGGCTAATTTTTATGTAGAAACATCATCGTAAAACATGTGGTAATTTTTGAAATATTTATGTTGTAGTCCTTTCACTGGGCGGTGCAGTCCATGTGTGTTGTTAAATATTCCAGATGGTCATACTAAGGAAATGCCTACAGCAGGTTCAAAACATAAACAGGAAGCTGGCACTAAAGAGGTTTACATTTATTTGAGCTCTTTAGTTTCCTCTGTCAAGAAAATCTTGCACTCTGTGGGTGAAAGATTCCTGAGTATAGATTAATAATGTAAAAATTCTATAGAAAACATCAGATTTTGTAGACTTCTTTGACATAAATTTATTTTCTCTTTTTTAGACTATGAAATTATATGTGTAAAGTCAATTTTATCTTGAGGGGCAGGCGTGGTGTAGTGGTTAAGCGCTTGGCTTGCGGCGCCGACGATCCGGGTTCGATTCCCGGGTTGCGCCACTATGTTTAAGAGGTTGGTTACCTCCTGCTTCCATGTCGCGATATAACTGAAATATTGTTGAAAGAGACGTAAAACACCAATCCACCAACCAACCAACCATCAATTTTATCTTGAAGCATACTAAATACATGTAAACAAAATTTTAAACTGCATCTCGAAAGTTATCATTTTATATTTGTTAGAAAGCACAGAGTAAAAAGGGAAAAGCTGCTGAGAAATCGCCACAGAATGAACAAGCTCCATCAGGACCTAGTGGGGCAGATCTGGTGGATTTGGATAAACGAATACGTGCTCAGGGAGATAAAGTGAGACAAATCAAAGTGGAAAAGGCTCCTAAGGTGATATATTAAACATTTCTTTGGACAGTTTTTCCCTTATTTTCTTAATGAATAGTAACTATATTGACCTGATTATCAGTCAAATTGTTCATTGGGTTTACAAATTTAATAGTACATATATAGGCATTTTTAAACCCATTACAAATGAAGTTTGGGGGAGGGGTGGTATACAGGAATCACCCTGTCTGTCTGTCCAGTTAAGAAGTTAAACAAAGCAAATTTCTCAAAACGTACAGGTGGGACATCCATTACACTTATAACAGTGATGTATCTTAGAATGAATAATTGCATCTTTCAACTTTGTTGTTGCAGAGGATATTTGTTCCGTTCGGCCTTTTAAATTTAATTTTCAGTTTTACAGATTTTTTGCAAATTTGGGTTGGAGAAGGGGAAAAAAGAAAAATAAAATAATAAAAAGAAAAAGAAAATCAATAGATTTCAACACTTCAATGAACTCGCTACAGCATGTATAGTGACATTTCGAAAGAAGAAAAGAGGATAGGAAAAAACTACCTAGCACTACAAACACACAAGACACTGACAACATGAATCTCACATGGGCCTATATCGCTCACCTGTGACAGAAAACACTACACATGATATTAAACAACAATGTTTGTAGGTGGTGATAAGTCTTAAGTTTCTTTAAAACTTTTAAGACATCTAAAATTGTACAGGACTATCTTTACTTAATACCTACCAGGTTTCTTCAGAAGCAGTCTACTGTAAAAGTAGTAAAGAAAAAGTTGAAAATGTGAAAAATAATACCCCCTTTCCTTTTGCAGTCTTAAATAATTGAATTTATTCTTTGACAGAAGCATTCCTTTAATTCTGGCGAAAATACAGCAATTTACTGCATCAAAAATTAGCCATAGGGAAAATATTTATGAAATGCTTTTTTGGCTTCTTTGGCTTGAATGCTGTTTTTCCTGCAGTGTTTAGGAATACATAAGTGAAAATTTATATATTTGAATGATACATAAATTTCTACTTTGTTACAGGATAAAATAGATGCAGAAGTTCAGACTTTATTGGCATTAAAGAAAGAATATAAAGCAGGATCAGGCAAAGAGTGGAAGCCAGATAGTAAACCTCCACAGACCAGCTCATCTCAAGATACAGCTGAGTTAAATGCCAGAATAGTGGCCCAGGGAGAGAAAGTGCGGGATCTCAAGGCCAAAAAATCTCCAAAGGTATGCATAATGTAAACGTAGGTAGGTGTGCTAATTGTATTGAGTTATCATGATACCCACTGCTTTCAACTTCTATACTTAGTAAAATAAGTTATGACTGTATTGTTAGAAATATGAATGTACAGAACGTTGTCCTATGCAACCGAATTTGTCATCTTCTACATCGTCACAATTTATTGACAAACTATGGATTACAAATACATCTACATCGTCACAATTTATTGACAAACTATGGATTACAAATAAACTTTAATTAAGGCCACACCAAAAAAAATTCTTGTTCTTAGGATTTTTATGATGAAAATAAAGAGGCGGCGAGCGAATTTTTTCTTTTTTTTTTTTTCAATATTTTTATCGAGCGAAATTTTTTTTTTTTTGGAAAGCTGTACCTTCATATATAATAAGACTGTTTAATTAACATGCGTACAACTCCAGTATATGACCATTTCACTGATACTCAGAGAATTCCATTAAGTTATATAAAATATTCACTGGATTGCAGGATAAGGTTATCCCCGACATCTGGGTTATTCATACTTGATCGGCTGTGATGGCACTCTCAACTTTTGATATACGCTCCAAATAGAATATAAACTAGAAACGAGCTCGTTGCTAAAGCAACGAGTAGGTTTCACAAGTTAAAGTCGAAGCAGCGAAGCTGAGATCTCCTACTCTAATACAAAATTCTTTTTCACGATCCAGATATCTGATCTTTAGTGATGGTATCCACATTGCGCAATCTACTTGCAGAAATTGTAGGTAACGGCGACTTACATTATACACATTATACTGAAGCCTACATCGCACAATATCGACTACTCTTGACCATATATTTGAAACAAGAAACATGTAGGACAATCACACTTAGTACAATCTGCACGTGTAACCTAGATCTTCAGTCCTTACTGCCCGCTTTATGTTGTTTATTTATTAACTTACGCAAGGTATTTCGTGTGTACAGATGTTTGACCTTGAATCGCCTCTCTGCTGGAATAAACAATTCTCCTCGCGATGAACTTACGCAAGTTATTTCGCGTGTACAGATGTTTGACCTTGAATCGCCACTCTGCTGGAATAAACAATTCTCCTCGCGATGGCCTTTAGTAATGCCGCTTTCCCCAATATACAAAAGAAAGACTTGACAATGTCTCGTATGACGTCATTTAGAAAAGTATGACGTCATTTTCAGGAATTTGGCACCTTGCCAAATTCCTTTTGTCAGTTGGTAGATATTCTTATTCCCTATCATGCTACAAAATTTCACACCTTTAGCTTCCTCAATAAGCGAGCTATAGGGGAAACCATTTCATGAATAATTAATGAGCTTAAGTCACGTGACAAACATCGCTTTAAAGGGGGGTTGTCGTGTTCAAACGTCAATAACTCGAAAACGGTAAGAGCTAGCGAAAATCTGAGAGCACATTACTGTTAGGTATTTGAACGCTCTAGCGAATGGAAAAATCCCGATCAAAATCCGACCACAAATAAAGGCGCCGCACCTCGCCAAACTATTGATTCGAAAAATTCCAATAATTTCAAAAATATTGGCATGATGCCAATATCCTTCTAAAGATAGATTAAGAATGAGGAAACAAGTTTAAACACTGATTTTCATATCGATATCTCATTTAGTAAGAGAGATATTAACGTATGAATATTTAATTAGATTTGATGACGTCATAGCGAATTTTCAAACGCTCATTGTGACTTTATTTATGGTCCAATCTTAAAAATTCTTTCACATTTGAGATCAGGACGATGAAATCTCGGCGTCTACATTCTGGAATTTTCAATTTGAAATATTTTAGGAAACTGACAAGGTCAAGGTCAAGGTCAGCTATTTCGGGTGTAGAGGTACGAAATCGACGCAGCGACATAAAATCTTGTAAATCGTTTTCTTAATCGAACTGTGAAAATTTCATTCCAATCGGACAAATAATAAGGAAGATATAGCGATTCAAAATTTTGGCGTCGTAGGTGGCCCTGCGCGCTTATAAGCGGTAATTTAGAAAATTACGAAATTCAAATTTTGAAAATTTAATTTCGAATCGAACACTGAAAACAGAATAGTAATATCTTTAATAATGAGTGATTTCTGAGCCGTCACATAAAAAAAAAAGGATGAAGAAAATTATTAATAATAATGAAAGATTTTTCTCCGGGGAATAAGAGGAAGAAATATTTTGGGACCACATCCCTTTGTGGGGCCCCAAGGTATGCGGAAAGGACTGTGAAAAAGTTAAATCTGACCGCAAATATCTTAAAAACGGTAAGGGATATGGAAAAAAAAACTTTAGGTGAATATATACATTTTATTTTTCACGAAGAATCGATTCCAACCATTCCCAATTCGATCGGATGAAAAGTAAGGGAGCTATGACGTCATTTAAATAGTATTACGTCATGTTCAGGAATTTCGCACCATGCCAAATCCCACTTGTCAGTCGGTAAATATTTTTATTCTGTATCATGCTACCAAATTTCACACCACTAGCTTTATAAATAAGCGAAACACAGCTTCCTGAAGTTGAAAAGTGTATTTTCAGGAATGGTGAAACCATGAATTTCGACGGCAAATATCTCGAAAACGGTAAGAGATATCGAAATTCTGTTGGTACAACGTTGATGTTAAATTTTCACGCAGAATCGATTCCAACCATCCCCGATTCGATCCGATGATAAATAAGGGAGATATGACGTCATTTACAAAGTATGACGTCATTTTCAGGAATTTGGCTCCATGCCAAATTCCTCTTGTAAGTCGGTAGATATTCTCATTTTCTATCATGCTACCAAATTTCACACCTCTATCTTCCTCAATAAGCGAAACACAGCTTCCTGAATTGGAAAAGTGTGTTTTCAGGAATGGTGAAACCGTGAACTTTGACCGCAAATATCTCGAAAACGGTAAGAGATATCGAAATTCTGTTGCTGGTAATTACCATTTTACTTTTTCACGCAGAATCGATTCCAACCGTCCCCGCCTCGATCCGATGAAAAATAAGGGAGATATGACGTCATTTACAAAGTATGACGTCATTTTCAGGAATTTGGCTCCATGCCAAATTCCTCTTGTCAGTCGGTAGATATTCTCAATCTCTATCATGCTACCAAATTTCACACCTCTATCTTCCTCAATAAGCGAGCTATAGGCGAAAACATTTCATGAATAATTAATGAGTGTTGATGACGTCACAAACATCACTTTAAAGGGGGTTGTCGTGTTCAAACGCAAATAACTCGAGAACCGTAAGAGTTAGCGAAAATCTGAGAACACTTTACTGGTAGGTATTTGAACGTTCTATCGAATGGAAGAAACCCGATCAAAATCCGACTGCAAATAAAGTCGCTAGACCTTGCCAAAGATTTGATTCGAAAATTTTCAATAATTTCAAAAATATTGGCAGCATGCCATTTTCATTCTAGAGGTAGATTAAGAATGTGGAAACATGTTTAGATATAAAATTTCATGCCGATATCTCATTTAATAAGAGAGATATTAACGTATGAATATTTAATTAGCTTTGATGACGTCATAGCGAATTTTCCCACGCTCATTGTGACTTTATTTATGGTCCGATTTCAAAAATTTTTCATATTCCAAATCAGACCATTAAAATCTTTCATCCTACTGTCTAAAATCTAAGATTGAAATATTTTTTTTGAAATGAAAACAATCGGGTCAAGGTCAACTTTTTCGGGGTAGAGCTACGAAATTGACGCAGTGACATAAAATCTTGCATCTCCTTTTCTGAATCGAATGCTGAAAATTTCATTCCAATCGGACAAATAATAAGGAAGATATAGCGATTCAAAATTTTGGCGTCGTAGGTGGCGCTGCGCGCTTATAAGCGGTAATTTAGAAAATTACGAAAATCAAATTTTAAAAATTTAATTTCGAATCGAACACTGAAAACAGAATAGTAATATCTTTAATAATGAGTGATTTCTGAGCCGTCACATAAAAAAAAACGGATGAAGAATAATAATAATAATAATAAATAAGAAAAGACAGTAGAATAATAAAAGGTTTCACAAGTGAAACTTGTGAAACCTAATAAATTTTGCAAAATAGTTTCAACATAACAAATTGTTAATCCACTTCGGCGAACATTAGAAATTAAACACATAAGGCTGACTTCAATAAAGAATGTCTTTGTAGTTTTTTACTATCACAGCAATGGTCGATAACTTTACCATCAATAATTATAGTTTAGATATTTACTTTTTAGCTCACCTGAGCCAAAGGCTCAAGTGAGCTATTGTGATCAATCACCGTCCGTCGTCCGTCCGTCGTCCGTCGTTAACTTTTCACATTTTCGACTTCTTCTCCAGAACCACTGAACAGAATTTGATGAAACTTGATAAGCATGTAGTACTCATGGTCCCCTACAAGTGTTGTTGTTTTTCGTCCAGATTCATCAACAGGTGGCGCCACCACAGGCAAAAGTAGGTCAAAGAGGGTACCCTCCTTTGACAAACTTCTTCTTCAGACTGGGGGCATACAGAGACAAACCAAATGCATAGGAATGATCTAGAGGGATGTGTGAAGAAGTGTTGTTATTTTTGGTTCCATTCCGAAATCAAATTTTTGACGTTTTTTTGACGTTTTTTTTGTACTTGGTAATTTTAATGCAGAAAAGAGGTATTTTTTTCTTTTAGTAAACATTGATGCATTAATTTGGTTTAATTTGATCATTTTGATGGTAAGAAATACTACTGCGAAGAAAATTTTTCAATATTTTATGTTTTGGATTTTTTATGAATTTTTTAAGACTTTCAAGAAAAAGGGGGGGTGGGATAATTGGTGTAAACATTTCACAGTTTGAACTTTTTCTTCGGAACCACTTGCTGGAATTCAATGAAACTTGGCATGCATCAAATACTCAAGGTCCCCGACAAATGTGGTCATCTTTGTCAGGATCCATGAACAGGTGGCACCACCACAGACAAAAGTAGGTCACAGAGGGTACCCTCCTTTGACAAACTTCTTATTCAGATCGGGTGCATACAGCGACAAACCGACTGCATAGGAATGAGATAGAGGCATATGGGAAGAAGTGTTGATATTTTTGGTTCCATTCCGAAATCAAATTTTTGACGTTTTTTCATTTTTATTTTGGACTTTGTTATTTTAATGCATTAAAGAGTTATTATTTTCTTTTAGTAAACATTGATGCATTCATTTGGTTTCATTTAATCATTTCTATGGTAAGGAATGCTGGTGTGAAGGAATTTTTTCAATATCTCGATTTTTGAATTTTTTATGAATTTTTTAAGACTTCCAAGAAAAGGGGGGGGGGGGGGACAATTTTTCATATCTTCAACTTGATCTACAGAACAACTTGAAGGATTGTGATAAAACTGGGTAGGATGCAAGTACTCATAGTCCTTTTCAAAGGTTTTGTTTTTTGTGCGGATCATCCAAATTGGTTAACAGATAATGCCACCATGTCTAAAAGTAGGTCTCACAATGGTACATATACCACTTGGTAATTGAAATATGGAGAGTAGCGGTTCAAATCCAGCTGTGGTCAAAAAAATTTTTTTTTTTTTTTACACATCTAAATAAGTTTTTAGATGTTTCTCAACACTCAAAATATGAAATTAGGAATTTTACGTTTAAGACTTCCAAGAAAAAAAGGGGGGGGTTGGCCATTTTTCACATTTTCAACTTTTTCTACAAAACTGTTTGAAGGATTTTAATAAATCTTGGTAGAAATAAGTCACTTATGATCCTCTTCAAATTCTGTTGTTTTCGTCCAGACCTCTTTACAGGTGGCGCCACCATAGTCAAGAGTAGGTCACAAAAGAGTTCCCTCGTTTAACAATATTCTTTTTCATACGGGCTGTATACAGAGACAAACAGAATGCATAGAAATGATCTAGAGGGATGAGTGAAGATGTATTGTCATTTTGGTTCCCTTCCAAAATCAAATTTTAGAATTTTTTTCGACATTTCTTTGGACTTGGTGATTCAATGCAGAAAAAAGTGTCATATTTCCTAGTAAATTGATAATGATGATTTCTTATGGACTATTGTGATCATAATTATGGTAAGGATTGTTACTTTGAAAGAATTTTGTCAATATCTCAATTTTTGGATTTTCTATGAATTTTTTAAGACTTCCAAATGAGGGTGTATAGGAACAATTCATTCACATTTTTCACTTCTGCTGTTATACCACATGAAAGATTTTAATGAAACATGGAAAACATGAAGTACTAAAAGTCCTCTATCAATTTGGTAAATTTCATCCAAATTGGTTAACAGATAATGCCACCATGTCTAAAAAGCAGTTCTCACAATAGTACATATACCACTTGGTAATTGAAATATGGAGAGTAGCGGTTCAAATCAAGCTGTGGTCAAATTTTTTTTTTCATTTCTTTACACATCTAAATAAGTTTTTAGATGTTTCTCAACACTCAACATATGAAATTAGGCAATTTTAAGTTAGATCTGGACAATATTTGAAACAATTGTTGTTCATGACCCAGACTTGAAATCAGTCAACAAAAGGCCCCACCTAAAGAAAATGACTAACTTGTTGCCCTGAATGACTTCTTGCAGAGACAAAGGAAATGCTTAATATCAAAATCACCTGAATGGATGTGCAAAAAAGTGTTGTTTTTTTATTCTAGCCTGAAATAAAATTTGACATATTTTCAACATCTGTGTTGACTTAGTCACATTAATGCAAAAATAAATGAATTCTTCCTTCATGCATGACTGATAATATAGGTACTCAGGTGAGCGATATAGGCCCACTTGGGCCTCTTGTTTATGAAACTATCATCATATCTAATGTAATGAAAAAAGAATACATTTTAAATGGTTTTATCCTTGCAAAAATAGCAGCGGGAATATACTTTTAATAAAGTTGTATGTCAGTTTTTGTAGACGTAAACTTTTCTGCACTTTTCAACATATCCTTTAAGTAAATGGACTGTTACCGTCCATCATACACGTGAAGACAAACTGCCACCGTGCTGAATGCTGCCTAGAATACGGGGTATCACAACTACTAAAATCCGTCACGGTTTGCATTTAGTCACCTACCAAAATCCATTGCTCTAGATGTGGGGACTTTTATGTTGGCAACTTACGTCATAATTATATGATGTCATAAGAATCACAAAGTCCACGTGTATGTTGATGTTATTGTAGTTGCGATATTCCATATTGGTGAAAACTGGAACCGGGCGCGTAATACAAAATTAAAAAATAAAACCAGACCAGTTTTTTCCGGAAATTAGCAAAAAAAAAAAAAAAAAAGAAAGTCGGAAAAATCGGAATGGTGATTCCGTCGAACAAGATATTAATTTGTTGTGGCCTCAGGTGAGCGAATCATAGACACATTTAGGACTCTTGTTTTCCTTCATGAATAAACTTGTACATAGATGTCCTGCAGAATGCATGTGAATAAAGGAAATATGCAAGAAATTACATTAATGTTTTGTTTTCTAAGGATCAAATAGATGCAGAAGTAAAAATTCTACTAGCTTTAAAAGCAGAGTACAAATCAGCCACAGGGAAAGATTGGAAACCAGGAGCCACCCCAGCCCCACAAGCAACCCCTAGTGCTGCTTCTAATGTACTAGATGAGAAAATAACACAACAGGGTAATAAAGTTAGAGACATGAAGACTGCAAAAGCTTCAAAGGTAAAAAAGAAGAAAATTACTCACTTCATCTTTAATTTTGTAACATATTCTTATGAAAAGGTTATGGAATGACATGATGCTATTTCATAATGAAATTATGTGACGTTTTCTATGATATTACAGTTACAATTTTGTGGAAGTTATCAGAGGAAACGCACTTTCATACTACTTGTAATAACAATTGAAAAGAATGTCAAATGCATTCTCATGTCATATGATGTTTTATGAAATTTGTTTATTCAATATGTATATATTATATACTAAATACACTTCATAAAACATAATATGAAATGAAAATTCTTGAGAGATATTCTATTTACATGATAATGAATGGTGATCCATGGTTTTTGTTTTTATGATTATTCAGTTTTTAGATATCTTGATATGATTATTTACCAATATAAGTGATAAAAGAGTTTTAAGTATTTTTTGTTTGATAAATCATCAAATTTTAGCCAACAGTAAACCTTCTAATTATAAGTATATTTTCTACTGTTTATGTGTAAATCATAGACATCATATTTGAAATTAAATAAGATACAAGTATGATATCATTGATTCATTGCATGTATTTTCTGTAGGCTGAAATTGATGCAGAAGTAAAAGTCCTCCTAGCCCTGAAAGCAGAATATAAATCAGCCACAGGGAAGGATTGGAAACCTGGAGCCACCCCTGTTACACAATCAACTCCTAGTGCTGCTCCTGATATGAATGTACTTGATGATAAAATCTCTAAACAAGGCAATAAAGTCCGAGATCTAAAGACTGCAAAAGCCTCTAAGGTAAGTATCTTAGTTTATGATGTATCATGGTCAACTGTGTGTGGATTGGCTTACTGGGATTTTCTTACATTGAAGTTAAATTAATGTTAATCTTATGATAAAGCAAAGAAATATGTGCACTAGTAATATCTGGAGAGCTGATGTCACACTCATGACATAGGATGGCATTAATAGCTAGATTAACTCTTCGTTGTTGAGTGTTATTTCCATGCAATGTAGACATCAATATTACTTGTCTTAAGATCTTGGTTATATCTTTTGATAACTACCTAAGGGTACTTTTGTATTTAACAGGACGTATATCCTTGTTACCAAGGACTTTTATTGGTATTCACATAGGATTTTATGAAACTTGGTACAATTCAAGGTCACCTACTTAAGTTCATATTGTTATTTTCTAAACCAAATCCATTCAGGGTTGGATTCAGATGTGGAGTCAGTAGATCAAATAGGGTACTTTTCTTTGAGTAATTTCTTATTCAAACAGGTTGCATTGTATAGTGTATGTGCTTTCATTTCATTTTTAAAAGGTTTTAGGGTCTGCATAGATGCATGTGCCCATTAGGAATCATGTTTCTCTATCCGTCTGTCCTTTCATCATCAAAGTCAAACAGCAGAGGTCTTCATGATTTGTCATTTTTTAGATTCAGTTTTTTTTTGTGAAAGAAAAAGGAATTGTGATATAATATTTAGTATAGTTATAAAAATATTCCTTCTTCAGAACCACTGATAAGATTTTCATCAAACTTGATAATTATTGTACTCAGTGTCCTCAATGTCTCCTACAAATGTTGTCGTTTTTTGTTCAGATATAGATCAGATTTGGTTCCTCTTTGAAATAAAATTTCAGATGCATTTTTGGCACTTTTTCTACTTATTTTATTTTGAAAGATACCTATGAAATTTTCTGAAGAAAGACTTGCTTTTGTAGTTGATCATTAATTACCTTTGTGTCTCTTGTATAAATTGTGGCCAGGCTGTTGTGTGGCTGAAGGGTTAAAACAAAAACTTCCGCTTAGAGATATTTAATGGACATTTTACAAGAAAAATCTCGAATTATGCATTGTGATGAAAAGTCTACTACTATTATTCACGGCCACGCAACCCTTCCAAAATTAGAGGGGAGAAATTTTAAGTGTTATTGGCTAACATTACAACAGCATTATATCACGTTTATGGTGGAGGCATCTGCCTAGCATGGTCTTTGGTAAGTTTTTTTTAAACTTATGCCAAGGATAAACACCAATTTATGAGGTTTCTTTTACATGCTGTATCACGGTATACTTTAACACGTAAAAGATCCCTCACGACTTCCCGCAGAATCTGAGATCTTTTACAAAGTATAACATCGGAGTCCATGCACCAGGGATGTGCCGCCACCAGTTAAGGGAAATAACTCTTGTATTGCGTTAAACGATAAACATAACATGCAGGCATAACGTGGGATTTTACCTATCATTCGAAGGGCAGGACACGAACGAGACCATGACAACCTTCCCGTGCATGATCGAGTTCCACAAAAGGGTGCACATCTGTACTTAGGCTTACATGGTGTGAACAGCATTAATGTTTTGACGAATTTTGATTTCATCAAATGTTATTTCTCCATCAAAAGCACAAGTTTAGGATTAAAGTAGGTGAATTTCGTTGATTTTATAAAACAGAAATTCGTCAGAATCATAGCAGTCACCAAACTATGTCACAATGCTGGTGGATGACTATTGGACATAGAAAAAAGGTTTTTATATCTAATACTATGCAATATTCGCACTTCTCAAAATCAAACGACTTACTTTAAGACACATCGTTCCGACTTGCTACAATTTTAACTTATATGTACGAACTCGGGTTGGTCGGCATTTGAGAGCACCGACCTGCCCTATCTACACCTGGATTACAACTAAACTTCGACTTACAACTTTTAGGCTACTGACTACGACCATATTTTCGGACTAACGGCACGACATGACTTCAGTATACTTCACTCCTAAGGCCGAGAGTCATAAATTCTGTAGATCTCGAGAGAAACCATGATGAAAGTAAAGTTTGTCAAAGCAGACTGCAGTTGTGTTTTAAATAATGTAATGCTAGTATATTAAGAAAGTGACACATGCGCATATTCAATTCTTGTTACATGTAGATGATTGCGTTTTGTATGGACTGCACATCCTGATCGGTGGTAGCTCTGTTAGCCAAAGTCATAGCGATCGTGTCGGGACCCATCTCACAAAGAAGTTATTACGGCCTTAATCGTACTGATATATTAGTATGTAGGCTTAGTCGTACTGATATCTTAGTATGTAGGCTTAGTCGTAATATCTTAATATGTAGACTTAGTCGTATTATCTTAGTATGTAGGCTTAATCGTAGATATCGTAGTATGTAGGTTTGGTCGTAATGATATCTTAGTATGTAGACTTAGTCGTACTGATATCTTAGTATATAGGCTTAGTCGTAATATCTTAGTATGTAGGCTTAGTCGTAATGATATCTTAGTATGTAGGCGTAGTCGTAATATCTTAGTATGTAGGCTTAGTCGTAATGATATCTTAGTATGTAGGCGTTGTCGTAATATCTTAGCATGTAGGCTTAGTCGTAATGATATCTTAGTATGTAGGCTTAGTCGTAATGATATCTTAGTATGTAGGCTTAGTCGTAATATCTTAGCATGTAGGCTTAGTCGTAATGATATATTAGTATGCAGGCGTAGTCGTAATATCTTAGCATGTAGGCTTAGTCGTAATGATATCTTAGTATGTAGGCGTAGTCGTAATATCTTAGTATGTAGGCTTAGTCGTAATGATATCTTAGTATGTAGGCTTAGTCGTAATGATATTTTAATATGTACATTGTAAGCTGTAGTCATATGTCTCTGGTCATAGTGATGTCTTGATCAGTCGGATTTGAATGGTTATGATTGAAGCTTGGCTACATCATAATCGATTGGCACAAGTTGTAAGATGTCGTTACGAAATCGTAAAGTTGTGGATGAAAAATTTTCCATAATTGGCCACAACGTTATGTGCTCATTAGGACGGCTCCGATATGAATAAGTCGAGGTAGTCGTTACGACACTTCAGGATAGTTCACAACAATCGCACCGGCTTTCAAACTTGTCCTGTATTCCTTCATCACGACATGCTATAATCAGTAATTCTCCACCGTCCCGAATTTCTAAGTCGTAGGTGGCTGGAAGTCAAAGTTGGCAGAGTAGTGAAAGTATATCGCCAAACTCATTTACATGGTTCGATACTGTCATTTACATGAGTCGATACTATTTCCGCAGGCAAAGTATAATTTTATGTAAAGACACGTTTTGTTCATACAACAATGTACATGCATAAGACTCTGCTGAGTACTGATATTTTTGTACATACTGTATAACAATCATGTTTTTCTCTCTCCTTCTCTCTGTCTTTCTCAACCCCCGCCCCCCCCCCCCCCCCCCCCCCCCCCCCCCCCCCCCCCCCCCCCCCCCCCCCCCCCCCCCCCCCCCCCCCCAATCTCTCTCTCTGTGTACCGTATGCGTGTGTGTGCTCTACGCAAAGTATTGCATAGTTTCATTCACGTACTTGTTTTCATTTCATTTGTTCTCTCTTTGTGTTTTATTTTTTTCTTAACATGTTTAATTTTCAATTTAAAATATGTGAAACTGTATCTCCATCGCACAGAAATTTATATTTTGCAACGAACCCACCCGAAAAAGTAATCTTGAGATCTTTTACTTGCCACTCTTACCGTGACCTTGGGCATCGGTGTGCCCACGGCGGGAGTCGAACCCAGGACCTGTCGGTAATGAGCCGAACACCTCATCCTCATCCAATGAGTCAGTTCGACTTAGTTTCTTCGGTAGTTGAATGGAACTGATGGTAAAGTACGGGAAATGTTATACGTTTTCTCAGTAAATCTAATTATAAATTAAAACTGGGTGTAGTTAGTAATGATCAACATGTATTGAACATACCCTCCATCTTGCCCAATCTTTCATCTGGATATTCTGAATTCGTTTTCTTTTTTGCTTGTGTGTGTTTTGTTTTATTTTTTTTTTATTATTATTATTTTTTGTTTTTGTTTTTGTTTTGTTTTATTTTTTTCTTTTGTTTTTGTCTTGTTTTGTTTTTTGGTGGTGGTGGGGGGGGGGGTTGCTGTGGTCTACTTTATTTTTATTTACAATAGATATTTAAATTCACATGTATTTATAAATTGAAGTCCGTCTCGCCACACTAAGAAACTATCAAGTTCTAAGTATAAAACTGAATACGTGGCTGATTGCCGTTTCTCATTCATACTTAACGAAAGTAGGTCACGTCATTGTTTACGTTGTACATACTCTACACATATACTAGCCACGTGGATGAAATTCGATTAAATACTTGTGTTCCGCGGAGGATAATGAAACGTGAAGGGATTTCACAGATTGATTCATACTGATTTCTGGTTTGAATTGAAGTTTTATAGCTTGTAAGGTTTGTTTATTATTTCGTAGTTTTAGAACATATTGTGGTCGCCGTCTGTCGTACAGAATGATATAGATATAAGTAATTATGGGCAAATAGTACATGTTGATATAGATCTATGGGTATGTCTGAATGTACATATTTAACTTGTGCAGGTATATATGTACAAAAAGGACTAGAGAAAAAAGAAGGGGATAATATATTTTTCATGTAGCCATAATAATAGGAAGTAAATATTTAATAACATTACTAAAAGTAAATGAGTTAATCTGTAGTTTTGAACTCCCATTTCCATTTATCATCCCCTTTATGTCTTAAGGTAAATGTGCATGTACTGTATTTCCCTTTATTTCACATAGATGATGAAAAGCTTGGAGAATGATGCAATCATGTTGAAATAGTTTTGTTGCACCTACATATATATAAATTTAATTAAAAATGCCCAGAAATACATTCTTCTCTTTAAATGTGTTACCTGCGCTGCATTGTATCTTGATAGAAATTAATCGAAAAATTTATATAGTGAGTATTAACAAAGTCAGGTGAGGGTGTGTGTGTGAGGGGTGGGGTGGGAGGTTAAATGGAAAATGTGTTATATTATTTTATACACATAACATTGTTGCAGTGAATCTCCTCATCAATATAGCTAAGAATGAAACATTCTCTTTTATGTTTTAGTTTAAGTTACAGAGTTCCAGAATAGACTATCAGTTAGCCAGACTAAATATGTACCAGTCCATTCCTAGTGAATATAAAATACTTATTTTGTACGACATATTGCCTCAGAGCATGTACAAATGTAATACAGCCATTTCAGCGCAACTGGTTGGGTGCTAGGCATGTGATTGAGAGATACTGGATTTGAGCTCCCTGGAAGCTGGTCATTGTCCTGTCTCTCAGTATAACATCTGAGGTCCTGTATCAAGGTAGACATGGCATGTACACCGGAAGATTCCTCACTGCTTTGTTTAGGTCTATTGCTAAGGTCTACATTTCTGCATATTGCATCAGACAGATGCCATCCATATAAATGCAGTAATTTTGGTGTGATGTACATGTAGAACATTAGTCAAACACAATGTACAAATAATAAAAACTATTCAGATCAATATGGTACATGTATATTTTAGTATTTTTTATTCAAATATTGTAAAAGTTTCAGTCTACTGTCTTACAATTGTTGTATTTTTTAAGTTACAGCTGTGAGCAAATGAACTCCAGTGGTACATGTAGCACATCATCTATTAAATCAGGAACAATTATCACAAGTATTATTTACATGTATAAGTCTATATCACCTTAAATAGTATTTATTAAATCATTTAAGAAAGTTCACCGATATATATATATATATTTATCTATCTATATATAATATTTATATATATGTGTATCTCTCTCTCTCTCTCTCTCTCTCTATATATATATATATATATATATGTACCATATATATATATTATTAAGGCAAGATATATAGCTTAAATACATATTTAATTTATTACAGGCTGACATTGATGCTGAAGTGAAAAAATTGCTGGCTTTAAAAGCTGACTACAAATCTGCTTTTGGTAAAGATTGGAAACCATCCAAAGACAAGACAGCAGTGGATGTGAAGAAGGAAACTCCACCTAGTGGCAGTATGGGTGACTCTGCAGAAGCTCAGAGGTTGAAGGAGAAGATTGATGCACAAGGGGAGAAAGTGCGTCAATTAAAGACATCTAAAGCACCTGAGGTATGTATAACTTACATGTATGCCTAAATCTACGAGTATACCTTAAGTAACAAAGAGCATCCTTGTGTGACTTTTTGTTGGTTAATGAATACTGAAAAAAGTAACTCTTTTAGCAGTGATTTTAGTCAGTTACACAAAATTGTCATAATGAGCACACAGTGTGTGAGCTTGATTCCTGCAATCTACAGTTTGCTTAGTTTGGAACAGAAAGATGTGATCAGCATCTATGACTTGTCAGTTTTCTCTCCCTCAGAGAAGGCAGTAAAATCTGAGGTGTTCTTTATCATGTCCAACATCATATTGAAGATTTTTCCACTGTATTATAGCATATAGGTCTAAATGTTAAGCAGTGTGTCAAATAGATGCTGGGATTATGTAGTTCAGGAAAATACACAATGTGAAACCTGTAACATAAAAATCTCTTATCAATGCTCCTAACAGAACAATTTTAAAACATTTTGTGGGGATGTATTTTATGATTTACAGTTTATCAAAATTTTCAAATTTATAGCAAGATGTAAAGAAAGAGGTAGATACTCTATTAGCTCTGAAAGCAGAGTACAAGTCTCTGACTGGAGAAGACTTGGCAGGAGGGGGCAGAAAAGACAAGAAGAAAGATAAAAAAGAAAACAAAAAGGCAGAGAAAAAGCCAGAGACAACACCAGCCAAAGATGATAGTGCCAACAAAGATATGAAGAAAGTCACAAGGTGTGGAAAATAAGTTTTGTAGTCATTGTTTTGTATATTACACATAATATGTTGAAAGATTATTTGGTACTGGGTACTGTTATAACACTGGTCCTAGTGACTGAAAGGGTTAAAACCTTGTCCAGTTTACTGAAGTTTCACAAGATTTAGAATGTCTCCCAGTGTACCTTCTGAAGGTAAGTGATTTTCTCCAGGTACTCCAGTTTCTTCATCTGTAAACAAGTAAAATAATACTTATGTCAATTTAAACAACAAACAAATCCTTTACTTTCAATACAGTAATTTTCTTGTTTTTAAAATACATTGTCCAAACATATGTATGATTAACATTTTTCTATTTGGGCAGAAGTGACACAAGCATTACTTCTTGAATATAAGGAACCTAGTCCCTATTACAAGCATTTGCAGCTTGCATTAATGATTCAGCATTCCAAGATGTCATTTGTGTTATAGTCTGCTGAACATTTCATCAAAATGAAGATTATGCAATAATGGCTTTTACAAGAAAATTTGTTATCAATGCTCCTAACAGAACAATTTAAAAACAGATTTTTGAAATTAATTTGACAAAAATGAAAGAAATAGAAATATTGCAGATATTTTGCTTTTTATAATCAATGAAAGAACAGTTATAATGAAAAAGTGAAGTTTAACAAAACAGTTTTTTATTTGTTAAAAATCATATACAAATGCAATACTAATCTATACTGCACATTTCAGTTTATTATTTTGTGTACCTCTTGCCCTTATCACAGCTTGAATATGTTTAGGCATACTTTAAACAAGTGTTCTGCATCTCCCAACATTCTATCAGTTAAAAGCTAACAACTTAAAATATTGACTTACTATTATTTATTATTTGTTATCTTTATAGAAAATTCCTGGGGTGGGTACTTATAGTGTACATAACTTGTATGACAGATATAATCGTTTTGTACATATATGTAATTGAAAATAAAAGGAAATGATATTAAAGTGTGATATATTTTACACCAGACAAGCTTGTATTTTGATTATGATTGAATTATTATAGATTACGATTGGAAGCAAAGAAAGAAGAGAACCTATCAGACTGGTATTCTCAGGTAGGTGTAAAGTGGTAGGATCTTATTGCTGATTACCCAGATTAGTAAGTCTCTTCTTAAAAAGCAGTACATGTATTTATTTTTTAAAATTTCATATTAATGAAAGTAATAATGTGTAAACTTTTTTTGATTTTCTGAGTTAATCTCATACTAGAGAGTTTCACAAACCATAGAGGTGATCTTACCCTTCAGCATGCAACACTAGCATTTAATTCAGATTTCACAAAAATATTATGTATGCAATCCTATAGAATCAGATTCTTAACTAATTTTAGGTAATCTAACTTGTTATGTAATGTGACAATCAGACATTGGTTTATTTTACCTATTTGTCCTATCAATATTCATACTGAAGTCACATTCGTCTTCTTGCATCACCAGAGATTTAATATAGGGGAAATCATCATGATGTGGCCTTAAAGGTGCTTGCAATGTATACATCCTCCATAAATTGAGAAGCTCAACCGTTTGACATTTGTTATCTCTGATTGTCACTTGGGGAATGTATTAGGATATTTGTTGTCTCTTTCAGATCATTACAAAAGCTGAAATGATAGAATATTATGACGTTAGTGGATGTTATATTTTACGTCCTTGGTCTTACTCTATTTGGGAAGTGATCAAAGATTTCTTTGATACAGAAATAAAGAAGTTGGGAGTAGAGAATACATATTTTCCCATGTTTGTTTCATCACATGCCTTGGAGAAAGAGAAAACGCATATAGAAGATTTTGCTCCCGAGGTGGGTATAAAGTAAATCTGACCATCGGAACTGTTACGTGTAGGTGTAGTTTTATGGTGTTCTTGACTGGTATTTGAAGATTTGTTGAGAGAATGAAAAAATCAAAATAACAACAAATAACAAAATGATTGTTGAAAATACAAAACTGCAACTTGAATACTACTTTTATGAATATTTTATCTGAAGTATTTTATGTTTGTTTGGAAATTTTTCGGTGGAAAAGTTATTTTTCTATATTTCTGTATGTTTAGGTGGCTTGGGTTACAAAGTCTGGAAAGTCTGATTTAGCAGAACCTATTGCAATCCGTCCTACAAGTGAGACAGTGATGTATCCTACGTATGCTAAGTGGATCCAATCTTACCGGGATCTACCCCTAAAACTTAACCAATGGTGCAATGTAGTGGTAAGTATCATTTTAATGCAGTGTTGTGGTTAGTACCAAACCAATGGTGCAGTGTTGTGGTAGGTATCAGACAATTGGTGCAGCCTTGTGGTAAGTACCAAACCAGTGGTGCAATATAAAGGTAAGTAAAAAACCAGTAATGCAATATTTTGGTATTTTAAAAGTAGTACAGTATTGTTGTAAGTATAAAACCAATGGTACAGTGGTTAGTATTTAATCAATAGTAGTGTTATGGTCAATGCTAAACCATTGGTGCAGTTTTGTAAAAATAAGGGCTGATTGATCCAGTGTTATCACACTTGATTTCAAATTTGAGGATCTATGTTCAATCCTGGCTGTGGGCAG
Source organism: Pteria penguin (assembly GCA_035048485.1). Taxonomy (NCBI): domain Eukaryota; kingdom Metazoa; phylum Mollusca; class Bivalvia; order Pterioida; family Pteriidae; genus Pteria; species Pteria penguin. Next base: position 22,948,326 of record CM068587.1, on the reverse strand, counting down.
AGATTTTTCAAATGTGATTTAACATAAGTATTTAACCTGTAGTGTAATGTCATGGTGCTACCAAACCAATGGTGTAATGTCACAGTAATGGTTTTATTTGTTGGACATTGTTGCGGTATTAATCAAAGATGTAGTACACTGTCATGGTAAATAAGTAAAATGATTTGTTCACATTTCTTTCTGCAATTGAAAAATATTGTCCCCTGCTTTTCGCGAAAGCGTGGGGACATTAAATCTCATTTTTCTGTCTGTATGTGTGTCTGTCCATCTGTCACAAAAACTTTAACCTTGGTTATAACTTTTTAACGGTAACACGTAGGGCTTTCATATTTGGCATGTGTGTCCTTAACTGCAATACCTTTGGTACCAAACTTTTTATCATGTGACCTTGACCGTGAGCTTTGACCTACTTCAATGTAACTTTTTAACAGTAAGATGAACCGTAAGACGTAGGGCCTTCATATTTGGCATGTGTGACCCTAATTGCAGAACCTTTCCGTTGGTACCAGAATTTTTTATCATGTGACATTGACCATGACCTTTGACCTACTTCAGTATAGCTCTTTAACCGTAAGACATAGAGCCTTCATATTTGGCATGTGTGTAGACATGCACAACCATGACAATATGTCACAGATCATTGCACCCTTACTGATAGAACACCCAATGTCGGGGACCACAATTCTCTGAATTTGTTGTAAGAGTAGCATTATAATTTAGATATGGCTTACATGCATTGAAATATCATTTTAAAATAAACTCTGAACAAGTCACCTGCTATTTGGTGTTTTTTATGTAATTATTAAATTACTGAATTTTGTAGAGATGGGAATTTAAGCATCCACAACCCTTCTTGAGAACAAGAGAATTTTTATGGCAAGAGGGACATACAGCATTTGCCAATGCAAAAGATGCACAGGAAGAGGTAAGAGTATTTGCTTTATTATTTACAATTAAAACTAATTTAGATAACATTTATGAGAGAAAAAATAGAATTTTAAAAACCAAACGAAAACCACAATAGGACCGGTATAAGTGATTATATTTATTATTATATATTGTATATAGTAAAAAAGGCATGCCTCAGTGGTTGCTTATGTCTGCAATGCATGGCGATATTACTCTGTCTGGTTATACATGCTTATATAATTGTATATGTCTCATTGGTTATTCTACTCTATCTAGTTATACATGTCTCTGTGATTGTACATTTCTCACTGATTATACTACTCTATCTGGTTATACATGTCTCTGTGAGTGTGATTGTATATTTCTCACTGATTATACTACTCTATCTAGTTATACATGTCTCTGTGATTGTATATTTCTCAATGATTATACTACTCTATCTGGTTATACATGTCTCTGTGATTGTATATTTCTCAATGATTATACTACTCTATCTGGTTATACATGTCTCTGTGATTGTATATTTCTCAATGATTATACTACTCTATCTGGTTATACATGTCTCTGTGATTGTATATTTCTCAATGATTATACTACTCTATCTGGTTATACATGTCTCTGTGATTGTATATTTCTCAATGATTATACTACTCTATCTGGTTATACATGTCTATGTGATTGTATATTTCTCAATGATTATACTACTCTATCTGGTTATACATGTCTCTGTGATTGTATATTTCTCAATGATTATACTACTCTATCTAGTTATACATGTCTCTGTGATTGTATATTTCTCACTGATTATACTACTCTATCTAGTTATACATGTCTCTGTGATTGTATTTTTCTCAATGATTATATTACTCTATCTGGTTATACATGTCTCTGTGATTGTATATTTCTCAATGATTATACTACTCTATCTAGTTATACATGTCTCTATGATTGTATATTTCTCACTGATTATACTACTCTATCTGGTTATACATATCTCTGTGATTGTATATTTCGCAATGATTATACTACTCTATCTAGTTATACATGTCTCTGTGATTGTATACTTCTCACTGATTATACTACTCTATCTGGTTATACATGTCTCTGTGATTGTATATTTCTCAATGATTATATTACTGTATCTGGTTATACATGTCTCTGTGATTGTATATTTCTCACTGATTATACTACTTTATCTGGTTATACATGTCTCTGTGATTGTACATTTCTCAATGATTATACTACTCTATCTGGTTATAAATGTCTCTGTGATTGTATATTTCTCAATGGTTATACTACTCTATCTGGTTATACATGTTTATGTGATTGCATTGTCTCAATGATGCCTCTGTGATTTTATATGCCTCTTATATTGTACTTGTCTGTATGATTGAATTCACCTCAATTATTGTAGAAATCTGTATGATTAAGTTTCTGGCTGTATATGCATTTTGGTAGATGTATGTATTTCTCTATTTTGTATATACCTATTAGATGTATGTGTCTTTAAAGAAAATAGAGCAGTCTTCTTGTAGTGATTAAAGAGGGCAATGGCTTTGCTTGCTCTGCTCAGGGAAACTATACATCCTTGCTCTGCTAGTGTTCCATGTCTGATCCCTGAGTTACTTTTATATGCAAGAGGGATTGCATATCTGTTTTTACATTGTTATATAATATTATTGCAAGCAGTATTAAAGCCCCCTAGCAAATGTACCACACTTTATGATGAATCAAACCTTTCTCAGTAATAGTGCCTCATTTACAGTACTAGTCTCTTTGTCAGCTCTGTTGATATACATGTATATATTCTTTAGTATTTGAACATAATTTTTGATAGTACAAGTCCAGGTAATAATCCATTGAATATTGCCTTTTCTGTAATAGGTGTACACCATACTAGAATTATATGCACAAGTTTATGAAGACCTTTTGGCTATACCAGTTATACGTGGCAGGAAGACAGAGAAGGAGAAGTTTGCAGGAGGAGATTTTACTACCACTGTTGAAGCATATATATCAGCTAGTGGCAGAGCTATTCAGGTTTGTAGAAAAGTCTTTCCGGTCTTTGTTTAATGAAAGTTTTTATTGAAGTTTGTCAAATTATAGAGCTTGCAGTGCTATACACTGAATCTGGAAATGACTTTGTATCATTGTTATATAGATATTGTATTGGACAATTCTTTATCTCGCGTGGAATTTTTGAATTAGTAAAATATTAAGGTGTTAATATAAATGTAAAAATATAAGAATGTAATGAATATATATAGATGTTATATGAATTATGGTTAAGGTCAATATCTGTTGGCAAAGGTTGCTTAGGCCATAATAAAAAAATTCCTAGATTTTCATCCCTGCCCGTCCCTATTTTTCAAGCCAGCCCCTATTTTTGCTTTTTTTTTCGTATAACATTTTGAAAATTATATAGCCGACCAGAAATATCCAGTGTCTTGTCCATTTCCATGATAGATGTATGAGATTTTGTTTATATTTGTTGAATTTGTGTCATTGTTATAATGACAGGAAATCAGATAAAACTATCAAAGGTTAACAATGTTATTATATAGTGTTTGCCTGGCCAATGCAGAAATACTCATTTTCCAGTTCCATTTGAGAGAGAAATGAAAACTAAAGAATAAAATTCGCTACCCACCCCATATTTTATGAAAAGTTGAATGAAAATCTAGTAATTTTTTACTATGGCCTTAAAAGAAATAAAAGAAGTACGATACAAGTAAAATTATGTGTGATAAAGTACCATTCAATTCATCTACATGTATCACAGATTCTTATTCTTTCTTGAAGAAACTTGCATGCAATTTAAGCGTTCATTGTTTCTTAAAAGAAAAGTTCCTGTTATTTCATAGGGTGCAACATCACATCATTTGGGACAAAATTTCTCGAAGATGTTTGAGATAGTGATAGAAGATCCAGAGACACGTGAGAAGAGTTATGTATTCCAGAATTCATGGGGATTGACCACCAGAACCATAGGTGTCATGTGTATGATACATGGTGATAATACAGGTCTTATTCTACCACCGAAAGTAGCTAGTGTTCAAGTAAGTGGTGTAATACATCTAGATGTATTGTATCACCTTGTCAAACCTTTACAAAATATGCAAAGAGGGTTAACTTATTTCCACATTTCTGCTAGTTTTCCAAGGTGGTTGTAACTGCAGAAGAGGTGGTGCAGCATGCTTAACTCTTTGCTGAGAGGTCATGGGCTTGAGAGCTACTGACAGCTCATCGGTGTCCAGCCTTTGGAATGAGACAGGAAAAACCAAGGTCACATGTCACCAAAGATGTTGGCATGTACAAATTTTCCTCAGTGTATGAAAAAAAAAAACCCAAAGATTTTCTTACATACAAAACAATTTCTGAACTTTAAATGTTTTAAATTGAACAAATGAAAACAGTGTTTACATGTATTTGGATCTTTATAAAAGCAGCAAAAGTTTTTGATTTCCAAATGAAGTGTCTTCAAATCTGACCATATCAAAGGAAGAAATATGTAGTTCATTTCAGGACTGTTAGAAATTGTGGTTAGTTACTTTGTGTCTTGTACCACTATTGCATGTGCAAGACTCTCTGTTTTAAAAATTTTCTTGGCATTGACTTCTTTAATAATTTGTAAATTTGTATGGTACAAAGTTTTACAATATCTTACTAAGTTTGATTTTAAGTTCATATTTGTTACATGTACAATAGAGTACATGTAATTTCTATCAGTAAATCCTTGTAACAAATATCTCTCTAATGCTTCACGTGTTGTATATTATACATGTTTGACTATATTCAGGTTATAATTGTGCCATGTGGAATAACAGCAAATCTGAAAGCGGCAGATGAGAAGAATCTTATGGATAAGTGTGAGGAATTGAAGTGTGTGTTAAACAAGGCAGGAGTTAAGGCCAAGACTGATCTTCGTGATAACTATTCTCCAGGATGGAAATATAATCACTGGGAACTTAAGGTATCGATTGCTTCTTCTCGGTCTTGATAAATCTTCGTTGTCTTTTGAAAAAAGTATGTTTGGCTTATTTAGAATTGTCTTAATTTTTTCTTCGGCATGAAGTATGAAGCCATTTCTTAAAAACTTTAAAAAAAAACCATTCTGATTGATGACTACATGTTTGGCCAGATTGCAAAGCAATTCCGGTCTATAGATTGGTGATGTCTGTTTGTCTGTCCACCTGTATGTCTGTCCGTCATCATTTTGGTTGAAGTTTCTGGTTGAAGCAAAATCTCTGTAACTAAAAGGAGTATAAACATAATACTTCACACATAGATTATTATTTATGACCAGAGCTTTCAAATTATGCCATCACTTTTGACCTGGTGACCTTGACCTTAGACTTTGACTTACTTTTAAGAAACTTTAACTTTGGCGATATCTTTTGAATCAATAGTGATGGGCTTTGATATTTCACATACAAGTTCTGTATGACAAGTGTTTTCAATTGGTACCATGACTTTTTCCTTTGTGACCTTGACCTTGTTTTGAATTAGCTTTGCAATCCGGCCATATTGTCTTTAGCAGTGTCTTGTTTCTATTGAAATGATTCTTGTGTGTCCTAGAATAAACAAAAAATCAATTGAAAATAGCATAAGCAATAAGTGCATGAGCTTGGTTTAAACAGTTTTCTTTCTTGAAAATGCTTAAAATAATACTTACTAAAGAATTGTTGTTGGATTTAGCAAAAACCAAATTAATTTATCAAATGCAGTTTTCTTCTAGTCAAACTTTACAGTACAAATATAATGCCAGATATAACTATATATACTTGTTTTAGTCAAACATAAGACAAAGGGGAGAGAAAATAAATGAGAGAGATTAAGTAAGGTATAATAGTCATCACAATTACATATATAATTATGTTCTAGTGCGAGTACAAGTAAATATAAAAATAAGATCATTATAAACAAAGACCAAAGATGAAAGATCAGTAATATATCATATCAGTGTTAGTATAATGCATTTCCTGCTAATGAATATGGACAATGTAACTGATGGAAGAAAAAATACACTTGTAATGAGCTTTCTCTTGGATATTTCAGTTTACACTGTCATATAAATTAAACCACATTGTTGTTACTTTAAGACATACAATTTCGACCTTTTGTACAATATGCATGATAAGATTTGATTATGGGAAACTGAATTTTTTTAGGGAGTACCAATTCGAGTCGAGTTAGGTCCAAAGGAGCTAAAGGAGGATAAGTTGGTAGTAGTAAGGAGAGATACAGGGGAGAAAAACACCATCCAGAATGAAAATGTACAGCAAAAGATACAAGAATTGCTGAAAGATATACAAAGTAATCTGTTTGCAAGGTATGTTAACAATCCAATTCATATATAATTTAAAAAAGAGGGGACTTGTGGTATCTTTTCATAATAAAAGAGGGGACTTGTGGTATCTTTTCATAATAAAAGAGAGGACTTGTGGTATCTTTTTCGTAATAAAGGAGTTTCACATTATCTCAATAACCATGCTTACTGATATGTTCATGTACATGTATACTGATATGTTCATGTACACACTGGTATATCTTTGTCTCACCTGTATAGAGTTGAAACCACAGCCCTTCCAGTTCAGGTTTCAAATATTTGACTTCATGTGTTACATTTTTTTTGATAGACAGCAAGAATCTTGCTATGCCAATCTCAAATCAGTAAACTTTCAGTAAGGAATTTAATTAGCTTTCCATTTGGCAGTGCCAGGCTTAGATTCATAAAATGAAATGCTTTATTCTCTTATTCTCAGTCTAATTATTTGGGCAACCCCATTAATAACTACAAAATACAAAATTTTGAGTATGGTGTGTATTTTTCATTAGGGCCAAGAAGGATCTGGATGAGCACCTTTCTGTATCACACAACTGGGAGGAGTTCTGTGACAGTTTAGATAACAAGAAGATCATTCAAGCTCCATTCTGTGGTGTGGAGGACTGTGAGGATAAGATCAAGAAAGACAGTGCTAGGTAAAACTATAAAGCAATATTTCCTGGATATATAAAAATCTGTAAGCCTCAGAAATGTTATGAGTCTCCTGAAACTACATGATTTTACTGGTTTGAACAAAACACAGCACTAACAGTTTGGTATGTGGTAGTTAGGTAACCAAAAGATGTAATGTCAATAAATGCAAGGGAGCTACAGATATTTGTGAGGTGCCCAATCATGTGATCAATCTTGAATAATTTGTGTGTGAAGTGTAATAGAGTTTGTGGCAGTCATGAATAAGCCTGAGACTAGACTAAGCTACTGCATACTTTAGTGTAGAACTTGTTTTATTTCACATCAAAAGTATTTTACTACATGTATAATGATGACATCTTCTTCATGAATGTCCAGAAGAGTTTTAAAGCAAGTTTTGTCTATACTATGGGACTCAGCTTATATTGAGTGATCCATACACTTTGTTTCTGAGTCAAACATGTCACCAAGTGATATGCATAATTTATCATCAACAAAATTCAAAATTCTCTTTTGGCTCAAGTTAATTGAATTATTTGAGAATTTAGATCCTCTTGTATTGTAGGGATGCTGTGGTAGAAGAAGGTGCACCAGCTATGGGGGCTAAGAGCCTGTGTATTCCCTTCAAACAGCCTAAAGAATTGGCACCTGGCACAAAGTGTATCTATCCAGGATGCTGCAATCAACCCAATTTCTACTGCTTATTTGGCAGGAGTTATTAGTAATCAGTTCTGTACTTCCAGAATGTATGCTGTCCTGTCTGTAACATACAGCTTTGAGATGCTTTCTATTGGAAAATAATGAAGAAAATCAATCTGAAACTCTACTAAGATTTTATTGATTTAAAACACGTGCAACTGTGCTTATTCTCCATGTTTCGATTTACATATTTACTGTAAAGAATTATTATTTTTAAAATGTTCTGCATAATAGAATATGTTGTTGTTTAAAAAGGAAAGTTAATGGATGTTTTATTGCTTTAAAATGCACTTGAGATAGTAATGTCTGTATCACTTAATCCATTATCAGTGTTTTTTCTACAGATTTATTTATAAGATCTGTTTATGCTGTTTTATGTCAGTTATGGAAAATTAATTTATCTCTCATATTGGGTAATTTCTACTTAATGCTTGCATAGTAGGTATTTATTTGTTTAGAATTACTATGAAAAACCAATTAAATAATAAATTAATTAAATTAAGTTTTGCATTTATTATTCTATAACTTGCCAAATCTTTACTTTGCCAAGTAGAGATTCATTACCTGATTTTATGAGGGCGAAATTGAGTCAACTTGTATAAGAGCCAGCTTCAGTTGAAGTGTCTGTATTGATTTAAAGAGCATTCTAAATATTCAAATATATAAATATTCAAACTTTTAGATTGAAGATTGTTATATACCATCCTGTCTAATTCTCCTTACTTTCAATGAATTCTAAGTTTCTGGCTTCAACCTTTGGTTAACCTTGACTGGCTATAAGGTCATTGAAAAGGGCTTCAACTTTTGGTTAACCTTAACTGGCTATAAGGTCAATGAAAAGGGCTTCAAACTTTGGTTAACCTTGGCTGGCTATAAGGTCATTGAAAAGGGCTTCAACCTTTAGTTAACCTTGACTGGCTATAAGGTCATTGAAAAGGGCTTCAAACTTTGGTTAACCTTGGCTGGCTATAAGGTCATTGAAAAAGGCTTTTAAGCTCATTTGAAGCTGATCAAACTTTTAATGTGGTTGTGAATTCCTTTTAGGCTTAGTCATCATTATACATTTTTAGGTAATTTCTGATTTCATCTTTTTACATTGTTTACTATGCTTTAATTTTGTGTATGTTATCTGATTATAAGGAAATGATTTTATTCTGAAAAGTCTGGTTGCAAATTATTTCTTTTTCTAAGAGGGGTGGGGGGTTATTGTGGAGAAGGCATTGCATTATGCAGTTTAAAAGATGTGGTACTATTATATTTGCACACAAAAACAACAAAGACAGACAAATACAGGAAAGAGAGTTTGCTTTTTCTGTAATGTCAAATTTGCCTTCAGCAAACGTCAAAAAACCTAAGTTGTTAGGTAACTGAATTGTATTTTGTCCAATGTAAAGTTAGTGGATTGAAGTGTTGATTCAATATAATCAACATTGAATGTTAAAATGTACATACATGAAGTCTTTAATACATGTATGAGATGATCATTTATATAGTCTGTGGACAGGTATTTCTTGTCCAAGTCTTACTTATACACTTACTTCATAAGAATTGTCCAGAGTGTGAACGGGAAACATGGGAAGTGCCACAATGAAATAGCACTATAGCCAGTTGCTGTATTTTACATCGTTGTCACACTTTTTCCTTCTGCATAGAGGAAATGGCAAAAGGTGCCCCACAGATGGTATTTTGTGACACCTTCTTTTCATTGTTATTCCGGGTTTATCTCGTGCGCCGTTGAAAGATCGTCAGTATCTTCTGGCCATTCGCGATGACTGTGGCTAGCCAAAAACTATACATCCTTGGAGACACTGTGTCCAGTTTGACATCCAGTCTCGCCTTTGATCTCATAAAAATATCTGCTACCGGAGACACCGGCAGCACCAATTGCTTTCGCATTCTGAAAGATACTGTTGATAAGACAGTGCATGTGTCTGCAAGTGCAGCTATTGAAAGTAATGAAAGAAATGACATGGAACACTTTTTGGACCAATGTCCGCTGGACTACATAGAGAGAACGGCTTGGATCCGGAATCGTCGATACACTTAATTCAAGTCCATGTACTCCTTGTACTACTGTATGATTTAGAAGTACGACTACCCAATGAGGATGTACTTGTTCTTGCTCAGGGATTTCTACATATAATATAATAATGGCGATTACCAGATGATACTGTAGAGAAAAGATTGGCTATTTGCCAACTCAGTATTAAGGACTACAATAGCAATAGTTGGTCTATCAGAAAACGACTCTTAGTTATTCAATGTATTTTACCTATTTTCTTCAATATTACGAACAAAATCCATGGGTTTTTTTTATTAACGTCTCACCATGAATGTATTTTACAAATTTTGACCTTTACAACGGACCCACCCTAAGCAGTGAGGGATCTTTAACGTGCCATGCATACCACGACACGGGACAAATTCATTGGAAAAAAACTCTGGGAATAGTATTTTGACTGAAAAAGTACAAAAATACTGGAGAGATTCATTAATACGTCGGACAGAGCTGTATTCTTCATCGTGTAACCTAGATATTGAACGGTATTCTCCAGGAACACTTCACCCACTGTTGTTGCATGTTTTAAGGTCTACAAACCGTGATGTTACTGGACAAGCCGTGAAGCTCTGGTATGCATCTCTTTCAAAGTACTAGGGCAGCTTTTAACCTGGAGGCGGATCCAACTTGCCTGCTCTGTGGGTGTGAAAGTGCTCTTTGAGCGACTAGATCATGATTGCAGACTGATTCTTAAATACCTTCAGTGTTCTATATCTGAACTATTGGGTAGTGCAATTGACGAAATATCTACACACGACCAATTTCAAGCCATTATTGATATATATATATATATATATATATATATATATATATATATATATATATATATATATATATATATATATATATATATATATCTATATATCTATGTATGTATGTATATATAAACTCTTACCAAGTAATCTTGTTTTATACACTTCAACATTGAAGTGGTGCTCCTATACAGAATGTAATTCCTACTAAACCATTTACCTAATACTAACTCGCAGCTTATACACAAAAATGCATTTTGTGACAGACACAATCTAGTTTCTTTTTCATATCCGATCAATAAACATATTTTGCTTCCCCATGGATGTAGAGTGTGGAAAGTATATACAACTTTCTGTTTCGTACGAAAATTCCGTAAAGAGCGAAAAAATAATTATGCATTTGCTATACATTTTAAAAAGTTAAACATAGTTAAGATCTGTGACTATTCAATGTAAATAGATTATTTTGCAGTTTCGGTATCGTTTCTAATTATAATGAGGTTTGGGTTTACCATAATGATATTCATGTAATTTAAATGTATTGCCATATTAAAAGAAGATCAGAAATACTGCTTAAATATGGAACCATGGAATATTTATGTGTCCATTTGCTATCTTTCGACAGCAGGCGCTATTTTCTATAGAAAAACTTTCGACAGATCAAGATATGTATTGTTTACTGCACTTTTACTCAGTGGAGTGTGTCTGTACAATTGGGACATTATACCAGAGACCTATAATCTTGATTATACGTCTCTGACTATACCGATAAAGCAGCTAACGGCACTACTAATCGCATGTGCTTCGTTATATTCTGGTCGGGAAATATCATCGTTTCCAATTTTGAAATTGAAAAGTTTCCTCGAAACAACCGTTGCTTTTACGATTGGAATATTCGACTGCAGATTTTCCATGTTTAATGTTTCGATCGTCTGGAACATCTTGCTGTACGCAATTCTGCAGTTCTTACGACGTCCTTTATGGGTGAAAAACAAACTTCAACCAGTGCGCAGCTGGTTTGGACCCCTGTACGTTCTAAGCGTATGTAAATATTCGACCAATACCATAATCACTACTTCAGATGATATGTTGATGAAGTCTGCTGCTCTGTTCGGAATGATACTTGCTGTCGTAGCAGGAGTATTCCTACGGCCAGATAACCCGGTACTTCTAAAGGAACTGAGGATACAAACTACTATGGATCAGAGGAAAAGAGGACACGCTCTGTGTATGGTCAGTTCCCTCATGATCGTGATATTTATCGCCATATTGCGTACATTTACTATATAATCATAATGGTATCAGAACAAAGGGCGAGGTGTTCCGATTGTGGAACTGTATTGAGTCACGTGACATTTGATTACTTACGATAGAAGTAAATACAAATTTATCTTGTTTTTCAAGTAGAAAAACATTCATTACTCTTTCGATTAAAAAAATATATTTGGATTATATATTTTATATTCTTTACACGAAATTTCTCAAATTTGGTAGAACAATAAACATGCATATAATCGCTCTGTTAAAGTCTTAAACGTGTATGTTATTTGATGACATGATGATTATCATAACTGACATGAGCTGTGTTACGACCCGACAAGAACGAGTTCAAGCGTCAGAAATGCCACTAACCTTTCATGCACCAGAATCTACTCGTTGTGTTATATTCTACTATAGGCTACAGTTTCCTCCCTTGTTTCATGTACACCCGCCAAGGACTATTGATAGCGATAATGGGGGGCATCTTTCTTGATTTATTTACCAGTGTTATGATACAATTTGTTAATTTAAACCTGCAGCCTGTTAGAAAACGTGAATCGCTTCTTTGTTGTCTGCCGCAGTGCCACGAGATTTGCAAAATGTTGTCCCATGAATACATGCACACCAATCCAAAATCTGATAGCGAAGTCATAAGCGTCCAGATAGTGTGATATAACAAAATACACATCTCAGAAAAAAGGATGGGATTTATGCAGCGAATCTCTAATCTAAAAGGAAAATGAAGAAAATATTATCTTCGGAAATTTGGCAAACAGATTAGGTACGGCTGTGTACTTTCCTTTGTTCAAATCAGTACAACAGTATTATCAAAAATACAATTTATGGGATTTCTACACAATATAAACAATTGCTTAAAACTATTTCTTCAAGGTCAATATACCACAATGTGTCTAGCGAACTGTACAGAAGATTTGTCTGACAGAGGGTTTGTTTGTTGCAGCCTCAAGCTCCCCAAGCAAGTACAGGGGCGATTTATTCACCATTTTGTAGAAAAATTATTCTTCTTTGTAATAAAACTAGTTTGGCAATGATCTGATTAGATATGACAATTTCTTGAAGCGTGAAGTCGAGGGGTTTTTTTTCACCGTGCAGAAGTACAACCCCTTCATAGTATTTTAACAAGAAAGGGGAGATAAAATATCATGAATTAACCAACAATTGATAATTTTAGAAGCAAATACACGGCATACCAATTTCCACGTGCTATGTTCACTTCAATCTTTTCTCTTCGGTCTGCTAGATTTCGTACTTTTTCGGGTATATTATCATGGCTGTACATTGAAAACAGTATTTCCCAATATTATCTGTGATCCATTTCTTTTTGTCATTGTCTCGTTAACTATAGTTTTCCTTTGAATATGACTTCGACGATTTTTATATACCCCCTTTAGATACAAGAATTTATTATGCCCTATGTGTTATACGTTTTCGTGAAACCATAAACGGTGGACATGGCTAGCAGGCAGAAAATGTCCACAGGCGACATGGATTTTTGGGCACGTTTACGAAATAAATTATACAATAAAAACATCATAGAATGCTGCAAGACAAATACATTTTCTCTGAAAGCTAGCAATAATAAACAAATCTCAAGAAAAACAGCATCTATTGCCAAATTCAATTTGGCATTTTACAATTCTCAAAATTGGTATTCTTAATCTTTTGAGTGGGTAATGTTGGGTTTATTTTACGATTTTTCAGCCAAACTAGATTTACAGCTCTTATATGCGAAAACGTTTTTAACAATTTTGAAATTTGTTAAAATTCATCTTGATCTGTATTAAATTGCTTTTATAGAAAAAATGCAAAATATTGGGGGACCGACGTAACTCACTTCGAAGCGTGTTTGCGTCGGGGCCAAGAGATGGTTCAGGTTAGCCAGTGGTGTAGCTGACCTCGAAAATGTACGCCCAAACAAGAGTTCTGGGGATCACATAGTTTCCCAGCGAGTTCAAGACGAAGTTCCTGAAAGCACGCAACTCGCACCGTTTTAAAAAAAGAATTCAAATGATAAAATATATCTGTATATCACAAATTCTCGCACTATTTCCCGAACAAAGCAAATAAAATGGTTACCACGTCCGGTCAATATTCAGTACAATATCAAGTGAGAAAATAACGTTTGGTTTTCTTTAAAGTAACACAGGCAATATTCAGTACATCATCGTGTGAGAAGTTCAGAATCTTGCTTGCAATGATATCAATGATGCTCTCGGTGTCCTCATCACTAGCGTAGAGTGTGCAGGTTAGATAGATGTTGAAGTCTGGTTTGTGCCATGGTCGACCGCAGGTAGGTTTGGAGTTTTACAAATGTCGTTTTATCGGACTATTTTGCGACACACATTTATGTATCAAAGCATCAATAACCACGCAAGTCTTTTTTTCTAATTAATGTGTACGGGTGTTTCGTCAGCTAAGCCATCGTTACCAGTGCTGTATGGCCGAATTGATTTTCATCTATTGTGACTATGATCCACAGGTTCCTACAGATAAAATAATAATACCCCCTCTTCTTTCATTTCACGAGTTCACACCATTGAGAAGAGTCAGAGAGAGAGAGAGAGAGAGAGAGAGAAAGCGGGGGGGGGGGTATTATTTTATTTACAGGGACCTCTGCTATCTGTATATTTCAAGCTTTATTTCTGTTACAATATTTTTGTTTCCAAAAAAAAAAGTGTGTGCAGGTATTGACCTGTACTTGCCTTACGTAGCTACATGTACGTCACTTGCCTCTTGCACCTATCAAAATTTATTAAGCAATGCATTAGGAAGGTGCCTCGTTATACATGTCAACGATTATAATCAACATGACATTTAACGGCAAACTGTAAAGTGGGACTTTAATTTGGTCTTTCTATCAGAGAGTATCAGAGTACATTTAACATGCAAAAACTCATCAATCTCGAATGCAAATTTGGTCTGTATACAAGTGACCCGATTCATCATAAATGCTATAGTTGTTCCATAATGAAGATTTAAAAGACAGACCATAATGGAAAGACATTGCTTATATGCTTTGATTGATTGATTGATTTTTGTTTTACGTCACACCACGAATATTTCACGTATATGGTGACGGCATCTGCCTGATGCGGGGCATACAAATTTTGACCTATGCAACGGACCCACCCGAAGCAGTGAGGGATCTTTAACGTGCCATGCATACCACGACACGGGGCCTCGGTTTTTACTGTCTCATCCGAAAGACAGGACACCGGCATGACCAGAGCGGGACTCGAACCCCGGCCTCCCGATCAGGAGTCCGACGCGATACCACTAGGCCACGCCGGCTTTGACGCATGACGTTGTATATATTTTTAAATACAGGTCACATAATTTCCAAACAGTCTATTCCAGAAAATAAGTGGGTGTTGTAATGTTGTGCAATATTAAGGCTTCTTCATTTAGCAGAAATGAAAATGAAACTATATATATATATATATATATATATATATATATATATATATATATATATATATATATATATATATATATACACACACACACACACACACACATGTAAATAATGTCAACTTTCTGCAATTCTAAACTGACAAGTGGAATACGATTTAATTCTGTAAGGTATGCAATGTAAAGATGATGTCCGAAAGTCCGAAAATCATGAAACCAGAGGACATACAAAATCAGTGAAAATGATGAAAGGACTTGAAAGTCCTCAAGGTCGGAATTGCATGGTCAAGTACATCAAAGGTAATAAAGTCGTGATCCACCAAGAGATCACACACCAAGCGTGTAATGTTTAGGATCAGTATTGACAAAAACACGGTCTACGTTGAACAGAACAAACAAAAACAATGAAGGATTTGATGCATCGCCTTCGGGCTTTCGCCCATTCACATGTAAAGAATTAATGTACAATGACACCAAATTTCATTTAAAAACTCCAAGCACTTCCCGAGATATACGAGGTCAAATCCGCATGGCCATGGACCCAGCTAAGCATCCGATCGTATGGGGAAAGACGGTCCATTTTGGAAATGCAACAGACGAATGAACTATACATGTCATGTTTAAATCATATTTGACTTGAATTCTTCTTCCTATGCAATACGAAGTGTACTCAAAAGTTGAGCGTTATACTTCTTGCCTAAAATCGCAAATCAAAGTCATTCGCCTTTTCATTTGCCGATTTTGTCAAACAAATCCGCTATCATTCTCTCATCACTTTTGACTTTGACAGTAGTATGAAATTAGCAATCTCTACAAAGTCTCCCGCTGTACATGTACATTTGGGGAAAACCACGTTTACACATGTAGGTCTATAAATAACTGGCTATTTTTAGTAGCATTGCACATCAACAACTACCAAGACGTTTGTTTATCGTTGTGACGAGAAGATTGTAGAGTACTTCGAATTCCACTGCTGTAAAAAGAAGCGATATTCTCAAGTTTTATTAATTATAATACAACGGGTACTAGTACGGACTAGTAGTGTACTTCTTATTACGGCACAGCTACACAATAATGTCAATCGTACTTTCTCGGGACTTTCCGTCGAGTATTCGGAAAGACTGCATGTCCTCCAGCGCATGAATATAACTCGTCTTCATTGATGGAATAACGGCACATCTATTTTATCATCTGATCAAACTTATCTTGCATTGACTCGTACAATATGAATCATAAGTACTAAAAGTAAATCTAATCACGCTTTTTCTAAATATCGACGCACTATTTATACACGAGGAGGTATTTTCTGCGTTCCCCACAGCATATTGTAACGACTAGGGTCTGGAATTGCTACGCAATTCCGACCAAAAACCAAGTGGAAAATAACAAAATATGTCTACTTGAAGAGCATGTGTGAACCCCTATGACGGAGTGAGATCAGGTGCCCGGGGAGAGTAAGCATCTCCTGCTTGCTAGAAACACCTGTCACATATACCCAGTAGAAAGAGTCAAATCATGTAAATTCCATATATGTTAATATATGGAGAAGTTGAGGTAGGTAACCTTCTCGTATAGAAGGTGTCAAATCTGTGTAAAATGATCGGAATTGGTCTCGGTCCAGAATATCATTTAAAAGTCTGGATATCGAGATATCATATGGAGTAATAAGAGTCTCGTAACAACCATAGAACTTCCTCAGTGACGTTGCTAGTCTAGCACATATATATCTCTGGTTGAGTACCTTATCTGAAAGTAGCTTAGCCCTCAGAACAAAGTCCATTTGATTTTCAATCAAATTCTGTTTATTTTCACGTTTAGTTAGAGCAAGGATTTGTCTTACTACCTTTTTTTCGAAGTCAAATGAAGTGGGAGCTGAAAGACACCAGTGAACAAAACTTCTAAACTAGACGTGGGCATCCGGGATATAGCAGAAGCTCATTTCAAATTCATGGAGTTAAAACACAAAACTGCAGATGTCGTAACAGGGTCAAGAGGACAATTTACAATGCCACCGACGGACTGCCTGTCAGCCGTATGCCTGCCAGTGCTCAGTGGATTTTACTCATTCCACGCTGACTGTACTGTAGACACAAAATAGTCTAAATATATTTCTCTTCACTCAAGCACAATACTCAAAGAAGTAAAAGAAAAGAATGTTTAGGATGTGATATTTAATGACATTTCACATGGCATGTTGCATTGGTATTTGTCCATCTAGGTATTATACGGCTCCTCTCACTGGTCATTAACATCACCATCCAAAGAACTTAATCCAGCTGAAAAACAAAAAAGATCTTCACCCTGTCTTCAAAACATTGGTGCAAATGAATGATCCACTAATTGTGGTATTCATATTAATGGATTAAAAGATATTACAATACTCTAAACATGCTTATGAATACATACAGAACTTGTTTAGTCGGTAATAGTCTCAACCTTTACAAGTGATTGGGTCTGTTTATAATAATACAGATTTATCTACCCGTTGAGTGGGTATCAGACATAGCATACTGTGACATAAAACAAATGTATAGAAGCCAATGTAAATCTACAGGAAATAAGGGGACAAAAATGATGCTTCAAAGGAATACTTTGACATCACAATGGTTAAGATGCTAGACACCTACACAAATGAGTAACCCTGCAATACGAAATTACACAAATATCAAGTTGGGCTTGTTGATTTGACTTCATGCTTTTTCAACATTCAACACTGATCTTAAAAATAATTCACTGCAACTGAAAGACTTAATACACTGGATTAAATGATGTGACGAAAGCTGAAGTGACCAGCAAGCATCAGCTTTGAGAAGGACTGAAGTCAAGGAAACTGTAATTCCTTCAGATAATATACAGTAAACACTTATCATACATACTCCAGATTTTACAATTCCAATACATGTAGAAATTGTGTCAAAATGAAGCAAAAAGCAACAAAAATGATAGGTATGTGAGCCAAGGTGAAAAAAACCCCCATATTTCAATTTTTTTCTTTGTTGGTTGGTTGATTGGTGTTTTACGTCGCTTTCCACAATATTTCAGTTATATTGCGACATGGAAGCAGGAGGTTATAAACCTCTTAAACATAGTGGCGCAACCCAGGAATCGAATCCGGATCGCCAGCGCCGCAAGCCGAGCGCTTAACCACTACACCAAGCCTGCCCCTTTTTCTTTGTATGGTAAACTTCGCTCAATGATAGTCAATGTGTATATATTCTTTTTTTTTCATTTCTGATTATCATTTATTACATAAATGCATTTTGTAGATAGATATATATAAAGCTTATCAAGAACTACAATGTTTACTGCAAAAGCAATAATTCAGAGTTTTGGCATACCTCATTTGTCACACATGTTAAATTTATCATCTGAAACACATACATGTACTCCACTCTCCAAAATACCTTACTGATATTACATGTAATACAAGTATGGTTCATGTAGCAACAAAATACATCATTAATAATACATAAGACACAAGAATGGTACATGAGGCAATTGTATCCAAGATTTCCTCAGACTGGATTCATCAGAACTTCTTGACCAAGCCACTCTATGTCTTAGTGAATAATACAGAAAAGCATGGTCCTTGTTTCTCATTTACTTGGTGTTAAATTGACCTCAATCAAACCTCTTCACAATTTAAATGTACTGATTCAATATGATGAAATACTTCTGAGATCAGATTATGACAGAGAATTTCAGACTATTTAATACATAAACTCGAGTAAGTATTATATTCCGGTAAGACATTTTCTACCAAGTTTATTTGTATATGTGTAATGATAAAGAAATCAGCATTGAATTCACAGTTACCTTCTTAAAACCAATATCATCAGCATATTCTCTGAAACATCTTCTGCACATATTCAATCCATATTTTCGGATAAGTCCATGTGTGTTTTTGCATACACGGCTGAAATTGAAGCAAAGTGCAGATCTAAAACTCATTCAAAAATGTGGTAGTTAACATGTAAATGTGTGTGTTTTTTCTACTACTTTAAGGCTTAATACATCAAAACTGAAAGGTCTACCCATTATCATATTCATAGCAAAATGTACTTTAACGTTTGGCTCTAGTATAATCCAATATTCAAGTACAACTTCACTTTCAGGACATCTCCCTTACTGAAAATTCAAGTGCTGATTTGCTGAACATAAAAGTCAACAGACCTTAATCTGACAGCCAAAATTTTATACAGTGCTAGTCAATTTTTCTGAATTAACAGATTTTCTGGCAACCAGATCATTATACGCTTGTATTTATTTGGAGTCTAACTACACAAATATTGTGTGTTTATTGTGTAGTCAGGAGTGTATGCATATATAAAAGAAGAGTTTCTTATACATGTACATGTATACATGTTGGAAAATATTTTTATTGATCAAGGTCCCAAACATGTTTTCTATCAATAAACACTGAAGCAAATTTATATTCGGAATTTATTTGATGTCTTAATAAGTGGTCTCCTAAAGAAAATTGTTGAAACTACCTATGAAACACTTAGTGATTCAGGAATTTATGGATCAATTTTAACATAATTTTGGAAATATGTTCCTTAAATTTCCAGATTATTGGTCCATAATATCATCAAGGAAATCTGTTTCCATACTTTCTGTCCAAATAAGTGGTGTTTCTGGAGTACTGGAGCCCAGATTATGAAGCATAACTGTACTCAAACAAGAGGCCCAAGTGGGCCTATATCGCTCACCTGAGTACCTAGATTATCAGTCATGCATGAAGGAAGAATTCATTTATTTTTGCATTAATGTGACTAAGTCAAAACAGATGTTGAAAATATGTCAAATTTTATTTCAGGCTAGAATAAAAAACAACACTTTTTTGCACATCCATTCAGGTGATTTTGATATTAAGCATTTCCTTTGTCTCTGCAAGAAGTCATTCAGGGCAACAAGTTAGTCATTTTCTTTAGGTGGGGCCTTTTGTTGACTGATTTCAAGTCTGGGTCATGAACAACAATTGTTTCAAATATTGTCCAGATCTAACTTAAAATTGCCTAATTTCATATGTTGAGTGTTGAGAAACATCTAAAAACTTATTTAGATGTGTAAAGAAATGAAAAAAAAATTTTGACCACAGCTGGATTTGAACCGCTACTCTCCATATTTCAATTACCAAGTGGTATATGTACTATTGTGAGAACTGCTTTTTAGACATGGTGGCATTATCTGTTAACCAATTTGGATGAAATTTACCAAATTGATAGAGGACTTTTAGTACTTCATGTATTCCATGTTTCATTAAAATCTTTCATGTGGTATAACAGCAGAAGTGAAAAATGTGATTGAATTGTTCCTATACACCCTCATTTGGAAGTCTTAAAAAATTCATAGAAAATCCAAAAATTGAGATATTGACAAAATTCTTTCAAAGTAACAATCCTTACCATAATTATGATCACAATAGTCCATAAGAAATCATCATTATCAATTAACTAGGAAATATGACACTTTTTTCTGCATTGAATCACCAAGTCCAAAGAAATGTCGAAAAAAATTCTAAAATTTGATTTTGGAAGGGAACCAAAATGACAATACATCTTCACTCATCCCTCTAGATCATTTCTATGCATTCTGTTTGTCTCTGTATACAGCCCGTATGAAAAAGAATATTGTTAAACGAGGGAACTCTTTTGTGACCTACTCTTGACTATGGTGGCGCCACCTGTAAAGAGGTCTTGACAAAAACAACAGAATTTGAAGAGGATCATAAGTGACTTATTTCTACCAAGATTTATTAAAATCCTTCAAACAGTTTTGTAGAAAAAGTTGAAAATGTGAAAAATGGCCAAACCCCCCCCCCCCCCCCTTTTTTTTTGGAAGTCTTAAACGTAAAATTCCTAATTTCATATTTTGAGTGTTGAGAAACATCTAAAAACTTATCTAGATGTGTAAAAAAAAAAAAAAATTTTTTTGACCACAGCTGGATTTGAACCGCTACTCTCCATATTTCAATTACCAAGTGGTATATGTACCATTGTGAGACCTACTTTTAGACATGGTGGCATTATCTGTTAACCAATTTGGATGATCCGCACAAAAAACAAAACCTTTGAAAAGGACTATGAGTACTTGCATCCTACCCAGTTTTATCACAATCCTTCAAGTTGTTCTGTAGATCAAGTTGAAGATATGAAAAATTGTCCCCCCCCCCCTTTTCTTGGAAGTCTTAAAAAATTCATAAAAAATTCAAAAATCGAGATATTGAAAAAATTGCTTCGCACCAGCATTCCTTACCATAGAAATGATTAAATGAAACCAAATGAATGCATCAATGTTTACTAAAAGAAAATAATAACTCTTTAATGCATTAAAATAACAAAGTCCAAAATAAAAATAAAAAAACGTCAAAAATTTGATTTCGGAATGGAACCAAAAATATCAACACTTCTTCCCATATGCCTCTAAATCATTCCTATGCAGTCGGTTTGTCGCTGTATGCACCCGATCTGAATAAGAAGTTTGTCAAAGGAGGGTACCCTCTGTGACCTACTTTTGTCTGTGGTGGTGCCACCTGTTCATGGATCCTGACAAAGATGACCACATTTGTCGGGGACCTTGAGTATTTGATGCATGCCAAGTTTCATTGAATTCCAGCAAGTGGTACTGAAGAAAAAGTTCAAACTGTGAAATGTTTACACCTATTATCCCACCCCCCTTTTTCTTGAAAGTCTTAAAAAATTCATAAAAAATCCAAAACATAAAATATTGAAAAATTTTCTTCGCAGTAGTATTTCTTACCATCAAAATGATCAAATTAAACCAAATTAATGTATCAATGTTTACTAAAAGAAAAAAATACCTCTTTTCTGCATTAAAACTACCAAGTACAAAAAAACGTCAAAAAAACGTCAAAAATTTGATTTCGGAACGGAACCAAAAATAACAACACTTCTTCACACATCCCTCTAGATCATTCCTATGCATTCGGTTTGTCTCTGTATGCCCCCGGTCTGAAGAAGAAGTTTGTCAAAGGAGGGTACCCTCTTTGACCTACTTTTGCCTGTGGTGGCGCCACCTGTTGATGAATCCGGACGAAAAACAACAACACTTGTAGGGGACCATGAGTACTACATGCTTATCAAGTTTCATCAAATTCTGTTCAGTGGTTCTGGAGAAGAAGTCGAAAATGTGAAAAGTTAACGACGGACGACGGACGACAGACGACAGACGACGGACGACGGACGGTGATTGATCACAATAGCTCACTTGAGCCTTTGGCTCAGGTGAGCTAAAAATCTTATTTCATTCATGACATTCATAAATATACAAAGAAAAGAATACATAAAAATATTAAGTCTGCGATCTGTGGTTGTACACATTTAATGATGGTGTACATGTATTTAAGTACCATACATGTATATACTCGCCTATAAGTCAGATTTTTGGGAGTAAAATATCGTAGTCGAAATGCACAACCAATTCTTGTTAAACTGGCAAATATCCCATTTAATGGTATAATAGATTTTAAATATCAATTAACCTTTTAATAAAAAGGCTTTTGAATTTGATACACATGCAAGTCACTTATACCATTAAATGGAATCTTGTAAAAACAGCTTCAAGCTGATAACAGAGGGGGAAAGCGGAGAGTAGCGTAGCGCCCTCTGTAGGAGAGATTGTCACATTAACTGTGGGATTGATTGTTGGATTTCCCGTAAAATTTTTTTATGTCATAATGTAAATCAGATTGTGCCTTATGTCAGTTTGCGGGAACAGTGATGATTTTGCAACTTAAAACATTAGTCCTACAGTTAGTGTGAAAAGGTCTCCTGATGGTATATCTTGTATACAACATTAGATCTACATGTATTTAAAAATTTTGCATTTTATAGCTAAAAATTGTGCAATGTATAGGCTACTGCCATACTGGTCAATAGTTCTGAGTAAGTATTAAGAAATTCATTTTGTATTTGGTAACTGAAACAAAATCGACAACGGTATGACAACACAGATCCCAAATAATGTGGTACAGAGCAGTTCTACTAAATAGGGAACTCTAGAGAACCCTAAAGATCTCTGTCTTTTAAAACCGCTGGAATGATCGTACTGGTGTATACATTATTTACATGCAAATTTATCATTATTATCCATGTTTATGGTGGTTTTTATCAATCAACACAGGTTTTCTTTTCCAGAACTCTAGCTTTTAATTTAAAATGGAGGGAATGATCATATTGGTTTAATAAGAGACATAAATGTCTGTGTAGGGTTCAAATTCATTTAAAATGATAAATGCAGACATTTACATAAAAATAACTTAATTATCAATTAGTATTAATGTTTACGGTGGCGATTTATAGATAAAGGCTGTTTTTCTTTCAGAAATTGATCTAGAGAACTCTAGTTTTAAAATCACAAGAATGATGGTATTGGTTTAATTTCATCCTTAATGTCATCAAATCCTTTTAATGTGGGTATTTACAGTGTATCATAATTAAATCAGCGAAATTAATTGTTCAACTGTCATTATCGATGTTTATGGTGATTATATGTACATGTATATAAGACAAATATATGTATGTAAGTTTTAGTTTTTCTTTTTCATATCACTAAAGTGGCCAGGACATACCAATTGCATGCAATGTTTACACCAGACTCTATTACTTCATTCATTCTGTTATCAATAACAAATACATTAAAATGTTAACAAACCAATACTGTTTTAACCGCTACATTTCATAAACATGATAGAGTTCTCTAAAGTTCTTTGGAGTTCTCCGTTACAATTTGATGCCAGACAGCCTCCCTTTTTTTCAAGGGTTCAAAAGGCATTAATCCTTTAACAGGTTGGGCACATCCCTCTTAAGAGAGATATTCCCTGTTTAGAGAGATAATTCATTAGCATTTAAAAAATTGTCTCTCTAAAGAGGGATTTTTTCTAGCTTACTGCATGAGTTCCTATAATATTAAAAATCAAAATTTTTTGAATTTTGATTTGAAAATTAAAAGTGCACATCTTTACAATGTCCTAAACAATATTTGTAAAGAATGTTTGGAATTCCTATCAACCATTTTTGTTTATAGCTGCAGAAGGTTTACACCATCAAACTCGAAAATAGTACTTCCTACAGGTCAACATCTTTTACAAACATTGTGCGGTATGTACTGTAGATTTGCAATTTCAAGTTTCAGGTCAAAATTATAAATTCTGATTTTTTAATTCTTTTGGAACTCATGCATTTAGGTTGAGACATTTTTTTAAATGCCAGGAAAATGTTTCTCTGAACGGGGTATGTCTCTCTTTAGAGGGATGTGCCCAACCCGTTTAAATTGATAAATTACGGCAGATTAAAGTATTATACCCGTGTTATACTGATGTGAAATTCAATGTAACTACTTGAACTCCTACACTTTATACATGCGCAATGGAATTAAATTCTGTACTGAAAGGTTCTTTAGATGTTTCTGATTAAACCCCC
This sequence comes from Pteria penguin, assembly GCA_035048485.1. Lineage (NCBI taxonomy): Eukaryota > Metazoa > Mollusca > Bivalvia > Pterioida > Pteriidae > Pteria > Pteria penguin. Next base: position 22,923,795 of record CM068587.1, on the reverse strand, counting down.
CATTTTTCTAAATTTGGATGTATAACACCTCAAAACCTAGAAATTATGGTAGATTATAGCATACTATACTAATTTATAATCAAACATAACAACAATAACCCATACATTTGATAAATACACTAGAGTTCTCTATTTAGTAGGTCCCTGGTACAGAGACATACAATTATGAATTAAATTTCGAGTTTCCTCTGAATAAGAAATTCCTTCATAGTGCAATTATTAAGGCAACAACGGTGTTATCTTGAGATTTGGTAATGATTTCTGTACATGACACATGAAATGATATGGATTTCATTTAATATATACCAATATCTAGAGCCAGCGCCGTATTTTCTCGGATGAGAGTGCCAAATGTTAGCGAACCCCATGATGGCGAATCGGAAAAGGACGGCATGCGTAACCTCGTTTCCACATTAGACGTGTTGAATGTAGTAAAGTTCGTACCAAAGTAATATGTATATAAAGTAATCATCGAATCGGAATAAAATGTCATTGAATGATTACATTACACTAAAAGAAATACCTTGAATGAATCCATTAAATTGGAAGAAATTATGTTAATTTTGTGTGTTAATTACAATACAAAGCGTGGATAATCCAGCATGGGATACTACAAAGGCTGATATGGCCACTTTTGATTTACGGGATGGCAATTTCTGCGGTGGAAAGTCTGGAGAGGAGAGTGAATGGCTACCAGAGAAGGTGACTGGGGTTCCACCTAACTTTACATCCAGTGGATTGTATTGTAAATCAGCCCACCTACAACTATCATTTTCATCTTATAGTAGAGGAGTTTTAAATTAAAGCGAAGTGCCATGACACTCCCGGACTCGGCAGACAGCAAGATCAGCCATGCGGGAATCCAGACAAGAAGGGAAACAGAATGGTCAGCATCCACATGAGTCGACCATGCAGAAAGCATGCTGGAGCTAAGAGACATTATTTGTAACATCTGTCAGTGTATAATTTAAAGATAAGGTTTTGGAATGGCACTATGTCTGTTAGTGGTCAAAAGCAACAACAACAACAACAACAACAACAACAACAACAACAACAACAACAACAAAAGAGGCACAGTACTGTGTAGTCAGAAGTGTGACGACAAGAGGCAGATGAATGCAGAGCAATTCACGGAATTAAGGAAACAAAGGAGATGGGTGAAATGAGACCTACCAACTCTAGAGCGTATGATGAATTCGTCAGAACTATCGTCAGAGGCCAGTGGAGAATTTCATTCAAGAGCAGACCAACATCAAGAAAGGAGACAGGCATTCAGTTTAATTTGTAGAGCCAGGAGAGAACAGGGAAGAAGGAGGTGCAAGCAAAGAGTCATTAATAACTAAAGGCAAAGACTGGAAGCTACGTGTGGACCTGGACGGAAAGTTAGTATTCCCAGACATTGTACAGGTAGCCCAGCGCCCCAACGGGGCCTTAATTTCCAGACTGATTGGTAGAACTGAAATTCCATGGGATGAGCATTATCAGGAAGCCCATGAAGGGAAGGAGCTGAAATATGAAGATCTGATGGTAGGCTGTAAATAGAGAGGATGGCCGGGAGTATGTGGTTCTTTGCAGTCGAAGTAGGATGCAGGGGTTTCCTATCCATACATTTAGGTATTTGATGCCAGGGACAGATTCAGCCGGGATGGTCACGGGGGAAGGTGTCCGGCAGTGGCGCCAAGCATAGGTGCCCCGGCGGTAACATGACTATGCGTCCACCGTTTTGTACACGCCTTTCATTGCCACATTTTAACACTGCCCCCGGTTTAGGCGTGCCCAGATGATATTCCACAATGTTAATGAGATATATAGTTATTTGTAAATACCAGTGATAATTCCTCTACAGTATTATGTAATCGATATAAACCATCCACTTTGATTGACAGTATGTGTAATAAACATACCAAATAGTAAATCTTGTCTTGAAATCAAAACAAATGAATATCAAGGACTTATTGTTTATACAAACAAGGACTTAGTCTTTGATATAAATGTAATCAGTTTTTATTTCGATACATCATGTGAAACCATGGGGTAAATCGTACCTCGAGGTTTGTTTCACACGATGATTTCGATAGAATTGTATTATAAAAGTTGTTTGCTTGTGTTTTGTTTTGTTTGTTGTTGTTGCGGTTTTTGTTTTTGTTTTCTATTTTTTGAGGGTTTTTTTTTTTTTTTTGGTTGAATGTAAAATAAAATACAGAAACATACAACATGTGTTGTATAATAATTGATCATATCTTTTTAATCATTGTTATTAACAGTAAAAAGCCTAGTGCTATCGCGCTGGACTCCTGATCGAGAGGCCGGGGTTCGAGTACCGCTCTGGTCATGCCGGTGTTCTGTTTTTCGGATGAGACAATAAAAACCGAGGCCCCGTGTCGTGGTATGCATGACACGTTAAAGATCTCTCACTGCTTCGGGTGGGTGCGTTGCAAAGATCAAAATTTGTATGCCCCGCATTAGGCAGATGTCGTCACCATATACGTGAAATAATCGTGGTGTGACGTTAAACAAAAATCAATCAATCAATCAATATTAACAGTAAATAGTTATACTACAGGTAATATATAAATAGTTAAATGTGTTTTGATTTCTTTGCTTTGATAATTACACAATGGACGGAGTGACTACGGTTGGGGGATGCCGGAACTTGTGGATGGATCGTCTGGAAATCTGAATGGCTCCGTTATGACTGTATTAAGTGAAGAAATCATCTTCGTCTAGAGATATGCGTCCGTGTTACAGCGCAAAATAACTCTTTATTTTTCCGTTAAGAAATGTACTCAAAAGTTGAACGCTATACTGCACTTTATTATGACATTAATGACAAGAAGAGGTACATGTATAATAGACTAAACAATGGAAGCTTCAAGTCATGTGGAGTCACCTTTTCTACATCTGTACATTTTTCTAGGAGTCCTGAAGAACTTTTCTTTGTTCATTTTGAAATTTCTCTTTTGAAATGTCCATCTATCTTTTCAGAATGTGCCTAGAATGCATAATTTTGAATTATTTCCCCGAAAATTTTCTGGGGAGCCCCCAATCCCCCAAGGGGTCACCCGCTTTAATGATGAATATAATGTTTATATTCAATATCTGTTTCTACTTTTAATGACATTGTCTACTTGAAGAAATATCTTCTCGTTACTGTTAAAATCATACATATAGAGGACATTTCTTTAAAAGCATATCAATATTTATCTGGTGAGATATAAATTCAATGGCGAAATATAAGTTCAAGGGTGAGATATAAGTTCAATGGTGAGATATAAGTTGGGTTAATTCAGTTCGAATTATTCTGTAACTGATTCATTCAAGAAAGTAATGTTGTGCAGTTTCCTAAACACGATTCTTAAGGATCGGTATCCAGAGAGGTACAGCCCAATCGTAGTCGAGTATGGAGTATTTGACAGCGACAATCCCCAAAGTAGAAGTATGAAGGAGCTTTAATTTTAGTTGTATCCAGGTATTTATTTTTATTTATTTTTTTTTTTGTGGAAGAGAAATATTTGACGAAACGTTTTCAGGTAGAGAATTCCAGTCCTTTGAAGTTTTTGGAATAATAGAATTTTGGTATATGTTAGTACGAGCATTTGGTGTTTGTATATGTGAACCATTATGTTTTTCAAGTTAGTTGGCACCTTTTTGTTTACCATTTTGAAATAAGTAATCATTTGATGTTCATATCTTCTCTATTTTAAGAATAGGTGATTTTAATGAAGACATGCTAGATTACAAAAAAATATAGAAATATAAGAAACATTATGAATATATATACATAGCCTCAACCAACTGATTGATACTCCAACAAGGATTGCTGATCGGACATGTACTTTGATAGATCTCATATCAACCTCTAATGCCATAGCCTACAGTAATAAAGGAGTATTGGACACCGTTTGTAGTGACCATAACCCAATCCATTTGTCTATAAGTATAACCTGTACAGGCAATTCTTCGGATGATATGATAGGACATTCGGTGAAAGCTCGATAGGAGAATGGGTAAATAAAGCAACATCTAATATATTTAAAGCAGCCGAACCTGCAATACCAAATAAAATAGTGACTATTCTACATAAAGACGCACTTTGGATGCATAATCATAATCCAAAAGCAATCAGGAAAAGGAGACAAGTACATAAAATAGGCAAATATCAAAAAGGGAGCAACACTGGGTAAGAAACGCAAAAATAAATTATTGAAAAAAGGCATCTCTTTGCAGCAAAGGAATCTGAAACTGAAACAATTGTGGGAAATAACTAGTCAAGCATCTTTTTGTATGAGCAGAGGTGCTCAGATGTATAAACCCCAAGAGGTGTTATCCATTGGGGGAGATAACTCTATCCAACTGGAGGAAAACAAGGTTGAATGGGAACACTCTCTGTATATGCAGATTTTTACAAACTCTTACTTCAGATCTGCGGTATAGATTAACAAATCAGGGCGTATCAAAGTTATCCAGAAATTAAAGTGTCTTAATCAGTGTCCTAATAGGGTTTCTCTTATGGACAACATTTGTCAGGGAAGGGTTCCAGCAGAAAGGATTTTTTGAGGAAAGATCCTAGCAAAAGATTTGTCAGGGAAGGATCCTGGCAGAAGAAAATAGGTCCATGAGGGTATCCTTTTGAGAAACCTCAAATAGTCTAGAATGAATGAAAATTAAGTTATGTATAAGGATATTCTACAAGAATTTGGTGACGTGTTGTTTAATTTTGATTCAGTTCTGCAGTGGAATTTTATACATATTTTAAAGAGTATTCTTACGTTAGAAATTAAAGCTATGATAATATCCTCCGAATCACATGCAGGGATATTTCTTATAGATGACAGATCATCTCGAGGTAGCTCGAACACCGAATGTCTCATTAAAATCTAGTACGATATAGCAATAGACGAAATCATGGTTCAAGCCTAATAGTCCGACGGCCCGATAGTCCGACAGCCCGATAGCGATAGAGGGTATTGCACTAAAACGCAAAAACTTGCCTTTTGAAAATTCTAGGTGAATGGGCCAGTCTGACAGCCCGATAGTCCGATAGTCTGACGGCCCGATAGTCCGACAGCCCGATAGTCCGACAGCGATAGATGGTATTGCACTAAAACGTAACAAGAGCAACGCCTAGCGTGGCATAATACGCCCGTCGCTTAATTCGGACGGGATCAATTCGCATTTGGCATGAGTTTCATGAAAAACATCTGACGTTTACTAAAGTAAATTGCGTTTCATAGCTATTTATCATAGGAATAAGTCCAAGGGCAATAACTCCTGCAGAAATGGTCCTATCAAACCCATCTTCGAACTTGACCTGCAAAAAAAATCTTGAAATTTTTTAGTCCAAGCCCCCCCACCCCTAACACCCCTCCCCCTCCTAAAATTATAAATTTCTCAAAAATGAAGAAAAAGATATCAATACCTGTAAAATATGTGATAGTTGGTACATTTTACTTGTTTCATGCTAAATTTCATAATGTTTTTACAAAAATTAGATTTTTAATGAATTTTCAAAAAAAAAAAAAATCTTGAAATTTATAAGTCCAAGGGCCATAAATCCGTCAAAAGTAGGTCAATCGTAACAAAACTCGAATTGGTACTGACGCCTCTTGAAATAAAGCTATATACCAAATTTCAACTGAATATCTTGAAAAACGGCAAAAAAAGTCCTGAAAACATGATCCCGGACGGACGCATGAACGGACAGACGGACGTAAGGACAGCGCCATAACATAATACGTCCCGTCTAATGACGGGCATATGAAAACTTGCCTTTTGAAAATTCTAGGTGAATGGGCTAACCCGAGAGATGATGCTGCATAAGCGGTCCTTCATAGTGAGATTTTTTGATTGATTGATTGATTTTTGTTTTACGTCACACCACGAATATTTCACGTATATGGTGACGACATCTGCCTAATGCGGGGCATACAAATTTTGACCTTTGCAACGGACCCACCCGAGGCAGTGAGGGATCTTTAACGTGCCATGCATACCACGACACGGGGCCTCGGTTTTTACTGTCTCGTCCGAAAGACATGACACCGGCATGACCAGAGCGGGACTCGAACCCCGGCCTCCCGATTAGGAGTCCGACGCGATACCACTAGGCCACGCCGGCTTTCATAGTGAGATGATGCCGCATAAGCGGTCCTTCACTTTAATGGAAGAAGAAGAAGAGACAAATACCCCAATCGCGGCATTAAGAGGGGGACGGGGTTTGCGCCCCCCTTCCCCAATTTGTCAGAAAAAGGTACCAAGATAGGTACTTATTGCCCAGTTTTGGACTGTGACATCCCCCTCCCCTTCCATGACTTAATTTTATCTGTATCTAACGTTATTAGTCAGACAGAGAACATGTTCAAAAGTAAAGTGGTTAACTGTTGTCGGATTATTTGCTCCCCATCCGACTGTCAGTCTTTCCTACCAGTTTTTCCACACTTTTCGCCAACACAATTTTCTTCGATTTTTTTTAATGAAAATGAATGTTTCACACGTCTGGCGAATAATGGCCTCAATGTAGTCACTGATCAATCGCTTCATCACAGGTGCGGTTCCAGAAATTTTGTCAAGGTAGAATGTAAGGGTCCGCCTTAATCGATCTCAAGATTTTGACATGGGAAACAGAAAAAGGATTAGAAAAGTATGAAATTAATTACTACTAAGTAATATATATTTGTTTTGTATGTTTCTACTGGTGTCAACCGGGGGCATAGCGTTTTTTTTTTGAGGTCATAATAGCCATTTTATAGGACCAAAAAAAAAAAAAAAATTATAAAAAAAAAACAACCCCCCCCCAAAAAACAAAAAAAAAACCAAAAACCAAAACACACAAAAAAAAAAAAAAAAAAAACCGCCAACCTCAACACCCCCCCCCCCAAAAAAAAACATACAAAAGCAAAAATTTAAAATTTACTCGTGACCAGTTTCCTTTTATTTCTCAATAAAAACAAAACGTGTACTTCAATCCATAATGAACCGATGTGGTCGAGGAACACAAATGTCGTCTGCGATGGCTTTGATTGATTGACTGATTGATTATTGTTTACGTCACTCCACGATTATTTCACGTATATGGTGACGGCATCTGCTTGATGCATTGCATACAAATCTAGACCTTTGCAACGGATCCACCCGAAGCAGTGAAACAAAGAAAGTTTTCTTTTACGTGCCGCGCCTACCGTGACACGTGACCTCGGTTTTTACAGTCTCATCCGAAAGACAGGACACCGGTGTGTCCAGGGCAGGAGTCGAACCCGGGACCTGTCGATCACGAGCCGAACACCTTAACCACTAGGCCACACCGGCTTGCGATGGCTTTGATAATAAATGTTTTCCGCGTTACGTAGCACAGCGGAAAATATTTGTCTTTGTGGTACGAAAGAAATTATTTAGTCTGGCCTATGAGGCTATTCGAACACTCGTGTGTTCTGGTCACGCAATAGTCAGGGTCGAGTAGAGTAATATTGCGTGGATTATCAGTTCTAGCTCGTTTCTCAAGCTGTACACACCTAACCATGAATATCTCACGCGAAGCCGGCAGCATGTCTCCGACGACCCAGAGTTTTATTTCTCAACAAGTTCAGAAAGCAGTCGACAAGTCTCGGAATCAACTTTTAAGTAATATGCAAGCCATGATAGACTCTAGTTTTACTAATTTTCGCCTGACTATGGAAAACACGCAAAAGGATTTATCCTTAGCACAAATCTCTAAGATAGAGGAAAGCATGTTCGGTTCGTACAAGTTTAAAAGGCATGGCAATGAGGCTCAATACAGGGGAAATATCCAGGTCATCTCCAAACTACGAGAAGCAGACTCGAGTTTGACAAGCGCCAATATCACTGTCGATAACGTGACCTCCGCACGTGAAAGAATTAAAGAAGGTATTGATTTGTTGAATGAAAGACAAAAACTCATTAAAATCGCTGATTCCAGTCCCCTTGGGTGGAAAGTAGTGACCGAATACCAGGCCAATCCCATCGCTGACGATTCGGATGACGAAAAGAAAATCATAAAAGCTCAAGCTCGGGCCGAAAAGAAGTCAAAAGAAAGTAAAAGAAAGAGTCTTAGAAATCGTTCGCATCCTTACGTTAGACCAAACAACAAGGTTGCTCCGCAATCAAAATTCGGGTGCACAGAGGACCCTCCTGTTTCAAGACCAGGCAACTGTTTTAAATGTGGTGTCAAAGGTCACCGGGTGAGAGAATGCAAAAAGCAGGATACTAACATGGAGATAAGTATAAATTCAGGATTTTCTCCAGACTGTGAATTAAAGCACTTATTTGTTTCAGAAAATGTTGAGATCAACGATAATTTTATTATTCTTGCCGATAAGGGCAACGATTCGAGCTCTCCTGTGGGTAGATTAAAGAATCACATAGATAAATGGGTATCCACCGGCGCTGACGCGCACATTATTGACGTTATTTGTGCAGGTTATAAGTTGCCATTTCGAAATTTACCAGATGGAGTTAGCTTGAAAAACAATAGGTCGGCTTTAGATAACAGAGATTTTGTAGCTCAAGAGATCAACGAGCTTTTACGTAAAGAATGCATATCAGAACTTTTTTCAGTACCTATTGTTATCAATCCATTAACTGTAGCATATAACAAAAAAGGTAAACCAAGGTTAGTGTTAGAATGTCGTCATATTAATCTGCATTTATTTAAGTTCAAATATAGGTATGAAGACGCAGAGGTAGCTAGAGACATTTTTGAGGTAGGTGATTTCGTTTTTACTTATGATCTTAAATCAGCCTACCATCACATTCCTGTATCTCCTGAGCATAGAGTTTATCTAGGATTTAGTTGGGATTTTGACGATGGGGTTAGAAATTTTGTTTATAACGTACTTCCGTTCGGATTGTCAACGTCTGGATATATTTTCTCAAAGGTCACCAGACATTTTGTAAAATATATACGATCTATGGGAATAAAGGTGGTAATGTATTTAGATGACGGACTAGCAGGTAGCTTTTCTTATGATGGGGCGAACAAAGTAAGCAATATAGTGAAAAATGAGATTCAGAGTTTTGGTTTTCTTCTCGCACACAACAAATGTGAATGGGAGCCTAAGCAAATTGTTCAGTGGTTAGGCTTCCAGTGGACTTAAAAGATGGCATAATTAGAGTGTCATACGACAGGGTAAACAGATTCCTTATGTTTTTGACAGAAATATTAGGGATGTTTGGTAGGGGGCAGGTACTTTTTAGCGCTAAGCTCGTAGCCAGTTTGGTCGGACAAATTATCAGTATGAAGGCGGTTATAGGAGACGAGGTTCGCAGGAATACCAGATTTTTATACTTTTGTATAGAAAGGAGGGCTAGCTGGAATAGCAAAATTACATTTTCCTCAGAGGCAATCAAGGAAATGAATTACTGGTTCATAACATAGAGGTGCTTAATATGATCGGTGCAGGATTAAAGTCTTTTATCTTGCCAGATCATTCAGATTTTCAGCTTTTCAGTGATGCATCAAACACAGAGTTTGGTGGTCATTTAATTCAGACTAATTCCCTATATAATCAGGATGTAGGGGACGCCCGACAGCAGGGCAAGGAACAAGTTCATGGTTTATGGAGCCAAAGGGAAAGTGTCAAAAGTTCGACTTGGAGAGAACTTGAATCGATCAATAGAATTATTCAAACGAAGTCTACCAAACTTGTAGGTTCAAAGGTTAAAGTCTTTAGTGACAGTAAAAATGTGTGCTATATTCTTAACGTTGGTAGCAAAACTCGGGAACTGCATTCCATAGCAGTGAATATCTTTAAACTTTGCAAAAGAGAAAATATAAGCTTATCGTCAATATGGATACCTAGAGTTGAAAATCAGGAGGCAGATTCCCTGAGTAGGTTATCAGATAGAGACGACTGGGGTTTGAGTGCTTCTGTTTAAGATTTTAGAAGCTAGGTACGGGCCTCATGATTATGATAGTTTTGCATCTCATTATAACAATAGATGTATAAAATTCAGTTCAAGAGTTTGGTGTCCCGGTACAGACAGCGTAGATGCTTTCAAAACATCTTGGTCAGGTTATAATAATCTTATTGTACCCCAACGAGCATGGGGGGGCAGATGTTTTTTACAAGTGTGTCAAGGACGAAGTAAAGGCTACAATTGTTTTGCCTAAATGGGAGTCTGCTCCGTTTTGGCCACTACTTAGAGTTTATAGAAAGCACATTTCAAATTTACAGATTTTGCCTAGAAGTAATGCAACAATTAAGGGCAGATGTAATAAGAGCATATTTAGTAGAAATCCTTTATCTTTTTATCTAATAGCTTTAAGGTTTGAATTTTCATTGTAATTTTAAAAATTTGACAGGCTTAGCTATTCAGAATGGTATAATGACGCCATGGAGCAGAGTGGGATTTCAGACAACAGTTATTTATCCGATCTCGGAGGGAAAATGTCTAATTTTATTGTGCAGAGTAAAAGTAATGACACTGTGTCAACATATTATGGTCATTTCAAGAGATGGTCAGATTTCATTTCTGGTCAAGGATTTCAACACATCCCAGCGCAGCCTATTCACGTTGCATTATATATGACGTATTTACTCGACCGTGGTTCTTCTTCTCACGTGATAAATCACGCTGTATATGCGATTAAGTGGGCACATGAGATTAACGGAATGGCGGATCCAACCGACAATTCGTATGTGAAATCGTTACAAGAAGCTGCTAAGCGTATAGCTACTCTCAAGTTCGTGAGGAAGGATCCAGTTTCAACAGAAACTCTCATCAGGTTATGTGAAACGCATAGTGATTCGTCTGACTTGATCGTTATTAGGGACTTAAGCATGATTTTGTTATGTTTTGCAGGGTTTTTGCGTTTTGATTTAAAATGTTTTGATGTGCATATTTTTGATAGCTATTTGTCTTTAAACATTCATAGGAGCAAAACTGACCATTACAGGCAAGGTGATGAAGTATTAGTTGCTAAAGGTCAAACATGATTGTGCTTGTCCAGCTAATATGTTGTCAAAATATATCACATTAGCAGGCATAGATTTGCAATCATCAGATTATTTGTTTAAGCCTATTTTTCGTTCTAAGGGTGTTGCAAATATTGATGCAGAATCGGACAATTTTCATAATCGATGATCGGACAATAATCGGAAATCATAGCCGATCGATGATCGATTATAATCGGACGAATAAGAAAACCATTTTGCAAGGGGATATTTTCATCATTTGACAATGTAATCATGTATGTAGATTTTTTTAATTTGAAAAATATAATAAACTAGAAATTTTAAACAATAAAATATATCTCAATAACAAGTGTCTTTACTAAAGACCAAACAAGAATAACTAGCAATTCCTTTATTCTATGGAAAAATTAAGAGGAGACAAACTATTTAAAAAAGCATCATACATTCATTCTGATGATTCTTTGAAAATTACAAATGTCATGAAATTGATGAATAAGTTTGTAATTTTTTTTTTCACTTTCAGTCCTTTGAGTAAGAATCAGAGGAAATTCTGTAGGTGGCAAGATAAACGATTTTTTAACAATAAAATTTATACAAAGATAAGAGAATCAAACAAAAATACTATATGTTCACACGCTTTTATCCTGATTCATTCAAATTTATATGTAAAAAACAATAATTATTAACATTTAAGTTCCATTTCATGGGCATTTCAGTAATAAGATGGGGCATTCCCGTCAATTGGGTCATTTCGGTAGATAGTAACACTACATTTTACGAGTCAATTTGAATGATAAAACTTCTTCTTCTTCGTTTTTTTTCCGGCGATTTTTCGATTTTTAAAAATAGAATCGAAAATCGAAATCGGCGCACTTTCAGCGATCGATATTCGATCATCGGCGAAAATCGTTTCATCACTAGTTGCAAAACTGATTTATAAGGTAAAAAAGATCAGTTACACAGCAGCTAGAGAGACCATTTTAACACGTCTTAAATCTGTTAATCCGGACGCTAATTTTGGTTTACATTCCCTTAGATCAGGGGGCGCCACTGCGGCAGTGGCTGGGGATGCTAAAGAAAGATGCATCAAGCGTCATGGTCGTTGGAAGTGTGATTCTAGCAAAGACATGTACAGAGTAGATCAGAAATCCAATAGGTTATCAGTCTCTCAGCAACTTGGTTTGTAATTTCATTTTTACTGTATTACTGTTATAACTTATTTTTAAATATTGTGTTTACGCTTTTCATTGTCACTTTTGCTCGCTCCCTTTCTTTGGTTATTTTCTATACGCTTTTCGAGCTAGGGGAGCATGGGGTAAATTCGGCCTGGGAGAAGTTCGGCCACTTTTTCATCATCTGCTTAAATCGATTAAAACTTGTAAATAGTACTTATTTCTGAATTCGCAATTAATCGGAATCAAAAGTTACAAAATTTCTACTCCGTATCTATTTGATATGACGTATGCACGCGCGTGCGATTGATGACGCAAAACATCAAAAGTAAGAGTTGTCGCGCTTTTGTTTTAATCGTTTGGAAAGCGCGATTTTCGAAACACTTTATTTCAACAAACAACACTTCAGACATAATATTACGGTAAGTTGGGAAGATACATGCCTCTATGTGTAACAATAAATAATCTATAGAACACATTTGAAACAACAAATATACACATTTATTCAAAAGATACTGGAAAATAATTAAAATTATCGTATAATCCCAACCAGGTCAAAAGATGTGAGAAGGGGTAAAGACGGCCACCTTTAAATTAATAACAGAAGACAACCAACTGAAATAGATACGTTATTAATACACATTATAATTAATTATAAAAACTAAGTTTGGTGATTTAAATCATTTTTTGTTAAAATGTTCATTTATAAATGAAAATCAAGCTAAATGCAAACGGACTTATTAGAACACCCCCCCCCCTTCTCTACTCCTTTTGTGACAGTTTAAATTGTTCTTACTTCTTTTTTTTCATTTTCTTGTACTGCATATTTATATTATTATTTGTGTTGTGTGTACGTGTGGAATATTTAAACCTTTGCAATGGACCCACCCTGCGAAGTAGAGAGGAATTTGACATGGAGCCTCGGTTTTAACCCCCAATCCCCCCACGGAGACATCTTCTTTCCTTATTTTCATTTCAACTTTGTTTTCTTGTTGATATACCAACAATCTACATATATATTGATCTACCTATCTTTCTGTCCGTCTGTCTGTCTGAAAACAGCTATAATTTTTCTTTGGAGTGTATTAAATACTGAATACATATACATATTTTAACAGAAATGCCAATGCTAATAATCAATGGAAATTGGGCAGTCGGGATGCATCATTGGGGAGCAAGGGAACTGACAATAGGTGCCGGCTATAAACTTGTATTGGAAGAAAACAACCCAAAAGATATCAATGCAATAGCGATACAAGACGAAGGCCACACCAAGGCATACTTGAAGCGAGAAAATGCCATGATAGTTGCAAGAATAATGAGGATGAACATTTCCTCTACTTGGTTGGTGAAACCAAAGAGGGCAAGCGAAATAAAATCAAGAAAAATAGGCCCACAACAGTTGTGTACCATTGGATGTAAAGTGTCCGACGAACATAAGCTTCGGACAGCAACCGATTACCTCTCTATAATCGGTTTAATTTATGAAGTTAAACATTAGGCCTAACTGAAGTGCAAGTAGAGAAACACCAAATACTCAATTGAAAGTGCATATGACATTAATCAATTAACTTGCTAAATGACAACATACATGTACAAATAAATGTAAAACAAACCAAAAAAGAAAAAAAAACCCCCAAAAATTATATTATTAAGATAAATTGTTGTCTATGTAGAGATTCGAACACGGAACTTTTATTTCTCTATAGCCTAGTCAGTAACAAGCGGCTAATCGCTATAGTATACACACTTCTGTGAAGCCTGCGTAGCTCAGTCGGTGTTGGCTTGTTATCGAAAGGTCCGGAGTTCGATCCCATTCGACTGCACAGGTTTTTCTGAAAAATTGTGGTCCAGCAAGACCTCAGTTGTTAATTCTTGACGGCCATTCATCACACGAGTCCTTGTCGATTATTGAGCTCGCAATTGCGGAAAACATTGTACTTCTGTCGCTACCTCCACATACGACACATTGCCTGCAACCGTTAGATCGTGCAGTATTTGGTCCTCTCAACCACTTTTACAATGAAGCTTGCACTACCTACCTGTCAGAGAACCCACTTAATGTAATAAGCAAAGCAACATTCACGGGTTTGTTTAAGTATGCATGGGACAAAGGAATGACGGTATCAAATATTATCAGCGGATTTATAGCTTGTGGCATCTACCCATTAAATAAGAATGCAATTCCTGAAGAAGCCTTTCTTCCTAGTGAAATTAACACCCTTGCACAACATGAAATGCCATTACCTACGCCCAGTAATCTATCCACTCCTGCAACTTCTTTAATTCCAACGTCTTCTAACTCCGTGGCCACAATGACATCATCTGATCATACGAACATTCCATTCCCCATAACGATGTCTTCCTCTGATAGTCTGTCTCATTATCAATCTTTTCCTACTAGCGATCAAATACATCACATATCCTCTAAACAAATCACAAGAGCCCCTGTAAGATTTAAGCCTCCATTTCTGCAAAGTGCTGTATCTTCCTTCAATGCGGAATCCCACATGACAACATCGCCTGCAATGTCCACTATGCCTCCGACCAGCAGTCAACTCACCTCGACTGACGTACAACCTTTAGCCTCTCATACACTTTCGGTCAGTCCAATTGAAGTTAACTTTTCATCAAACAAGGAATTGACTTCAGATTTACTATTAGATTTAGTTATGAGAGGGGAAATCCAGATAGCGACTGCAGATGAGCAAGGTTGTGCTAGTCTGCCATCGTTAGAGGAACATTCACTTGTTGACCTTCCGTCTGTCGATGAAACAATAAATAACATTTTTATGCCAAATGTTGGAAAGAGGAATGATTCTCAGAAGTCCAAGGCTAACATAGTAAAATCTCATAGGCTTTTAACTTCGTTAGATATATTAAATGAGAAAAAAAGGAAAGCCGAAAAGCAAAAGACAAAGAAGAAAGGGCTTAAATTATAGACCTCAAAGAAACTTTGATGATATGATTATCATAATATATTTAAACATAAAATATAGGAAAAATCTTTCAAAAACTTCTAAATACCTACTGCATGCACTATTTTTCAATACATTGTATTATAATTAATTCCTCATTGCTAAATGGGAATTTATGCATATAGGCTTCTAATATTGTGACATCAGCTGCATATGATTAACTATAATTAAATTAATATTAGTTATATATGTTCTTATATTTATTATCTATAATAATTGCTAACGAATATCTGAATCCGATATTCTTTTAACCCCTTCCCACTTATTTCATGTCGTTCATCTTTGCCGACATGTTGGTAGTTGTATACGTCAAATACTATTATGACAGACAGGTAACGGCCCGGATAGCTCTGTGGTGAGAGTGGAAAGTTCTCGGTTCGATTCCCGGGTCTAGTCACACCTTTTTCGCCAGCCTGTTACACTATAAACTATCTCAATTACAAAATGAGAGATTAGGAAATACATAAATATATATGTATATAAGAAGTCGTATGCCGTGTGTCTATATATCTGTGGAGCCTTCCGCTCTCACCACAAAGCTATCCGGGCCGTTACCTGTATTTGACGTATACAGCTCTGACACATTCATTAAGATATTGAGTTGAAACTTCGTGCTTATGTTTATTATTCACTATATTTTGCCGGTGCGAGTTTTCGAAAACGCAACGCGTACGGATAAGGATCTTAACTACAACTCAAAAGTATAAAATACCAGCAGTGTTCAAATTATTGATGTTACCAGAGAGAGGGGTGAAAATAAGGGATGGGGGGGATAAATGATATTTATAGTTTTGCCATTAAAAGAGAGAACGGGATACGGATAATCTGATTTCAAGATTTACACAGATTCAGAGACTCGCTTTTAGGTGCTCTTTCCATTGGTATGTTTACCCTGAACATATCTAATACCGAACCTTTCTTACAATGACAATTTTAAAATCAGTGTTGCCTATATGAAGTACCGGTATGATTGATAATGGGTCGCCTTAAAATTCTCTACGTGTGTCGTATAATGCATGACCAATGGTATATGGCCGAATATACCCCATTGGAATAACAGATGGCCAAATTTACCCCGACTGTGGCCAGATTTACCCCTCGTATGGCCGAATTTACCTCTTGATGGCCGAATTTACCCCATTTCAGTTTTTGGTGTAAAACCTTCATTTTCTACTTTGTTTTAGGTTTATCTCACAAAAATACGCAATGGACATAAAGTATAGGATATGTATTTAATGAATATGGCATTAACTTTAAAATACTATTGAAAAATTAGCTTTATCATTATGGATCAGTGCAATAGTAGAAACACGGCCGAATTTACCCCATGCTCCCCTAGTCGGCAAATACTATTTGTTTATTGTTTCATTTATTTATGAGTAGAGTAAAGACTAAATGTTTTCCACGTTACGTAGCATAGCGGAAAATATTTGTCTTTGTGGTACGAAAGAAATTATTTAGTCTGGCCTATGAGGCTTTTCGAACACTCGTGTGTTCTGGTCACGTGATGGTCAGGGTCGAGTAGAGTAATATTGCGTGGATTATCAGTTCTAGCTCGTTTCTCAAGCTGTACACACCTAATTTTTTAGTTTTGTATGAGAATAGGGGATAAATTATCTTACCCAGTTTCAGAGCTTTTTACCCACAGGGTTTTTTTATTTCTGTTTTCCCCTGGGTTTGATAATTTATGCAAAGTGAATTGATATTATATTATATATTTTCATGTCTTTTATAACATCCACGACGTCTTGTATGGTTCATGAACGTCATTAAAGTTTTCATGTATATTTACATAGAGTAATTTTGGTTCTGTTTGAAAATTATGACACAGGATAAATTGTTTTGCCTTTGATTATTTTGTAATTTAATATTTTTTGATAGATTAAACTCCGGCTTTCACGTACGCTTCTCGGGCTAGTCGGAAAATACTATTTGTTTGTTGTTTCATTTATTTATGAGTAGAGTAAAGACAGTGCGATTTCTAACAGACAGACTTACTGATATTGTCATTTGTATATGCTGCAGCTAAGGCCTTGAAGCGCATGCAGTTTAAAAGGATGTCACTCATTCTTACATGTATAATCAAATATCGGCTTCCCTTCATATAAGAGGACACATTGACGTTATATGTAAGTATACATGTTCCTTATAAAGCAAAGTTTTGGCGAACATTTAAATATAGTGAAGCACACCTTTAGTTTTGTTTACCCGGGCAAATGTTTTGCAATCCGAAAACTGTTTGCACGGTTTTTTTTGTCGGACTATAAGGCGGTCACCCCAAATCATCCCTTCATAGAAAATACATAACAAGGAAATAATGTAAATATACGTAACAAAGAAATAATGTAAAACACTTTTAAAACAATCAAATGTTTTCTAGACAATGTGAATTAAATTATTGTATACGCTTATGAGAACTGAAAACTTAAATAAACCCCGTCAGTGTTAAAATTTTTCTAAATGCAGGGATGTCCGCTTGTTAAATGTACGAAAATAAAAGGAACTTTACTCAATATTTATTTAGCTTAAGTATGATCGATAATTGGTATCTTGGTCATAATAAAATTCTATGATGAGATAAACGTAACTTGGATATAGATATAAAACATAAACAGACAAATAAATGCTACGATCAATTGTACTATTTCATTTCACATTTGACAGTAAATGAAACATATGCATAAATAACAATATACTGTAATGTGTTCGTGACTCATTTTGTCCATTCCTCCTGGAATGCTTTTAAAGCTTCATAAAAAATGAACGAATGATGAATTATCTAAAATATAGTGACAATCATAGTGGGAATGAAATACAAAGGGATAGGTGTAATTGGACCCCATTCATACAAGATACATCGACTGCTTGAAAGTAGTTTATGTCTCTGTTCATACTATGACATTTTGCATTCATTCATTTTAACCGATTTAGGGCAGATTCCTTACATTTTGGAAAAGAGGGTGTTGCCATTTTGTGGTAAAGTTAAGTGAAGGAAAAGCCTGTGTCCGGTCTTTTGTCTAACCGACTGAGCAACCCGAGCTCCACAAAAATAGAGCTTTAATGGCAAATCATTAGCTAATCGTATGCATGACAACACGTTTACGTCGGGTAAATCCCTTCACTTTCCGTGGCCGGTTTCTTTTTTGCGGAGCTCGGGTAGCTCAGTCGGTTAGACGGTCGGATGCATGACAGCTAGGTGATTCGGTACCATAGGTCGTGGGTTCCAGTCCCCGTCGGGAAACGAATATTATTAGTTATGTCAGAGACATATATACACATATATGTATGTGTATATATGTCTCTGGTTATGTCGGGTTGATAAAGCCCATAGAGGGCGAGGCGCCTTCGCTTGTGTGACATAGGTCAATATATGTATGACAAATGACCATGATTGAGCATATTATATTATCTTCATACAGGATAGTATAATTCTTCCCTCCTTTTCAGAATGCGTAGACTTTTTTTTTACACTAGTCTTGATAAAAGTATATTCATTGCACTTTATGCACGTCACACACTGTTCATCATAACATAAACGAATTTATGTCTAAGAATTTTAGAATTGTAAAAGATTGAAAGAGAATTATACAATGTTTCATAATCATATATTTATTTCAAGAATACATCATACAGAACGTATCAATAAAAGAATATGTAAATGTGCAAGCTAATACCCAGTTCTTGACTCCATGGAGTTACACTGGATTTACATATCACAATGTTCAGTCTTACATTGACACATGTTGTATGGGAGCCACTGAGTGTTGGCTCGGACATTGTAATCTACCCTGATCGTCGGCTGGAGTAAGGCATATAAAGCAGAAATGTTTTCCGCAGTTGGAACACCCCATGTCGTTGCATGCATCCGAATGTTCGATGGCTTCCTTACAGCTAGGACAAGATCTTATAGAAGGACACCCTGGTATACCAGCAATAGTTTTTTTCGTACAGTTCTGTAGAATGTATTGAAAACTATGTTTGTTGCCTTCCGTTACTGTGCACGAGCAGCTTGCTAAGCACATGGAACATTTCATACCTAAAATAAGAATATTAATGAGCAGACATGTTTAATACGTTGCTTAATATCAGTTTCAAGAAGTTTCACTTGTAAGATCAGAATTTGGACGCACTTTCAGCATTGATGAATATAGAATTTGTGACCCCCTGCCCCTTTTCGATATGAAAATTTTAATATATATATATATATATATATATATATATATATATATATATATATATATATATATATATATATATATATATATATATATATATATATATATATATATATATATATATATCATGATAGCATGCATGAGGCAAATACATAGCCAGACAACACCATACCATACCTATTTTTTTTGAATTTATCATCAATTTCTTCTTTTCGATCTCGTCTGCTTGCAAACTGGCAAACCGTTTCGCCGCCATATAACAGCGATCAATAAATTATGGCCCTCGTCTGATCTCAAGATCGCTGTCATTTTTCCCGCAGATTTTACTGTATATCTTCTGACTCGATTACTTTCTTAATGGTATGTCACGAGAGAACACGAACGATGCGTAGCTAGGAGATTTGCTGCGGCTCGGATTAAAGGACATTGCGGCGTTATTTATAGCAGGATGCATCCATTAACCGTCCGTATGGAGGCAAAATGAAATAATCGTGCGAAAAAAGATGGATTATATGGGTAAACAGTAACAAAGTGTATATATACACAGGGGCGTCGGTAGGTATTTCATTTTGGGGCGGCGGGGGTCTGGGGGCCGCCATAAGGCCCCCAGTGGGACCAGGGCAAAGCCCTGGTGGAGGTTCAGGGGGCTTCGCCCCTTGAAGATTTAAGGTTTTTAGGTTTAAATGACACTGTTTGGAGCTGTTTCTGTTATATTTCACACATTTTAACTTCAAAAACTTACGAAGCCGGTATGGCTTAGTGAACGTCAGGTCACGGGTTCGAGTACCGCTTTGGGCTACACATTTTTCGTATGAGACAGTACTGGCTGGAAATGTAAATCCAGACGGTCGCTAGTTTTGTTATTTACTGACATTTTTCATCAATTTGAGCTACAAATCGAAAGAATAACATCTGTTCAACCTGTATACAAAAGTCCATTATAATATTTGTTCATTAAATATGATTTTTACGATCGTCCAGATTAACTTATGCGTCTCGATTTACCTTTCCAACCAGTAAAAACCTAGGACCCGTGCTAGGATAGCATGTAAAAGATTCCTCATTGCTTCGGATGAGTCCGTTGCACAGGTCTAAATTTCTATGCAATGCATCAGGCAGATGCCGTAACCATATATACATGCAGTATTCGTGGAGTGACATTTATTACTTAGGGTGGCTCGAGTGTTAAACAATCAGCAATATTTCAAGGTATACTTGCCCTCTAAATACACCTTCTAAAATAAAACAAAGTTGCGTTTTATATTTTATTAACATTTTGTTATTTAAATATATCATGATTGATATGAACATTTTAACATGTAATAAATTAAAGATTTTGCACATAAAAGCACTAGAAAGTGTAAAAGTTAAACATAGTCATAATATATACATAGTTCGTTCACTTCACTTTACAACTGTCCGAAAATAGATCTTCGTGAGTCCCGAGCTGAGATGAAGTCGTTGGCGATATCAGTAAGATTTAGACTGTCTGTAGCATCTCTGTGGATGTGCAACATCATCGGGTGGTTCAGCCTTTCTTGTGTCATGGTCGAGCGTAAGTATGTCTTGACGCGGCGTAGTGCTGAAAATGTCCTTTCACTGGTAGCATTGGTGGCTGGCATCACAAGAATAAGTCTCAAAAGAGTCCCGATCTCGGAAAAGAAACATCTGGAGGTTGGAGTCATCTCGCGAAGTGACTTCAACAAATCCGATAACGACACAGTTGACTTATCACTCATGTTGTTTCTTATGAACGATGAGAAGGTCTCTAGTTGCGTTGGAAGTGATGTCTTGTCCAAATCCTCGTTGTAAAAGTCCAAGATGAAATCCAAATCTTCCTTGTATGTTTCGTCCCCATGTACAAATTTCAGGAGAACGTCCTGTAGGTGGCGGTACACACGGAAACCGGGCTGGTCAAAGCGATCACTCACACAGTTCATTACAAGATCCAATGCTTCGTAATAATGTTGTCTATCGAGATCGCTCTCTGAAGATGCAAATTCTGGAGGGGCGTTGCCTATTTCGAATCTCTTGGGCATCTTTCTACGTCGGGGCAGTCGGGGTTCACCAACTTCTAGATCCTCGAGTTTGTTGTTAACCGATTCCCAGAATGTATTGAAAGCCTCTTCTGTGCGCATTTCACGTAACGATGCCATAGAAAATTCTGTGATGCGTTGTCCTTCCGCAGCTGAGAGATCCTTTTTCTGAAGTGCTCGGCTTAAATTGTCTGTGTGACGTAGAATTTCGTATCCAAGGGTTACACCGAAGAGGAAGTCATAATTCTGCATCTGAGATTTTACACCGATGATCCGAGAACGGGTTTCAGGATCCTTTGTGCATTCATAACAGGATTCCAACAACGACTGGAGAACTGAGTAGTTATCTAGAACACTATTTAAGCTAGCAGCTCTGACTGTCCATCGAGTTGGGCATAACACTCGGAATCCTGGTGTATCTGGTGCCATCTCATGCTTCAGCTGGTCCAGCATTGTGTCTCTCCTAGGTGAATACTTGACGAGTTTGGACATCTCGAACACTGTATCCAATGAATCGCGCATAATCTTTGACTTTTTCACGGTATCACCAACAGCTAAGTTAAGTGCATGTCCATAGCAGTGTGTGTATACAGCTCTCCTCTCTTTCTTGGTGATGTTAGTTGCCACACCTTTCTTAGCTCCAGACATATTGCTGGCTCCATCATAGCACTGTCCACGGCACTTACTCAAGGAGATGTTCATCCTCACTAACGCATCGAGAATCACGTCGGTCATCGTAGCAGCGTCGATTGACGGCACCATACATAATCCAATGAACTCCTCGAAAACATTCATGTCACTATCAACATGACGAATCACAATCACAACTTGTTCACGGTTAGACTGGTCTGTCGTCTCGTCTACCATGATGGAGAAATACCCATCCTCTCTGATGCGAGTAGCTACGTCACGCAGGATCTGTAATGCCATCACTTGCAATTGCTTTGTTCGTCGTCATGACCACGGATGGGTAAGCCTTGTCTAGCAAGAAACCGTATGCTACGCAGAATGGTCAACAACTGCTGTCTGTTGTTCTTTTTCTCCTCGGAATGGGCGACAGAAAGCACTTCACCGATATCTTTTGTTTCACTAGGCAATTTCACTATTCTTTCTACAGCTTCTTTATGGCAGTCCGAGTCCTGGTGTTTTCTGAACTTCAATGTTGCATCTTTCCAGTTGCTGAATCCTGTTTTTATAAAACAACCATCGACTCTGGAATTTGCAAGCTTTCCCTCCTTTGCAGCAGTCATACAAGTGAAGCAAAAGGCCAGATCTTTTGTCTGAAAATAATAATAAAACATTATTACAAAATGATAATTGTATCCAATTGTTACAAACTTTGCTGTACATATACGATGTCTAGCATATTCAGTTGTGCTCACTGACGGCTCAAATTCATTGTAATAACATTTCATTTTACCATAAAACATAACATTTTCAAATAGAAAATTATGAATGTGTGATCAAATTACCTCGTCATAATGTAGCCATGTATAGTGCTTAAACCACGATGGTTTAAAAGATCGCAATTCTGGATTTTTCTTGCCGAAAGATCGCTTAGGAAATTTGAACTTAAAAGGTTAATTGATACATGTCGATCCCTCCATTTTCAAGATAGAAATGAAATATTGTTGTGATTTAAATATATTAATTTTCAGTACCTTCATTTAATAATTACTGGGCTCAACATACATAATGATTTTGTTATTTCCGATAATTGTTTAATTACGTACATCTTTTTACCATCAAAGCTTAAGAACAAATTGAATCCCCATTGCATATACCAATTATAAATTCGACAAAGGGAATAAGTTATAAACTCTAACTTCCCTCATTATTACCTATAGTGAATTGTCAACACACACCTGAAGTCCTGATATAGGTTATCATCACCCTCGTGTTGGCTTGGGTAATCAGTGACCGTGATTGGGGTTCACGCCTCGCCGCTCCAATGCACACAGATTGCCGTTGTAATCGCCGCTCCAAATAAACAACGGTCGCCGTTATCAATTCCTCATACACTTTTCAATCTTTCCTTTTATTTATTTAATTATTATTATTATTTTTTTTTTTGCAAAATTATTGGGGCGGCGGCCGCCGCCCCTGCCGCCCCTGTTCCGACGCCCTTGATACAAAGAGAAGAGACTCTTCCCGATCGATCGGTACCAGGTTTTTGTCAAAGCGTGCAAAATTAGCGGAGATATCGAGGTTTGATGTTGGTAACCCTGTGATACGAGTCATCCCTTTTACCTATTGACGTATTACTACTGCAGTAGTCTATTACGAATTACGTCTTATGAATTTCTCAATGTAAGGTCACCCCTGTGAATCAACCAAAAAAATATAGGATTCATTTCTTACGTACAGATTCACTTTAAATGCGACAACGTTTTCCGTATACGTATATAGTGAGGGGTATTCGTTACCACAAAAGACACATGTAATACTATCTTTCATATTGCCATAAACATTATAATACAAACATCAGACGGACTGTTTGCGTCATTTTCATCAATGTAAATGTTTCATTTATTGCCGTACGGAATCAGAATGCCAGCTATGTATGTTTTATACGTATATGGCATATATGACAATAAAAAGAGATCATATTCTCAAAAGCCGGTATGGACTAGTGGATAAGGTGCTCGGCTCGTGATCGAGAGGTCCCGGGTTCGACTTCCTGTCCGGTGTTCTGTCTTTCGGATGAGATATTGAAAACCGAAGTTCCGCGTCACGGTAAGCGTGGCACGTAAAAGATCCCTCATTGCTTCGGGTCGGTCCGTTGCAAAGGTCTAAATTCGTATGCAATGCATCAGACAGATGCCGTCACCATATACGTGAAATAATCGTGGACTGACGTAAAGCAATATCCAATCAATCAGTCAATCAATTCTCAAATTTATGGAGACATTTACTGTAATCAGCCTCTGTGATTATTATATTCAACTTCGTTTTCTGAATGGTCACTACCTTCACTGTAAGATGCCTCCCCCCTTTGATGTCCTTTCATAGGATATGTGAGTGAAGGACATATAACCTTGACATTTGATAATAGGGTTTGATCTGTAGATAGTCTTATTGGCATTGGATTTATTGCTATTACTGATCGGTAAATCTTATTGGTGTGAGGCTTCAGTGGACGATTCGGTACAACTTAAACTTGTATTTCAATATAAGAAATTCCGACTTGCCGCTATGGTAACAGTCTTGAATCTTCCTTATCACTATCCTAAACGGTAAGTCCTATCAATATGAGACCTTTATTACAGTTTAAGGTATGGCGTATTATTCATCCCGGTATATTACATTTAAAAAAACCATGAAGATCTTGAATTTCTTGTTTTTGCTACTTCTCTTAAACGACAATTTCTTATGATAATCATGGGGAAAATGTATACCGATAGGAAATCAAGATGTTAAAACTTAGAAATTAAGCTCGCCTCAGCCTTTATGTCAGGATTATTTCTTTGCTGGTTTGATTTTAGATTTATGTCACACTAAGATCATTTAATTACATGATAATGACATCTGTCTTATGTACTGTGCAGAAGCTATACTTCAGTTCAATTTAGTTCATTTATTTCTTTATGCCATCTGGCACATCAGATATTACAAATACATGTATAAATAAATAATTTAACTTCAAGATGAACACAATATATACATAGATTAGCATATATGCATAGATTATTATATAAACATAGCAATTCTCTAATAGTATGGTATTTTACACATTGAATAAATATGAGTAAAACGTAAAATGATTACAATTAAAGGCGATTGCGTGAGAGTTATTTCACAGACAGATGATCTATTCAACTACTGGGCTTTAACCTTATTTTAAGTTGTGTTAAGTTTTCTAATTTTTTCTGTAAGAAATAAAAATTTTCCTAAGTTGCGCAACTCTTTCAGATTTCGCACACTTAGTAATTGTATTAGTTTAAAAACACTAGGACGTCTAAAATAATACGTTTTGATGTATAAATTTCTTAGTTCTCGATACACTGGACATTTTAAGATAAAATGAAACTCATCCTCTATATCATTTAAATTACACAATGTACATACTCGATTGAACCTTGTTTCATTTCTGTATCTTCCATATTCAACATTTAGATTATGAGCTGATAGTCTGAATTTAGATATGAGTTTGTGATGTAAATCACTCAATGGTTTATGTAAATAAAATCGGAGGTCAAAATTGTCTACCATATATTGATACTATATGTGTCCCCTTCGAGTTTAGTATAATGTCCGAGTCTTTAATGAGAAGACACCTAAAGCATTCTGAAAATATTATGGGGTATGACTTTGGTTTTATTGTAAACGATAATACAAATTTTCAGTCATATATTACTAATATTGTTCTTAATATACGTAGAGGAAATATTTTTCATTATTTTCTCACTTTAGGCCATTATCAGAGTTAAACCAAAGATCGAAGAATAAGTATAATCCCGAAGGATAGACCACATACAAAGTCACTTCTCTTATCATGTCAGCGTTTGAGAAAGGACCCCAATTATATCAATGCGACGGACACATCCGAAGCAGTGAGGGATGTTTTACATATCACATCTAAATACCAGGAGACCGATGAGGAACAGTCGGGATCTCTCGGTCACGAGCAAAACACATTACTGATTAAGTTACGTTTATTCCAGATATGCTAAAAAGGTAATTATGAGTGATTTTTTTTATGGTGGGCTCCCCTCGACCCTTGGTTTAATGTTACCATAAAATTGCGGAAGTCCTTGGTCTCCTTTGTCTTATTCTTTTTTTGTAAATGGCCATAATATTCCATCTTGGCATTTCAACACCTCTTATTAATAGCAATGATATAAGTTAAATGCAAATGCTTTTCCGCTTCTACCTCAAATCCGTAAAATTCAACCGTATCTAGGCCAATGTTTGCTCAACTTCCGTTTACTTTTATTCATAAAAACTGTCCTTTTGTCATAGAACAAGTATTTAAAATGTCTGGGTACTTCTTTCTCTTTACATCATTATAAATTATATATCATCCTGTAGTTTAGAAAAATGTTTACTTACTATCTGACATCTCGATTTCCAGTAGGCAGTAGATTTAACACTCGTGAAACTATTTTCAGAAATCCATGTGTAGTTTCACTTTAATGTGACAAAATTTGCACTACATGCGAGGTCATCCCTATAAATAGTGAGGGGTATTAATTACTATACATGTATTAGTAAGTAATGCAAACTGACTTTTGTTAATATAAACATTAAACTGACTGTTTGCGTCATTTTCATCAATATAAATGTTTCAGTTGTTGCGACACGGAATAGGGATGCCCAATATGTACTGTTTTATGCGTATATGGTATATATGTCAAAAAAGAATAATTCAAATTCTCAAGTTAATGGAGACATTTTCTTTGATACTTCCCTTTGATAATTGTATTTCAGTTGCAATTTCATTATCTGTATGTTAAATGTCCTCATTGTAAGATGCCCCCCTGATGCCCTTTTGTATGCTATGTGAATGAAGGACGTATGATAATGACTTTGATAATAGGATTTGATCTGTAGATAGTCTAATTGGCATTGTATAGCTCTATGGTGACTTCTGCCACATAACTGAGCCAGTAACTCCTCTTTTTTCTTTTGGATTTCTTGTTATTGCTTTTCCTGATCGGCAAGTTCTATAGTAGCGGGGCTTCAATGGATGATAGGGTAGAACTTGTGTTTAAAAAAGGGCGCTTAAGAAATTTCGACTGGCCGCCATGATAGCAATCTTAAATTTTCGTTATAGTTACTCCTGGACGGTAAGTCCTATGGGATCTTAATTACATTACAGAGTAAAACAATTAACCGGTCCGTACATTACATTTAAACCTCTTCAGATCTCGCAATTCTTGTTTTTTTTTTTTTGCTGCTTTTCTTTAACAATAATTTGTTATGATAATGATGTGAAAATATATACCGATATCAATTTTCCTGCATTAGATGTGCAAAATATCCGCCGAAAAATTACTTACCACACGCATGTAAAATCATAATCGGAAATAATTTCAGGACAGAAATTTACACGAGGAAGATTTAATCAACAAAATCAAAAGTGAAGTGAACTGTCTCCGTTGTAAACCGAAATGTCATCAATGCAAAACGAAATAAACATTAACTGAATGGACACTAGGAGACCTGTAAGTAAATATTTTCCAACGATTGCATTTTCTTTAAATCTAAAGTTTCCGTAGCGTATTCGGAAAAACAACCTGGAATGTGTTAGTGTGGTTTAATCATGTCTGTGTGCATGATAGAAACACCCCTACATCGGTAAAAAATATAGATGCAGAAAAACATTTAATGTGTGTAGTTTGCAAATAACGTGTAACTTCTGTCTGTTTCTGCTTTAGGTCTTTAGAAAACTGCATTCTGTCAAGAGAATATTGAATACAATCATCGAAATTTTCCATCTTGTCAGAATTTCAACCACCGGTGATTTTGTAAATACCTTCGAGGTTGTTTTCCGAGCTAGTCGAATAGGTCAGAGAAGAAATCAATGTGAGAAGTTTACGGACAACAACAGACGAGGGACACGTTTAAATAAGAAATTAAGCTCACTTCAGCTATTGGTTTAGGTATGTTTGTTGGTTGTTTGATTTTTGCTTTATGTCACAACAAGGTTATTGCATTATATGGTAATGGCATCTACCTGATGCAGTGCAAAGAAATTTATACCAACGCAACGGACCCACTAGAATCAGTGAAGGATCTTTGACGTCATGTCCGTTTTGACATGGGATCTCTGTTGTTGCTGTTTCATCCAAAGTGTGGCATCCTGTTCCCTTTTTGTCTTTTCTTGTGAATGCGTCATTTTCATCAATATGTTTCAGTATGCACCGTTTTATGCATAAATGGTATATATATAAATAAAAAGTGTTCAAATTCTGAAAACATTGGATTTTTTTTCCTCTTATCTGCCTCTATGATGATTATATATAAACTGCATTTTCGTCCTTACTGTAATATGCGCCACCCCGAAGTCCTTTCATAGCATATGTAATTGACGGGTGTATGATCTTGACTTAGATAAATATAGAACATATATACCTTTTAATTTTGTGCACCATATGCGCATTTCGACAAATTATGTCTCTTCAGTGATTCTCGTGGCCGAATGATTGGAATTCTCAAAATATATGAAAACATGAAGTACCGTGTTGAAGCCAAACTGACCGAAAAGTGAACCAAAGAATCTATTTAAGGACAGAGCTATGCATGAAGGAGATACTCCTTAGTTTTAGATTGATTTAGTGTTTGGAGGTAAGATTTTTCAACAAATTGTCGGCATTCCAATGGGCACTAACTGTGCTCCGCTTCTGGCTGACATATTCCTTTATTCATACGAAGCTGAGTTCATTCAGTCTTTGCTTTCGCAAGGAAAAAAACAATTGGCTCTTGGCTTCAATTTTACTTACAGATATATAGATGACTTGCTTTCAATTAATAATCCTTCATTCGCGGATTACCTTAGCATCATCTATCCAAGTGAACTTGAGGTCAAAGAAACCACAGAAACTAGTAATTCTACTTCGTATTTAGATATTATGTTGTCTTTCGACATTAATGGTCAATTGAACACCTCACTCTATGACAAACGTGACGATTTCAATTTCGCTATCACAAACTTTCCTTTCATATGTAGCAACATTCCATCATCGCCCGCATACGGCGTATTCATATCTCAGTTAATACGTTATTCCAGAGCATGTTCAAATTACAATGACTTTGTTCTGAGGGCTAGGCGACTTTCAGTTAAGCTGCTCAACCAGGGTTATATATGTGCTAGACTAGCATCGTCACTGAGGAAGTTCTACGGTCGTTACGAGACTCTTATTACTCCATATGATATCTCGTTATCCAGACTTTTAAATGATATTCTGGACTGAGACCGATTCCGATCACTTTACACAGATTTGACACCTTCTATACTAGAAGGTTACCTACTTCGACTTCTCCATATATAGATACATATGGAATTCACACGATTTGACACTTTCTACGGGGTATATGTGACGGGTGTTGCTAGCAAGCAGGAGATGCTCACTCTCCCCGGGCACCTGATCTCACTCCATCACAGGGGTTCACATATGCTCTTCAAGTAGACATATTTTGTTATTTTCCATTTGTTTTTCATTTTCACTGATTTTGTATGTCCTATGGTTTCATGATTTTTGGATTTGTGGTTTGGATTTATCCATCATCTTTACATTACTTAATTTGATGACTGAAAATTTGAAGTATATATTTCATGTCAGTACAAAAGCACTGAAAACTAGACTTATGATGCCCTCGGGGACTATCAGTCGACCAGCAGTGACACTGGCCTTGTGTGCCTTGTGGTTATAATAAATGTAGAACATGGATAATAGGTTTTGATCTGTAGGTAGTCCTAGGGATACGTTACCCTGAGATAGTAAATAAAACAAATCTGTCATACTTCAATTTCTCTATACTTCAGTGGTGAAGTACTGATAAAGAGAAAGTATGTCAGGTTTGTTTTTATTTACTATCTCAACATAACGTGCCGCTGTGGATAGTCTTATTGACATTGAAATTTTTGTTTCGCTATTCCTGAACAGTAAGTTCTGTAGATGTGGGGCTTCAGTGGACGATTGATTATAAGTTGTATTTGAAAAATAGGTCTTTAGGAAATCCTAACCGGCCGTTAATCTTGAATTTTCGTTATCGCGAATTTGAATGGTAAGTGCTATCAATATGGAACGTTTATTACACCACAGGGTATGACAAATAATTGGTCTGTACCTTAAATTCAAACCTCTTGCAATATTTAATTTCTTAAATTTAGAAACTGTACTCTATCCAGAGAATATTGAAAATTTGAAGTATATATTTCATGTCAGTACAAAAGCACTGAAAACTAGATTTATGATGCCCTCGGGGACTATCAGTCGACCAGCAGTGACACTGGCCTTGTGTGCCTTGTGGTTATAATAAATGTAGAACATGGATAATAGGTTTTGATCTGTAGGTAGTCCACAGGGATACGTTACCCTGAGATAGTAAATAAAACAAATCTGTCATACTTCAATTTCTCTATACTTCAGTGGTGAAGTACTGATAAAGAGAAAGTATGTCAGGTTTGTTTTTATTTACTATCTCAACATAACGTGCCGCTGTGGATAGTCTTATTGACATTGAATTTTTTGTTTCGCTATTCCTGAACAGTAAGTTCTGTAGATGTGGGGCTTCAGTGGACGATTGATTATAAGTTATATGACAAATAATTGGTCTGTACCTTAAATTCAAACTTCTTGCAATATTTAATTTCTTAAATTTAGAAACTGTACTCTATCCAGAGAATATTGAATACAAACGAAATTCG
Organism: Pteria penguin; assembly: GCA_035048485.1. NCBI lineage: Eukaryota > Metazoa > Mollusca > Bivalvia > Pterioida > Pteriidae > Pteria > Pteria penguin. Next base: position 22,893,130 of record CM068587.1, on the reverse strand, counting down.
TCTTTTATGTCAGAAGTTTCAACATCCAGCGATTTCGTAAATATATTCGATGTTGTTTACCTGATCTTGCCGGAAAGGCTCAAGAAGAAATCAAGATGTGAAAAGTTTACGAACGAGGAAACTTGTTTTTATTAGAAATTAAACTCCCTTCAGCCTTTGTTTAAGGTATGTTTGTTTGCTTCTTTGATTTGTTTTACGTCACACCAAGATCATTGCATTATATGATGACTAGAAAAAGACCTGCGCAAGCGCGGGAAACATTTCTATATCATTTGGTGATATATTTGGCCGGACAGCGAGTAAACTTCGTTCTGTATTCTAAATGTGCCTTGGGTCTTGAGGTATGCCTTTAGTTTTGAGGTAAGCAACTTTAGAATGCAGGAAGTAGGTAATCGTTACCTATGTTTTCTGGGAGTAAAATCAAGACCCTTTCAGTGTTTTACAGTCCGGCTATACTGTGTTTAGATGTTTCCTTTGAGGAACTGTGTCTACATACAATGAATTTAAAGTGCATTTCGAAAATCCTGTCTAGATGTATCAAAAGTACTGTGCTTTTTTACGTAATGATGTTGCATGTCACTGTGTACCTTGACCTTACACAAAGGAGTTAGAATTAAATTATCGCATGAATTTGAAAGTGCTTTCTGAGTTAAAATGAGGATGACAGCATTATTAGTATTGCGGTGACTATTAAGGGTAAAGAGAGCTGTGTTGGCTAAAACTTTCCATCTGAGGATAATTGACCGATGATCGTCATCGGCTGATATCCAGTTTGTGGATACTTTGGATGTTATGCACATAAATTATGATAATGATCTTTCGTCTACTGAGTGTCTTTCGGATAAAACAGAAAAACTAGAGGTCCCGTGTCACGGTAGGCGTAGCACTTAAAAGAACCCTCACTGCTTCGGGTCGGTCCGTTGCAAAGGTCTAAATTTTTATGCAATGCATCAGGCAGATACCGTCACCATATACGTGAAATAATCGTGGAGTGACGTAAAACAATAATCAATTAATCAATCAGTCAATCTTCTACTGTGCGATCATCAAATGAGAGTAGCCCGACGCTTCACTAATAATAAAATCCCTTAAAATTGGTGGATCGGTCAATAAAACTCTTAGATTAATCTGAGCTTCCACCAGAAAAGTCAGACAATGTTTCATACATATGAATGCGGTACCTAGTGATTACGGTACCCGGCGGGATTGAAAGATGAATGCATAGGTAACTTAAAAAACTTATGTGGTCATTACATTTATGTACTTACTTATCTAAGTCACTTACAAAACATACAGCTGATTTGTTTTGTCATTTTAGAAGAGAAATAAAACATGTACCGAAATCACCAAACCATGACATAAGCATAGGTACCAAAATCACTTGGTACCGCATTCACAAGCATTCACTTAAAACGTCAAACATTTCAGTTCTTTTAAAATACGAAAATAACTGGTGTCACATGACAATGGCTCTTATAACAAAGTACTACAGTGCACATTCACGGACCCCTGAAATTCAGGGGTGACACCAGGTGCTTTAAAATACGATTAAAATTACAATATTTAAGTGGAATGTCAGTTGACTGCGATGTTCAGAAGAAAGTGTTCCACATCTCTGTATATGTGATAAAGTTCCTCTGTTTTTTCCCCTTTCCTTTACATTATTTGTGTAAAGTTATATACATGTAATTCGAAACGTGTTTTCGGTAAATACATGTGTGTTGTCGGTACATTGCACCGTATATTCGGTAAATATCCGTGTTTTCGGGAAATTCGTCGAATCGATTTGTGTACGAATGTGTACGAATCGTATATTTGAGAAAACGAAGATGGAGTCCGGAATGAATATTGAGGGTAATTAGCCTCTAATTAACATGTCCTGCAAAATTATCTGACTTTATTTTGACATTCAAACTACATGGGTTAAACGGCAAGACACCGATGAGTCTCAGTCCGGACATCTCGGTCACAAGCCAAGTGCATAGCCGAGCTACAACTGCTTATTCCAAGGATGCTAAAAAGGTAATTAAGAATGACTTTTGATGGTGGGCTTTCCTGTGTCATTGGTGAAATGTTACCATAAAATCTCGGAATCCTTTAGTCCCTTTTGTCTTTTCAAGTACATGGCCATAAAATTCCACTTTTACATTTCAAAACTTTTCCATTGATAATGATAAAAGAAGTTAAACGGAAATACTTTTCCGCCCCTGCATCCCAAACATAAAATCAGACTGATAAAGGTCTAAGTTTGCTCCACTCCGTTAATATTTATTCAGAAGAGCTGTCCGTTTGTCATGGAGTAAGTAATTGAAAATTCTCGGTACTTCTCTCTTATTTTTCCCGATTTAAATATTTCATAATAGGTGTTTGATAAGTGTTACCATTATGAATTGTATATCATCCTGTAGTCTTGAAAAGTTTACTCGGGGGTTTCTAGTAGAATTAATACCAGTTATACCATTTTCAGAAACCGTATGTTTAGTTTCACTTTATTGTGACAAAGTTTGTGCTACAAGCGTAATTATCCCTAGTGATAGTGATGTGTATTCGTTAATTGTTTAGTAAGTAATACATTTTTACTTTTGCAAGAAAGAAGAGGAGTTACTGGCTCAGTTATATGGCAGAAGTCACCATGGAGCTATACAATACATGAATATAAATAATGTACTAGTACATATAACACATTACAAAAATATTTGATTGTAGTGCAATTACGATACCGACTTAGGACGGTCATTTAATTTGACAAAAAACAAACAAATGGTGTGGTTAACCGGTTTACGGGCCCACATTCCCACTCACCGTAACAGAAGAACAATCAAAGAAAAAAGAGGAGTTACTGGCTCAGTTATGTGGCAGAAGTCACCATGGAGCTATACAATACATGGATATAAATAATATAATAGAACATTTAACACATTACAAAAATATTTGATTGTAGTGCAATTACGATACTGACTTAGGACGGTCATTTAATTTGACAGAAGCCAAACAAATGGTGTGGTTAACCGGTTTACGGGCCCACCTTCCCACTCACCATAACAGCAGAACAATCAAAAGACGTACATTTAAAAATTTATAAATAATCCTCCATGTAAAGAACAAGGGTCAACAGGTATCGCATATTGAGAGGTCATAAAAATATAAACACGTAAGGTATTGTAAAACACATAATGGTATAAAAATATATGCGACATCAACATGATAAACCGTGCTCTGCCAGTCTGAAAGGGAGCTAAGACCCTAGATCTGTAGGAGTCCTGACTAACAGTCAGAGGGGACGAGGTTCAGGACCATGTCTCCTCTGAAAGAGGTTTGGACAAGGCCCGTCATATAGTCCCCACCGCCCTGTTAGTCAGCGTGCAACGTTCAAGTAAAAGTCTGCATAAGGCTGTAGAGGGGCCGAATACAAGACCTATAGTCTTTTTGATGATCTCAATATCATATTGTCTATTTAGGAGACGTTTGACTATTTTATTACATGATAAAATAACGTTATCGGAGCCTTTTACTTTCCTTAGTTTATATACGAGATCACCGTAAAAATTAGGATGGGAAATTCTATTGGATACATACTGTTGAAAAGAAATATTTCCAAATTTAGACAGAAGTTCTGAATAAGATCCTAAGAATTTGCCGAATGTTTTTCTTAGCTTGTGATATCTGTAACCCTGAGTTAAAAGTTTAGTAGTGATTTGTAAATTTCGTTTATGAAAGTCCAAAACATCGGTGCAGCCTCTGACAAATCGAACTAATTGAGATATATAGATACCATATGATGGGAGTCGAGGGACATCGCCATCCAAGTAAGGGAAATTTACAATAGGAAATCCAAAATCCTCACGTTTATCATAAATATTAGTATATATTAGGTTGTTGATAATTTTGATGTTTAAATCTAAGAAAGGTGTAGATTTATCTCAAGTATTAGCTTTATTCAATGTGAGCTCTGGTGGACATATTTCTGAAATAAATTGTTCGAATTCAGGGTTGTCAATAACCAAAATGTCATCCAGATATCTGCAAGTGTTATTAAATTTGTCAATGAGGTCAAAACGTTTTGAATTTTGAATAGAAACCATAAAATCCCTCTCATAACAATAAAGAAATAAATCTGCTATCAGAGGCGCGCAGTTAGTACCCATAGGAATTCCAACTATTTGTTGATATATCTTGCCATCAAATTGCACAAAAATATTATTCATGAGAAAATCTAGTGCTTTACATAATTCCTTGCAAGTCCAGTATTTATATGAAGTATATTGTTTGTTGGAAAAGAATCCAGAGTTATTGGAAGTACATATGTACGTTTTAGATTCTCTGTGAAAACACCATTGTATAAGAGACAGCAACTTGCTTTTAATCAAATCATGAGGCAGAGATGTATAAAGTGTAGAAAAATCAAATGTAGAAATTTGAGTCGCTTTGAAATTTAGCGAAAGAAGTTTGTCTATTACTTCATGAGAATTTTTAATCGACCAAAAGTAATTGATGTTACTATTATGAAATGCGACATCACAATATTTGATAATATGATCTTTTATAGCAGTTAGAGCAGACGTAATATGTTTCGATAGTACCGTAGTAGAGCAGTGGCTAGAATTAGATATGAAACGTGATTTATATGGACTTTTATGTAGTTTTGGGAGCCAATACATGGTTGGTAGATCAGATTTATCAGTTTTAATTTTGAAGTCGGACATGGTCATGAGGTGATCGTGCAAGGTGCTCTCTTTTGAGGTAGGGCTTTCAAAATATGTATGAGTGGAGTTTAATTCGTTTTTAAGTACTTCAATATAATATAGTTTTCAAACAACTATTATGTTATTACCTGCTTTATCAGCGGGAACAAAGAGATATTTAGCATGTAAGTCAGCTATCTTCTTTTTAATAGAATTTGTCGTCAATGTATTAGGCTGTTGAAATAAATGCGGATTTTCCGTAAAGTTCTTTACACGGATATCGACAATTTTTAAAATCTCGAATTTCCAATCATTAAGAGCATGAACCTTTACCTGTTCTTTTTTACACCAACGTTTACAATATGTAGTTAAAGCATCTTCTATAACGTCACGGCATTTATTGAAATCTATCCTGGACGGTAACCTATATTTAGGTCCTTTTCCAAAAAGGGTGCTCAATTTCTTGTCCGAAATACAGTTTAGGTCACCAGTAATAACATGACCTGTACTGGTAACAAATAAGTGGAGGTTCTAAATTCTCAAAATATTGGGGGATTTTAGATGTGACTCTATGATCACGGAAAATATTAGAAATGTTAAGTAGATCGAAGCCTTTATTAATAAATTTAATTTTGAGAAATTGCTGCTTGGGTAGAAGAGACGGAATACGAGGAAAGAGTTTATTATATGAAAATAAAATAATCAAATTGAGTTTATATCAATCAGAATTGCGTAAACTTCGAAGATCAGCTTCGTCCAGGATAGGTTTCAATTTATTTACCGGAATAGAGGATAGTGCATGCAAAAGTTCATGACGGCCATTATTTTTTGCGATAAATAAAAGATCGTTTAATGACCTATTTAAACGATTACGTTTTCTGATGTTACGATTACGACGACGACCTTGTGACCTACGTTTTCTAATAGTTTTATGTCTTAATGTAAAAATATTGATCTTATTCTGACGAGAAGAAATATTACCTTGTCGATATATTTGGTCGTTGAGACCAAGAGGGTATGGGGTTTGTAGTTGTTTAATCCAGTAGAGCTCGGTTTCCAAAAGTCGTTTTTTAACATCTGATTTCGTATCACCTGGTAATTTAGAGATATTTTCTATTGGAGTTATTTTCACATTGTTAATATTATGTTGGTATTTATATAAGTGGTTATAAAGAAAATTCTGGTATTTACGTCGTGAATTATTACGAATTTTATAGGAATGATTTCGAAAACGTTGTTTCAAAGTTTGAGAAGTTTCCCTGACATATTGAGCCCCACATCCTCTAGCTTCTCAAGTGATGACATATATAACATTGGCAGTATTTCAATCTATGTCTTTGTCTAATTTGGTGTTAAATATATTTCCATTAACCGAAGATTCAATATTGGACTTGCAGTTTAAATGATGGCAAGTAATACATTTCTTGGCGTTGCACTTATTAATCTTAGAATACCCTCTGCGTATAGAATTGACAGCTCTGTAAGAATTTATAGGTGTGAATGTTTTTGAAAATGAGATCGAACGTTTAATAGGGAAACTACTTTTAAGTGGAGAAATAAGAACTTTAGTGGTGCCGAATAATTTTCTACAAGAAATACCAGGTATATGAGGAGTGGACACAGAGGCAATCTAAGTGGTGTGATTATAATTTAGGAGATTTGTATTTTATTTTTATTATATTTGAAGCCATTTTAATGAAAAGGGGGGATAAGGATGTACAAACCCTGGGGAAAACTCCCACACAACCAAGTCAGTAACTATTGGGTGAATAATAACACTTGAAACACCCAGACACGGGGAACCTTTTTACAGGCTCCACACTGCATCTGAGAATAAGTGTAGATATGAAAGAAAAAAGACGTACATTTAAAAATTTATAAATAATTCTCCATGTAAAGTACGAGGGTCAACAGGTATCGCATATTGAGAGGTCATAAAAATATAAACACGTAAGGTATTGTAAAACACATAATGATCTAAAAATATATGCCACATCAACATGATAAACCGTGCTCTGCCAGTCTGAAAGCGAGCTAAGACCCTAGATCTGTAGGAGTCTCGACTAACAGTCAGAGGGGACGAGGTTCAGGACCATGTCTCTTCTGAAAGAGGTTTGGACAAGGCCCGTCATATAGTCCCCACCGCCCTGTTAGTCAGCGTGCAACGTTCAAGTAAAAGTCTGCATAAGGCTGTAGAGGGGCCAAATACAAGACCTATAGTCTTTTTGATGATCTCAATGTCATATTGTCTATTTAGAAGACGTTTGACTATTTTATTACATGATAAAATAACGTTATCGGAGCCTTTTACTTTCCTTAGTTTATATACGAGATCACGTAAAAATTAGGATGGGAAATTCCATTGGATACATAATGTTTAAAAGAAATATTTCCAAATTTAGACAGAAGTTCTGAATAAGATCTGAAGAATTTGCCGAATGTTTTTCTTAGCTTGTGATATCTGTAACACTGAGTTAAAAGTTTAGTAGTAATTTGTAAATTTCTTTTATGAATGTCCAAAACATCGGTGCAGCCTCTGACAAATCGAACTAATTGAGATATATAGATACCATATGATGGGAGGCGAGGGGCATTGCCATCCAAGCATCGATGGATATAATACCATAATACAAACAGTAGTAAAACATAATACAAACAATACCATAATACAAACAGTAGGCGGACTGCTTTCGTCAATTTCATCAATATAAATATTTCGTATATTGAGACACGGAATACGGTTGCCCGTTTTGATCTGTAGGTATCTTCTTAATATTGAATTTCTTGTTATCGCTATTCCTGAACGGTAGGTCCTATTGGTGTGAGGCTTCAGTGGATGATAGGCTATGGAGGGTGGGCGCCCGTAAACTGGTTAATCACATCAATGGAGTGACGTTTGTTACTTTAATTGACCGTCCTAAGTCGGTATTGTAACTGCAGTGCAATTGAATATTTTTGTACTCTTTTCTTGTTTAAATACTATTATCATGTTTTATGTGCACGTCCTTGATGATTTGTTCCAGACAACCTGGTCAGATGCCCTCTGTCTTCTCTTAGAAAATAGGCCTTTGGTGCCATGGTGGAAATCTTGAATTTTTGTTTGTTACAGCTACTCCTGAACAGCAAGGGCTATCATTATGGGGCCTTAATCATATTATCGGATATACCAAATAGTTGGTTCAGTAAATTACATTTAAACCTCTTGAGATCTTTAATTTCTTATTTTTGCTACTATTCTTTTACTTTTCTTTTAAAGGAAAATTACTAATGATAACCTTGTGAAAATATCTACCGATAATAATTTTCCTGCATTAGATCTATATGCAAAATACCCGTATAAAACTTACTTACCACAAGAACGTAATAGGCATAATTAGAAACAATTTACACTAGGAAGATAAAATTAAAATCAAAAGTGAAATGAAAAGTCACCGTTGCAGAACTAACTGCTATCACGGCAAAAGCAAACAAACATTAAATGGATTAATGGAGGCTAAGTGATGGGTAATTTCCAGCAATCGCACTTTCTCGGACCTTTCTGTCGAACACTTGAAAAAAGAATCTCGAATGTAATAGAGTATCCGTTAAGTTAAATTTTCAAGCTGTTGACTTGACATCTCATAATTGAGACAGCATTTGTAATGATAATAATAATAAATAATAATAATAATAATGATAATGATAATAACAATTATAATCATAATAACAAAACAACAACAACAAAAATAACAACAACAACAACAGTAATTGAAGTTTCAAGCCTAAGTGTGATAATCTTAAATACTTGTAAAAATTATTTATCAAATGAACGCAATAATAATTAAAAGCTATCTACAGACAGATATAGCTCAAGTATCTTTTGTTTTTAGTGAATCATTTATAAAGTTATATCGAAAAAAAAAAAATAATAAATAAAAAACCCAAGTGAAAGTTAATTCCTCACAAATGAGCTCTTCATGTGACCAGCAAAATGTTGTTTCCATAAATAAAGCAATAAACAATAAATTCTACATTTTCGCCTATAGGTATCGCAAACAAATATGTTAGCTTTTAAAAATCACTATGGCGTTAATGATAAAATATTCACTATAAATGGAAATGAATCGAATGGAAAAACCCCTGTCAAAATACTTAACACACAGTGTAAGGTATCATGGGAAAATAATGTTCTTATGGTTTTTTAAATACGGCACTGAAATAAAAAATATGTCGTGTGTGTGTTTGATAAAAAAAATATTAAGGGGTCACCGCGCATCCTTTCCAGAAATCAGCCACGCCATCTAGAGGGAACAATATAAAAGCATTTTGAAGCATTTTATCTCTGTCGTCTAATTGCTATATTTCTGTTAATTTGTTTTAGATTTTGCAATATTTAATATTTATTATTTATTTTATAATAATTTTTATGATTTCTGTTGATTAAATTTTTGAGAAATACGAATTTTTAGGAATTTTCACGTAAATTCGTATCTGGTGGCATTTTTCAGAACTGTATTTAAAAAAAAAATTACTGACAAGAAATTCATGGGCGTGTTCTTTATACATGTAACTGAAATATTACTGAGTGACATCAAAGCACCTTCTTTCTAGAATATACTGAATTATGAAAGAAATCGATTTCGGAGTGTAATACGGAGGATTTGGGAGGGAGAGACCCCCCCCCCCCAAATCAACGGCCCTACCATTTTTCTCCGCCTCATGACGGCAGTATAATAGATAATTCACACATCATTTTTGCTAACTTTCTCCACGTCAGTTCTGCAGCTGCGGCATCTTATGTCATACTTACTCTATGTGTCTCCAGATCTGGAGGTTTCGTCATACATTTCGTAATACATCCTTAAAAATTCAAAAGAGTTGTTAGAACATCTAACATCAAAAAGTTTTACTAAAATTCACTCCATCAAGTCTTTTGACTTTTCGACTCTTTACACAACGATCCCTCATCAGAAATTAAAAGACAGATTAGCGGAAATTATTCAAAATGCATTTATAAGTAAAAACGGAAGCCGCAAATTCAAATATATAGTAATAGGCCACGATAAAACTTACTTTGTTAGGGAAAATTCTGATTCCAAAAATAAATACACTGAAACAGCTGTCATCCAGATGTTGAACTTTCTTATCGATAACATTTTTGTAGTGTTTGGAGGTAAGGTTTTTCTACAAATTGTCGGCATTCCAATTAGCACTAACTGTGCTCCGCTTCTGGCTGACATATTCCTTTACTAATACGAAGCTGAATTCATTCAGTCTTTGCTTTCGCAAGGAAAAAAAAACAATTGGCTCTTGGCTTCAATTTTACTTACAGATATATAGATGACTTGCTTTCAATTAATAATCCTTCATTCGCGGATTACCTTAGCATCATCTATCCAAGTGAACTGGAGGTCAAAGAAACCACAGAAAGTAGTAATTCTACTTCGTATTTAGATATTATGTTGTCTTTCGACATTAATGGTCAATTGAACACCTCACTCTATGACAAGCGTGACGATTTCAATTTCGCTATCACAAACTTTCCTTTCATAAGTAGCAACATTCCATCATCGCCCGCATACGGCGTATTCATATCTCAGTTAATACGTTATTCCAGAGCATGTTCAAATTACAATGACTTTGTTCTGAGGGCTAGGCGACCTTCAGTTAAGCTGCTCAACCAGGGTTATATATGTGCTAGACTAGCAACGTCACTGGGGAAGTTCTACGGTCGTTACGAGACTCTTATTACTCCATATGATATCTCGTTATCCAGACTTTTAAATGATATTCTGGACTGAGACCGATTCCGATTATTTTACACAGATTTGACACCTTCTACACTAGAAGGTTACCTACTTCGACTTCTCCATATATAAATACATATGGAATTTACACGATCTGACTCTTTCTACTGGTTATATGTGACGGGTGTTGCTAGCAAGCAGGAGATGCTCACTCTCCCCGGGCACCTGATCTCACTCCATCACAGGGGTTCACATATGCTCTTCAAGTAGACATATTTTGTTATTTTCCATTTGTTTTTCATTTTCACTGATTTTGTATGTCCTCTGGTTTCATGATTTTTGGACTTGTGGTTTGGATTTATCCATCATCTTTACATTTAAGTCACATCTGCTCCTTTGCTTAGTACAAGTAAATTATTGAATTTATACAACTTGATATGAGTGTTTCATTTGAAAATCATAGCGTTTGGTCACATGTGGTTACTGGTAAGTTGTTTGTTTCATTGTTGGTTAACGTCACAGTCGATCATATTTCTGACATGTATGTGACGACACATCGATGTGTAGGCGATATTCGAAGCTGGCTTGACCTCCTGTCGGGCACCCTGGCCATGGACAGGTAAGGTTATTTGGTTTCGAACTTACGACCTCAGGATGACTCCTTTCGTCTTAAGCATAGATTGCAACCAACGGTCTTTACCACTGCACCACATAGACGGACCATATGACCATATGACGGAGAAAGTGACCGCTATAATACATCGCTTTGCATTTTCACTTGATGGTTTTTCAATAATAAGTTTTTATATTTGGTCGTAAAACAGATTGAGACATGCATGTCTCATGTGGTAGCGTTGATAGTATTAAGAGGTGATTACAAAACAAAACAGTCAACTTCAAAGACAAGACAGAAGAACGGACAGACACAGGACAAATTGAGCCTCATAAGCGCTGTCGACAAATTGCTCTTTTGAAGATTATGTCAAAAATTGGCCGTGTTTTCTTCTTCGATTCTTGGTAGTGGATTCTGCCGGTGTTCACTTTGATCAGTATCCCGCACTCGCATAGCATATACAACATAGGAGCAAGGCCACGCCTTGAGCTCTCTTATTTGCCGTTCGCCTTCAATCCATGGCACTTTAACATCATTAATTTTGTTTAGATTTGACATGTCTCCGTTTCGTGACAAATGTTTCTTTCGGCGTGTAACAGCCTTTGTTTTTGTTTGGACTTGAAAAAGTGTACTTGGTAACCATTTCAAATCTAATTGACTTATCGCGGGAAATCTCATACAAACGCGTCGCTTTTGATACGCATAAACAATAGGCACCTTTAAGAGTATCACAACAGTATTTACATGTTGTCTAAACCAACGTACGTTACTTATATCACGGAAATGAAAAAAAAGTGTTATAAACACCTCGGAATTAAACTATCTTGTTATTTGTATCATAATGATACAGCACCAGCTACTGCAGTATCTGTATTAGATTTCTATAATCCCTCAGTGGGCTCTGTTAATATGAGAGGATGCATGAATTAATCTAGTGCATCATCTGTAAAATGCCTTTTCAATGATGTTCAACGCCGAAACTGTGAATTAAATTTAAACTATAAATATTTCAATTATAATATCATATTATTATAATCATCAAACTGAATAAGGTAGGTATCATGTATACTAGTCCTCAAGCTGAAAAACAAGAAAACAATGGTTATATAATATGACATTTTTTCATCATTTTTCAACAAAAACAGAGAAAAACCCTACCATTTTTTTCCCTACGGACTACAATGTGTGGAATAGTAAGGTGACAGAAGCGATGCACAAACTTTAGATTGAGCTGATATCGTATGTATGTATGTATGTATGTGTGTGTGTGTGTGTGTGTGTGTGCGTGCGTGCGTGCGTGTGTGTGTGTGTAGGCAGGCAGGCAGGCAGGCAGGCATGTATGTATTTGAGAAAAATATCTTAATCATGTTCTTGCAAAAAATACCATTGTGGTTCATGTTGCCTAAAATACAAACTGATCAATTTTGTAAATCAATTTAGGAGTATCTATAGTGGCGGCATTTGCTTAATAATTTAGACAAATGCAAAGAATGCATCCGGAGAGGTGGGGGTTTTCTAACGATATACTTTGATATGAAATCTCGCTTTGACTGTCATAATCTCGTGTGACAAAACATTAGCGAAAATCTGTCAGGATTCGAACTGTTGATTTTTCGACTTATCCAAATAACTCAGTGACTGATCATTACATGATAAAATGATTATGAAATCTCATTGTAGCCCATAAAACAAAATACGCACTTCAACATTAACATGTACGGTACATATTTATGACATGATCAATTTAATCTTCACTTTTCAGCAAAAATGTCAAAGTACACGGAACCACATTAACGGCAATTATGATATAGGAGAAAGTCCAACGGTAAAATCATTTCATCACGATTTGATTGTGTTCTCCAAGTGGATCGATATGTCGAGAACGCCTCTTTATCCCCCGACAGCGCTATATAATCATTCCTCTAAAGCCGCAGTTACTACTGCAGGTGAAAATTCTCCGATCTCAGTGTGCTGCCAACACTGATGTTTATTCAATATCCCGAGTAACAAAGGATTAGGAGTGAGCACAATTTCAAAATGGGTAATCAGAGCAGTCGTAAAAATAGACATGGGCACAAATTTTGTAGTGATGCTGAATCAGGTAGGTCAAATTTTGGTTAATTTTTTGTTATTTCTTTTACTCCTGTGTGATTAATATTGCAGCCAGTTCCTGAGGGTATTAAGATTTAATTTCGTAAAACAGTATTGCTGAACTATAAATAACTTCGGCAATGGAGTTATCATTACATTGAAAAAGAAAAGAGGAAGATTTGAGTGTGTGTATGTGCGTATAAGATTCATTTGAACCACATTATTTACTCGATGACTCGATGATAATGACTTTGATATGTACTTATTAAAATAATACATTGGAGTCGTAGAGCCAGCGACGATTTTGTCAATGTTTACTTTTGCTAATTTTCTTGGGTTCAGATAATAATGCAAATATGTTCCAATTGGTAACAAATAAAACAATTAAAATTTGTTAGAGATCTAGATATCAATTTTACTAAATTTTCGATCAAACAAGATTAAAGACAAAATTAAAATATTATTGATGAATGTAACTATTTTTGATTTATTTAAATTAATTATCTAATTCGTTGGATAGAGGTATACTACACACAAAACAAGAAAAAAAAAGAACCCCGAACAGAAAACTGGATCATTGTGCTTAGTGCATGATGCATAAGTTTCCGTCCTTTTTTAATGGTATACCTCCATCCAAAGAATAACAAATTAGATTCATTCCTTATCATTTAATTCCTTTCAAACATGTTTTATATTCTTAGACATTGGTACCTTATGTATGCACTATTTTCTCATCATCTCTAATTTTTTTCTTTGTGGTGTGAATATTGACGTCACAGTTGAGAAAAGGCGGGAAATTATGTCGTCAGAGAATAAAAATTTCGTGGATGAGATATACCACTGCTTTTTAAACCAATCAAAATGCGCATTACATGTGAAATTAAATGATTTATTAATATTTTATTTTGCATTTACGGTATTTTGAATATGTCTAATTGCTTTGTATTTAATCTTATATGATAAGACGTAAAGAAAATCACATTACATTTAAGGGTTACACAAGTGAGATATTTGTATATGTATTTTACACATACTAGTCATTATAAACAGATCATATATCAAACCAGCCCTTGAATATATTAAGCAATGATGTGTCATCTCGTGTTCGGCAAAATTTGTCACAGTTCATGTAAAATGGTAAAAGTTAAAACATAATCTACATAAATATTCTTGAGTGCAAATATATTGTAAGAATTTAATAGGTTAAAGGCAATCATTGACTTCAATAGGTTTAAACCAATCATTGACTTCAATAGGCTTAAGCCAATCATTGACTTCGATGGGTATAAGCCAATCATTGACTTCAATAGGTTTAACCCAATCATTGACTTCAATAGGTGTAAGCCAATCATTGACTTCAATAGGTTTTAAGCCAATCATTGACTTCAATAGGTTTCGGCCAATCGTTGACTTCAATAGGTTTAACCAAATCATTGACTTCAATAGTTTAAGTCAATCATTGACTTCAATAGGTTTCAGCCAATCATTGACTACAGTAGGTTTAAGCCAGTCATTGACTTCAACAGGTTTAAGCCAATCATTGTCTTCAATAGGTTTCAGCCAATCATTGACTTCAATAAGTTTAAGCCAATTATTGACTACAATAGGTTTAAGCCAATCATTGACTTCAATAGGTTTCAGCCAATCATTGTCTTCAATAAGTTTAACCCAATCATTGACTTCAATAGGTTTAAGCCAGTCATTGACTTCAATAAGTTTAAGCCAATCATTGACGTCAATAAGTTTAAGCCAATCATTGACTTCAATAGGTGTAAGCCAATCATTGACTTCAATAGGTTTTAAGCCAATCATTGACTTCAATAGGTTTCGGCCAATCGTTGACTTCAATAGGTTTAACCAAATCATTGACTTCAATAGTTTAAGCCAATCATTGACTTCAATAGGTTTCAGCCAATCATTGACTACAGTAGGTTTAAGCCAGTCATTGACTTCAACAGGTTTAGGCCAATCATTGTCTTCAATAGGTTTCAGCCAATTATTGACTACAATAGGTTTAAGCCAATCATTGACTTCAATAGGTTTCAGCCAATCATTGTCTTCAATAGGTTTAAGCCAATCATTGACTTCAATAGGTTTAAGCCAATCATTGACTTCAATAGGTTTAAGCCAGTCATTGACTTCAATAAGTTTAACCCAATCATTGACGTCAATAAGTTTAAGCCAATCATTGACTTCAATAGGTGTAAGCCAATCATTGACTTCAATAGGTTTTAAGCCAATCATTGACTTCAATAGGTTTCGGCCAATCGTTGACTTCAATAGGTTTAACCAAATCATTGACTTCAATAGTTTAAGCCAATCATTGACTTCAATAGGTTTCAGCCAATCATTGACTACAGTAGGTTTAAGCCAGTCATTGACTTCAACAGGTTTAAGCCAATCATTGTCTTCAATAGGTTTAAGCCAATCATTGACTTCAATAAGTTTAAGCCAATTATTGACTACAATAGGTTTAAGCCAATCACTGACTTCAATATGTTTCAGCCAATCATTGACTTCAATAGGTTTCAGCCAATCATTGTCTTCAATAGGTTTAAGCCAATCATTGACTTCAATAGGTTTAAGCCAGTCATTGACTTCAATAAGTTTAACCCAATCATTGACTTCAATAGGTTTAAGCCAGTCATTGACTTCAATAAGTTTAAGCCAATCATTGACGTCAATAAGTTTAAGCCAATCATTGACTTCAATAGGTGTAAGCCAATCATTGACTTCAATAGGTTTTAAGCCAATCATTGACTTCAATAGGTTTCGGCCAATCGTTGACTTCAATAGGTTTAAGCCAATCATTGACTTCAATAGGTTTTAAGCCAATTATTGACTTCAATAGGTTTAAGCCAATCATTGACTTTAATAGGTTTAAGCCAATCATTGACTTCAATAGGTTTAAGCCAATCATTGACTTCAATAGGTTTAAGCCAATCATTGACTTCAATAGGTTTAAGCCAATCATTGACTTCAATAGGTTTAAGTCAATCATTGAATTCAATAGGTTTAAGCCAATCATTGACTTCAATAGGTTTAAGTCAATCATTGACTTCCATAGGTTTAAGCCAATCATTGACTTCAAAAAGTTAATATAACTTTGTCTGGAAGTACTTCGCCATAACTGAGAATTAATTTCAAGTATATCCAGGAAACCTATGGACCGTATACGGAACTTCTGAGGTACGCGTCGGCTTTCAAATTTACATATTATTCTGTAAAGTGTTAGGACTGAATTTCCGGCATGATATAAATAGGGTATAAGTGTAACAACAAATCTTTGTAAAAGAAATGATATTTTAATCATACGAAACGAAAATCACGGCAATACAACTCTTATTTTCATTACTTGGAAGAATTTCCGTGAGGTTATACCCAATAATATTATACCGGACGTAGAATGCCCCACATTTCACTTTAAATCGAATCACTGATGCGTTTCTCGGAAGTCCTGTATTGTAATATTGAATCTACTGGTAGATTGATGTGAAATATTAAAAGATATTAAAATACAAAATCAGTAATAATAATAATAATAATAATAATAATAATAATAATAATAATAATAATAATAATAATAATAATGATAATAATAATATAATGATACATATATAATTGATGTAAAACAATTTCTGTGTGAGTAACATGCATATATTACCCCAATTCCCCAGACATTCTGTGTGATCATATCGATGAAAGTAATTATGTATTTATAATAGGAGACGTGATCTGGACGCCATTTCTTCTTATTTGTTTACAGAAAACATATTCACGCCGCCCACATTGATTAAGAGATATAACAATCAAAGGGTAGAATGCAACATGCGGGATTAAGGCATGTCGTAATTTCAATGATATACAGTCATGTAATCGGCGAACATGACGTACGGTAATGGAGTTTACCTCCACAAGAATATGAACATTGTTCATGCTCTGTTAATTATCACTGACAGTCAATGATAACTCAATAATTATTACTTCATTATAATTCTAAGATGTTTTTGTTGTGTTGCATGTTTTG
The DNA here is from genome assembly GCA_035048485.1 of Pteria penguin. Lineage (NCBI taxonomy): Eukaryota > Metazoa > Mollusca > Bivalvia > Pterioida > Pteriidae > Pteria > Pteria penguin. The sequence goes on along the minus strand of CM068587.1, from coordinate 22,875,991 downwards.
CCTTACATTCCAGTATTTAATAATAAAATATATAAAATATAAAAACATGTAGCTGTAGTGAATGTAAACTAAGAACTACAATGAGGATTTATAAGTAAGATGAAGACCTCACAGTGGATATCATCTCTCAGTAGGAGATGCCTTTGAACTTCTTGGTATTTGTCTACTCATTATTTCTGATTTTTTACTTTATTCCTTGAATGTATCTATCATCATGTATAAAAATACATGCTTTCCATAAGTGGAAACCGGAGGCCTGGACACCCACACATCACACTTAAGATTCGACCAAACTTCTCTTACTACCTTTTGCTGTACGAAGAGTAAATTATTTAACCTCGGAAAAATTGTCTGAATTGAACTTCCTTGCTAAACTCTCATGATCCGGACCCATTGAATTTTAATGAGTCATACATTAAATTGTACACCTCAAAATCATATCCGGAACCACTTTCAATTGTAAAATGAACTTTGGTGTAAAATAGAGAAAATACTTTTTTCTTTTGGTAACATTCACAATGATCAGAATGGTGAATTACATTCAGTATTTAATACTCATATTATACAGTATGATAGATGTAAAAGTTCCACCGTTCTCAATACTAATTGCAAGACATGTGCATTCATCTCGGAGTGTGTGAAACATATTAAAGATTTCTAAATGCTATCTACAATCCAGAACACACGTAAGTTGTTCTCACACAAATCAAAACCAACCAACATAAATAATATTTAAGCTGACTAGAGGGAATGGTAAGACTTCAGGAGGGGATATTCATCACAGTATGCTATCATCCTGATAACCCATATCGTAAAATATAGGTCAAGGTTGTCATCTTACATTCTATCCTTTATGAACAAGCTGGAGAATCATTAAAACAATGGATGGGGTACACATTATCTATTTTCGATATTCACAGAGGATTAATTTTTTTTATATGGCATTATTTCCAAAGTCAGCTAGAGTACGATGTACAAGAATATCAATTGCCATGTCATGTGGGCATGTAAGCACTTCAATTTATATTCATTCTTATGAGATCTTATACGTATTTTGTGCAAAGGTCATAGATAAAAGGATTATACCGAAGAGAAGTCATTTGAAACATAGCATTATGATAGACAGGTTGTTCAAACTGTGAGTTCTGTGAAATAAATGTTTAACATGATAGATATGTAAAAGTTGTGTATCAAATTCTTTGTTTTAGATTTTATTGCAAAAAATATTTACATAGAATTTATTACTCTAACATTTTACGTATGGAATCAGAATAGTCAGTAGTTGCATTTGACCAGATTAAGGAAAGAGCGGCACTTATAAAATTTGATATTATGGATTAACTGCGCTCTCAGCGATATTATGGATTAACTGCGCTCTCAGCGTCAGACATGACATGTATAGTAGGTATTAGATCATATATGGCACTAGGCACCCTTTGAATACTTTAATCTCTTTTTAAAAGATTTTGCACACAGGGTATTTCTTGGAATATACAGGTGATTGCAGTTTCATGATACTTCGGATAAACATATATATTCAAGATTGCAAGCAGAACGTAGAATATATGTTTAGACAACCATTGGCTGTGCTGCCTTTAGATCTTTATATCTATAACAGATTCTAAACATTTCAATACGGCACGGCATGGAAAAAGAACTCTGAACTATTTCCAGCATCATCTGATTAAATTAACCTATAAGATGAAATGATACGGGGTTTGTTGGTATTCTTTGTAAATTAAAACTGATACACTCATGAATATACTTTAATCGGACAACGATCGATTAAGTTTGGTCTGTCAAGCAAACACAATGACCGTGGTCACTTTTGTAATTACTTGTTGCTTAATCATTGTTTCTTGGGATGGTCACGTGCAGAATATACACGTGTAAATAGTGCGGCCTTAAGCTTACCAGACAATGCGATATTTATCACAATATTGACCTTACATTTCTCATCAAGATATGAGATTCATGGTAATGATCGTGAATCAAGTATAGAAATTCTATGTTGATCAGACCATCAAGATACAAAAGAAAGGAAACATATGACATGGCTGTATGACAAAAGTCGCAACGGACATGCTGAGTAAATAAGAATAAACACATAACAAGACTTAACATATTCTGGAGCATGTGAGTATATGCTGCTTAATAAACCATACATAAAAGACCCAATAAGTACAAAAGTAAAATGCAAGTAAAAAGCATGTAAGTATATAAGTTAGTCATTCAATCAGCGAGTCAACGAATAAGATAAATGTATTTCAAATGTACTAGACGGTAACATTTTTAACAAAAACATCATTCATATATAACGATAGAGACATACTAATTATATACAGACAGACGTACTAACATAAAATGTTCTATCATAAATAAGGAATCGTTCAGCTTACGATAATACGCCATTATGTAAGTAAATACTGTTTTACAATCAATATTGACAAGATGTACGGAAAGTCGAATGCACGAAAGAAATCAATACAGAAATCTGTCACACCTAGATGTGACGCCAACGGCTCTCCACAAAACACAATACTCATTGTTTTGTTTTTGTTATATTGCATGCTGCTCAAGTAATTGCCTTTTAATCTCACTTTGACTTCCAGCAGTTGATTATAAAATCAATTGTCTCAATCATAGCTCATTTAACTGGGAAAGCTAGGTGTTAACAGACCATGGATCCCGATAATAGTTTTGATGTTGTTGATGCATTCGGCGTGATAAGACTTTTGGCGTGTTAGTGGTCCAATACTCTGATATGCGACAGTGATTCGGACGGTATCGGCACATGCTCATTAATTTGAAAAGAATTATGATTACAGGGATTCCACTGTGTAACTGATCAATTTGGGGAGTCAGTTTTAGTCTCTGTTCATGAAGTGCCATAGAGTTTCTATCAAATTATCAGTCTAATGTGTACAACAGGGATTCTGACATGTTATCAGTCTAATTAGTGCGATAGAGTTTCTAACATGTTATTAGTCTACTGTGTACGACAATGACACTCAGGACTCTGACATGTTATCGGTATAGGATGTGCGATAGGGATTCTGACATGCTTATTATCGGGATAGCGATTCCGGCATATTATCAGTCTACTCAGTTCGATAGCAATTCTTATACACAATCGATATTACGATAAGGATTCTGACATTATCAGTCTATTCACATCGATAGGTCTGACTTCATATCAACCTGATAAGAGCTATGAGGATTCTGACATGTTATCCGTCTATTCAACTGATATGTTTTGACATTTTATCAACCTAATGTGGGCTATAAAAATTATGACATTTGATCGGTAAACTCAGTACAATAGAAATTCTGACATGTTATCAGCTCCACGTGGGCTTAAAGGATTCTGACATTGTATCAGCCTAATGAGGGCTAAAAGGATTCTGACATGTGATTAGTTTTATGAAGAGTGTAAGGATCTGGCATGTTATCGGTCTACTAATTTGTATATGGTCGGGTTCGGTCAACTCAATTAGAAACATTATTTCAGAAATTAGTCCCCGAGGGCATCATAAGTATAGTTTTCAGTGATGTGTACTGACAAGAAATATATACTTCAAATTTTCAGTCATCAATTTAGGTCAATCACTCTAAAACTGAGGAGTATCTCCCTCATACATAGCTCTGTCCTTTGATAGATTCTTTGGTTCACTTTTCGGTCATTTTGGTTTCAACACTGCTCTTCAAATATTTATATACGTATGTATTTTGAGAATTCCAATCATTTGGCCACGAACATCACTGAAGATACATAAGTTGTCGAAATGCGCATATGGTGCACTAAATTATAAGGTATATATGTTCTATATTTATTTATTCTCCACATTTTCTTTGGATTTAAAATACCCTAAAACACAAAAATAACTTTTGGCCTGCTCTCGGTCTACTTATATTTATGATCAGACAACATGAGGTCATTTCGTAATGTAAAATTGTCCCCCAGAATCCATATGAAAAGTGAGTTATATTTGTATCATGGAATCATTTATGTATAGAAGATTGAATATATACACGTGTTAGCGATATTGATAAAAACGATCAGTGTTGTATATAGAGCTGATCATTAACGATTAGTGTCGTATATAGAGCTGGTCATTAACGATTAGTGTCGTATATAGAGCTGGTCATTAACGATTAGTGTCGTATATAGAGCTGGTCATTAACGATTAGTGTCGTATATAGAACTGGTCATTAACGATTAGGGTCGTATATAGAGCTGGTCATTAACGATTAGTGTCGTATATAGAGCTGGTCATTAACGATTAGTGTCGTATATAGAGCTGGTCATTAAGGATTAGTGTCGTATATAGAGCTGGTCATTAACGTTCAGTGTCGTATATAGAGCTGGTCATTAACGATTAGTGTTGTATATAGAGCTGGTCATTAACGATTAGTGTCGTATACAGAGCTGGTCATTAACGATTAGTGTCGTATATAGAGCTGGTCATTAACGATTAGTGTCGTATATAGAGCTGGTCATTAACGATTAGTGTCGTATATAGAGCTGGTCATTAACGATTAGTTTCGTATATAGAGCTGGTCATTAACGATTAGTGTCGTATATAGAGCTGGTCATTAACGATTAGTGTCGTATATAGAGCTGGTCATTAACGTTCAGTGTCGTATATAGAGCTGGTCATTAACGTTCAGTGTTGTATATAGAGCTGGTCATTAACGATTAGTGTCGTATATAGAGCTGGTCATTAACGATTAGTGTCGTATATAGAGCTGGTCATTAACGATTAGTGTCGTATATAGAGCTGGTCATTAACGATTAGTGTTGTATATAGAGCTGGTCATTAACGATTAGTGTCGTATATAGAGCTGGTCATTAACGATTAGTGTCGTATATAGAGCTGGTCATTAACGATTAGGGTCGTATATAGAGCTGGTCATTAACGTTCAGTGTTGTATATAGAGCTGGTCATTAACGATTAGTGTCGTATATAGAGCTGGTCATTAACGATTAGTGTCGTATATAGAGCTGGTCATTAACGATTAGTGTCGTATATAGAGCTGGTCATTAACGATCAGTGTTGTATATAGAGCTGGTCATTAACGATTAGTATCGTATATAGAGCTGGTCATTAACGTTCAGTGTTGTATATAGAGCTGGTCATTAACGATTAGTGTTGTATATAGAGCTGGTCATTAACGATTAGTGTCGTATATAGAGCTGGTCATTAACGTTCAGAATGAAACATCCCAAGTATTTCGGTTACAATATTGTATTATGTTTCCAGGTCGTCATGTCCGTGTGACGTATAAAACCACTCTGAACATGCAGTTAATTGAATTTTCAGATTACTTCCTCCAATGTATACAATACAGTATCGATATAAAGGAGCAGTATTAGCAATATTTAGAAAGAAGCTTTTCAACTGCTGATAGGAAAACTAAAACTGACCTCAACTGACCACTCTCTGGCAAAAAAAGCCCTCTTTCTCTCCTTCTCTGGATATGCGGACAAATATATTGGTTGAGTGAGTTTAAAACCTTTCCTGGGTACTTGCCGATATTCTCCAAATTAAGCGTGACAGTTTTATATCCCATTGTTTTAGCTTCTATGATAATGAATGGGCTTTCAGGTGATATAATACTAAATCCAGTCTCTTGATACTGACCACATTCAAATAGGTTCTTTTTTCTGTTTGTGGCCTATAGCAATTACTAGAAATAAATCATTTACATGAAGAAAGAATAGAACAATGGAAATTACTTATTAGTGAAGGAAATATCGTAAGATTGAATTAGGTAGTTTGGTATCGGCTACGAACGTCAGTGAATATTTGCAGTCTATTGCTTTAGCTTTCCAATCGGGCTGGGTTTATTATTGTCCACATAGTGCTGCCATCATATTATTACTGTAATTACAGATATGCCAATAAAATTGTGAACGCAATGAGACTGGTTTTGTTATACGTTTTGTTAATTTTATTTCTATATTTTAAGTGACGACATTTGTTATAGAAATTAATCGGCACACCAGCAGCATGCATCTTATCTAGTGGTGGTGTTTTCTATATATAATTAATCGACACACTAGCAGCATGCATCCTATCTAGTGGTGGTGTTTTCTATGTATGATTAATCGGCACACTAGCAGCATGCATCTTATCTAGTGGTGGTGTTTTCTATGTATAATTAATGGACACACTAGCAGCATGCATCTTATCTAGTGGTGGTGTTTTCTATGTATAATTAATGGACACACTAGCAGCATGCATCCTATCTAGTGGTGGTGTTTTCTATGTATGATTAATCGGCACACTAGCAGCATGCATCTTATCTAGTGGTGGTGTTTTCTATGTATAATTAATCGACACACTAGCAGCATGCATTTTATCTAGTGGTGGTGTTTTCTATGTATAATTAATGGACACACTTGCAGCATGCATCTTATCTAGTGGTGGTGTTTTCTATGTATAATTAATCGGCACACCAGCAGCATGCATCTTATCTAGTGGTGGTGTTTTCTATGTATAATTAATCGGCACACCAGCAGCATGCATCTTATCTAGTGGTGGTGTTTTCTATGTATAATTAATCGACACACTAGCAGCATGCATCTTATCTAGTGGTGGTGTTTTCTATGTATAATTAATCGGCACACCAGCAGCATGCATCTTATCTAGTGGTGGTGTTTTCTATGTATGATTAATCGACACACTAGCAGCATGCATCCTATCTAGTGGTGGTGTTTTCTATGTATGATTAATCGACACACTAGCAGCATGCATCTTATCTAGTGGTGGTGTTTTCTATGTATAATTAATCGACACACTAGCAGCATGCATCTTATCTAGTGGTGGTGTCTTCTATGTATAATCAAAACATAGCGATAATAGATATACTTACTCCTTGACAGTGTAAAATATTCTTACTAAATATGACAAAGCTATGTACACTAAGCTATAGTTTCAGCTTGTAGTTCTGAAAACTGACATTCAGTTTTGGAACTAGGTGTGTAACAATAGCAACAACACTAGATGCATGTACTTAATTGTTGTACTACAAACATTGTCTATAACTTACGCTCTGTCACACCTTCACTTATAAGTGAAATCGAGCGGGATTCCGTCTCGGCACTACAGTTGTACTACTCAGAACATCATATTAATTTCTATTTATATTTCGTGTTTGAGTGTTATAATGTCGTTTTAATAAGTGTGAATGCGTCGTCGCCCACTATCAGTGGTAGTGCAAGCTTGTGCTCATCATGATAATATATAACTGAAGTCGGACACACATTTTCCGAAACACGAAGCAAAGCCATATCAACCTAGTGAATCGAACTAACATATATACTTTTGTCAGTGCCTCTAATAATAAGACTTTACAATGTTCAAAGAAACAATCGATTTTATTTTATATTCTATAAGATGTTCAATCAATTCCTTCTGTTTTTACTATATTAAATGTAAACTCTCTGAATTTTGGAGTACGAAAGGTATTCATCGATTGTTACAGTAATTACATTGTTGTCTTAAATGAAGTTCTTTCATTAACTATTTATGTACGAAAGGAACTAATTATTTACACTCATAAAACGTAAATTAGACAAATGAACTACAACACATGCATAAAGAGATAATTGCCCTTTAGTATGTATTAGAAGATCATTAGTATGTTTCAAAAAGTGGTATAACAAAAATGTTTTCTGGCCTTAATTCACTATTGTGACATAACTTTGGTATAATTCTATATGTCAGTAGTAAACATAATCACAAGAAGAAGGTATGATTTAGAGTTGCTTCAAATCTAAAGATATCTGCAGAACAATCTGGAGAGCAGTCTGGTTTCTGCTCAGAATGTAATGAACTAATTTGCGATACATTTTGTTGGTTTAAGATGCTTGAAACGGCGATGGTTGTCCCTAGTTCCATGCATTCTGTAAACATATTACAGGTGTTGCGTTCTTGTATTTAAATTCTTGCATTAAGATATTGAGCACTATAATATCCATGTAAATTTATTAGGTAAACACTGATACTTCCTAAATTTAAACTGAAAGTCAACCTGGAAGTGTTCATATTTTAGTAACTGTATTTCTTAAATTTTTATTATGCTCCCCGACAACTTTCGGAGGAGTATATAGTCGTTCTCGTGTCCGTGTGTATGTCCGTCTGTCTGTCCGTCCGTCTGTTTGTCTGTCTAAAATTTGATCATACTTCACCAAAATATTATTTAGGTTAATGACTTTTGGACAAAGGTCACTCAAGGTCATTTCTGAAAGTTCAAGGTCTCATATTAACCATGACTCAAAATACCATGAAGTACTTATATTTCTTACACGTTTCATCATAATTTGATCATACTTCACCAAAAATGTTATTAAGGTTGAGAGCATTTAAACAAAGGTCACAAAAGGTCATTTCTGAAAGGTAAAGGTCACTTATTATCTATAACTTAAAGTAATATGAAGTACTTATATCTCCTATACCTTTAATCAGAATTTGATCATACTTCACCAAAATATTATTTAGGTGAAGGACTTTTGGACAAAGGTCACTCAAGGTCAAACTCACTGTTCGGGCAGCATCCATCAGTTTTACTGATACTCTTTTTAATAAAGCAATTTGAAACTACACTAAAATAATAGTTCTATAAAAATTTTGTGTATAGGCATATTAAAAGTATTTGCTCTGTACGAACTGTGCACTCGTATTTTTCGAGTCGACTGAGGAGGGAATTTAAAACTGCTTGTACTGGTTAAAATAGTTTTGTAAAATTTTAACCGGGAAGAAGAAAAGTCCAGTTAAAGAACATTTCTTGGCTTGAATAGGAAAATTTGACTTCGTGTTCTTGTCTCTTTCACGTGTTCATACGTGTATATTTATGTATTTACTTCTTTAACTTGAAAAGTTGTTGCAGGACTTTTGCGACGGATGTCGCATGCAACCAGAGGACGCTTACTCCTCCCTGGGCACTTTCTCTCACCTCGAGTTTGTTGGGGTTCGCATTTGTCTGAATATGACACTATACACGACATTGTCCTTTTATTCAATGGTCTATGAGATATGGTTTACCCTTCGATACTTCTTCGTTTTTTACTTGCAATGTGGAAGAAAGGATAGTATTTTTTAAAGAAAGTAACATTATAATGTGCAAAAGTATGTTATAGATTAAATTATTAGACACAAAAGTGATCACTTTATATGCGATATTATTAGTATTCTAGTGTTTTGTGACCCGATACAGGATGATACGTGGACACTTGGTTTAATACCGGGTGAGGCTAGGCTTAAACCAAGTGACCACTTACCACCCCGTACTACAAAACACTAGACAACGAATTTACCCCACCGATAACCATTATACGGCAGAAAATAAGACTTAATTTCAGTGTGACATAACCAGTACTGCGCTTCCCAAAATTGACAGACGCGAACCAGATCGAAATATATGAATTGTAAGGGTGCGATGTGTATTAAGAGAATAATGTCATGTAGTGTTCCCCATCCTCGCGTCGGATGTCAAATAAAAATTCGATACATGTAAAGATGATGGATAAATCCAAACCATAAGTCTAAAAATCATGAAACCAGAGGACATACAAAATCAGGGAAAATGAAAAACAAGTGGAAAATAACAAAATGTTTGCTCAAACTTTCACGAAGGAAACGTCTCAAAGTTTTCTTCCTGACCCGCCTCTCTCAGATATGCTCGAAGTAAATTTGCAGCTCTACTATTCGATCTGACTGTTTCTTTTATCTTATTAGCTATATATTTTTTTCTCTTCAATCTCTTCTACAGACGACAGTTTAAAAGTTTGTAGTTTTGTTTATGAAATAAATGAAACTCCATCTAAATTTAACTCGACTTTTTTTTCCAACTTGCCCAATATCAGAAAAAAGGAAGGGTTTTCACGTGACCTGATTTATCCAATCATTTAAGGAACCTGGTTCGAGACTGGAAAATTATAGCATGAAAAAGATAAATAACGACATTATCATATTTTTCCTGTATTATATAAATTATAAACTTTGTGTTAATTGCAAAATTTAAAAATAAATTCTCTCTGTTTTTGTAGAATAAAGGTAATTTTTGATTGGTTGGTTGATTGGTGTTTTACGTCGTTTTCAACAATATTTCAGTTATATCGCCATATGGAAGCAGGAGGTAACTAACCTCTTAGACATAATGGCGCAATCAAGAATCGAACCCGGATGGTCGACGCTGCAAGCCAAGCGCTTAACCACTACACCAAGCCTGCACCTATAAAGGTAATTGAGTCGAATTAAATTCGGTTGGCTTCAATTCTCCAAATAAAGCGATGCTACAACCACATCCACTGCGCGTGCGCGGATATTCACTGTAGAAAACAAACAGCGATGACGCACATGGAGGACTACGAACACGGGGAAAATCAAAGGTGTGGTAGAAAAAAACTAAACACACTCAGAGACAAAAAAAAAAAGAAAAAAAAAAAAAAAAAAAAAAAAAAAAAAAAAAAAAGAAAAAAAGAAAGAAAAAAAAAAAAAAAAACCCCCAAAACAGTGGAACAAATCTTAGAATCGGGTTAAGCTCGAGTTTTATTGTCAGGTAAATTCATCTGACCGTCCTCGTCAATATTCAAAGAAGTGGTGTGTATATATTGAAATTTAAAACGGGCATATCTCGTTAACGACATAGACTTAGGTAACGATACTTTTTATACAGACTTAGGTAACGATACTTTTTATACATCTCAGAAAATATATTAACAATCGATTTCCGTTTAAGAAATCCGTTTACATTTTTTTATACTTGTCCCGACTTTAATCAGACCAGGCTCCTTTCAATACAATCTAGTCAGTGGTGGGGTAATATTTACTCTGTTATATAAAATGTCAAATATTAAGGAACGCTTTCCATATATGTAAATGTGACGTTTAAGTTTATATTCTATAAAAATCAAACTTTGTAATTCATTTATTGAAGATAATTTATATTGGGATTTTAAAGTGGAAAAATCTTACAAACATATGATGAATCACTAAATAAGTTCCTATGTATACCCAATATGTATGTTTGTATGTATGTATGTATGTATGTATGTATGTATGTATGTATGTATGTATGTATGTATGTATGTATGTGTGTATGTGTGTGTGTGTATGTATGTATGTATGTATGTATGTATGTATGTATGTATGTATGTATGTATGTATGTATGTATGTATGTATGTGCGTGTGCGTGCGTGCGTGCGTGCGTGCGTGTGTGTGTGTATGTATGTATGTGTGTATGTATGTATGTATATATATATATATTATGGAAATTAGCCCAACGGACGTTCTCTCGCATTGAGAATATAGGAATCCTGTTGGTATGTTACTGAGTTACAAAACATCACTTTATGGTGTGAGCAAATAAAAGCAAATATTCTACATTTGTAATTTGATGTTTTGTTTTTGCAGTTGATTTCTTTATTCCCTGATAATTTTTGATACTGTTTGCTATGCTTCTTGTTCTTAAAAGATTAATAGATCTTTAAATATATGATTGTCTTGTCAGGTTAAAAGCCCAAAAATTTGATGTCGTCTTCATTATTTGTAAAATCAATATTCAGACTTTAGTATTGGTTAAATGTTATGTCACGGATACTAATTAAGATAGTCTTCCGGAATGTTCATTATACATATTGATCTTTTATTTTTCTTTAATAGAAAAGATTCTTTTCTTGCATAATAAAATTCACAATCTAAAGAACCTGTAATTAAACCAAAATGGCAAACGCTGATTGAAGACAGTTTTAATTAAAATCTTTATCGACCCTTTGAATCTGACATAAAACTGGAATAGAATTAATTACTCTTCTCATATGACATAGATAATACCATGACAAACGGGCTGACATGGTACTAATTCTCACGGTATGTTTGATTAGATAATCAAAGTAAGGAGATTTTCAATTAATGATTGCATCACTACTAATAAGACATACCTTGACATTTCATTATGTATCGTCCATATGTTTATAAGACCGTGTCTAGTAAAATGCAGGTTTGTATACTTTTTCTGTTTTGTATTAATACAGTTTAGTATTGTATAATACAAAAAAGTTGTTACGATTTACATTGATAGGCACGTAAGAAACAAAGACCAGATACCCGGGATGAGTAAGTGTCTCCTGTTTAGCAAACCACGCCAATAACGAATCCTCAAAACATACAGATGACACAAAAAGTACCATTTCTATCCTAATAGTACTAGCATGATCAACATACATGTTCAAATCACCAGCTGTACACACGGTTTGACAGAGTTTCATTGTGACTCGTCAATGACGAGATATCCTTTGCTTATCCCTCTCTTGGATGGAAATGTAAAACATGGTATATAATGCTGACAAACAGAAAATAAAAATGTATCTAAATCTATAATATGATATCAGTGTTTGAGAGATCCAAATCCGATCTTAGTTGAAAATTGGCAGGTGCATCAGTAATGAATAGAAGCCAACAGATTTTATTGCTTTAAGAACAGAATTATTTAGAAGCAATTTTAATGTTTGTTCATTTGGAAATCACATGTAGATTTCAGGAGCAAGAAGATGGAAAATGTGGGGTACTTTATTGGAAGATCGTGTGATGATTGAAAATGTCATATACAAACAAAATAACTTACTAATCAACTAACAATGTTTTCCTCCAATTTTTAATTAGCTAAACTCTTGAAGTTGTCTAGGAAAGATTTTTGAAATATTTCCTCCATATTTACCTATTATTCCCAAATTTGGTTTATATAATGGCTCGCGATTCTTTTAATATCAACAATTTTACTTGTATTTAATATCAACAATTTACCTGTATCAACAATTGTACTTGTTTACTTAAAGCACCTGGTCTTACCTCTGAATTTCAGGGGACCGTGAATGTCCATTGTGGTACATTGTTGTTAGTGCCATAGTTATGTGACACCATTTCCCTTTCGTATTTTACACTGGTAATATGTATATTGCAATTATACGAGTATCAATATCCATACACTGATGTCTGATCGGTACAGATTAAAGGGATAAGATGTCACTAAAACTTAAAATAAGTAATAAAATTACGCGTGACGTTCATATCTCTATTGCTTTACTTAGACACCCGAGGAATCTGGCTATGACTCTTGGGATAAAACCCGGGATTAGTATGTATCTATTCTAACGGGTTTTTTTAATAGAATGCAATCGGAAATGTGTAAAACATGTCTTCAAAATTTACTCGTTTGAATGATAAAATATTTTAATAATCTATTTCTACCAAAATTCCTCCCGAAAAGAAAAACGAAAAAGCTAAAAAAAAAAAAAAAAATGCTAAGCACAACCGTAAGTGAAATAGTATTATGATATTCAGAGGCACATGTTCATGTTTTGTATACAGATCGATAAAAAAGAAATGAGCCAATAAGAAGTTGATATTGAGGTCAATTAATTTTTGGCGTCGGTAATTGGATTTGCATTAATCCAGGACACGGAAGGAAATTCGATATGTAAAACAAACCATGTAACTGTGTAAAGTGAGATATGTAAAACAAATCCCGTAACTGTGTAAAGTGAGATATGTTAAACAAACCCCGTAACTATATAAAGTGAGATATGTACAACAAAGCCCGTAACTGTGTAAAGTGAAATATGTAAAACAAAGCCCGTAACTGTGTAAAGTGAGATATGTTAAACAAACCCCGTAACTGCGTAAAGTGAGATATGTAAAACAAAGCCCGTAACTGTGTAAAGTGAGATATGTTAAACAAAGCCCGTAACTGTGTAAAGTGAGATATGTTAAACAAACCCCGTAACTGCGTAATGTGAGATATGTAAAACAAAGCCCGTAACTGTGTAAAGTAAGATATGTTAAACAAAGGCCGTAACTGTGTAAGGTGAGATATGTAAAACAAAGCCCGTAACTGTGTAAAATGAGATATGTAAAACAAAGCCCGTAACTGTGTAAAGTGAGATATGTTAAACAAACCCCGTAACTGTGTAAAGTGAGATATGTTAAACAAACCCCGTAACTGTGTAAAGTGAGATATGTAAAACAAAGCCCGTAACTGTGTAAAGTGAGATATGTAAAGCAAACCCCGTAACTGTGTAAAGTGAGATATGTAAAACAAAGCCCGTAACTGTGTAAAGTGAGATATGTAAAACAAAGGCCGTAACTGTGTAAGGTGAGATATGTAAAACAAAGGCCGTAACTGTGTAAAGTGAGATATGTAAAACAAAGCCCGTAACTGTGTAAAGTGAGATATGTAAAACAAAGCCCGTAACTGTGTAAAGTGAGATATGTAAAACAAAGCCCGTAACTGTGTAAAGTGAGATATGTAAAACAAAGGCCGTAACTGTGTAAAGTGAGATATGTAAAACAAATCCCGTAACTGGAGTGGCAGATCTCCTCGAAAAATTGATTACTATTCAATACTTAATTTACGTTGATACTTCTTGTGCTTTTATATTTGACATTTAGCTATAAAGTGGCTTACATGGAGCTTTTGAATGGCGAACGTGGTAATAATATTTTTTTTTAAAAATAATTTATAATAAGATAAAGCTAGAACCTGTTGTCGATCAAGTGTTTTCGATTGTTACGTTTATGAGTTCTTTCCACAGTGTGAAGATGAAGAAGTATAAAGTTAATTGGTTCTATGTTTTGATTTTGCAGGGGGCAACCTACACAATTTAGATGATATTAAAAATGAGCATATGGACTCCTATGATAAATTGTTTGCTTGGCTGGTCGAAATGGCGGAACAGGAAAATTGCAGCACTGAAAAGGGCAATTTAGTCAACGAAATACGGTCTGCATGTAGCAAAGCAAAGGACAAGCGGACATCATGGCGTCAGAACTCTGCGGCTTCAGATTCGTATACTAGTTCTGATATAGCTTTCAATAGTAGATCTGGTAAATCTTCAGATATATATGAAGATTCGAGCGGGCATCTAACTGTTCCGACATATAGCAGGCAAAATACATTTAGTGATGAAGAGGAAGCATCACAATATGGCTCTCATCTTACTGTTCCCATATGTAGCAGACAAAATACATTTAGTGACGATGAAGATGCCATCGAAGCAATTAAAAGGCCGAGAAACTTTCTTTATCGAGGAATGAACAGTAAAAGTTTGGATATTGTAGATCCAAAGGACGTCTTATTGAAGAAAAGAAAAGATTTTCAAAGAAACGGTAAAATTCAAACCATTATAAGCACAAGTGTCGGTGATCTTGTGGAAAGACCGTCAAACATTAATAGCGGTTGTAGGAAGAAGAGTGCCAGTATAGCAGTTATGCGCCAACCAACATTTGAGAAAGAACAAAACCAATCAATTCTCAATCTTCTAGACCGTAAATTTGACGAGGTAGACGAAAAGGTACTAGACGACGAGCTGCTGGATGGGAATTTATCGGATATTCTCCTGTCCGTAGAGGTCATGTTCAATAAGAAATGATACGGCATCTGTTCTTACCGTCCAACTAATGATAATGTATTTTCCAATCCTTTGGAGTATTGTACCATGTTTTACAGATTATTGGGTCAGTCAGATCGCTTCAGGAAAGACACTGTAATTGGTTTTAACTCGAGAAGATAAGAAATAATTGCTACAAATTAGACAAAACATTGGGGCCAATAGATTTGGGATCAACTTGATGTTGAGTGATGTTTTTATCTGACTACCTTTGAATTAAAATGAACTTTTCAAGATTATAAAAATACTATATAAATAGAGAAAAATAGATATGAAAATTTATATCGCCATAGAAATTAAATCAAATAAAACATTTGCAATATTATAGTTTTGTCACAACCATAGTGAATTTTAAGCTTTTCATAAAAATTGGTGCAAATGAAGTATGAACATTTAAATCTAGAAAAATGGCGTACCGTAAATCATTGTCCATCAAATACCAGCATGTATTTTGAATGATCACTCTACATGATGACGCACCATTGACCATTTTGTATCTATTTTATGCAAACCATGTATCAAGTTTTGTAAAGCATAAATATCATAGTGATTCGATCAGTTTGAAAATGGACATCGTTTTACTGATTGATATACGATAATGCACGAAATATAAAAACTTAAGGACGGATCATTTTTATATTTGACTTTTTAAAATTGAATAAGATATGTATGATATTAATATTTGTTTGTATTGTATTTTAATGATGTATGAACGTAATAACCAAGAAATATCTTATGTAAAACTAGAATGTGATTTTGATTAATAAATGTACCTATTCAGCTTATTCATTTTTAAGGATCATGTCATAAACAAACCTATTGAATATTTTCATTATATACACCCATTAGTTATCGAACGGACGACTGGCTTGGATAAATTTATAAAGGACGAGCATTTAATTCACTTCATGATAGTTCAGAATATGAATTATGAAAGAAAATATTTGACATGGCAGTAAGGCTATATGCATGCATAACTTATTATGGTCAATCAGAAACAATACAATTCACATACAGTACGTTGTTATATGATTTCAATATTAGTAGCAACTTTCAAAAACTTTTAATTGAACATTCGGGTATATTGAAGATGTATTGTTTATAAATAACTAAAACTTTGATAAATATGTGCACGCAATATATCCTAACGGAATTAAAAAGGTTAAACCGAACGCAGTAACCGTGTTTCATACTAAGATCATCTAATGGATATTGATAGACTCTGAATTTACTTTTTCAGAGTGTGACAAACGTGACGACTTCAGTATTCATATTTTAACTTTCCTTCATATAGCTTTATCACTTCTGGTGTTTACATGCCTCTACTTATCCGATCCTTCATTTTCCTTAAAGTTATCCATTAAAAGTTAATGTCAGAAAGAGACGCATGTCAGAAAGAGACGCAAAGTTTACGGTTGTTATAAAGATCATGTTTGCTCCTATCAGACATTGTTGTCAGAAAAAAAATTCTTATTAGATTGAAATTCTTCTCATACGGTTTGAATTGTGGTTGTACAGTTCCAAAGGATTCATACTTAACATGTCTTTTCTACTACGGTAATGTCGTTACCACTTAACTACGAGCATTAACTAATAGTATCGTGGAGGGTGTGATAAATCAGCTGCGAATCTTTCTCCTACATGGCACCTTATTACACGAATGGTTCTTCCAAGAGTTCGTAATTGCCTTTTTTCTTTTTTCTTTTGTGTATTTCATATATAAATCTCTTCGATTACCGCATCTTACCTTAGCACTTAAATTCTTTAACAAATCAGTATTTAATACATAATATGTAAATAAAGTAAACATATACATATTCTACATGTATATAATAAAAATGCCTGCATGTGTTGTTTTACACTTTTCATGACAGTTGTATCTAGCCAGCCAAACAGGATACATGTACTTCTCTCGGGAACCTGTTCTCGAATCTGTTTCTGTGGTCCATGAATGACAAATGTTTTTGGTTGCGATTGTCACTTCTACAGCATCAGCTACAGTCGTAATTTACATGAGATTATAAAGAGGGGTTTTATAATAGCACGAAATTTGCTTCGTTGTTCAGATGATATTGTGCACAGATTTATGATTGATTGATTGATTGATTATTGTTTTACGTCATTCCACGGTTATTTCACGTATATGGTGACGGCATCTGCCTGATGCATTGCATAGAAATTTCTACCTTTGCAACGAACCCACCCGAAAAAGTGAGGGATCTTTTACGTGTCACGCCTACGGTGACACGGGACCTCGGTTTTTATTGTCTTATCCGAAAGACAGAACACCGGTCTGCCCAGGGCGGGAATCGAACTCGGGACCTCTATGTCTCGAGCCGAGACCTCATCCATTAGGCCACACCGGCTTTGCGCAAATTTTAGATTAAAAAATTTCTTTGTAACAATTAACAACAACTTGTATCATAAGAACAAAAGATATACCTAATTAGATGATGATTATGGAGAAAAATATTCAAATTTTGTTTACATAAAAATTGCTGTCTATTGTGTATTTGTGAGATACTTATTAAGACGATATTGACATGGATTTGGGATTATATTCATTTTATCACGCATATCAAGGTAATAAGCTTTCTGTTTGACCGAAGAGGAAATTCATGGCGGTTATAGATGGGGCCTCTGGAACCAAAATCTTTTATTTCAACAGTATTTCAAACGTAGATTCAGATATAAATTGTTTAATTAATTCGGCTCACTGAAGAGTTTATTACATAAATTTCATAAAAACGTATTTAATATTTAAAAAAATGTTTAAAATAAGAAAATAATTAAAATGGTCTGTTACACAATTACACGGATGAAAGGTATACCATTAATCAATTTCTCTTCTTCTTTAATATGAACGTCCTATGAGAAACAGACTCAGATAATGATCTATTGTAATTACATGACCACTGACCGTACTCTACATACAGCAACGTCTACCTCCCCAGGAAATGAGTGCTATTTTTGTCAAGAAAAGATATTCACCAGAAGAACATGTATAATAACAAGGTAACATGCCTTTTGATACATTTAATCAGTGGACTAGTGTTAATATTTCCATTATATGTCCATTATGAATCATATTCATATGTTACCAAATTTCAAATCAAATTCCAGATTTGTACATTTGTACGGGTGAACAGTAATAATAGCATTAATTTTGAAGAAGTAACCCTGTTGAAGGTATGCCAGTAATTAAGAAATAAAATCCAGTAAAAAAAGAATCCCCCAAAAACAAAAACAAAAACAAAAAACAAAACAAACAAGCGCATATAACTTTTAGGTGATAATGAATGGTATACGCAAGTATTTAATCCGTGTAATTTCAGTTTATTTCTCTTCAATTATATTAATACTTTTGAGTATAATACATTGAGAAAGAACATTTAATGATAATATCCAGGCAAATATATGCAAACATATAAATAATTATCCTCTAGCCTGCTACATATGACGTGAATCCAGAAGAAAGCACTGTTAATTGGTACACAAATGGTGCAAAAATAAATTTTATCAAAAACACATAATCGATGTATCAATTTCTAATTGTGATTTTTTCCGAAAAAAAAATCATTTGTTTTTGTGCAACGACTGTGCTTGATGACAATATTGTGCGAGATAAACAGTATTGTTTATATTTGTAACATAACCCTGGATAACGCGAACAAGATATATTGCTTTTATAATGAAATGGTAGTTTATTAACATTATTTTACCGATGTTCGTAAATTAACTAAATGATAATATTACAAGGATATCGTTTTTCAATACAATTCAAATTATATTGTATTGTCTGTTGAATAAATGAACATTGGATAACGGAAATACATTAAAATGTTTATCCATTTTGCTAAAAAGAAACATTGTAAATCAATCTCATTTTCCCAAAAAGCAATTCATCATCGTATTATTGTCAGAGTGGTTACAGAGATAAACAAAAAGGGCCCATGAAATTTCTCTATGGGCTTATCAAATTGACTGCTGTAGTGTCTCGTAGATTTACTATGATGATGTAGAGATAAATATCTCATGGGGCTAGTAATCGATTAAACGACAAATCTTGAAAGTATCAAGACTGCAATATTTTTTTCTTTTTCATTCTCTGAAGATAGAATTAAGACCAAGTCCGGGGAATCGCTTGATGATGAACACGTGACCATGTGCGTTTTATAAACACGTGATTTGTATAAACTGGAATAAACTCTTCAACAGTGCCTAGTTGAAAACATTTTTGCTTTGGAGAAAGAGCACGGCAGATAGTAAATTGATAGCCTGACACTGAACCTTAGTAAATACACACAGCAGAGAACTTCATTCCGCTAAGAGACCATCAGATCAGGGCATTCGATAAATGAACAGTAGTTAAAGGGTCACCTGAAGTGCATTGACTTTTTATATAACATCCCTGATTCATGGGCTAATGATCTTTATTTTGCAATTATTTTACATTTTGTAATTAATGCAAACGTTAAGTATATGATACTGAAAATTAATTTATTTAGTTGGATTCCAAAATAAAAGAAAAATCAATGCCAACGAAAAGCATGTCAAAACGGTGTTTAGCAAAAAGAAATGTACAAATGTATGTCTTTTTATGGTATCATTTTTGTATTTGCGATATACTAAACAACGGTGTATTGAAGTAATGTAAAGATGATGGATAAATCCAAACCACAAGTCCAAAAATCATGAAACCATAGGACATACAAAATCAGTGAAAATGAAAAACAAATGGAAAATAACAAAATATGTCTACTTGAAGAGCATATGTGAACCCCTGTGATGGAGTGAGATCAGGTGCCCGGGGAGAGTGAGCATCTCCTGCTTGCTAGCAACACCCGTCACATATACCCCGTAGAAAGAGTCAAATCGTGTGAATTCCATATGTATCTATATATGGAGAAGTCGAAGTAGGTAACCTTCTAGTATAGAAGGTGTCAAATCTGTGTAAAGTGATCGGAATCGGTCTCAGTCCAGAATATCATTTAAAAGTCTTATAACGAAATATCATATGGAGTAATCAGAGTCTCGTAACGACCGTAGAACTTCCTCAGTGACGATGCTAGTCTAGCACATATATAACCCTGGTTGAGCAGCTTAACTGAAAGTCGCCTAGCCCTCAGAACAAAGTCATTGTAATTTGAACATGCTCTGGAATAACGTATTAACTGAGATATGAATACGCCGTATGCGGGCGATGATGGAATGTTGCTACTTATGAAAGGAAAGTTTGTGATAGCGAAATTGAAATCGTCACGTTTGTCATAGAGTGAGGTGTTCAATTGACCATTAATGTCGAAAGACAACATAATATCTAAATACGAAGTAGAATTACTAGTTTCTGTGGTTTCTTTGACCTCCAGTTCACTTGGATAGATGATGCTAAGGTAATCCGCGAATGAAGGATTATTAATTGAAAGCAAGTCATCTATATATCTGTAAGTAAAATTGAAGCCAAGAGCCAATTGTTTTTTTCCTTGCGAAAGCAAAGACTGAATGAACTCAGCTTCGTATGAATAAAGGAATATGTCAGCCAGAAGCGGAGCACAGTTAGTGCCCATTGGAATGCCGACAATTTGTTGAAAAACCTTACCTCCAAACACCACAAAAATGTTATCGATAAGAAAGTTCAACATCTGAATGACAGCTGTTTCAGTGTATTTATTTTTGGAATCAGAATTTTCCCTAACAAAGTAAGTTTTATCGTGGCCTATTACTACTGACTAAAATCTAACATATTGTAATCAGGCGTTCTTAATTTTATATCTTGACACTTTGGTCCATAATAATTTTGTAAGTATGTGTAAGCGAGCGTGTGTGTGTGCTGTATGCAATATTGTTAAATGGAACTTTTACTTAGTTTGCAAATTATAACACAGATCGATCATCCGTCATCCGTATGTGTGATAATCTGTCGTTCTCATCCTAGGGAACCATTCCTGTTGTTCTTTCTAGTTTTCATCCCTTTTTGCAGCAAATTCATGGTATTTTTCCATATATAAATATATATGGAATTTACACGATTTGACTCTTTCTACTGGGTATATGTGACGGATGTTGCTAGCAAGCAGGAGATGCTCACTCTCCCAGGGCACCTGATTTCACTCCATCATATGGGTTCACGTATGCTCTTCAAGTAGACATATTTTGTTATTTTCCACTTGGTTGTCATTTTCACTAATCTGTATGTCCTCTGGTTTCATGATTTTCGGACTTATGGTTTGGATTTATCCATCATCTTTACATTTAGTATTGTATTTCCAAGTAATTGTGCAATGGTCAGGGTCGAACCTAATATTGAAGACATGTATGATACTATATCATTTATCTTATCTAGTGTTATAAGCGTCGGGAAATGGACCAGTACTTTATTCTCTTTGTTGATTTTCGTTCGGAATATAGAGTATAATAACATATATGATTGTTATGACCTGTCTTGTCTTTTCACGATGAAGTTTTAAAGGGTTCTACATTTTAGCGTGTATTTGTGAAAATGTGTATGTATTAAATATTTATGAATATTTTTCTTTTTTTTTTAACTCTGTTTAATTGAGTTACATAACACTTAGAGTTTGTTTGTCTTCCCGTCAGTCTGACTTATTCTATTTTTAAGTATATCGTAGTGTAACCTTGATAAAAAAAATTTTTATCACTTTTTACATATATATGGGGAACGTCAAGGTTAAAACGACTTACCCGCATTAACATTACAATAGAAGGTTCTGTGATGTCTTTTATGTACTTATTCCTTTCGCATCTGCATGTCCGTGGATCTGTTTCAGATGTCTTTTTCCTTTTCTTTTATACCAATTATTATGATCCTTTAACACTCTTTAAACAAAACTCACTTTCAAAACTCTACCTCACATATGATTGATTGATTGATTGACTGATTGATTGATTCATTGATTTTTGTTTAACGTCACACCACGAATATTTCACGTATATGGTGACGGCATCTGCCTGATGCGGGACATACAAATTTTGACCTTTGCAACGGACCCACCCGAAGCATTGAGGGATCTTTAACGTGCCAGGCATGCCACGACACGGCTCCTCGGTTTTTACTGACCAGAGAGGGACTCGAACCCCGGCCTCCCGATCAGGAGGCGAGCACGATACCACTAGGTCACGCCGGCTTCTAACTCACGTATCTAGTATAGGTAGAGTTAAGACGTCTGTTCATACGGACTCTCTTGACAGTGATGGCATGATTTGTTTACTTCATGCTTGGCTAATTTAACTTGCACACATGGATTTTATGTAGCGATTTAATTATTTCCACTTGATTACAGCCAAGTTGCCGAATATATGTAGACATTAAGCCTTGAAATTTATTTATGGAACTTTTCCCTTCGGAGGATTTCTTAATAACAATATATACATATGCTCACACACACACAAACACACACACACACACACACACACACACACACACACACACACCTACACACACACGCACACACACACTATGCGGGTACACACCACACACATATATGTATTTAATCTACCCTTGTGTATGATTATAGTATCAATTACATAACATAAAGACATAAATATATATTTACTTCAAGATTCATATGGGACGTTTGTATTATGTATTTTGAAGCATTATTTGCACGAAATTGAAAGTGAAGATGCATTTGTCTTCTCAAATCCATCTCAGTTACCAAAGATTGGTGATATATAATACTGAATTTCATACCGCCCTCGTGAGTGATAATCAATTCACAATACATAGCACACAGTGTTAGAATATTTATTATACGAAAAACCATGTGCTAAGTTCATTCAATTGTAGGAGAAACTGTCCCAAACGATGAAATTATTCTTCATTGTAAGAACCAAATATGTACAATTCCCACGAATTCATCAATGAAGAAATTTGTTAATTTAATCTAAATCCAATTAGATTTGCACATCGAAGATTATCATGACAATGACTACAATACGTTCTTACGCACAAGTCCTATGTGGCAGAAAGATCAACAAGGTGATTCATGGTGTTTAATACATAGCAATGAATGATTAACGACAGTTAGCTCACACCTACGCGTGTTACTTCCCTTCCCCCATTATAACACTGCAGGATACCTAATAGCCCATAAACTGCCAATTAGATATTATTTTTCCCAACGTTGGAAGTATGATCTACGAATGTCCACTACTTTTCAAGCCGATAACACCTGCTATATGAGATGGTGATGAATAGAAAATACTTTACTGTAAAATGTCCAAAATATATAAAAATTACATTGTATCATACACTGTATGATCTTGAACCAGTTTACGGGTCCATATTCTGATTAGAGACGAAACAGTATTATCAAGAGGACACATTTTAAAATTTATGAAATAATGCTTTATATAGAGAAGACAGGCCCGCATGCTTTTCATGTAGAGAGGACATAAAATATGAACACGAATAACATATTGGAATCAATATAAATATTGAAAATATTATGTGACATGAAAATGTGCCATCAGTGCTCTGCCCGTCTGAAAGCGAGCTTATGTCCGTGATCTGTAGCACTGCCCATCTCATCTTCTGAAAAGGTTAAGAGTTCGTCATAGAGAACCTACCGCCCTGTCAGTCACAGTGTAAATCCTAGGAAAATTTTGCAAAAGGCTGAGGACGGATCCAATAGAAGACTTATGGTTGTAGCGTTGACCTCGGGGTAATATTTTAAATATTTTTGAACCCCATTAGATGAAAATATCTTAACCTTTGATCCCCTTAGTCTGTATTTTAGATCACCGTGGATATGTGGAAGAGAGCTTTCCCTGGACAAATATTGCCTGAAAAGTCAGTTGTTTTTATTGATAAAATCTGTTACTTCAAAATTCATGGTATCAGTCTAAGGACGTTATCATCTGATCAGGGAAGATGCAAAATAGAAAATAGAACGTATACTACCATCTACTGGGCCAATCAAATGAAGCGCGGAGTGATACACAGATATTTTGTTTACAAACAAAATTGCTCCCACCATGTTGATAAGAACGCCGTTGCTAGGTAGGCGATCATTTGACATCATAATGAATTAAACAAAAATAATTTCCTATATCTTAGTTGTTTTACACTGTATAAAAGAATGAATTTAGTGTACAACTTTCCCAATATATCCATATATTATGTTCTACACAACTGATGATCAATAATCAATAAATACGTGATTACTCATATGCATGTCGTTTTCATGTCATTAAATCATAGAGAACGAGTATGGCAATTTACGCCTTGAGCTCACCGATATAGGAGAGAGTGTCTATAACATTGACAATATATATATATATATATATATATATATATATATATATATATATATATATATATATATATATATATATATATATATATATATATATATATATACAAGAGAGAGAGAGAGAGAGAGAGAGAGAGAGAGAGAGAGAGAGAGAGAGAGAGAGAGAGAGTACATTTTGGGGACAAGGACACTTAATATCCAAGTATGAAATGCTGTTGAACTGAAATTCCGGTGTCGGAAATAAATGCACGTGAACAAATGTTTGTATTTATATATATTATGTCAAATCAAGTATAGTTAAACGAAAAAACTCTCTTTTCACCTGGATTCTGACAAAGAAGAATGTTATAATGATAAGTGGATGAAAATATACCATAAGACATGATGTTGGAAAGCTGTTTGAATCCTGGAAAAGAAGAAAATTAACCCGAAAAGATGAAAATAAACACTTAAAATGGAGACATATTAGGTAAACTCGAAAGTGAAAGCTTTAAAACGGCTTGGATTCCAGGTATATTGAATTCAAAAAGGTGTTATATTTGATATTCTTGGTTCATCTTGTAAAATTATGGAGATAGATGTATGTTATGTGCTTTACTTTTCTAATCATAAAGATCATCCTAGAAACATTTACATATTACAAATGGTTTATAGGCAAGTATTTATTTTTTTTTCTTGAAAAAACAGAAAAGTGAAAATTTTATAATATTTGTGCAGATCGACTATTAAAACACACTTTTTGGAATAATTGTCTTTACCACAAAGTAAAGGCTATACTATGTGATAGTCGGGGCAAAAGTAACATTGTATATGTTAAAGATCTATTCGGTGTTAACGGTGCATTTAAATCTATATCAGTAAAAACGAAGAAGGGTAAACCATATCTCATAGTCCATAGAATAAAAGAGAAAACAAAAGAGCCCTGACAAAGCTGTATGACACAAATCACCATGGACCTGCACACAAAAAAATGACAATAGCATAATATACAAGGAACGACATTATAAAAATATTCGATTTTGCTGCGGTAACGATACCGACTTAGTACGGTCAATTGAAGTAACAATAATATTTGAAAATAAATCAATAATAAATTTTTTGGTGATCTGTGTCGTACAGCTTTGTCAGATGTCTTCTGTTTTCTCTTTCATACTGTCCACCAACATCTTTGTATCGGCAATAGATCTTTATCAATGACGTATTCACGAATTGGATATCATAGCTCTGTGTGAGTGGAGGTTTTTTTCATGATCTTCAGGATAAAACATAAATAAGAGGAAAGTGCCATAGCAAACTGTATAATTTTTAAAAATGTCATTCGCAGGCGAAGATGGGATATTGCTCCTCAAAAGGGAAATTGTGATATACAAGTAGAATCGTTACATTTATCATAAAGAAAGTTGTGTAATGACCATTCCTACCGATAGTCTAGGTATGAAGCAAATGTTTCTCTCTATTGCGTCCCTGGTCTTAAGTTCAGCTTGATACGTATACCCGAGGTAATTCTGAAAGTTTTCAAACTTATTTGGCATATTACGTTTTTTCGGTAATTTTAAGGCTGTAAAGACAGTGTATATTGAGACATTCAAATTTCCTTATTTCCAATTGGGCTATAATCGGCGGCTGTTGCTTTCGAGCATTTTATGCTGAATTACTACATTTGCCTAATATTCATAAAATTATTTATGTATAATTAATCAGTGCCTTGACTTGTTGATAATGATAGGATATTTATACATGTATATATATATATATATATATATATATATATATATATATATATATATATATATATATATATATATATATATATATATATATATATATATATATATCTGTGTGTGTGTGTGTGTGTGTGTGTATGGGTGTGTGTGTGTGTAGGTGTGTGTGTGTGTAATATTTTATTCATTATTAGACTTTAGTGCAATCCGCAGGTATCGAAAATTTGGCTATCGGTGATTATTGAGCTTGTCTCACCTTTACGCCAATCCCGTAATGATGCTGTAGTTTGTGTGGATAAATCAACCTTATAATCAAATTACAAAACCATTCCAGCTCAGGAATGCGGAACTGAAAAAGGAACGTTATTTGCCATTTAGAGTGTAATAAGATTTAATCAATACCGTAAAATCATACAATTTCTGTAAAATGAAATTCCAGTCGAAGCATGATATGACCGTTGATTAGTCGTCTAGGTATTGTACTCAAAGTCATATGAATTGTAGAGGTGGTGACTGGAACTTGAGAGCTCAGAACAATGATAGGCTTAATTAAAAACTATCATTAACGAAGGACCTCAGCAACATTGGAACGTTGGAAACGTGTACTGACTTGATATATGGTTGTTCTGTAAAATACAAAGGTATTGTGACACAGTAACGCATCATGGTGGACAATTATGGACTCCTGAAAATCAGAGATGAAGTAAACATCTCCTGTTTGGTTAAGCGCACTTGCCATCAGCATATAATAGACAAAAACATTTCAAACTACACTCATGATATGATAGTGCATAAGTACTATCAAGAAAGCAATGTAGCTGCATAAACTCAGAACGTCAGAAGGGGGTTACGACAACACGTATGTCACCTTGCGTAGGAAGTTTCCGAGAGCGCCCACATTGTCAAGAATTAGATACTTATGCTGTAAATATGGATGGGTGGATGGATGGGTGGATGCATGTAGATAGATAGATAGATAGATAGATAGATAGATAGATAGATAGATAGATAGATAGATAGATAGATAGATAGATAGATAGAAAGATAGATAGATAGAAAGATAGATAGATAGAAAGATAGATAGATAGGTAGGTAGGTAGGTAGGTAGGTAGATAGATAGATAGATAGATAGATAGATAGATAGATAGATAGATAGATAGATAGATAGATAGATAGATAGATAGATAGATAGATAGATAGATAGATAGATAGATAGATAGATTAAAGACAGATAGAAATTCTATTCTTGCATGATATGGGGCATTATATCAGTATATACATATAGCAAAGAAGATTTTATACAATCAGTTCCTAAGTGGAGGAATCAGTAGCTTCCTAAAAGCAAAACGAGGTAAAAGCGTTGATCGATAGAACTTCTATTCCGTTTGTGATATATTGACGTCACAGTAAGGGTATTGTGATCATAATAGTTTGTTTGTTTTATTCTTTTATAAGGTAACGCCACGATTATTGTACTTAAATGGTAACGGTATTTGCCTGGTGCAATGCTGTGAAATTTAGATTTTTGCAACGAACCCACCAGAAGCAGCGAGGTATCTCGTTTACCGTGACACAGGATTTCGGTTTGTCTCATTCAAATGACAGGACACCAAAACGTCAATGACGGAACTCAAACCCGGGACCAATCGGTCACGAGCCAGCAACTTACTGATTGAGGTATGACGACTCATGTTAGGATTATAAAATCTCTGTCTAATAAAATTTATGATAAAGTAAAATAAAAATAGCTTTCGAAAAGAGTATCAAATTTTCAATAGAGTTGGACTTGTGCTTTGTTTTAAGAAGGTTACCAAAATAAACTAACCCCAAAAAGCAAGCAAAAAAGCAACCCCCCCCCAAAAAAAAAAACAAATCCCCAACAACAAAAACAAAACAATCTCCCTCCAGATACCAACCCCATCCCCCCCCCCCCAAAAAAAAAATATTAGGGAAAAGAAGCCCAACAAGATAATGATGATACACTAATAATAATACAAAATAGATTAAGAATAAATACAGGGAAATCAAACTTTGAATCTAGAATGATAATTTCATTTCTTTATCTTCAACTGAAAATAATATTGTATTATTTCATTTCGTGTTACTTCTTTCTGGAATACAGCCGATTCTGGAACTGACAAAACTAAAGATATGGCATCATTTTGACCATCTGTATGGAAGGAATGTGGCAATAACACTATATATCCATATGGTATGTTTCTCCTTCCCTTCGTTTGCTTCATTTTTTCAGATAACTGTGTGTTATCTATACCATATGGTGTATATAAAAGCTTTCTTTATCAAGCATTGCTGTTCGTTTAGTATAAACATTCTTACATACTAACATATACTTTTTTGTTAAATAATAAGGTATAGGTGTATTTATATATCAAATAAATTATCAAATCTTTGTGTAAAGTCATGTTATGAGATAAGGTGGCTATCGTGTTCTTGTCTTATAAAGGGAAAACGTGGCCATATGTATGTGGGGAAAACGACTCGCAAACAACAGCATCGTAGTGTATTGCAGGATTTGGTTGTGTAGACTTTACTTACACTTATAATAAACAAAGGTTGTCATAATATACTCCCGTTTACTAAGTAAAATTACGAAACTGAGCAGAAGGCTTGGTCAGCTTGCTAAAAAAATGGGTGTTTAATGTCACTTAGCCGTGTAAGGTACCACGTGACACTGAGAAAGTGGTAAAAAGCGAATAACGCACGCAGAACGATGATAAGTTCGTCTAAACATCGTGTCATATCGCTTTCTCGAGATACACACACACACACACACACACACACACACACACACACACACACACACACACACATTTATATATATATATATATATATATATATATATATATATATATATATATATATATATATATATATATATATATATACATGTACATGTATATATATGTACGCATTGTTCTCCACCTCTCGAGGTAACTTGAAACTCTAGTAATGGTGCCACGGTTGACGGATTATCCGAAGTTTAGAAGGTAATTGCTAATGCAAGGTCAAAGGCAACAACAAGATGTTTTGCAGTTTAGTGTAACTGTTCCCGCCAAAAAGCGTCTTGTCCGTCATATGAGAGATAACGGAAGGATTGCCGACCGTCCGCGATGAAGACCTCCTCTGTCCATCTTTAGCACTGACACTTCATACACTGCCATTGAAATCCCTTTAAATACGGAAGGCAATCATAATCGCCACATTCTACCAAAGACTGTGAGAAAACGATTGCGTTATTTGGTCTGTGAGCTCCTCTACCGATACCTTCTATTGGTTTTCCACTAACTCGTTAATATCGCACGCATCGTATTGGCTTCGTTGGCGGCACATGGCCATGCAATTTCCAGTCAAGACAAGGCAAGTGACTCGCAGTTCTCTCTTTTTTGTCTGAACAGTCGACATCTTCTTTACGAGGTCTTTAGGAACCCTTCGCCGACGCTTGCGTAATTGAGAGGAATAGGTTTGGATAAATAAATAAATAAAATAAAAAGAAATAAAAAAAATAATAATAATAAAAAATAAATAAAAATAAACAAGCAAATTCAGAGAATGGTGGTCCCCCACTTTCGGGGTTCTTTCAGTACGAGTGCAGTGATCTGTGACATTTTGTCATGGTTGTGCATGTCTACAGACACTCACGCCAAATACGAAAACCTTACGTCTTACGGTATAAAAGTTACATTGAAGTAGGTCAAAGGTTACGATCAAAGTCACATGATGAAATTTTTATTACCAACGGAAAGGTATTGCAATAAGGGACACACATGCCAAATATGAAGGCCCTACGTCATACGGTTAAAAAGTTATGATCAAGGTTATGGTTTTTGTGACAGACGGACGGACAGAGTAACAGACGAATGAGATTTAATGTCCAAGAGGGGGACAATAAAGGTAGGGACTCTGGGACCACCATAAGCTCAAAGTTGGTTAAAGGTGAATCCCTGATAACGGAATCAAAGTGAGGGGCGAAGCTCCTCGAAACCTTACCGAGTTTAGCATTTTGAGATTAACAAACTCCATACAAACAATGCATACATACATAAATATTAATTATTATAGACCTATGTCCAAACTCCATACAAACAATGTATACATTCATCAAGAGAGAGAGAGAGAGAGAGAGAGAGATAATAATAATAATAATAATAATAATAATAATAATAATAATAATAATAATAATAATAGTAAATCAAACAACCAAACAAACAAATTAACCCCACAACCCTCTTGAAATGAGCGCATTTCAATTTTTTTTTCAATAATCATGGCATACATTTTGTAAATCGTAGGGGAGGTGTGGGTTGTTCCGGAACTTTCATCCTTTAGATCCACACATGATCAGGGCTGTAACAAATGCACAAAGGGGAGAGATATATTCGAGATACTGACGTATTAATCGATTTCACATTAACATATTGAATAGTAACATACTGAACTAATGAATTATTAACCAATATATCATAAAATTCTAATTATCTATTGAGTGAATTTGTGTTTTATACTTATACATTGATATAAAAAAATACCGTTCAACTAAATAATATTAAATCATTTAGAATTACACCCTGCGTTGATTTTCCCCAGGGTTTACTATATTACCGTATAATTGTTTTTAAAGGTCATGGGAAACTTAAATTATACAAATTTATGTTTTTTGCTTAAATAAGATATTAATGCTTTAAATAACATCCTCATATTTTTTGTTTTTGAAAATTATTACTCGTTCTGGAGATACTAATATTTGAATATAAATGTAAATGGATTAACTTGGAAACAAACATAAAGCATGAAAGCACGAATTAATCCAATGGAACTTTGTGCTGAATGGGCAAAGGGACATTTGTAAAGATTCTTGTAAGAAGTGTGGCAAACCTGTATTAAAACTAGAATCCTTATTCATTCATTCAATGGCCTTCAACAAAAGCCCGATGATTTGAATAATTTCACATGATTCAGACAACTGATTTTAATTTGTTAATGACGAGATCAATAATACAGACATGAGAATATCACTGTAAATACATTTAAATATATCCTTGTACTGATTATTATTAAAAAAAATACACCCCCAATGAAAAAACAAAACAAAACAAAAACAACCTCCCCGTCCCCAAAAAAAACCCCCAAAACAACCGCATAAACGCATATTTCACTACATGTTTTTTGGAAAATGCCATATTAAAATTCAGATTTTCGTTCCTTTTCTTTTTTTGATAATATTTCGGGTTCCACTCCTGGAAAACAGCGCATACTTTGCATGCTAGACTAAATCAGTTTCAAATAACATCTAATAAGTGCACACGGCAGGACTCTTCAATATATGTATGTCACACTCTGATATCAGACAAATAAAGTAAGCGGTCAATAACGCGATGGATGATTATGTTGCCTTTCAAAGGCAATTAGATTTTGTAATATCCGGTCCATAACCGGTTTCCTCTGAGATCAGTAGTCTCGTCTTTGTGCAAAATCAACGATTTATTGTGACCATCTAAGATGAACATGTCATTAACACCTTTTCAATTTCCTGCAATATTACTGTAAAATGATTTTATTAATATTAGTTAGATACTGGTATAACATCATGTGACCCTTTCCTCCCTAGAACGATTTAATTTTGACCGCGCGTGTGTGTCACAAGGGTGGGGGTGGGGTAACTTGCAATGATTTTGGGTACGGACGTGCAGCTGGAGTCGCTGGCACCCTACCCATACATATTGAGTCTTTTCTAAGTTATTTCCCAATTGAGACGGTATAACAATTATCAATTTCCTATGAAAACGTTATTTGTGGACTATCATTTCCCTGAGTTTTAGATCAGTTTCCATAGAATTTGATGACGTCATAAGTGTTTTACGTCAGACACCGCCCCAAATGGGAAGTAACTTTGTATAACGAAAAGACCGAACATTGAGCGAATGTAAAACATGCCCATTCATATACTGACCATAGTGAAAAGCTTACCCATTCTAGTTCAAAAATATCTTCTCTTGCAATCTCCACCTGCTGTTTACTTATTCATATATTTTGTGATTTGAAAGATACCAATTGATATATTTTTAAGGGAAAATGATACCCATTAATATATTAGGTGGCCTTAAAAGTATGTCCCATTCCAGCCGCTCGTCTGTATACAAAATAAGTAATTTTACACACAAAAACTTGGATGGAACCCCTCTCAGAATATTTATTGGGGATGGATCCCCTCTCGACAATATTTCTGGATCCGCTCCTGCAAGTTCCGTTTTAGATATATCATTAAATTTGTATAATTAGCGCATGCATTGAATGCGTCATGCCTGCCTCTCGAGCTAGATAATTTCCTTTAATAATATTCATCCGTATATTCATTCAATATTCATCCCGCTTTGAAAAAAGGAGGGGGCATAACACAATTTCCGGCGATTAGCTGTATCACACAGATACTGAAGAGCAATTTTATTATCCAGCAAACATAAATGTAAGTGCTTACTGCACTTTCCTTTTATCAAAGTGTGAGATTACTTGTAAGATCAATTCTTTCACATTCAAACATCAGATCGTACTTTTGTTATACAATCGATATGTACACGCAGTTTATTCTAGATCAATATGAAATGAAGGCATCTCGTATAAGTTTAAATATTTGAAACTTTATTTGATCAAAAAATGTAAATAAGGACAAGGAAAGCATTAATATTTGTTGTTTCAATATCCTTCTATTTTAACATAAGACAATTTGATTAAAACTAAATCTTTATTCCGCTTCTCTTTTAATCCGCAATGGGACAAATAGTTAAGCGGAATACACAGGGACAAAGCTCGCTTGAACCCGGGATCGATTTTCATACTCCATATACATATGAACATCGATCCCGGGTTCAAGCGAGCTTTGTCCCTGTGAGCGGAATAAAGATTTGGTTTTTAAAATCAGATTGAACTTGACGAGTCCGTTCTCGGTACCAGTTTTAATGCGCTGCGCAAATTTTAGCGCATGCCGATCGATTGTAATCGTTGAAATAGTCCGCGTCTTAAAAACATTAATAATATTAAAAATTTATCAACAAATTATAAAATCAGCATAGTTTAACGAAATGTATCTACCCAACATTAATATATCGAAATTAATTCCCTTAATATCTGATTACGACATTAAAAAAAAACGTTAAAAATAGTGTTTTAGAGATTTCCCCCAAAAATTGAACCAAGCAGTGAATTTTCTACAATTCTCTGAAAATTATTTTTATTTAGCATTTCATCACTGACAAAAACAAAATGATCAATTTTCCTATTGTTGAGATATTTTTACCCAGAACGGCCTCGTTAAGATATCGCTAGCCAGCAAAATAACCTTACTCTCTCGTGAATCCCTAGACAGTAATGTATGTCCATTCTCTTAGATAATTTTACAGCGTCTTATAATAGAAATTATAAGTAATTAATAATGGTTACGACAAAAAGAATATGATATACATACATACATACATAAATATATTAGATGTTATATCTAGAGGTCTCTTTTCTATGTACGTTTTAATATTATCGTGCCATGAAATCATATATCAAGTCACTACAGCTTACCCAGTATGGCGAACAGAAAGATGCGATAGAAGGGTTGGGATAAGGACCACAGAGAAAAAGCTCGCTTGAACCCGGGATCGATTTTCATATGTATATGGAGAA
The DNA here is from genome assembly GCA_035048485.1 of Pteria penguin. Classification (NCBI taxonomy): domain Eukaryota; kingdom Metazoa; phylum Mollusca; class Bivalvia; order Pterioida; family Pteriidae; genus Pteria; species Pteria penguin. Next base: position 22,841,859 of record CM068587.1, on the reverse strand, counting down.
GAGATTGAACTCTCTCGATACATATGAAAATCGATCCCGGGTTCAAGCGAGCTTTGTCCCTGTGATAAGGATCGACATTTTCTTTGCTAATAAGAATTAATGCGAGTATTTCTTATGTTTAGTTCATGTATGAATGCGTGTAATGAGTTATAGTAGGGATGTATGTCAAGAAATCGATATTTACAAGATATCACTATAATAATGTACAGAGTAGGAAATGACGTAGGTAGCTGAGCACACCACATGATGTATTACGTATGTCCGGATTTCTATGACAGGCCTGGAATGTCAAAGGAACTGGCATCATATTGGTTGTATTACGTGCTTGTTAGTGTGAAAAATATGTCTATAGCTTGGTTCTGCCACTGATTGGTGACCTTAACTTTCTTCCAAGACAATTACTAGATTTCCTGCTAAGCTGAATGATTTGACTTAACGTTAAATCCGTCAATAGTCGTGGACGCCGGCCATATTGCATTTACTGGAGTATATAGTTCATTGTAAAATACATCACAATAATTTAAGTCTGACCGCCAGTAGACGTAATACTAACTGTTAATATAGAATGACTCGATACAAAGAGTCGAGTGGTCACCTAAGAAAAACACCAATTGATGCTGTACATACCGGTACTAGTAATATGATTACGTTATATCAGAAGTACTAGGCCTAGCCTAGAAAATACAGATAACCAGAGAACTTGTAAAAACGTATTATGCATTTATCTTGTGATGACACATCTATCTTATGCAGTTGCATGGATTATGAAATTTTCAAGACACTGTGAGGTATTACAATTTTATGCCTTGCAGCATTATGCGATTCATCAACACCATATGGTATTGTCACATTTCTGTTGCGCAACACAAGAAGTCATTGATTGAATATTATGTAAACCTGAATAAGTTCAACTATCTCTCTCTCCCTCTTGCACACATTCATGAAAATGTGCACTTTATCATTTCTTGAATAATGAATTTTAAACAGAGTGTTTAAACATCATATAGCAGTTTTACACCCATTTATAATGAGCATTAAAACATTTTTGTGCATCGTTTTACGTCTCACATAGATCATTGCACTTGTAACGACGGCACCTGCCTGATGCAGTAGACAGAAATTTAGACCTGCGAGACACACCTAGCCGAAGCAATGAAAGATTTTACGTGTCAGGTCTATATAGATGGAGGTTCGGTTTGTACATTCTCAGAGTACTGAAAAGTCCCAAGCCGAGCTCGTACTCGGAAACTCTCGGTTGTAAGCACACTACCAACCTAGCAACACCAGATAACAATTCATGAAAATACTGCATAAATAACAATTCATGAAAATACTGCATAAAAATAATTCATGAAAATACTGCATAAATAACAATTTTTGAAAAATACTGCATAAAACAATTCATGAAAATACTGCATAAAGAACAATTCATGAAAATACATCATAAAAACAATTCATGAAAATACTGCATAAAGAACAATTCATGAAAATACAACATAAAAACAATTCATGAAAATATTGCATAAATAACATTTTTTTTGGAAAAATACTGCATATATATCAAATCATGAAAAACACCGTAAAATAACAATTCATAAAAAATATTCATCGATAAAAATTTATGAAAAAAGAAAAATGGTTGATATTGAATAAATTAAAATATACCACGTATAAAATATATATATCAAATGTTGACTTGACATCTGTCATGTTCGACTCTTATTTCACTTTGGGCGATAGTAAAAGTTGTACTTTTTATTATTTTTTTTTGTAGTTACATGTAGCACCTCGAACGAACAGTCAGAGATGATACACACATAGACAGTGATGATGTGTATAATTATTACGGAAACCAGTCTCGATAACATTTAAACAAAACAGTTTCACGCATAGTTTTTATATGTCAGATAAAGTAACTTAGTATGTCATCGTGTTTCGATTTGAAAACTCTTAATGTGTTATATTGGACAGTGGTGTACTATGCAGATTTTCTGGGTGTTAACAGATGAAGTAGACCGGAGTAATACATCGATCTGTGGCATATGAACTGGCAGAAGATCTCACCATGATCTGGGACCGAAAGCTAAATTTTCACGAAGTAAAGTTAAGCGAGTTCTTACGCAGCGCTGAAACTACCTAGGCTTCCTTTCTACTTAACACGAAAGAAGATAGAAAGCGCTAAATAACAATTCATGAAAATACTGCATAAAAATAATTCATGAAAATACTGCATAAATAACAATTTTTGAAAAATACTGCATAAAACAATTCATGAAAATACTGCATAAAGAACAATTCATGAAAATACAACATAAAAACAATTCATGAAAATACTGCATAAAGAACAATTCATGAAAATACAACATAAAAACAATTCATGAAAATATTGCATAAATAACATTTTTTTGGAAAAATACTGCATATATATCAAATCATGAAAAACACCGTAAAATAACAATTCATAAAAAATATTCATCGATAAAAATTTATGAAAAAAGAAAAATGGTTGATATTGAATAAATTAAAATATACCACGTATAAAATATATATATCAAATGTTGACTTGACATCTGTCATGTTCGACTCTTATTTCACTTTGGGCGATAGTAAAAGTTGTACTTTTTATTATTTTTTTGTAGTTACATGTAGCACCTCGAACGAACAGTCAGAGATGATACACACATAGACAATGATGATGTGTATAATTATTACGGAAACCAGTCTCGATAACATTTAAACATAACAGTTTCACGCATAGTTTTCATATGTCAGATAAAGTAACTTAGTATGTCATCGTGTTTCGATTTGAAAACTCTTAATGTGTTATATTGGACAGTGGTGTACTATGCAGATTTTCTGGGTGTTAACAGATGAAGTAGACCGGAGTAATACATCGATCTGTGGCATATGAACTGGCAGAAGATCTCACCATGATCTGGGACCGAAAGCTAAATTTTCACGAAGTAAAGTTAAGCGAGTTCTTACGCAGCGCTGAAACTACCTAGGCTTCCTTTCTACTTAACACGAAAGAAGATAGAAAGCGCTAAATAACAATTCATGAAAATACTGCATAAAAATAATTCATGAAAATACTGCATAAATAACAATTTTTGAAAAATACTGCATAAAACAATTCATGAAAATACTGCATAAAGAACAATTCATGAAAATACAACATAAAAACAATTCATGAAAATACTGCATAAAGAACAATTCATGAAAATACAACATAAAAACAATTCATGAAAATATTGCATAAATAACATTTTTTTGGAAAAATACTGCATATATATCAAATCATGAAAAACACCGTAAAATAACAATTCATAAAAAATATTCATCGATAAAAATTTATGAAAAAAGAAAAATGGTTGATATTGAATAAATTAAAATATACCACGTATAAAATATATATATCAAATGTTGACTTGACATCTGTCATGTTCGACTCTTATTTCACTTTGGGCGATAGTAAAAGTTGTACTTTTTATTATTTTTTTGTAGTTACATGTAGCACCTCGAACGAACAGTCAGAGATGATACACACATAGACAATGATGATGTGTATAATTATTACGGAAACCAGTCTCGATAACATTTAAACATAACAGTTTCACGCATAGTTTTCATATGTCAGATAAAGTAACTTAGTATGTCATCGTGTTTCGATTTGAAAACTCTTAATGTGTTATATTGGACAGTGGTGTACTATGCAGATTTTCTGGGTGTTAACAGATGAAGTAGACCGGAGTAATACATCGATCTGTGGCATATGAACTGGCAGAAGATCTCACCATGATCTGGGACCGAAAGCTAAATTTTCACGAAGTAAAGTTAAGCGAGTTCTTACGCAGCGCTGAAACTACCTAGGCTTCCTTTCTACTTAACACGAAAGAAGATAGAAAGCGCTGAAACTACCCAGGCTTCCTTCCCACGTACTACGAAAGAGGATCGAAAGCGCTGAATACACTTAGGTTTCCTTCCAACTTAACACGAAAGAGGATCGAAAGCGCAGAAACCACCCAGGCTTCCTTCCTACTTAACACGAAAAAGGATCGAAAGTGCTGAAACCACCAAGGCTTCCTTCCTATTTAACACGAAAGAGGATCGAAAGCGCTGAAACCACCCAGGCTTCCTTCCTACTTGACACGAAAGAGGATCGAAAGCGCTGAAACCACTTAGGCTTACTTCCAACGTACTACGTAAGAGGATCGAAAGCGCTAAACCACCTAGGCTTTCTTTCTACGTACCACGAAAGAGGATCGAAAGCGCTAACACCACCTCGATCGGCTTCCTTCTTACTGAAAACGAAAAAGGATCGAAAGTGCTGAAACCACAAGGCTTCCTTCCTATTTAACACGAAAAAGGATCTAAAGCGCTGAAACAACTCAGGCTTCCTTCCTACTTGACACGAAAGATGATCAAAAGCGCTTAACCCACTTAGGCTAACTTCCAACGTACTACGATAGAGGATCGAAAGCGTTAAACCACCTACTGTCCGCGTCACTCATTCTGGAAACTGGAAAATCTGGATTTTCATTTATTCATCTTCAGAATAATTTCAAAAAGGCAAAACCATTCGATAGATCTTGTTTAGTCGTAACTTTTGGTGTATGCTATATGTTTGTATGAAGAAGCGTTCATATTTTATAGAAAAAAAATCAATTTTAGATAGGGCGATTTCCATGTTAAATTTTGAGGTGACGTCGCCAAGTTTCTCATAGACTCAATGTTTAACATCGGCGACGTCACGTCAAAATTAATATAGAAAACGCCCTATCTTAAATGATTTTTCCGTATAAAATACGAATGCTTCTTCGTAGAAACATATAACATACACCAAAAGTTACGACTAAACAAGATCTGTCGATTGATATTAATTTTGTAAAAGATATAGAACTATTTTAAAGATAAATAAGTGAAAATCCAGATTTTTCGTTTTACAAAGAGAGTGGCGCGGGCAGTAGGCTTTCTTTCTACGTACCACGAAAGAGGATCCAAAGCACTAAGACCACCTCGATCGGCTTCCTTCTTACTTAACAGGAAAGAGGATCGAAAGCGCTAAACCACCTAGGCTTACTTCCTACTTAACACGAAAGCGCTAAAACCACCTAGACTTCCTGAAACCACCTAGGCTTCCTTCATACGTACTACGAAAGAGGGTCGAAAGCGCTGAAGCCATCCAGGTTTCCTTCCAACTTAACACGAAAGAGGATCAAAAGCGCTGAAACCACTCAGGTTCCCTTCCAATTTAACACGAGAGAGGATCAAGAGGTGAAACCACCTAAGCTTTCTTTCTACATACCCCGAAAGAAGATTGAAGGCGCTGAAACCACCTAGGCTTTCTGAAACCATCTAGGCTTCCTTTTCACTTACCATGACAAAACTGAGAGGTTTAAGCGAGTTAAGGCCAGATAGGCTTCCTTTTTACTTACCAGTAACAGGTGACTGAATCCTGACTGGACAGTAGTCATAACTTACATCGAATTCTAACAGTGCTTGAACCAATTAGGCTTCCTTCCCCTCAACCATCATCGGGGATCAAACGCCGACTTTGGAGCTAGGGCAACGCTTTATTGGCGGATTCAGAGGTGTACTAAGATGGCATTCCCATTCCATGGTAAATTTACATGTATATAAAAAGTCATAAAAAAATTCCAACGTCAAGATCACTAGATTAAAAGCCATGGTACCAAGTGAAAACTAATCCCGAGAAAACTAATGTGAAATATGAAAAACCCATCCCTTACGATTCAAAAGATATCGATGTAGTCAATGTTTAAATCGGTCAAGATGACCGTGGCCAAGGTAAGAAATGAAAGCTCTGATTCTGAGGAATCTGTATAATGAAATATGTAAGGTCCATCGCTCTGATTCTGACGAACACATACATGTACATTGTATTGAAATGTGAAAGTCCCATCTATTATTTTTCAAAAGATGCAGCACAAGTTCAAGTTTTTGGAAAGTTGGTCAGTCTAAGGTCTTTACTGTGCCTAAAAATATGGAACCAAATTAAAGTCCAGGTGTATTATAATATTATTCACAAAGAAACTTAAGTCTAAGAATTGAGACCTATAATAGCGTACATGTATGCCTAAGAATAAGTCAACAGTTTCTCTGTAAGTAGTATATCAGGCATACTACATGTATTCACAGAGAAGATTTCAACTCATTCTTTGAATTACAACACATGCTATTATAGGTCTCAAGTCTTAGACTTAAGTTTCTTTGTGAATACATGTGCCATTTGATAACTTTTGATACTCCTGATCAAGTGATCACATGGCAACTTGATCAGGAGTATCAAAAGTTATTAAATGACATATGTACTGGTTCTGAGGAATTTATAAATTAAATATGAAAGTCCTGTTTCTAACGGTTCAGAAGCTATAGCCCATGTTAAAGCTTGGTCTACGTCATGGACCATCATGATGACGCCTGTGGTATTACTTTCATCAAAGCGAGAGAAAAAAGTTTTGAATTTGTATCAGCATCTTAAAAGCGAACATCTATACGACATATTGAATGTTGATAAAACGTACAACATATAGAAGTTACTAGTTTTAAATATACTCGGGGACTTTAAAAACGTCTATCTAATATCATTATAGTTTAATCAACAACTAGGGTAAATAACTGTATCAAACTTGATTTATTTCGAAAATTTGAATGATATTTGACAATATGATTGATACTATTACACGTTTCTTTTAAAAAATGATTTGATTTCACCAGTTATGTATACCACGTCCAAAATTTCATGTGTTTTGTTTAGTAACGAGTATGCCCCCATTTGCTTTAACGCATGCACGCAGTCTGGACCGCTTGGATTGACATAAAGTTCGATAGGTTCACATAGGAATATTATTCCACTCTTCTTGAAGAACACGTGCCAACTCATACACAGTTCGTGGTTGACGGTGACGTTTACGTAAGCGTCTCCCTAACTCATCCCACATGTGCTCTATCACACATTTTACATGATAAAAAAACTAAAACATATAGGCGTTTTTAAAGTCCCTGAGTATATTTGGATTCATAATATTCTATATTTGAGCAGATGAAAACTCGACCGTTGATGAAAAATGTGAACTATCTTAAACTGTGCAGTGAACAATAAAGGTTTGCGCTTTTAAATTGCATACCAAAATTTTATGCTTTCAAATTTTTAGTACTTCAAAATCCATGAAAATCATCTCTCAAAGCAGTAACTGCCCGTCATTTCAGAGACTATCCCCTACATGAGAGAATGTGCCCAGCCTATTTATGGTTATACTCTCTTGGGTCGAATTACTGTCTAACAAGTATCAACATAGCTACTTACGGAATCATTTTAACTTCCAGTACAATGACTTGCTTCATCAGTGGAGTTAAATAATACATGATTTTAGTATACATTACAATGATGCATTGGATTCAGATGTACGTGCTGCCACTATGGTTGATTGACATTTTAGTACACCCTATAAATAGTCAAGATGTAACTCTGGTTGATAGATGCTGTAACAAAAACACAATTAATGGTTACATGTCATTGAACACTACTGCAGTAAACGTCGATGAAATCTCGTCAAAACGATCAAGAATTGTTGGAAAGTGTAAGGTTGAGTTTAAAATTTCGTCTTGATCGGAACCAAAAACATAAATACTTTACATAGTGATAATACTTAAGACTCTATGTTTATACATATCACTATGCCTTGGTCAGACTATGGAGTGAAATACTGATATTGATGTAACTATTTCAACAAATGTGTATTTTTAATGCCGTACATGTATTTATCTTCTTGTGTTTGGCCACTTCCAGGAGTTTTATTGGTCTTGGCGGTAATGTCAAACCATCGACCCGTTGTAAAGCTAGTAAATTTGTATCTTGTACCGTATAATGGTAAAGTATTTATACATTTTTCATCAGGGGGAGGGGGAGGGCTGGTTGGTTCATTGGTGTCACATTCCATATGTAATCTGACATTTTGGATTTATCACGCAGTGGTCTATCATCTGCCAGTCCTTCAGATGAGACAAAATAAACCGAGGTCCTACATCAAGGCATGTAAAGGATCCCTCACTGCTCTGGGTAGGTTCACTGCTGAGGTAAAAATAAACCGAGGCCCTACATCAAGGCATGTGGAGGATCCCTCGCCGCTCTGGGTGAAGTACATTGCTTAGGTAAGACTAAACCAAGGCATGTATGAGATCCCTCAATGCTCTGAGCGAGTTCATTGCTGAGGTAAAAATAAACCGAGGCCCTATATCAAGGCATGTGGAGGATCCCTCGCCGCTCTGGGTGCCGTACATTGCTTAGGTAAGAATAAACCAAGGCATGTATCAGATCCCTCAATGCTCTGAGTGGGTTCACTGCCGAGGTAAAAATAAACCGAGGCCCTATATCAAGGCATGTAAAAGATCCCTCACTGCTCTGGGTAGGTTCACTGCTGAGGTAAAAATAAACCGAGGCCCTACATCAAGGCATGTGGAGGATCCCTCGCCGCTCTGGGTGAAGTACATTGCTTAGGTAAGACTAAACCAAGGCATGTATGAGATCCCTCAATGCTCCGAGTGGGTTCACTGCCGAGGTAAAAATAAACCGAGGCCCTATATCAAGGCATGTAAAAGATCCCTCACTGCTCTGGGTAGGTTCACTGCTGAGGTAAAAATAAACCGAGGCCCTACATCAAGGCATGTGGAGGATCCCTCGCCGCTCTGGGTGCCGTACATTGCTTAGGTAAGACTAAACCCTACGTCAAGGCATGTATAAGATCCCTCACTGCTCTGGGTAGGTTCACGGCTGAGGTAAAAATAAAATGAGGCCCTATGTAAAAGATCTCTCACCGCTCTGGGTGCCGTTCACTACTGAGGTAAAGGTAAGTCAAGGCTCTACGTCAAGACGTGTAGAAAATCCTTCACTGCTCTGGGTAGGTTCACTGCTTAGGTAACAAGATCTGTCAGAAGACAACAGAGCTCGTCAGTGGTAACCAAATTTAAATAGCAAAAGTATTTGTAAGTCGGTCAGTCATCAAGGTCAAGGTAAAAACGTAAAAATTTCGATAGGTAACGAAAGGTCTTGTCACAAGGAATACACACTATCTTTTTCTGTTCACAAGTTATGACCAAGTATTTTAAAAGCACTATGTCAAACTTCAATATCGAGATCACGAGGTCAAAACTTCAGGTACACAATGACAGGTCTTGGCACAAAATATTCAATGTAAAATGTTAAAGCCCTATCTGTAAGTTATGATCCAGCTTAAAGTTTTTGTCTATGGACAATGACAACAACAACAATGTCGGGGGAATGACAATAGCTCTCTGGACATTCGTACCCGAGACAGGTACAACCATCCTATGTGAAATAACCATTGTGAGGTATAAAACAGAAAAGAAATGAAATACATTTTTCTTTATGTACGTGTGTGTCTACACAAGTACTGATGTTACAACAATGGCATAATATTGATATTACCAACACCATGTAAAGCATGCTAAATCCTGTGCCAGTTTTATGACATCATGTATGGCCTACTTTACTGATACTGGTTCTAGGTTTTTATTTGTAATACCTATCAGATGTACCAGAAATATAACCGGATATCAACCCACATTTAAGGAAAAAATTAACATGGATTATACCATTTTGTTTAAATCTGGCTTTATCTTCAATGAAATTCTACTATGCTGTCTTTAGTTTGTATACCATGTTTGAACAAAGTCGTGCAAAACCTTTCAATTAGACACAACTTTACTTATTGTTTAGCTTAATAAGAGTTAAAAACATCCATGTACAACATTAACTAATCTGAACCTTTATTGTCAAGGTTATTCATGAACAAAATACACTTATAAAGTCACATCATACACTACCGAGCATTTATCATTACTTATTTGTAATATCCATGAACTAAAGAATTACAACAGAAGATAACAAGTTACTAGGTTACAACCACACATACTGGTAAAAAGTTCAGCTGTACCACAGAAAAAAACATAATAAAAATGAGAAAAATCTCAAAATCTTATAAATCTTTAACAGCTAAATGAAATTTGTAAAATACATTATGTACATATCATGCAAAATATTCTAAAAAAATTTCTCTAATGTCTGTATGAACAACAAGATGTATATTTTGTGATGAAGTCTGGTAGCTCGTTAGCTGGGGTGTAAGCTGCATCACCACAGATACTTGAAGTTGGTCTGTAGAAGATATCTGATGTTGACCTGGGCAACATCATATACAATAAATCTGAGATGAAGGTTAAGGAAAAATTCAACAGATATACTTAAATTTCATAAATCTATTGTTTATGCCCTTTCTTTAATAGTGTACATCATGAAGACATGTTAAACACATGCAAATAATTTACTTATTGTGCCTGCAATTGGCAGATCACCAGTTTAGGATATAATGTGGAGCCTGGATGTTTGCATTGTGTTTTAGTCTAGGCACTTTATCCACAGTATACTCTGCTTACAAAGTTTGTTAAGTATACATAGATTTATTATTGGAGATTGACATCCTAAATCCTAATACAAAATAAATGCAAATGTTCATTCTTCAAGCAAATAAAGAGAAAGGAGGGGCAACATGCTGTGTTGGAGTATGTTTTGACATCAATCCTTCAGTTCTTAAAATTTAGTACAAAATTTGTGTGACTTATGCATGGTTTCTTTTTATTCATGTTGCTCACAAAATTCTATTGTAACATTATAGTCATAATTACATAAAGCACACACGTAACAATATAAAGGTATTCTAGCAATAAACAAGAGCAACTCCTAGCGTGGCTTAATATGCCTGTTGCTTACTTTGGACGGGATCAATACAAACATATGGTTTTATTATCCCCAAACTTGAGTCTCTGGAAATATGGAAAATCCAAAAAGAGGGTAATTATGGTACTGAATTCTACTAAAGCAGTAAAATATAATCCTACATTATCATATTATATTCTTATTATTGTATTATATTATATAACTTCCATTATCTTATTTAAGCATTCTACATGGTTTTCATGAAAAACAGTAGATGTTTATTAAAGTTATCTTGTACCATAGCATATTATCATAGTAAAACTAAAATCCAAGTCCTGTAACTCCAAAATGACAAAACAGAATTTGCTCAAAACTGTTTCCGCTACCCTGTTTAAGCATTCTAGTTTCATGAAAAACAGCTGATGTTTGCTAAAGTTACCACGTTCCATAGCATCTTATCATAGTGAAAATAAAATACAAGTCCCATAACTCTGTAATGACGACATTGAATTTGCTCAAAATTGAAAGGCGGCTTCCCCTACACTATTAAAGCATTCTGTATGAGTTTCATGAAAAATGACTGACGTTTCCTTAAGTTATCGCATTCCATAGCATCTTTTCATAGTAAAAATAAAATCCAAGTCCCATAACTCTGTAACAAGAAACGGATTTTGCTTTAAATCGAAAGGAAGCTTCCCCTACATTATTCAAGCATTCTGTATGAGTTACATGCAAAACAGCTGACGTTTACTAAAGTTATCGCGTTCCATAGCAGACAGACGGACATCACCATACCATAATACGTCCTGTCTTTGACAAGCGCATAAAAACTGCAAAATATAATAAAACCATAAAATATTTGGAAGAGAAGCCTAGCACATTGACACTGTATACTTTATTTCATTTACTTATATTACTAATTACATGTAGAGATACTTGCGTTATGAAATGTATTTATTTGGTACATAACCCTAAGCTCTTCAAGTCTTAAATACAGGTTTATTAACATCCGTGCATTCTGTGAGATTATGACCATAAAGTTTAGATAAGTGGATTTTCCAATTAATTTCAAACCTGACTGATGAAAAACTGTGAAGATGAACAAGTACTTTAATTTTATCTTTCACTAGTATGTTAAAATATTAATTTCAAATCCTTTATTTGTTGAATAGAATATTTAAAACAGAGAGGATATATTAACTCTTTATGTATAAAAAAACAAGATTTGGAGATGATCGATTTTAACCAAATTTGAATTTATATACTTTCATTGAATGATTTATTGTACTTTTTTCTCTGTAAACAAGAATGAAATCAAATTTATGAAGTTTATACATTTTTTATTTTATCCAGGTAAGATTTACTTGAGGTGTAGATATTTCCCTGTATTTTAAAGGAAGGTCACTGTTCATACCTTTGACATTTATATAGGGTGCCTAGAACACAGCCATTTGGGTTGAAATTTCATCTGTATGTCTAATATTCAGATGAAAAAGTCTATTTGAACGATCTTCACTCTAAGCTTTACAAATTTAACATAGAATGTACATCTTCACTACAATATATATTTACTATATTCTACATTCAAATTAAATGATATGATATTTCAATAAATCAACTTTTATGTTTTAGGATTTAATATACAGTTGAAACTCGTTATTTCAAAATCGTTTATGTCTAAATTCTGTTTATCATAAAGTCAAGTTTTAAGTCCCGAATTTTTTCCTTTATTTTCTTTACAATTTTAATTTGGTAAAGTTGAAAGTCAGTTAAGTTGAAATTCCACATATGTTAAAGATATTTTGCAGTCCCCAAACTCCATTTTCTATATATGTTAAACTTGTTATCTTCAAGTGTCATTGTTTTACAGAAAAAATAAATTAACACAGCATTAATGGTAGAAGAAATGCAAACAACCAATTATCCCAGCGGGTGCATGACAATGGCTGATTGTTTGACCGTGAAGCCATTTCACCTTCATCGACGATGAGTAGATAATTAGGTTACATCAGTACTTGTTATTTTAAAATATGCTTATCTCATTAGTAGAAATTAAGGGCAGAATTTATAGGTCGAAATCATTTTCGCAGCTTGTAAATTAATAAATGAACTAAAAATATAAAGCACTGATAATACAATTTTTAAAAAATTTCTCTTCAATCACAGGTTTGCCGTTAAGGTGGTGGATAGTTAGCCTGTGGAAGTATGCATTACATAGACTAAAATATAAAAGAATAACAGGTAAAACAATACATGTATTTTCATGTTAATAAGATTGACCGAAAATGGTAATAAAAACAGCTGATGTTTCTCTCGAATACCAGGTAAGTCAAAATATTTGCTCTGATCCTGTCAACTTCGACATAACAAATTTCAACTGCATAAATATATATATTATATATAAATACTTTTTTAATCCCTATTGTAAATCAGAGGCTTTGTACATAACTTAAGCGTGAATGTATATATATACACCTTCAAAGCCAAAGTTACTTAAAGGATACTCATTGTACAAGAGACTTGAGTGCTCTCCGGAATCGATACCTTTTCCCATTGGAATGACAACGCCATCTGGCGTGGTATAGAAATTGTTAGGATCTGGACATGTCATACCAATACCTGTAAATATGTACTCAATATTAAATCACCAAAGTAGATATGGTTTTGAAAGATGCAACCATCAAACATGTCATAGAGAACCATCGAACAAAAGTCATAATTCGTGATGTTGTACAAACAGGTCTGGCTGATACAGACAGCTATTAATGAAATATGTTTCTCACATCTTACAGCTTCTTCTCTTAATGTTTCTTTCTGGAAAATCACCATAAAAATAGTTAAACAAACTTTTTTTTACGTGGTAAAATTCTTGTAATACAATTATTTAATATTATCTATGTATTGTAAATATTTTGCAGACCTTTACAGCTATGTTTGCCTTTCGGAAGCTTGGTAACAAATTCAGCTCCATGCCTTTCATACCTGTGACAAAACCATGAAAATGATTACACACTTGATGTATAAATACAGAATGGAATTGTTTACTGCCTTATTGACCTTTAATAGTCACCCTAAATATAAAACAGATGGCTCCATACAAGAATTTGCTTATAACACATAGATTTGAAGTAATTTCTTGAAATTGTAAATATTTTATGTATGTGCATTAAATACTAATTCTAGGGATGCTAGATTTCCGGATTTTTCTGGATTTCCGGAATTTTAATACCCATCCCCAATCTTTCTGGAGTTTGTTTACTATTCTGGTTTTTAGTACAATCCCATATTGTTCAGTTTCGGTAATTAGACAGACATATTTATTTCCTGTTTACCTGACGACGTTTGCTATCTGTATTTTCATTCAATGATAGCATTTGAACTGACTAATCAACATCAAAGTTACATTGACTCATTGGCAAAGCAAGGTTGTTCAAGCACGTGGTGACTGTAAAAGTTGACTGTCAAAATCAGAGTGTTGAAACTCATATTGAATAATGCATAGCAAAACCATTATTTCCAAGTCCTTTGATATAGTCAAAAACACCAGTAAATATGCCAGAATCAATTTAAGAGCATCTTTATCTTCAGACTTTCTGGTGTCCTAAGCGCCCCCCGACCCTCCGCTTATATTGGATGAATTGGTAATTTCAGGAATTCTTCAATTAGAATTTCTATAATTCTCATTTTATAAACTGAACTTGAAGTGCAATTGTGCCTACCAACTAAAGTACATATTCATGTTAGACAAAAAATAAAACTTGTTGTGTATCCGCTAACCTGACTGAACTCGTTTTCATGTGTCAACCCCTACAGATTTAAAATGCAAATAAAAAAATTCCAGGAAAAAAATATGGGTTCAGTCTGTGGTTTTATGTTTTTCGTAGAGATCAATACAAGGCTTATTTGAATGAAGTATTGTATCAAAGTAGGGGCCCATCAAAGCATGTGAAATATATGGATTTTATTTCACAAATCCTCGCATGTCAAATTTGAATAATACTGAAATTATAATTGAAAAAAAATATATATATATAAATGTAATCTATTACCTACCGACTCAGGTTTTTTAAGCAACATTAGTGGAAAAACAATGATTTTTAAATTTTGCCTAAATGAAAATAATTTTCATTTATGATCTCTTGTAGTTGCTATGATTGAGTTTTTACAAATCATCCTTAAATACAGTACACTTGTTTTATACACATTTTTTAGTATGACATATCATACATACATGTTGCCGAGTGCTGCCTCACAGAGAAGTAGTATACCAGTGGGATCTGCCTTGGATGTCCTGCAGTAGTTGGCACTCTTGGATACCATATCGGCCAGATAGATACCTTTACCAAACATGTATCCAGTCTGAAAGCAGACAATACCTATCAAGATTATAAAAGAAAAGGTCTCGTTAAGAAACATACGTGAAATATAAAAGTTCTAGTTCCCATGGTTAAAAAGTCACAGTCAAGAATTAAAGTTCTGAAATGTAGATCAAATGATTCAAAGCCACAAGGCCAGAAACTGGAAAGTTCTTAGCACAAGGAACACCCAAGAAATATGAAAGTGCTAGACAGTATGGCTGAAAAATTCTGTCCAACTTTACAGTTGTCCAAAGAAAAACAGGTAGGACGAAAACAATATGCCGCTGATCTATCAATTCAGGGCACAAAAATTTCTCTTTGGTGCAAACTTATATTCAGCCATCCATCAGAAGTTTATCCAACATCCATAACGCCAAATCAGGGAATTAACTGCTCAGAAGTGTGAGAAATATTCAAAACAGGTACTTTATTGTTGAAGAAACATTGATCTAAACCAAGCTTATGCAATGAACACTGTGTGGTGAATTCAACAGGCCAATTTAGTAATTTTAAATCATTAATTCAGATCACTGACTATTATTGTGCATTATTACATTTCCTACCGAGCATAAATATCTATTGTCAGCAAGTTTACAGTCAGTGTTGCATGTAACACTCGTCCGCTGCCACAACCTGTGCCTTCAAAGTGACTAATACTTGATTTGCAACATGAAGAAGTTATGTGAACTTGGTAACCTTTTACATGATTTAATAAGAAATAACATTGAATTCTGTGAAGTTTATATCAAGTTCTAGTGAAACTGACAGCAAAAATATAGCATCGTTTTATTCATATCTGGCATCAGTATCTATAGTCATCATCTGGAAACTGAAACAGTGATGAATCACTATTTTCAGTGATAAGTCTATATCTGAACTATGCTGTTGTCTAATTTTAATAACAGTGACCCTTAAAATTGACCTTTTGACCCCAAAATCTATTCCTAGACCTATACATAAGCTACCATTGTATGAAATTTAAAAGAAATCAATTATTCTTAACTCCAATTATTATCTAGCAAATGAAAGGCAGTGATAAATGTCTATTTTAAGTAAGTTAATTTTAGAATTGACCTTTTGACCCAAAATTCAATCCCACATTAGATCTTTATATAAGCTTACATTATATGAAGTTTGAATCAAATTGTTAATTTCTCACTGAAGTTATTGTCTGGAAACCATCTGGACAGACAGACGGACAACGACAAACACTATAGTCCCTTCCAGTTTCATTAGCAGGGGACTAACAACTGGGGATTTGGGGGAAAGGACAAAAAAAATTAATTTTCTTCAGATGTACTTGGTGGTAAAACCACAAAAACTGGAACCCTCAAAATAAAGTATTTCACAGTATGAAGTCTTTATCACTTATCAATTCTGATATCTTGCTTAAATTTGAAACTAGGACAAAATTCTTATAGCAGACATCACCAATCTATAGCCTGAAGTTGTTTTGTAATATGACCAATGACAAGTGGATGAGGACCCCATCACTTACCACAGGTGCTTCTGGTGGAGCTATTCTGAGACCCTGTGACAATATGCCAGCAAAGTTTGTAATACGAGATCCGTGCCACAAGAGCTGTCTATTGTGTAGATCTCTGAAGGGAGCATAGCGTTCTGCTTCATTCTCCCTCTCCACAGTGAAAATCTGCAACAATATGTTACATTACATGAAATTCTTTATCAAAATCATCACTGAAATAATGAAGTACTTCTTGTCTGTTTTGCATCATTTCATCAGTATTTCAATTACTGTACATTATATTGAGGAGTCATCTAATTATTACATAGCACAGAAATAATGACCTATGCAGCCAATCCGTTCAAATTCCTTTTACAAGACAATGACTACTGCAGTTCCATTGTGAAGGCTTATCTGACATTTGAAACAAAACAATCTGGGATATTCAGATTACTTTTGAATATACTGATAAGATCTACTACAACCAGACACAGATCTAGAGCATCATACTCTACCACAACCAGATACAGATCTAGAGCTTCATACTCTACTACAACCAGATACAGATCTAGAGCATCATACTCTACCACAACCAGATACAGATCTAGAGCATCACACTCTACTACAACCACATACAGATCTAAAACATCATACTCTACTACAACCAGATACAGATCTAACACATCATACTCTACCTCAACCAGATATAGATCTAAAACAAACTCTACCACAACGAGATCCAGATCTAGAGCATCATACTCTACTACAATCACATACAGATCTAAAGCATCATACTCTACTACAACCAGATACAGATCTAAAACATTCTCTACTACAACCACATACAGATCTAGAGCATCATACTCTACTACAACCACATACAGATCTAAAGCATCATACTCTACTACAACCAGATACAGATCTAAAACATACTCTACTACAACCAGATACAGATCTAGAGCATCATACTCTACTACAACCACATACAGATCTAAAGCATCATACTCTACTACAACCAGATACAGATCTAAAACATACTCTACTACAACCAGATACAGATCTAGAGCATCATACTCTACTACAACCAGATACAGATCTAATACATCATACTCTACTACAACCAGATACAGATCTAATACATCATACTCTACCTCAACCAGATATAGATCTAAAGCATCCTGCTCTACTATTATTGAAAGCCCTCTGTTTCAACTGCTTAGCATTTTAATGGTGTTATGATAAACCTTGCACTGATTCTAGATTTGAGTTCAGGACATTAAATATACATGTTTATTGATATGATCAACAGTCTATCAAGGTTTTAACCTTTCCCATATACATGTACAGCTGTTATGACCAACAGCCTGCAAAGGTTTGAGTTGCCCTTCCCCCTCACTCATGCAAGATTTCAGCAAAGTTTATAGTTAACTGATTTACCTCTTCTACCACTAATTCATACTGATTGTGCGTTGAAGCATGTGTATTCTTTACATATTCACACAAACGTTTGTATTCTTCTGAGTTTTTATCCAGTGGCTGTTAAGAAAAAGATCAAATCATTGTGATTATTTTCAAAATAAATTGATTTATTCACTTTTTGCTGAAAACTACACTTTTAAGTATAAGTGGTGAAAATCTAAACATAAAAGAAAGCTTTATGTGTCCGGATATTATTTGACACCTGACTTCAGTGTTCACCTGTAGAACACACATGGTGGCAGGTGATAAATCATTTTAGAAAAATACAACACCATTGAACGGCACGTAATATGCCCACACTTTATTATCCTAGCTGTCATACAAACTAGAACAAAATGTCTAGTCTAAATGACTCTTCCATTTAAGCGCGAAAAATTGTTAAATCAGATTACGTCACAATGCTTTACACCTCGGTCATACCTTGGACAAACACTGAAAATGTATTGGGACATCACCGAATTTAATAAATATTCTGCAAAAGCGATGGGTCAACTGTGGTAAATGTAGATTACCTCTGACACTGGCAAACTAGTTCAATTTTCTTTTTCAAGTGTTGTAATAAGTTAATTGATCGTCTTCAGACATTCATCATTTTCCATGTTGACCCCCCCCCCCCTTCTCCTTTTATACATACACAGACAACAATTGTATTTAAATAATGAAATGTGAAAATTCCTGTTCAATATGCAAATTTTCATAATGTAATCTTGCTTTGTACCAAGTTTCATCAAAATCCACCAAAGGGTTTAGGAGGAGTTACGAAGACAAGGTATTTTGCATAGAAAAATCTAAGTCCAAGGGTTATAACTCCTGTAAATGTTTTTCGACAACATTTCCCTTCATATATGCACATTTTCATATGGTGTTTTTTCTTTGTACCACATTTCATCAAAATCCCTTCAAGGATTTATGAAGAATTGTGAAGACAAGATAGATAAAACAGATGGACGACAGAGGTAAAGCATAATATGGCCACATTTTATGCATGCAAATAAAAATTCCATTCTGACATTCAGGACTAATCCCCACTCATCAGACTAGAAATTCAGTGCAATATCACTATTAAATTTCACTAATGATCTTTAAATCTTCATGATAACCAATGGACTTAAATTGAAATGAATCTACTACAGGGAAACTTAAGAATTGAATGTGTAATCAAAATCCAACATAACGCAGTATGTTTCGCCTTGAGCATCACTGAACAGATGTAAATCGTTGAAAATGTGTATATGGTGCAAAAAGTTCATAAGTTTTATATATTTATATATAGGTTTTCATTGCCTAGGACTACATTCCACCATGCTTCAGTGGCTCGACTTGTGACTGAGATATCCCCAGTTCAATTATTGCCATGGGCAACCTACTGTTGTCTTTCAGATAAGACAGTGACAACTGAGGTACTGTGTGACAGTCTCATTGCTTCCGGTGGGTACAATGCCAATGTATAAATTTTCATGTAATGCATTAGGCAGATGTTGTCATCATATACACGTATAGGTAAATGTGGAGTGATGAAAAACAACAATTTATCATAATCTCTCAATCACTAAATAATACCGGTATTTTACAAGAATATTCTAATACTGACCACCAAATCTGTGTGCAATTTTTTGTAGTGGGCATCAATAGGATCCTCTCCTTTATCACCTCCTTTTAGCATGTTGTATGCTACTTCAATCTCCAGCAAGTTATCTAACATCTCCACCTTTGCCTAGGGTCAATGTCAGATAGATCAAGTTTTAGCACATCAATGGCATAATAATATACTTATTGTGATTCCGAATGGGAAACTATTAACTACTTTTTATCTTCGTTATTGCAAACAGCAAACAATCACCTTCTAGAACACATGTAAATATTTGCAGAAGCCAGAAAAACTGAAGCCAGATAAAGCCGATATTGTGACACATGAATGAAATTGTCTTTTGTTGGCTTAGTTTAAATGAGTTAGTGAACTATAAAGGGGAATTGTTCAATAATATTTTTTTCAGGATATAATTGTAAACATCCATCATTAGGAAGTCAATACCTTAATAACATCTCCAGAATCAAGCAAAGGTGGTTTCTTCAAGCCAAAATCATGTGGTACTAAAGTGTAGAACCTATTTGTGGCATCCAGGAACTGGGTCTTGGTACCACCTTTTTCTATTAACTGCAAGCAATGTGAAAGACATAATAATAATAATGATAAGAGGTCCAAATGGGCCTACATAGCTCACCTTAACATCTTGAGCATGTGAGAATTTTAGAAAGCATAAGAATGTTCTCTAATGAAAGTAGTCTTCTCAGACATTTTATTTCATACTGAGCCAAAACCAACATCACATCATTCTACAACACTCATAATTTTATGAAAACCAAAGAAAATGTCTGAAAGTGTCCAATACAAAAATGTAATGAAAAGGTAAATCTTGATTTTGGAATGAAATCAAAAATCACATCTCAGGACACCTTTCTTGACCACTCTGGTGCATTCAGTTTGTTGATCTATACAGCTGGTCAAAAGAAGTTTGTCACATGAGGGTACCCTCTAGGGTCTAAGTCCCCCTACCCTGGACCCATCCCCATTATAGATCTGGCCAGCAAACAGCAACATTTGAGACCTTGAGTATTTCATACACACCAAGTTTCATCAAAATCTTTCAATTACCAGTAATTCTTAACATGTCCATCAAAACTAAAAAATCATTACATACTAATAGTATATCTATCCACTTTCTTTAAATCTTTCTACAAATCTTACAAAGTATTTTTGTACTCCATGTCTCTCTATATTTATTACAATAAAATCAGCTGAAATACACAAAATCTAAGCAACCAACAAGGAAAAAATCTAAGAAATTACTTGAAAATAGGCAAAATTTACAAAGCCAACTTTAGGAAAAACATCTCAAATTTGATTTCAGAGTGGAACCAAAAATAACACTTCTCCAGACATTTCAAAGATCTTTCTAACACTCCCATTTAATGATCTATGCAGCTGGTCTGAAGAAAAAGTTTTCACAGGAGGTAACCCTCTTGAGCTCGCCCTGGATTAAATTCTTGACATACCCAATCAAAAAGTAACACCATTAGTAGGGAACCTCAAGAATTTCATCCCTACTAAAGCCAAACAAAATTTCCCGACTGACCCTATTGTTTTTTTACCGCTAACCCTATATATTTTTATGAGGTTATATAT
The DNA here is from genome assembly GCA_035048485.1 of Pteria penguin. Lineage (NCBI taxonomy): Eukaryota > Metazoa > Mollusca > Bivalvia > Pterioida > Pteriidae > Pteria > Pteria penguin. Next base: position 22,820,620 of record CM068587.1, on the reverse strand, counting down.
AAAAATTATATATATATATAGAAGAAAAAAAAGAAAAAAAAAAAAAAAAAAAAAAAAATGATCATGATTTCTTGAAAAGGTGAAAATTCATGGTGAGAAAAAGGCTTCAAAAGAAGTATATGTAGCTTTCAGCTCAAACATTTACGAGACTTCTTAGATTTAGATTTCAACGAAAGTCAAGACATCCAATACTGTAGTCCGTTTCACCAATTTTGATTAAATTCATCTTAAGTTTACATTTACGAGTTTGATTAAATGCATTTTCATCGTGAGTCACACTTTTGGGGTAAACAACGTTTATGGTCATGACGGATTCGTTTATGATTGCCAAATTGTAAAATGGTCTACTTACTTTGATGAAAGGCAAGACAAAAAAATATATATATATATATATAAATCCTGACCTACGGACCCTATATTTTCCAATGGTGAAAGTGGAATTCCACACATTTTTTTTTTTTGGCTTAAGTTTGATCAAAATAGTAGAAAGTACTTGTATGAAAAGATTTTATTTCTCAGTAAGATTTACGCAATACTATGGTCATTCTATTTCAAAATCAATTTAATTTCTTGTACAATATTCAGAAAATCTCCAAACATTTCATCATGAACCGGTAAGATTCTCAGAATGTTCATGGCAGTATGTACAGATCATTTTGGTTTGAGTATCACCCTGCCATTCCCTCTCCCTCATTCATTCTACCTGAAATTGACTTTCCTCTTCTCATATTCACAATGGTATATGTTTTCCGCTGTATTCTTTTAAGGACTGGTATGCCAGTTAAAAATTCCCCTAAGCTGGGTTTGTCTGGACATGGTGCATCCTTTCCAACTTTCAATTCAATTATTACTTGGTCAGTATTGTACTGTTTTATTCTAACCAAAATTGGTCAAAGCACTTTAGATAGAAATTCCTTGAAAAAAGTCAGGTAGTATTTGGATAATTTCAATTGCTGTGTGGGCTATTTTTGATTGATTTTTAGTTTTTTCTCTCTGTCCTGCATCCATCCCCCCTGATGGATATAGCTGTAAAAGGAATACATTTGAAGGGGATCTTGAGCACTTCATCACAATAAAATTTCACTAAAATTCCTTTAGTTGTTTTAAAGATCCCTGACTGTCATATGTGTGCTTAGCACTGTATTGCATACTTGAATCTTTCAATTATATTCACTGGTTTTTGCTTTAAAAAATTTCTTAAATCACAAACGAATCAACATTTTCAATGCAAGGAAGTCATTTTACTATGAAACAATAAATAAATTGAGATTAAAATCTGAAAACAAGTTAACACTTATTAAATCTTGACACCAGATGGATACCCTTCTTGTTGATCAACCTGCTGCAATCAGTATAATTATCTATCTACACCATCTATAGTAAAATCATCATGAAATCAACTGCTTGCATTAGATTAATTATGTGACGTAATTCCCATGTATTTTCCAATAATTGGACCAAGTACTGGTCATTCAGAAATACCTAGGCATTTTACACTGACTTTTGATGATAAACATTAATCTAAGCATGATCTTTCATAACCTCAATGTCTCATCAAAAAGCATTCTTCAAATGAAATTATTGAGACTAAAGGTGGTGTAAATTTGTTATGTGATCACTTGACTTGTAGGGGATGCTGACCTCCATCTCATTGAGTTTTAATAAAATCATTTCACTGGTTCTGAAGAAGGCATTGAAAATGTTGAAAGACAGTATACTGATGACAAGACAGACATGCATCGTAATGACCACACTCGGGCCTTGACTCAGTAGCTAGGAATTGTATATACAATTTCATGACTCATCAAAAATTTGTGGTTTTCTTACATTAGTTAGCTCTGTAAGGACAGTGTATGCACTCTCTATTTGTTTCTTTGACAGCTTTCCTAAGGGCATCTTTTTCAAGTCAATCTGTTCAAAATAGAAGTTTTAATTACAATTGGTATGCTGCAGTGAATGAAATGAGTTTCTATATACAAATGCATTGCAGGTCTGCTTTTGTTTATAAAATAGAACAAACTAGTTATTCAGGTTTTAGATTCTACCATGGTTTGGATGTGTTTAAATATAGATATCTTCATATAATTAAAGAAGTGATGGCCCATAATGTCAATTTACTTCATGATTATGTAAGAAAATTAAATACTTGACTCTAAGGAAAGAAAACAGCAATTCATTTCTAAAATAACATTACCAACAAGCTGTGTTTGTGAAACACTAAGGTCATCAGCCTTGGTGTCATTTGAAAAGGCTTTATTGGTTGAGTATGCATGTCAAATATGAAGTCTCTATCCCTCACGGTTCAAAAGTTACAGCCAAGGTTAAACAAACTGAGCAGCCAAGTCACTCTTTTACAATTCAAAAATCAACTGACCAATTCTACAGATGTTTTTAAATTTAATTAAAAAGAACCTAATCAGAGATGAGATTTAATCAATTTGTCAATGCAATGGTAGATATAACAAGTTGTGTTATTGAACACTATGCTCTTTAACAAAATTCTTGATGAAGGTGGTTTTTAAATTTATGGAAGTGAAAGTTGATGGATGAACTCACAAGGTCATCAATCAGGGTGCCAATCAAAAGATCTTGTCAGAATCAAAGCCCTATTTCCTATGGTTCAAAAGTGAAGGCCAATGTTAAATTTTCTTAAAATAAGGTCAAAATTTAGTTCAAGTCACAGGTTATGGTAATAATGAAGTCTTGCCACAAGGAATCAAGTAACTGACATATGAAATATCAAAGCTCTGGCTGGTATGGTTGAAAAGTTATTGTTACAGAGGTTCAATTTATCTATTTATTTTATGTTTTCATATTTAGGTTATACTAATCTAACATTGTTGTTTAAAGTTTCACATAGCATAGATAAATATATGGTGTGCTATATTTAGATTTAGTAGATCATAATGTGTTGTAATTAAACCTGTACCTGCATGTTTTGTTATTATTGTATTGTGATTTGTGAGTGTCAGGCTCTGTGTATGTAACTCGTCTGTCGATTGGTTGAAAGACAGTTGAAAGACTGGTTTCTGATAATGACATTATACCACCCTAAACTTTCAACAAGAATTCATTCTGGTAAAATCATTTCTTTTGACCAGACAAATAGACCTTAAAATAAACTTCGCAGCTCGGGTTCAGTTTCTGTAATAAATTTCTTTCACTGGAACATGTGGCCTACTTATGAAACTTATTTTAGGTATTCATTAATTTATTAAATTATCAGATAATTTATTAAATTCCGTGACATTTTAATAAATAGATCTAGGTGATAATTCCTGGACACCTGTAATTTGTATTAATGGATGATTATGTGTGTGTGTGTGAACATTTAAACTCGAATATCAGTATAACTGATGGATGCTCCCCGAACGGCGACTATAATGCAGGAAATTGATTACTTAATTCATATACAAAAAATCAGTAAAACTGATGGATGCTCTAAGAAGCACAGCAATAATGAAGGAAATGAATGACTCAATATATAGAAAATCATTGTATTAATTGATGACTATTTCAAATCTTAATGTATCATACTGATATCCAATTGAGTCACCTGTAGAACAACAAATGATGACAGTATCTTAAACTAAAATGAGAAAGCTTGACCTTGATTAGTTATGAAATAGAACTTTTTATAATGACCATGACCTTGAGTGACCTTTGTCCAAAAGCTATTAACCTAAATAACATTTTGGTGAAGTATGATCAAATTCTGATGAAAGGTGTAGGAGATATACGTATTTCATGGTATTTCAAGTCATAGTTAATAAGTGACCTTGACCATTCAGAAATGACCTTGAGTGACCTTTGTCCAAAAGCCCTTAACCTAAATAATATTTTGGTGAAGTATCATCAAATTCTGAAGAAGGTGTAGGAGATATACATACTTCATGTTATTTTCAGTCATAGTTAACAAGTGTCCTTGACCTTTTAGAAATGACCTTGAGTGACCGTTGTCTATAAGCCCCCGATCTATTGGTAAGAATCTCAGGCCCTACAATAAAAACTCCTGTGAGTATCCTTTTATATCCATCTCTATCACAGACAATTATCTCTCTTTTAAGACTTGAATTAATCCTATTGAGGGGAGATAATAACTTTAATAAGCTCGGAAAACACAGAACACATGTAAATAAAGAGAAATCAAGGCCAGATACAACTTTTACATAAAACATAAAAAAGTCATGTCAATGAATATTTGTGGCTTTCACATGGTCTTCAATCAATGATAGTTTTCATGGTCTTTAGAAGATGGTAAGGCATTTAATTATGTAACGACATTTTCCCATCTTGCTTTAACTTAAAAGTTTAAGTCAAGTGAAATTGACAGGCAAATCATCAAGGCCTAGGTCACAAAGTCAAAATTTTGGTACCCACGGAACGTTCTTGTCACAAAGGAATACATGTGTGAAATAAGATCAATTACCATTCAAAAGATATACCCAATGTTAAAATTATTGTTATATAGGTCAAACATCATGGTTAAGATCATGTGGTAAAAAATTATGCCAACTGAAAGCTCTTGTCACAAGTAATGTGCATGTGAAATATGAAAGCTCTACCTTTAACTTTTCAATAGTTATAACCAATTTTAAAGTTTTTGAAATATAGGTCAAAGGTCACAAGTTTAAAAGGTTAAAAATTACTGCACTGATGGAAATGTCTTGTCAAAAGGAATATACCTATGTGAAATAATCTCTTGATTCAGAAATTATAACCAATGTGAAATTTTTTTGCCAGAGACAAATGGACAGACAAGCTAAAAACTAGATGCCCCCAGATCTTTGATTTTGTGGGCATAAAAACATTTTACAATAAAATTTGAAGACCAGCATCTGAACAGCAATATTTAAACATTACTTTTTGTGATTCAACTTCAATATCAAGAAATTATTTCAATACAGTTTCCTTCCTCTTTACAATCACAAGGCCCCTGTGACTTGGTCCCTCACACAAACCCTTGACAAAAATTGATTGGTTCTAGGTGAAACACATTGAAAGAATCAGGGAACAGGTCTCAATAAACAACAGGTTTAATGTATACATGTATTGATGCACAAAAATGACTCTTCTTAAAGCAAATGGTAAAAATATCTTTCCTTGTTTACATATTTATGCACATAATTTCATATAATGGTTTCCTGCACGAATTAATAAAATGGAAAGTTAAGAATGAATGTGTGTACTTGTATTTGAAATCAGAACAGAATAATTTCATTGGATGATTTATTTTTGTGAATTTTATATTATTTATTGGCTGCCCAGCTTTTGAATAGCAACTTTCACCAAAGGTTAGTGAGAGGGACAAATCCTTGACACTGTGAAGATGAGTTTCCTTCAGAATGCTTTAATACTAAGAGAAAGAATTAGAAGTGCTTGTTAAATGGAGAAAGAGAAGACAATATAAAAGTTTCAATTTGGCTCTCGTATCAATTCAATATTATGTGGCATGACTTGACACTGAACGATTTCCCTTACCAATACCTTATCAATTCTGATTTATTCATCTGATGTACAATAGACGACTTCTAGCACAAATGTCGAGATTTGCTGATAATTATTACATATAGTAATTCAACAAAAGTCAGGCTTGTAATTTTATAATATTGTGTACACACTGATGACATCTCATCCTGATTGTAAATTTTTATCGATTTATCTTGCATTTTTTTTTTCAATATTTTGTTTATTTTACACATATAGTTAATGCTTTCTATTGGGTCTTTTCGTTATACAGAGTTATTCCCCACATGAGCAGGTATCTGACGTCAAACCCTTGTGATGTCATACAATTTCTACATCACTTCCCCTAATTTTACACCAGTTGCAATAGAACTGGTTGATGTCACAATGGTTTGACGTCAGATACCTGCTCATATGGGAAATAACTCTGTACAACGAAAAGACTCAATAAAATAGACATCATCAAGCATGATTCTAATGCTCCATCTAATAATGATGTTATAGATTTACACAGAATGAAACATTTTGGTCATCAAAGTTATTTTCTATTATAACTTTTCTGTTTATTATCCAAGTTGATACAATATGTTGATTAAAAATTAACGTCTCAGTATTAAATGTAGAAGACATAAATGTTTCCCTTAAACAACTGAAGACTTTAAATACAAGCAATAATGACAGCATCAACTGACCTCAAATTCTAACATGGCTCTTTTCATTGTATCAACATCAAATATAAGGCGTACTAAATTTTGTACAGCGTTAGGAAGCTTTGATGATCCACCTGTTACATCTAACTTCTTTATTTCCTCTTCTTCCTCCTAAGATGAAAAAATATTGAAAAGTAAACGTGTATACATTAAATTGCAATTATAAGGCCATGTAAATTAATTCTCTGTTTCTCAGACACTGCCGTGCCCTCAAATTACAACCTCAGAGAAAAAAAGCTGCCGTGCCTCCGTTTTGATTCATTGTTAAATATAAAATATCTATTCATAGAGCACGTTTTTCCCCTAAGAGAAAGAGACAGTACTTTGTCAGAGTTTATAAAACGTTTAATGTTTTTTCCCTAAGAGAAAGAGACAGTACTTTGTCAGTGTTTATAAAACGTTTAATGTAATGCTGTTTAGAACTGGGAAGGTCTTGCGCCCTGCGACATAGTCCCATTCAGATCGAAAATGGCGCATAAAACCACTTGGTACGCTCTTTTGCGCATTCAAATTTCGAAGCAGTAAACATTGGTTCCACCATGTGCGTTTTTGGTTTTTGACGAAAGTGTCTTTGTTATATCTGGTTTGAAAAAGACGCATGATTTACAGCGATACAATCTTAACGATACTCCCTAAAGCCTATCAAATGTGCTTTAAAAAGCTTAGCTTCCGGTCAATTATAACATCTTTATCTGACATTAGCGCTCTTGGTCATTTTAGTGAAGTTGCATGTACTCCCCACGGGATCTTGAAAAACAGCCGGACTAGTAGCCCAATTTACTAACAGTCGTAGATATTAGACGTAACCGTAAATCAGGTATTTACGAGATCAACTACGTACTCCTACTTCATGTAAACGCCCTTTCACATCATAACGAATTGACGCAATGTACGCATAACGAATTGTAAAAATTTGACCAAATTTGCTTATAATTGCTGGCGTACACACTGCACATCACTTGCGTACATTCTTTGTATGATATGCATACGCTTTGCGTATGTTGTACAAATTGAAGTACATCACGTGGCTTATCCATACAATACTCAATAACTGTGTTTCTACATCTCCATAATTTCAGTCAAAGTTTCAGATCACATATCTGTATATACACATGCAACGCAATTTCGTTCATGAAAAAATCTTGTAAGAAGTACTGTTCTTGTCATCTTTCTGTACATTCCATGACTATTTCCACATCCATTCATAAAACTTTTATATAATCACCAATATTTCAGACTACAAGGTCAAAGCATAAACTTTAAGACTCAAAGCTAGTATACAATCTTTGCATTGACAGCGCGGCGAGCATACACTACGCGTACGTTACTCATACCTTTAGCTTACGGTGAGAGTTTGCAGTGGAAATGCCAATGATATGCATATATGTATAATGTGTTCGCTGTGTACGGGCCGTTCGAGGGCATATATCCAGAATTTTTGTGCATGCACAGGGTTTCTGGATGTACAGAATGAGCTGCGATGTACGAGTGCATACGACGACAAACTCAAAATGTCCCAGAACGTTATCCCGACATAATACAAATGTACGACAGCAAGTGCCAAAATGTCGCCATACGCAGGCATACGCATTTCTGATTCTTTACAGAGTGAGAAATTGTTCAAAGTCAGAACTGAAGGCAAATTAAGGACTTCTCAACCACAATTTTGTTAACTCACTTCATAAATTAATAACAAAAGCATATAATTAAATATATGGTCCATTGAAATTGAAAATATGACCCACTGAAATCTCAGCCGGGGGGAATGGGGGAGGCATTATCCCATTGATCCAGTTTGCCTTCCAGATCACTGCTGTTACCAAAAACCGTCTTTGTGATCTTATCTGAAAGTATCCCTAATAACAATACAAATGCAACTGAAGGCCAGGCAAAGAGGGGGGGGGAGAAAGATAGCTTTCTTCTAAGCATTAAAAGTTACCTTTAAGGAAGAAACAGTCGTGCAGTGGATGATTCTTCCATTTGTAAAAGATACATCACTTGCCCAACTAATAAAGGATGTGATGTCAAACAAAGATCAGAAAATTCAACTGCACGCAAATCCTACGGAACTCACTAAATAGTACTGTTTGGGGAAAAAAAATACAAAAATAAATACCTTACCTATTTTGCCACTTTTTTGATACCCAATTATCTGAGAAACAGAATTAATTTTACATGGCCTAATATCATCTTGTGAAAGGAAATGATCTCAAATCTAATGCTTATTCTGAAGCATTTTAAGGACAATTTCTTTAGTATGGTTATCACAAACTTTGTTTTACAGATATTTCTTTTTCCATGAATCAAAGTCAAAATCAATTGTTTCAAATACCTTACCAGTGTCAATTAAACAATTAAAACATTAAAATCATGTAATGCATTGACTATTGAATGATACATCATAGGAAGAAGTGACATTGTATCCCTTCAAGGGTTAACTCAGAACAAAGCTAATTACTTTCCATATTAAGAGCCACAGAAAATACAAGTCAGATAGAACATCCAAAATAGACTGACTGAACAATGTATGTAAACAGACCAATTTGACAAGGGGCATGACATAAACAGCTGCAATGTAAGTAATATGCATCATGATGGCAAGTTATAGTACATAATGACACATATATACTAAAGCACAATGAATTTAAGTCTTATGACAAAGGATATAATGGTAAACTGCAGTTCAGCATATTGTAGTATTAAGTCTTTTGTTGGGTTCATTGTGCGATAATTTGTGTGCAGATCTGTTTTTTTTAATTTTATATAAATTTAAAAGCTGAACTCATACTATTCAAATAAATACCAATGGCTGCTTCCAACAATTTTGAAAATAAATATGCTGTAAACATATGAATTAAAGCATGAGAACATTTTGGTTTATACCAATATTGATGAAAAATAGAGCACATGTTCATATAGATGCTGTCAAGAAAATGTTTCATCTAAGATGGGAAATACATTAGACATGGTTCATAAATCAGCAGATCTTAAATACTTAACTTGTACTCCAGTATCAGCACATCAAGTTGTAAACTTCTATGGTTTATTGGCCTTTATTAACGTATTCTTGGGCAAAAACAACACAAGAGAAAGGGCAAGTAAGAATTCTATGTTTGCAACTACAATGTGTCATCATGGGAATGGCAGCAAAAAGACTAGCACTAAGTCTAGTTCTTTGTGTTTCAAGGAAAGCCGAGTATCACACAGAAAAATACTTTAAAAACTTCTCCACAAATGATAAGTAATCAAAGTTTAAGATTTTCCAAAGCGAAATCTAAGAATTTCATGTGTCATATTTAACCTACAGATACCGGTATGAAAGAAGCTTGATTAAATTCAGCTTCAGTCTATGTATTGTGATATGTAACCAACTGTACCGACCAAACAAAATTAAAATTTAGTTTCTCAGGCAACACAGCATCATTACACTTGGCACTTCGAACAAAATTTTTTATATATGGCTTTCCAAATTTCCTGTGTCCATTTTTTCTTCCGCATTTTCAGATTGAATGTTTCTTTAAATCTTTCAACAATATCGCTTTTCAAGTGTGCTCTGGGGACCAAAAATGAATGTGACCTCCATGCAGTTCATGCCTTGAGCCACAACAAAACTCCTTTGGACTACAAGCAGGGATTATAGTGAGGGGTGTAATCTAAATCAATCTTACCTATGCATTGTTGATGTCTGATACGATTTTGAGAATTGGTAAAAAAAAAAAAGTAAACACTGTCTCATCATCATTTGATAAAAAGGGCCTGACTAACTGTGACATCTCTACCCTTAACTCTGATATATGTGGTGATGATAAAAATCCTACCTGACCATAATCTATATCCAAAGGATAAAATTTCTTGGGAACTTTCTTGAAATTCTTGCGGTTGTTCCAGTCATTTCCTGTCTTTTCTGCATACAATGTTTTAAAACTAAGCATCAACTCTAAGGGTGAAGAAAAACGCTCTACTTTGTTACCACCAATGGTAGTACCTACTCTGCCCCATGCACGAAATAGCCAATAACTGTAAAAGACAAGTAAGAAATTATAACAGGGTGTCAAATAACTATTATCTTAATCAGCTAAATATTTTCCATGACACAAGGTTTATAATTTGAAGAACAACTCTTATTGTTTTTTTTTAGCATTTCATCCAATTTGTTTACAGTCTGCTCCTTGCAGTTCTGCTTCACATGTATAAACACAAAATATAAAACCCAATCCATGTCTGCTGGTTAAAAAAGCCCAATGCAAAGTCAACTTTGCACAGGACTGATTTAACCAGCAGACATGTATTTCACTTAAAGATTTTCTTACTGTTTGTTTGGCAATCATTGAATTTGATGTCTTAATATGTCTCTGATATAAAGAGCAAGGCACTATGGTAAGATTTTGTCATGTTGACATAGATCAAGTTTTAATTACATCACAGTCCAATTCAAAGTGTATGAACAAACAGATACACCATGCAACAATTATATAACTCTTACATTAGGTACGTGGAGATATGCAATACCGTTCTGAATACTCCTTCAGATCATGCATGTTTTGGTTGAGGATTTACACCCATCCTAACATTTCACCAGATTTTTTCCCCAATGAATACTGTACACCATCCATAAGTGACCATTTTGGACCCACCTCAAAAGCAATATCCCTCAACTGTATGTCATGAATTTTACAACCTTAACAGAAGAAATTTAGCCCCCAAAATATATTTGTGTTTTTTACAATAGTGGAAAACTTTTGGGATAGTAGGTCAGATTTTCTTGAAGAACAGTGCATATCCCTTGCAGACAATGCTTAATACAAGTTTAGTTTTACCCTCTGATTCATTATACTGATAGCTATTTGTGTATGAATTGAAAGTCATTCATGTAAACACACCTTTGGCATCAAATGGGTTGCTCCAAATATTTCTCTTGTTCATTATATGTTTATCTAGTGTAAATAGAATGCATCTGTCTGGATGCAACAGAGTGAACAATGTAAGACCAGAGCCAAGAACCATTTCCCGCTGTGCAGATGTTCTACTAACTGAACTGATATCCTAGTCTCTAACATAGATATAATAACAAAAGAACATTTCCTTTTTATTTCAAAATGACTATCATTTTGGATTACTTTAACAATCACTGATGAATTCCACATAAAGTCTTTCTTCAAAAATGATCACTAAAGGGCCTATCAACCCCATCCCTGAAGCAAAACACTACCTCATGGGTTATGACTTTCCTAATTTGGTAAAGGGCTTTATGTTCTTTCTAAGCATGCATACAGCCATACTCCACAATCCACAGAGGTTTAAAAAAGAATTTATATGATTCAATACATAATCCTTGAATGGCCATTTAGGCAGAACCTCTGCCCTTGGGGGTCATAAATTTCACAATTTTGGTAGAAAATAATCTGCTCCTCCATTTCTTCTTGTTTTCTTACAAGCTGGATAGAAGCAGAGCAGAATAATTTTAAGAATATATTATCTTTAGAGTTTTGGTCATCCCTAAAACCCCATTGATGTAAAAATTATGAAAATTCACAAATTATGTTCTCCTTAACCCACAAAAGATTTACACCAAAGTCTGACAATCCTATCCCCAACGGTGTGATCTGCATCCTGCCTACAAGGGTTTCCTAACAAGTAGTACTATGACCTTGACCTATGACTTCTGACCTTGAAAAACAATAGGCGTCTTTGTCTTGGCACAAGGAGTAAAGGTACCAAGTTTGACAGTCTTAGCCCCAACAGTTTGGTCTGTATCCTGCCTACAAGTTTGAACAGACAGACAACACCACGCCGTATAAAAACTGTAAACTTTTATGATGCACATTTTGAAATGTCTATCACTTCTTACATCAAATCTGAAGTGCTATGATAAAAGTACTATAACAAGAGAATTTATATTTCTAAACTTCCATCATTAATCCCCAAATAAAATTATTTATTTCCTATTAAAACTAAAAAGTTTAATACTACTTACTTTTTACCTGAATCTGCCTCCAGAGCTTGTAATTTATAGAAAGAATTAGTTCCTCTTACAACATCCACCAGGCCTAATACAACATTGTATATGTCGCCACCATTTTGGTAAATGTGAGCACAATCTTGAAGTTCTACAAAAAAAGATGGACTTGCTCTGCAAGTTAAATCTAAGATCATTCATGGGTTATTTTTAATTTTTGGAAGCATGGTTTTGTTTGAATAATTTCTATAACTAACCTATCAACATCTGTTAGACTTATGTCTATAGTCACACCTTTTCACAATGAGGATATTAATAAATGACCTATCAAACATCGATTCACTTACCTACACATCACAATGAAACTATAATTTGGAAGAGGAGCAATTCACCTTCCACAAATGTGTATTTTTTTTATTGCAATGAAGTCATCTGAGGTCCGACAAAACTCTGACAAATAATGCATTTGTTTATAAAGTCAAAACAATTAAAGATCGTTTGTATATCACATTCTTTTACGATCTGTGGAAGGGTGAATGGTTAACTGAAGTAACTGAAAACTGTGATTTGGATCTCAGGAAAGAGCTCCTACGTTACAAGTCAGTTGAGATTTCATATTGAGAAATTTCAAGGTCAAGGTATCAATAGCACATCCAATGGTTGTTTTAATATAATATCAAAGGTCTAAACAACCTGAATGTTAACTCACTTGAATGAATGTTACAATCCTGCAAAAAGACACCTTAATGTTTTTTTGAGTATCTATAATGGTGCTGCAAACTGCAAGAAGTCTTTACAGTTTGTGATGTACTGATTATGTACCTTGTTTCAGGTACAAGATTTTCAGTATCCATTCTATACTATTTAAGTACCTTGTTGAACTTGTTCTATGTATAAAACTTTCATTTTCATAATTTTTCCTGCTATCGATTTGGCAATACATGTACGAGTACAATCAGCATCTAAATAATGTGTGCCCTTACAAGAAACATACCCTCTGTCTTTGACTCTAACTATTCTTAAACTATAATTCATTGCTAAGAGCAAGTTATCGCATGCTAACAGATTTTGTGTACAATGTATGGCAAGCAGACTTAAAAAATTCCTTGCTGTCCAAAGCCAAAAGTGCTTAGCCTAGGATCACACTGGTACACTGTACTGAATACCGTTTCTGAAATAACCAGTTTTAAATTCTTATCTGTGTTCAATACTTTGATCAAATGAAAGTCTTTGATGAGGAAGTGCCTTGATGTTGGAAAGGACCTTAGGAATAATTTTTGTGTAGTTTTATTACTTAAGGATTATCCATTCTTAAGCAAATTTTAGTGAAAAATACATGCTTTTTTGAAAATTCTTTTTTATTTGAGAAACATACAAGACACAAATAAATTGTGGGTGTTAAAACATTACTTACCCATATTTGTTTTCGTTTGAGCAAGGAATCAAAATTAAGGAGTCTTATATTTTTGTAAATTTCTGAGTCAAACATATCATCTATCCATTTGCATTGCACAGCCAATTCTGTGTACATCAGCAGATTATAAACATCAGTGGTTGCTAAAATTATCCCCTTGTACAAATGCATCAAAATGGGATATTTAGAGTGCTGATGATGTAAAAAAAAAACTGAGTGCAAATCTCTTTTTCTTGATTTATTTTCATTCTACAATTACCATATGTACTTATTAAACAAAAGAAATATGGATGTATCTAAGTTAGATTTTGTGCAAAGTCCCCTATTCTGTATCCAAATAATTGTAAAAACAATATATGGGCAGCTCTTATACAGATGAATTTTATGTATGGCTCATAATTCTACACTACACTCTTTCTACAATATCAGATGTTTCTTGAACATAAATATTTTATATAACCACACTAAATTTAAAAATAAGCAAAATGAAAGAACACCACCCTCATATGTTAAGACGAAATTGATGCAAATAACATATAATTGATAAGTTATGGTAAATCAGAAATATGTTTAAAGGTAAATCTGCCTATTGTTTGTGTGCATCAAGAGCGACACGTTTGTATGACGTTTCCCGCGATAAGTACGTCGTTAGATTCAAAATGGCGTCGCGTTACAAAGGACGCTTCTTCACGTCCAAACAAAAACAAAGGCTGTTACAGGCCGAAAGAAAGATTTACCTAGCAACACAAATATGAAACGGAGACATGTCAAATCCAAACAAATTTAATGATGTTAAACTCCCATGGATTGAAGGCAAACGGCGAGTAATAGAGCCCAATGAAGTTATCAAATGATCGAAGGGTGCGATAGCTGTTATATGAACTTGATGCTCACTAGAACCATGTGCGAAACAAGGAGTGGCCTAGCATCTATGTTGTATATCCATTGCAAGTGCAGGATGCTGAACAAAGTTAACACTGGCAAAACTACCAGGAATCAAAGAAGAAAACGCCTCCAATTGTTGACATCAACTCCAAAACAGCAATTTGTCAACGGCGCTTATGAGGTTCAATTTGTCCGGTGTCTGTCCGTCTTTCTGTCCTGTCTTTGAACTTGACTGTTTTGTTTTGTAATCACACCTTAATATATTGTACTATCAAAGCTACCACAGGAGAAATGCGTGTTTCTTAATCACTCTGTTTTACGATTAAATCACTCAAAACAGAAAGTACAAATGTATAAAAACTTATTATTGCAAAACCATCAAGTGAAAATGTTAAGCGATGTATTAAAGCGGTCACTTTCACCGTCATATGGTCCGTCTATGTAGTGCAGTGGTGAAGACCGTTGGTTGCAGACTATGCTTAGGACGTAAGGAGTCATCCTGAGATCGTAAGTACGAACCCCAAATAACCCAACCTGTCCATGGTCAGGGTGTCCGACAGGAGGTCAAGCCAGCTTCGAATATCGCCTGCACATCGATAAATCGTCACATTTATGACAGAAATATCGTCGACTATGACAATAACCAAAAATAAAACAAACAAGCCATCATATGTCTGGTAACGACTTTCCAGTAACTGCATGTGATATTCATCTTCCTCGAACCTTATATTTTTCAGATGATCCACTCATTACTTGTACATGTACTAAGCTAACAAGGAGATCTGACTTAACTGTATAACGAAACTTCCAGATCTAGAGTTAAACAGAGTAAGTATGACAGAAGACGCTGCAGCTGCAAAACTGACTTGGAGAAAGTTGGTAAAAATGATTTTTTGTCTCCCTCCCGAATGCTCCGTATTGCACTCCGAAATCCATTACTTTAGTAAAAAGTATATTCTAGAAAGAAATTGTTTTGATGTCACTCAGTGATATTTCAGTTACATGTGTAAAGTGAATGAATATGATTGTATAGTTTCCAAATTGTGACTGCTGTCCGGCTCCCTCTAACATACTGCAATTGGAGGCATATCCACACACAATGAGGGCATGTCAAGACTCGAACACTGATCCACTGTCCAGACCGCGTATCATTCAGTCAAATCCGCAGTGCAGCCTCCATAACACTGGAAGTCGGCGGGCTTTCCACGACTTTTTACTTTGTTTCTATACATTAAATATTAAAAAGAAAAGAAAAAAAAAAAAAAAAAATTTAACCTGTATTAACTGCATATCTATATAGAAATGCACTTGTACATTTCTCACAATATCGTCAAGCACAATCTGACCATAGAAAATACACTGTTGCACATATTGTGTATAACGTTAAGGGACGTAACTCTTGCGCAAAGCTAACGCACGTCACAGATTTATGCAAGCTGCGTGTCATATTTCGGGCATTATTTTCATTGCAATCTCGATGACCCCCATACTTCTTTGCATTTGCGGTAGTGGACAGACTTCAGCATGAATCATGTATACGCCCTTGAATTTCTTGTCAGTAGTTTTTTCAAAACACAGTTCTGAACAAATGTCACCAGATACGAATTTACGTGAAAATCCGCAAAAATTTGTATTTCTCTAAAATTACATCAATAGAAATCATAAGAATAATTGTAATATAACTGATAAACATCATACCCCAAAAATATTGCAAAATCTGGAATAAATAAACAGAAATATTTTAGCAATTAGAGGACAGATGAAAAATGCTCGCAATTGCTTTTTTTTTTATTGTTCCCTATAGATGGCGCGGCCGATTTCTTGAAGGGATGCACGGTGACCCCGTATTTTCTTTTCGGAATTGAATTCAGCATAGATTTGATATGTAACATGCCAAATATCATTAACTTCTTGTCAGTAGTTTTTAATAGGCAGATTTACCTTTAAGACCTGTAGTTTTTTGTTACTACTATGATATACATGCTATTTTTTTTCGAAGACAAATCAACAAAGTTTTATTTCCCCACCCCTCTTCTGAAGGAACATATATTATGTCACCCAAGGATCGAGAAACCTTAACACTGTTTGTGTATAGTTTCAGTTTCCCATTTTGTTAGATAGAAAAAGAAAACCATATTGATATTTCAGAAAAACTGATATAAGATGAGGTCCAGGGAACATGCAGAACAAGTATTTAGAGGTGCAGGGCACCTTTCTTATAAGGTGTTTTTTTTTTATGAATATCAGAATCAAAAGTACAGCAATAATACTAATCTCACATCATTGCAGAGTGGCCTGTGACTGCTGTGCAAAACACTGAATTTTAATTTAAACTATTTAGTTATGAAATTTTGACTACTCTATTAAGAGATGCCATTGACTTAGGGACTCGGAGTTTTAGTGTTTTATAATTTGGGACTGAACGATCAGTTGTCAACTCATTATATGCCCACATGTCTATCACTGCTGTAGTGACAACTTTACCCAATTCTAGATCCCCTGCTGTAGTGACAACTTTACCTCAATCTGGATCTAATGATTTTATGATATCTTCACTTGAATCTGAATCTGCTGCTATGGTGACAACCTAACCAAATTCTGGATCTACTGCTCTGGTGACAACTTTACTTAAATCTGATCCACTGCTGTGGTGACAACTTTACCTTAATATGGATCCACTGCTGTGTGGACATCTTTAAATCTGAATCAATACTATGGTGACAACTTTACCTAAATCTGGGTCCACTGCTGTGGTGACAACTTTAACCAATTCTGGGTCAACTGCTGTGGTGATAACTCTCCCTATATCTGGATCAACTGCTGTGTTGACAACTTTACCTGAATCTGGATCCAAAATGCTGTGGTGAGAACTTTACCTGGATGAGCTGCTGTGGTAACAACTTACCTGAATCTGGATCCACTGCAGCTCCACCTTTTACTTTCATTTTTAAGGTGGACGGAACACTCTTCGTATACATAGACTCTATAAAAAATTTCAAAATTAAAAGGGAAAAATAAGGGTATATATATCATTTTTAAAGCAAACTTGAACATTAAAAGCATTTAAAAAATATTTTACCATTTACCATGATCTATTGGAAATATAATAATTTGAAATCATTTCACTTCATGTAACAGAAAATACTATTCTGTCATTTTGTATCATTAAAGATAGTGAATTTGTCACAGCTCACAAGTCACAGCCATACTGAAAACTATTCAGTTGTGTTGATTATTCCATGCAAAACTAGGACTATTTCACTTATGCATGACTGCATATTTTTACCATTGTAAATGCCTTTCCGACAGCTACATGTAGGACCATATACAAGTCCCAAGATTAGAAACCCAGTGCAATACTACAGGATCAATCTGCTTCAAATCTATTTAGTACCATACGGTCATGTATCACCCCACTTACAGAAGTAATGCACGAATAAAATGAACTTCTAGATCACCGAAATGACATAGATGCAGTGTACTTAGACTTTCAAAAAGCGTTTGATACCGTTTCCCATAAGAGATTTATGATAAAACTAGAAGGATATGGAATAAGAGGAAAACTACTTGATTGGATTCATAGTTATTTGACAGACAGGCAACAGCGAGTAATCCTGAATGGAAAGGAATCTGAATGGCAGACTGTTACTAGCTGCATCCCTCAAGGAAGTGTGCTTGGCCCAACTTTGTTTTTATTATATATAAATGACCTTCCGGAAGTTGTGGATAGTATTGTAAAGCTCTTCGCAGATGGCACGAAAGTCTACTCAGTGGTAAATAACAAAGATCAACAAACAAAACTACTGGAGGACTTGGATAAGCTTATGAACTGGTCAGACACTTGGCTTCTATGTTTTAATCAATCAAAGTGTCAGCATCTCCATATGGGAAGGGAAACAAACACATCTTATAACCTTGGAAATACAGAAATAGAAACAACATCACAAGAAAAAGACCTAGGAGTATTAATAGACAAACAGCTAAAGTTCCAACAACATATTGCAACATCAGTTAAGAAAACAGGAAGTTAGGTTTAATCAGTAGATCATTTACACACATGGCCAAGGATATGTTCTTAACCTCATATAAAAGTATAATACGACCGCACTTAGAATATGGCAGCAACATCTGGCCAAATATTTATAAGAAAGACAAAAAAGCGATAGAAAACGTGCAGCGAAGGGCAACAAAACTGGTTCCAGAAATACGACATTTATGCTACAGCGAAAGATTACGGAAATTGGGGATTCCATCACTTCAGTATCGCAGAACTCGTACAGACCTTGTGGAAAGATCAAGAATGGAATAGACACTGTGAATAGGACCATTTTTCCAGTAGTGTTTTATCTAAAGCGAAATAGCATGGCGCCGCGCCATGCCCTTTTTATGCTGCGCCATGCCCTTTTTCTGAGCGCCATGCCCTTATTTTCCCTATGTGATTATTTCATGAGACTAAAGAAGATCAATCTTTGTTCACGTAATACGAAACCCTCAAAAAGATAATTATTTACAGGGCCAGTCTATTACGAATATCGCTTCGGACATGCCCTCTTTAGAATTTGGTAACACTTTCCGTACATTACGTAATGGTCTAAGTCAGCTGTTTGACCCGCTAAATATCAGCCGTAACCTGTGTACTGCACTGTCTGCTACTTTTCAGGTGTTAATTGGGGCAATTTAATCAAT
The DNA here is from genome assembly GCA_035048485.1 of Pteria penguin. Lineage (NCBI taxonomy): Eukaryota > Metazoa > Mollusca > Bivalvia > Pterioida > Pteriidae > Pteria > Pteria penguin. The sequence goes on along the minus strand of CM068587.1, from coordinate 22,801,503 downwards.
GTTACCTTCTTATATTTAGATTACATCTTTACACGAACAGAGTTTGACATGGTTGTCTGAATGCCGAAATAGTAATTTTGCAGGTCAAATTCACATCTGTTATCAGTCAGATATTAAAGAAAATTAAAGGATGTTTGATCTTTAAAATCAATTATTCTAGGATTAAATGAAAAGGGGCTGGTTTACATAGCAGGTCACGATCGCTACCCATTTTAAATGCTTTACTTAATATCATTTAACTAATTTTCTCAATTTGACACCAAATATTTAAAGATCTACTCTCCACATTTCCTCTGATAATTTTGAACATTGTTTAGTTATTCCGGCGAAGATGATATTTCAGAACATTTTTTTTTCATTTGATACAACAATATCATCATAAGTAGTTGCAACAAGAGAGGCAACAAACACACGAAGTGTATTCACACTATCAAACGTGTCGGTTTTTTACGATCAAACAGCTGAACAACATAACTGATTATAAAACATGACTTTTTGGTATTTCTAGAATCAATGGCTAAGTCCTTGCTAGAATCAATAGAATATCTACGATCTGTAAGTCAATAAATGTGAATGAACATTAACCATTATAATTTATTAGTATTACTTAAGTACTTTGAGCTGAGACAATCATTTGGGCCAGCAACTTATTTACAAAGATCCTGGTATAAAGCAGTCACAAAACTAAAGTAACTAATAACTTTAAGGGGACAGATACACTTTATATTTCCCATTATTAATGCTTCCAGCAATTTCCTCTAAGATTTTGAATTTGAATTATTCCAACGTCAGTCACACATCCTTCCTGTAGCACCGAGATCCAGGAGTTTATTTGTGAAGGAAAATTGGGTGGATGTCGGAGGCTGAGAGAAATTTTTGTTTTGTTAGTAGCAAACTGTTTTCTTTATTTTCATCAAAATATTGGTCAGGTTAATTAAAAATTTATATCAACCCAGAAATACAACTGCACATCAAGGACTTATAAACTTGTTTATGTCTTTGTGCACATGCATACTTCTAGATCCCACATAACATTTCGTTTAATAACACATTCTTTTCAGCTAAAAAAATGGCATGTCATTCAAATATTTAAGTTATGTAAAAAATAATGATACATTGTAAAGACTGTTCAAGGTACAATGACAAAACTTGCAGTATCTCATGTTGCCAGTAATAGACAGAAGTGGCAGTGCTGGTCTTGGAGAAGTTTGAATAAATTTTTATGAACATGAAACAGTATAAGTTTACAAACTGGGAATTTATGCAATACTCAAAAGCATATAATTATTGCAATAATGTAATTGTAACAGATATTAAGTAATTATAGCTCCTACAACTGTGAAAAGGAATTTATTCTGAAGAGAAGCTGGAATTAAGATTTTCTACCAAAGCAATGTTAAGGATTACAAATTACATCAAATTATCAATAACAATTGTCTTTTACATTTTCAAATATCATCTATGTAAATAAAACTAGGAAATAATGCAATTTTAAACTAAATTTTTAAATATATTTGGTGACATTTAAAGTTGCTAAATTAAGTGCCCTTTTTACCAAATACCGCATTAAAAAGTGCCCTTTTGATGGGGAAATTTGTGTGCCCTTTTGGAATCCTAGATTTAACACTATCCACAAAACCCAGCAAATATGGCAACTAGAGGGAATACAAGTAAGATCTACAAACAGCATTCAAGATTAGATATCTGGAAGTATAGTTTTACCCAACGAGTCTTGGATCATTGGAACTCATTACCAGAGAATGCATGTCATCTCCAAGTGTAAATAGTTTTATAAATAGACTCAATTCATCATGGAATGTGTCTTTTACATTTGAGCCAAGTTTTTATGGACCGGAAGCCACCAGTGGAAGACAGAACCAATTAAGAAGAGTCGCAGAGGCAGTAGATGCTTAATAATGACTTCCAGGACAAGGTAAACAAGGTATTGTGGTAGTACTATAATGCTACACAAGATCAATCAAACCGAAAAAATAGAGATACCAGTTCCTATAATAAAACATATATATTGGGTATGAACTTATATCATATATGTGCGCTCCGTATCTGTCCACAATATTGACTTGAAGTTTTGTGGTCATCAGAAAGCATTTACTCTAGGAAACTCTGGTGATAGCAATAAAACTCTTAGCTCACTGCTATGTATCTAGTTTCCATCATTTACTGGAATATCACAAAACATCACAACTTAGCAGTGAAATGAATATCAAACATACCGTCTCTTTTTCTAATGTATTCAGCACTTTTGGATACACGTTTTGAAGGTCCTGGCTCTGCTATTCTAGTTGCAGGCTAAATTTAGAAACGATTGGTTAGTTGGTTGGTTGATTGGTGTTTTACGTCGCTTTCAACCATTTTTCAGTTATATCGCGACGTGGAAGCAGGAGGTAACCAACCTCTTAAACATAGTGGCGCAAACCGGGAATCGAACCCGGATTGTCCGTGCCCCAAACCAAGCGCTTAACCACTACACGAACCTGCCTCTAAATTTATAAATGAAAGTTTCATGACATATAGGTAAAATGCGAAATGTTTGATATTTTCAAACGCTCTAACATAAATTCCTTTTATGGCCTATTTTTCATTTCAACATATATATTTCATGGGTAAAATTTCAATTAGATACACTTAAACTAATTTGTACACACCTCAACACTGTACCAAGTCAAACATATCAGACTCATATTTGAACCTAAATTCTGGTTGTAGGCATTTTATTAGGTAACATGAAAATCTACTGCAAAATAAGAAATACACTCTATATACAAGTGTCAGTCTATTGAATTTTCAGTAAATCAATTAGTGATAACAGATGGACAATCATGTCATATGTAATTCACCTGCCAAGTGACACAATGTTGTTCTTTTCCAATACCTTGAAGGTACTACATATAAATCAACTTAATATGTTTAACTCCACTATAGTTTAATGAAGTCACTAAATTCACACCTGTGTGTTATTTTTGATTAATATGGGATTTCAAACCTGTCTTATGCAAGATTAATTACTTTTAATTTGTCACTTTCACCAAAAAAATAAAATTCTATCCGAAGACAGAAAGAAGGTGATTACACTGGATTCAGAATGTTACCACACATCACATTTGGGAACATTTTTATCCACCTTCTATTGAATTTAATTTTGGAACAAGATTGATTGATTGTGAAACACTATACCGCTGTGGCAACAAAATTCTTGATAAGGAAATTTTTTAACATGCTAAATTTTCTTTCCGAACTGTAATGTGGAGTTTTGGTGCAAAATAACATAGAGGAAATTTCTTCCTATACCTTTTGTCCAAATGAGTGGATTTTAGGGATTACCAGTGCATAGATTACCACAGCATTAATTTACATAGAAATAAACTTACACTTGTCCTGAGAAGAATGCTTAGATCTTTCCTACATGGTTATTTACACAAGTCCTTCATGAAGTTATACTTACATCTGCTCCCCAAGAGGTCAGATTATGTTTCTGTATCAGAAGGACTGCCCCTCCTTTCTTTACTTCATCCAGGAAATCCTCTCCCACTATTTGTATGTTGGCTTTCTCTGCTTCTTTCACATTCTTACTTTTCTTCTTTACCTCATCTTTATTTAGTAAATTCCAAAAGAGATAATGGTAATCAAAGAATGCATTACCTGCTTCCAGTCTAGCTATCTATACTACACATCAAGCTAAAGTTTGGTGAATGAAGCACTTTAGTTAAAAAATCAGTCAATTGGGAGTTTATTTTGCCAGTGGGACATACTTACGAAAAGGTATGTTTGTAAAATACTAAGGGGTAAGGTACCTGAAAGATGTATCTAACTAAAACATTTTAACATTTGTAAAAAGTGCAAGTACATGTTTATATGAGTATAAAGGAAGAACTATCCAATTTCCAATTACTACCTTTAGTACTGATACAGGCTGCAGTATCGGAAGATATTTTGGTTCCTATGTGACCACCTAGCGATTGGATTTCTTTGGTCAAATCCAGCTTAGATTTTGATGTTTTACCAAAGATAACAAATGTCATATTCTCTAAAGGTTTATTAGATGACCTGCAAAGAGGAAGAATGATTTTTATCACATGTCTTGCTGTTTATGCAGTGAAATAACACTATGTCATAAATTAATTTATGACATAGGTGACGTCATAGCGTGGAAAAGAATTGTGTCAAGCTGATGTTTGATGAAATAAACACCTTTAAACTGAGTGTAAACATGTGATAAAAAGAATCTGAAATGAATTTTCATTTCATATGGTATTTATGAAACTTGTTGCATTTTTTATATCCCCTCATCTTGATATAAAACAAACAACTCGTTTCATAAATACAGTTTGAAATGGAAATTCATTTCAGATTATATATTTATTACATATGAAAACTGAGACCTGGTTAATAATGATTATACAATACTCAGTGTTCTAGAAATCCCATTTCCTGTTACCTAAGGTAAGTGAAAAATGGGTCGGGTAACTGAAAAACTTGATACTTACCATATTTACTCGAATATAATATGCACTTTTTTCGCCAGTTTGACCCCTCATTTTCTCACTACGTATTATACATAGGGTTAGAAATCTGGAACTTTTTCCCCACACTTTAGTGGGGACTTAGAGGGGTGTACGTGTCCGTTAAAGTATCTAGAGCCGTCAATCAAACCCACGAGGCGTGAGATATGTCTATTGTCTGTATACTATCTGCTTCCCGTAGTAAATGCCCAAGGCGATAACAGGAGTAATATCTACAGTGTGCCATTCAATGAACACAATAGAATACTTGCGCTGTGTTATCTAGCAATGGTTTCTGATTAGCAGATTGTACAGGTGATATAATGTTTTAGTCTTAATTGGTTAATTGACAGTTATGCAACATGTGAAGCTACTTGACCGTAATGGCATGAGCATCGACAGTTTGGATAACACTCATTCATTCATTCTTTATATATTTTGTCTTCACAAACATTTGTGATCTCCGCGTAAACTTCACATAGTATAGTAGACACGCACGTTCATTCTAACAAGAGAGAAAAAAATGAAGTGATCGTGTGGGACGAGGGTACTAGTTAAGACATTTAAAGTCTATGTGAGTTTGATAGTAAATGATATGAAAGAGAGAAAAGCGTTGATATCACACAATGAGTAAAGGCTTATCGTTCTGTGCCGTTTTTGATAATAAAACATGTTACATGATGACACTGTAAAAGGTATACGGCAAAGCAAATTCAGGTCGCAGTCTTGCTGTTTCAACACAAAATTGACATCTTGTTTTGGATTTTCCCCCTGCATATTATACACGGAGTTAGACGGTTTTTCATGATTTTCAAGGTCATTTTTAGCGGTGCGTAATATACTCAGGTGCGTATTATATTCGAGTAAATACGGTATTACCCGACAAGAAGTTGAATACGAGTTATATCTGTAATGTCCATCAGACATTTTAGAAGATTAAAAGGATTTACTTTTTAATATTGCAACTGGCAAAAGTCGAACCAAAACCAGTTTTACTGTTATTGTTTGTTTTTACTTCATAGTAATTGTAAACATCAAGCAACCAAAGTCAATAGGTTTGCACACTATGAGAGTACACTGACTATTGTTACTACAAATGCAACAAAATTAAAAATATACATATAGCTCTTTCATACAGAGTAATATGTACTAATAAAACCTTATGAAACATCTTGTCAGACCATTCATTACCTCATAATCACAACCTATGTTGGTAATACTGGCCTCAGAGGCAATATCTTGTCACACCATTCATTAGGTCACATTCACAACCTATGTTGGTAATACTGGCCTTGGATGTTTGTTCAAGTGCATCATCTGGCTACCCTTATTACACAGATATACAATTCATCATCTGAGGTTTATATCTACCAAATCCGAGTATTGCATATCCCTAGCAACTTTGAGAGCCATACACAAAAATTCTATTTCATTGATAAGAACTGATTTGTTTTCATAAATCATGTCCCTTTGAAAACTGAAAGTTAAACAGAAATATTTGTAGTTAGCTTTTTTTATAACATGAAACTAACATTTTCAGAAATAAGGCGAGGAATGAGTATTCATTCTTACCCTCCATCCATACTATCTAACGATGAAGTTGGTAACGCTTCCACCGAGGGGAATACTCTGTCTCTCTTCACATACTTATATTTTTTTCTGTAAAAAGCAATACATATCAAATTTACTCCTCTAAATGTATTCCATTTTACAATCAATATGCGTTTACATTAACTATTTAAATACCATTAAACATAAGTTTTAATATATAAATATACATTAGAACTAAATGAACTCTTCTGAATCTACATGCACATGCATTTCTATCGAAGTAATACCACAACACAGTGCTATATGTCTTTTCTTTTAATTTTTCACTTCTTCATTCTCCTATGACCTAATATTATACAAATACTTACAAGAATTCTACATCATGATACTCTTTTGGCACTTTAAACGCTTTTCTCTTGGGTGTTTTAGTTGAATACATACACTTTGTCCACTCTGATACATTTCCTGTACAATTGTATCCATTTCCACTAAAAGAAATTAACAAACATGTTATTAACTTAGTGTTAGATCTAGAAAGACTAGACAACAGTCCTCTAGAGATGGATGACATTTACAAAAACAGTTGAAGACAGGTGTGACAGAGAGACTGACATATGACAGAAAAAAAAATAGGGCACCGCTAACGAGTGCATGATACGCCCGCATCATGTATTAATGTGGTCTACAAGCCACATCCTTTCATTTGACACCATCAAATGTTTTGTTCCCCCTTTAGTTAAGGAGGAGAAGCCCGGACAAGCTTTTCCGACTCCGCCCATTTTCCCTCACCCCAGGAGCATGACCTGAACTTTGAAACAAACATGCACAAAAACAAGCCACATCCTTTCATATTTTCCAACACCCCAGGGGCCTGACCCCAACTTTGAAACCCACATGCACAACTACAAGCCACAACCTTTCATATGACATAATCAAAAGTTCTGTTCCCCCTTTAGTTAAGGAGGAGAAGCCTGGACAAGCTTTTCTGACCCCGCCCATTTTCCAACACCCCAGGGGCCTGACCCCAACTTTGAAACTCACATGCACAACAACAAGCCATATCCTTTCATATGACACAATCAAAACTTTTGTTCCCCCTCTAGTTAAGGAGGAGAAGCCGGACAAGCTTTTTTGACCCCGCCAATTTTCCCCCACCCCGGGGGCCTGACCCCAACTTTGAAACCCACATGCACAACTACAAGCCACATCCTTTCATATGACACCATCAAAACTTTTGTTCCCTCTTTAGTTAAGAAGGAGAAGCCCGGAAAACCTTTCGGACCCCGCCCATTTACAGGTACATGTAATCTTACCGTATAGGTACACATAATCTTACCTTACAGGTACATGTAATCTGTGATTAATTCTCACCTGAATACCAATTGCCCTTCCTTACATTCTGGACATTTTTCCAAATTACCAAATGCCATACAATCAGACACTGCATCCAAGAGCTGAAAATAACACAAATTGTTTATCGAGGGTTGATTTTTGGTTACATTAAAACAAGTAACTCAAATTTACTGCTAATTTAAAACATTTCCTGAAATCACAATTCAATTTAATACTAAAGTGTCATTAAAGAGCAAAAGAAGCTGGAAAAAAGGCTTTATCTCGTCATAGTCACTTTTATTTACATATAAACTACATCTTTGTGTCGAATTAGCCAAGGTGCAAGTTGAACCGAGGAAAATTAACAGAAATATACCTTGTTGAACCCCAGAACACAAAAATACGTTTGGAAATAGGGAATTCCCATGTAACCTCATGGCATCCATCTTGGATAGATTTTGGAAGTGTCCACTGTGATAGGGGTGTCAAGGTAATTAAAACATGTCTATTGAGAAAGTCTTGATTAAAATTGCTTACAGAAATATTCAGTATCATTGGAAAGCTGATATCATAGTTATATACTGGTACAACTATTTGGGGAAAATGAAAAGAAAACTTTTTAAAAAGTCAATTTTACAATGAACCGAATTACAAGCGAAATGCCAGCTATGTGTTACATGTATATAGTGTGTTTTAAAGGGGAATCTGCCTGTTGTTTGCACTACTACAATTATTATGAACATTTATCTCTTATTTCTTTGTTTGTCTGTTGTCAACTTTAACCTTGACTGTAATGTTTCAACTGTGAGGGATAGAGACTTCATATTTATCATGCGTACTAAACTAATAGAGCCCTTTAAAATGACACCAAGGTCGATGATCTTTTGACCTTGAGAATGACCTTCTAGCTAAAAATAATTTTTTGCACTTTGGTGCTGCCGGGAACATTAGTGTTTCACAAACACAGCTTATTTATTTATCTATATATTTATTCGTTTTTATTTTATTTATTTATTTTATTTTTTTCATGAATTTATTTTGTCACATGGTTGATCTCGTCTAGGACTTTTTTATAGTACTCTTTGCTAATTTTAACACTGCCGCAATTTTAAAATCAATTTTCTTAAAGGCAAATTCCAGACTGACTACCCCTTTATTAAATGCAGATCTATGCCAATCTCATTACACACTCTTTTACTTCTGTAATCTTCATGTTAAAGACCCCTCATTTGATTTTGGAATGATCCGTTACATGACGTTATAGCGCGTGACAAAAGAACTAGATCACTGTCATGTCATATATTTACTATGGAAATTAGCCCACCCAAAACATGTTCTGCAGAATAAATCTTATATATGGCTATTAATATTTAAATAAGGTAAAAATGTTATTTTGTGTTACAACTCCACGAAATTGATACGTTTGTCATATTTTGTGATTGATATGTTAAAAAATATGATAATAAAAGTATTTTTTCCGGCACACGGAACTGGTGGCAAGGACAGCAGAGTGTATTGTGACCAGAAGTCTCAAATGAGACTGGAGCTCTACTGGTCTTAACTTACTTAGAGTATATTGTGACTAGAGGTCTCTAATGAGACTAGAGCTCTACTGGTCTTAACTTACTTAGAGTATATTGTGACCAGAGGTCTCTAATGAGACTGGAGCTCTGCTGGTCTAACTTACTTAGAGTATATTGTGACCAGAGGTCTCTGATGAGACTGGAGCTCTACTGGTCTTAACTTACTTAGAGTATATTGTGACCAGGGGTCTCTAATGACACTAGAGCTCTACTGGTCTTAACTTACTTAGAGTATATTGTGACCAGAAGTCTCTAATGAGACTGGAGCTCTACTGGTCTTAACTTACTTAGAGTATATTGTGACCAGAGGTCTCTAATGAGACTGGAGCTAGCAAAGAATGACTGAACATGAAAATCAGTGGCAACTTAAAATTACATAAAGAAATCAAGCTTCAATCATTTAGGTATTTTTAAGTACTTTTTATGAGTTCAAACAGGAAGAAAAACAACGTAAGAGGTCAGAGAATGAACGATAAAATTTCAAACCTTGCTTTCACCAGAGGGCACAGTGTTTCCATTTATTTCCAACAATATTTTCATTGCATTATTGGACACTTCTTTCCTTAGCATATCTCTGATTTTCCATAACAATTCGCTTTGTTCCTGCAAAAATACATATGTAAAAATTAAAGTATATTAAACATCTTAAAAGTCCTCTGAAAGGAAGTGACATAAAACAAAGAACAATAAACTCAGCATTCACAATACTGTGAAAGCTGAGTTTATTGTTCTTTGTTTTAAAGTATATTATATTCAATTTGCAGGTGACACATGTACATATCAAACTTTAAAAAAGGTTTCTGATGTTGACAGTCAAAATAATGAAACAAAAAGTGTCTGTGAAAGACTGAACTGACTGATACTCCAGAAGGAAGTCAATTTCAAAGTTTGTGAAAAGTCGAAGGTCAAAGTTAAGGCCACAAGGCCAAAAGTTTTGCCGCAAAAAGGTACTGCCATAAAGAATACACATGTGAAATCTCTTATTGTTTAAATGTAAAATTTATGGTCAAGTTAAAATTTTCGCCACAAGAAAGGCCACAAGGACAAAAATGTTGGTGTCAAGAGAAGGAATACACAAGTGGAATATCAAAACCAAAGCTTTTAGTATTCCAAGTTACGTCCAATGTTAAGTGTTTTGAAAAGTAGGGAAGAGGTCACAGTCAAGGCCACAAGGTAAAAAGTTTTGCTGTCAAGATAAAGTTATACATGTATTTGATTTTGCTCATGAGATACAATTACACAACTATGGGGATGATTCAGACTATATATATATAAACAAACCCGCAAGTTTGACACAGGTTGTGGAAAAATGTGTATACAAACTTCAGACTGCAGATCATGGTAAGTTTTACTGCCAATCATTGCTTAATGTTTATGCATGCCTGATGTTATCAAAACTGCAAGTTTACGCACATAAGGCATTGTGGCCTTATAATTCAAATAGGGCTATGACTTGCAGCTACTTTGGCATCTGTCTTTTTGTTTGGTAGAAACCTCACTTAACAATCAATGCCATCAATGCAGGCCAAACTGCCTATCTGCTTGAAATGAAGATTTCTAATTGGTCTGCTCATATCACTCCTTTTAAAATTTGTTACAGTTTGTTTCAAACGTTTAAAGTTAACTTGCTGCTATTAAAATATTTCATTTTATCATTTCACAGAAAGAATAAATAAAATAGAAAAAGATAAATTTCAGTACTACAATAGCCACAAATATCATTCAATGCTACAAACATCAGGACTGTGAGTTATAAACATCAGCATGTTTTTTAATCACACCAAAAAAGATGAAATATAAGTTATAAATTAGGTCATCACTTCAGTCACTTTCCTAACTGAAATACTTTGTAAAACATGTAAATGAAAAAAAAAGTCACAAACAGTGAGAAATGTACATATGTTCCAGCTAATAGGCTAGATAAACCACAGGCACTGCATTACGTGAAAATAGCCTTTAAACTACCTAATCCCCCTATGTCGTGTCCTTCCTTTTCCCTAAGGTAAGAAATGAAGGCCAGAATGCAGCCTCTCGAACCAGTACAGTCAATACTGTTATAGCGACCACTTGTATTAAGCGTCCCCGTGCTGTATACGACCAGTCTGATATCCCCCCAACAGATTTTGCTATAAAAATCATCTGAATTAAGTGGACATCTGTCTAACGCAGTCAGCGTACACCTTACACGCTACTTATGGAATCAATTAATCTGTATTAAGCGACCAATTAAGGTCTTCGTGACGGTCATTTAAAACAACTTGCGTTCATACCGTGAAACATGCCCCCGGCGTATAATTGTAATAATTGTTTTCAAAACACAAGCACTTGAAAGAAAGTATCTGATATGAGTTCAAACCAAACATTGTAGTCGTCAGTTAATATTCAAAACTTAAAATGGCTTCAAAACAGACAGACAAGTGACAATACAACAATATCGAGTGGGGATTTTTCAGACTTCCTCGATAAAAGGAAAACATATGCATCTATGAATGGCATGTCTGACATTTTAGAACATTTAATGAGCATTGACTGTATATTTACAGAGGAGACTATAAAAGCGACAAATCAATCTGATATAAGATCGTTCTTTAAGGTTTAAAACTGAAAAATTTCCATAGCATTTATCATTCAATACATTATATAGCTCTATAGTGTGAAGTTGAGAAAATGACAGTTATAATTTACGCACATTAGTCGAACAATTTCATTTTGATGATTACACTACTTGCTTGTATATATTAATTCAATAAAGGTTCTTCTGCATGTACATAAACATGTATTTTGTATTTTACGATTGTTTTTGCCAATTTCTATTTAGCAACCATCTGTCTTAGGCGAACATTTTAGATTTTTCCCTGGACTGGTCTCTTAATACAGTATTGACTGTTTTTTTTACAAGTTCCTATAATAATCAAAGGAAAAGAAAGCATCAGCATGTAAAACAATGTCTAACCTTTTGATATCTGTCATCAAATTTCATTCAATCATATTTAAAAGTGCCAACAAATGCAAATTCAATTGGTGCCTTTCAAATTTACATTTGTTGGTGCTTTTAAAAATCCTTGAAGGAAATTTCGAGGACAAATATCAAAAGGTTAGACATTGCTTTACATGCTGGTGCTTTATTTTCCTTTGATTATCATTGGAACTTGTAGGAAATACAGATTCAAGTGGGTGTACTCTGGTTGTCATTTCTTACCAGAAGGGAAAGGGAACAAGATGATATAGGGGAGTTGGATATTTAAAGGCACTCTTCATGTAACACAGTGCCTGTGGATAAACTGAACTTTAAATAGAAAAGTCATACTTTAAGTTTCTTTTCTTCTTCTGTTTCTTCTTTCTTAACTTTCTTTCCACCAGCTCCCTTACTCTCTCCACCTTTCCTCTTCTTCCTATAGTTTAGCATAATATTTACCGGATAATAAAACTATACATTTATACAAAATATGACAACAACCATCTCCTTTGGTTTCAATACAACGTCTATGAAGTATTATTTCTCATATTCAGACATAATTTAAAAAAAAAAATAAAATAAAATTGAAAACATGTAGAAAAGAACTGACAAAGGGGATTAATACTAAACTTCTGCTGCTTCATTACTTTTTTCACAAAATCCAACACATTTTGAAATAAATTCTCCAAATGAAAAAAACTGAAATCAGCTTTAAATTGAAGAAAATAATGTCTGCATATTCTGTATATTGATGTATAGGTAAAAAAAAAATGGTAATCATATTAATTTACACACAATGTTATATGGTTGACATAACAAATCAAATATTATATTATTGTCTCATTTAGATGTTATTAATGTTGATTTAATTCTTGATAATAGTTTTATTAACATTCTTCATAGTTTTATTACCCTTTTCCTCCCTTTCCAAGTTTCTCAATTAACATGTCTTTGTCATCCTTATTCAGTTTTCCGAATCCAACAATGCTGCAAAATAAATTCTTATTCATATGACTACATTTCAGCATTTAACTAAACAAACAAATAATGAAACTTGTAAAATGTAACAAAATGAACTTATATTTTACATGTGAAATACTGTTCTTTACTAGATAATATTCCTTCGCAGGCATATTTTATGTCACAAATAATACAAATAAAATATCAAAATAAACTGGTGAGATATAATTAACTTAGCTGTGAGATTTATGATTAACATTGTTATATCTTGCCTATCAGGACTCATGTCCAGTTCAAACCCTAATGCCTCTCGATCTGTTACAAAACAATCTACATGATGCCATAGATCTTGTGGACCATACAGCTTGGCTCTCTCGCTTTCATATTCTTTCTTTGAGATCCGTACCTCATTCTGAATAAATTGTAGAATATATGTCATGTCAAAACTGTTTTAGTTACATAGCGATGGCATCTTACTCGTGCACTGCATTTATGCTACATACTAATGTGAAGTATGGTGGTGAGGAATCATGTATGCTACATACCAATGTGAAGTATAGTAGTGGGGAATCATTTATGCTACATACCAATGTGAAGTATAGTGGTGAGGAATCATTTATACTACATACCAATGTGAAGTATAGTGGTGAGGAATCATTTATGCTACATACCAATGTGAAGTATAGTAGTGAGGAATCATTTATGCTACATACCAATGTTTATCCGTGGTGAGGAATCATTTATGCTACATATCAATGTGAAGTATAGTGGTGGGGAATCATTTATGCTACATACCAATGTGAAGTATAGTGGTGAGGAATCATTTATGCTACATACCAATGTGAAGTATAGTGGTGAGGAATCATTTATGCTACATACCATTGTGAAGTATGGTGGTGAGGAATCATTTATGCTACATACCAATGTGAAGTATGGTGGTGAGGAATCATTTATGCTACATACCAATGTGAAGTATAGTGGTGAGGAATCATTTATGCTACATACCAATGTGAAGTATAGTGGTGAGGAATCATTTATGGTACATACCAATGTGAAGTATAGTGGTGAGGAATCATTTATGCTACATACCAATGTGAAGTATAGTAGTGAGGAATCATTTATGCTACATACCAATGTGAAGTATAGTAGTGAGGAATCATTTATGCTACATACCAATGTGAAGTATAGTGGTGAGGAATCATTTATGCTACATACCAATGTGAAGTATAGTGGTGAGGAATCATTTATGCTACATATCAATGTGAAGTATAGTAGTGAGAAATCATTTATGCTACATACCAATGTGAAGTATAGTAGTGAGGAATCATTTATGCTACATCCCAATGTGAAGTATGGTGGTGAGGAATCATTTATGCTACATACCAATGTGAAATATAGTGGTGAGGAATCATTTATGGTACATACCAATGTGAAGTATAGTGGTGAGGAATCATTTATGCTACATCCCAATGTGAAGTATAGTGGTGAGGAATCATTTATGCTACATCTTAATGTGAAGTATAGTGGTGAGGAATCATTTATGCTACATATCAATGTGAAGTATAGTAGTGAGAAATAATTTATGCTACATACCAATGTGAAGTATAGTAGTGAGGAATCATTTATGCTACATCCCAATGTGAAGTATAGTGGTGAGGAATCATGTATGCTACATACCAATGTGAAGTATAGTGGTGAGGAATCATTTATGCTACATACCAATGTGAAGTATGGTGGTGAGGAATCATTTATGCTACATACCAATGTGAAGTATGGTGGTGAGGAATCATTTATGCTACATCCCAATGTGAAGTATAGTGGTGAGGAATCATTTATGCTACATCTTAATGTGAAGTATAGTGGTGAGGAATCATTTATGCTACATATCAATGTGAAGTATAGTAGTGAGAAATAATTTATGCTACATACCAATGTGAAGTATAGTAGTGAGGAATCATTTATGCTACATCCCAATGTGAAGTATAGTGGTGAGGAATCATTTATGCTACATACCAATGTGAAGTATAGTGGTGAGGAATCATTTATGCTACATACCAATGTGAAGTATAGTGGTGAGGAATCATTTATGCTACATACCAATGTGAAGTATGGTGGTGAGGAATCATTTATGCTACATACCAATGTGAAGTATGGTGGTGAGGAATCATTTATGCTACATACCAATGTGAAGTATAGTGGTGAGGAATCATTTATGCTACATACCAATGTGAAGTATGGTGGTGAGGAATCATTTATGCTACATACCAATGTGAAGTATGGTGGTGAGGAATCATTTATTTACCATAACACAGGATCTCTGTTTTTATTTCCTTATCGGACAGACAGGATATTACTGAGATCAAGGACATCTTGACTTTGAACTGAGAAAGCTTTTGGCTGTGCCTCGTTCTCAGGTGAGAAGCATTGTACTTGTAAAAAGCCACTGCTGCCTACCTCTCACCAATACACATATTTGTTTAATCATGAATTAATCCTTATCCCTAGTGATATGAATCAAGCATTTAACCATTTTAGCAATTATACTTATGATATAAATCAAGCAATTTATAACTTTAGCAATTATGCTAGTGATATATATAAAGCATTTAACCATTTCAGCAATCATGTCAGTAATAAATTGATCTGAATTTACATGAAATGAAGAGACAACTAAAATTTTAATGTGTCGGTGAGACAAAAATGCCCCACTGGCAGCTAAGCAAGTGAAATATAATTGCCAGAAAAGTTTGAAAACTAATATTTTCAAGGGCAACTACTCTGTCAAAAATTACCTATATTCAAATTTGACTTGCATTTTGCCTTGATACATCTATATACCCAATACCCAATATCAATTTAATCCATCACATCTTCACTGACAAAATGAGCGGAAACTGTCATTTTTAAGAAATTTTCTATGTTCAAGGGCAATTACTCTTTAAAAAATAATTACCGAACCACACCCATATTCAAACTATAACTGCATCTTCCCTTCATATATCTGCATACTCAATATCAATTTAATCCATCAAACTTTCAAAGAGAAAAAAGTGGAAACTGAATAATGTCGGAATAACGGAATGATGAATTACCATTTCATATCATTGAAGGGGAGGGGGGCATAAAAATGACATGCTGGCAAAACTGACTAAATTCATTTCTGTCCAACAAAATTTATAAACGTGTGGTCCGAATGCCCAACATGATTCACAAACTACAATTCTTTCGACTATAAACATCTATATTTTGATAAATCCACCTACCTATCACATCGTAGTCTTTACAGTGCTTAAATCTTAAAACAAGAAATTCTGTAAGTGCCGAAATGACTAATAATCCTGAGCTGCAACTCACCTAAAAGACTCTATGGTCACCAAAAGACAGGGATTTTACCGAAAAGACACTTAATATTCTGTTTTTTATTTTTTGCTAAAATACTGGCCAAACTGTATGTTACAAATTAAGTATGGACCTACATTAAACATTTAATTTAACATTTAACATTTAATGTCAACATTAAACTTTAAATGAGTTTGTGAAACATGAATGCCCCCAGCAGCAACAAAGTCAAAATAAGGCAAATTTTGCAATGTCCTATATCTTGATTACACCCCATCCCATGGGAAAACATAAGAATTATGAAAGCCATACCTTTTACGATTCAAAAGTTATAATCCATGTTAAGATTTTGAAAAGTAGGTTGAAGGTCAGGTTAAATTCATAAAAGACAGTCAAACAGACAAATAAACAAACAGACAGAACAAAAACATTGATCCGGGGCATAAAGATTAGTCTATGGTTAAGAATTGGTTTGGCACATTGAACATCCTTCACTGCATAAAGATTAATCTTTAACATAGGTCAAAATTTCTGAAACCTGCATCAGTGTGATGCTGCAATGATGTGAAAGAAATAATGTTGAAAGAGGCTTAAAAACAATAACAACTATCATGTGGACTAAAAATACTTTAGTTTTTTCCATGTTTTTTTATTCGGCCAAATTCTCCAAGTTTGTCAGTCTGGAAGTCAGACATGATGATGTAGTTTTCAACATCTCTGCTTCCATTTAGGAATCGTCTGATATCACCATGGCAATGAACTCGGATACCTACCCAGTTGAGGAATAACCCTGTATTATGATAATGTATTATGAAAGTTGATAGGTAAAATTTTAAGAATAAGAATGGAGAAAGAATTGCAAATTTCAATTTATCCTATTTTACAACATGAAATGTAGCACCTACCTAGATGTATTTAGCAAAATGTTTATACTTGATCTTTCAATCAGCAAAAGATAAGCGTTTATCCCTATCTACGACATATTGGCAGAAAAAGTTTTACTTTTAGTTATATTTAAAAACTTAAACTGCACCTGCCCCAACATAGTTTTCTAAAAGATATACACTCTGAAGTCTGATTAAGCTGCTATGTTCTTCACAATCAGTTGTTTAAAGGTAGAAAATTTGTTTCAGATTTTTCTGCGCTTAATCTACATTGAATCTTATTGATATATCTCTAAGTCTCTAATCTTCCATAATTCTAGAATTATGAAATTGAAAGCATCGAAAATTGAACGTAACCTCTGTATCACAGTTTCCAAGTTAAAAAGGTAACATTTACTCTTATCACTCCTCTGTTATCATCAGGATATAGTCATTGTAACAAAGAGACTGACAGACATGCAGAGACAGATATGTGGATCACTAAATACAACAGCTTCTGTAAGAAATGGGTATAACAAACCTACTTGGTCAATCTTATCGTTACATCCCCGGCAGGTACTTCTGTTAGACTTTGCGTATTCTGTCTTGAAATCACCACCTGCTGAACCAGATGTTCCATTGTCACCACCAGCTCCATCATCAGCTAAATCCAATATGACAATGGTGTAAAAGAGGACAATTAAAGAATAAATAATTGATATATGATGAACTTTATAGCCCTTATGTTAAATAATTCATATATAACACAATTTATAATTAATTTTACATATATTTTGATTCATTCATGTTTTTACATAAAAATCTGCACAGTTCAATCTTAACAAGGAGACTTGTATTTGAATCAATGAACTTAGTGGATAGGTACTATTAATAAATCTGTGAAATCTTCATAACACACATGGCAGAAAACAATTCAGAGTTTGACAAACGAGTTAAAATAAACAATTTTGATCTGATATGATATGATATATTTATTAAGCATTTCAGTAAAGAAGTTATCCAGCAAATATGAAACCTCTATCTTATCCGAATCAAAAGATATTGTAATACATTGTAGAGAATGGTAAAAGTCTTCAAATATTTGCTAAAAGCTAAAAGTAGAATCAAGTTACCACCACAATATATTTTTCTGCATCCAAAAAGATAAACCAGTACATAATATGCCCACATTTTGTTATCTTAACTTATCATTGTATCATACAAACAAGCAGTAAATATCTAATCAAACTGTGGTGTACTTAGATTACAAATCATACTGGTAAAATAGTTCAGTTTTCTTCTTCAGTTGTATGTTGGCTAATTGATTTTCTTTGTACATCCATAATTTCCCATGTTGACATGCCCCCACCTTTCATAAATACACCAACTACAGTTCTATTAAATTATGACAAGTGAAATTTCCTGTTCAATATGCACATCATAATGTGATGTTTCTTTGTACCAAGTTTCATCAAAATCCACCAAGGATTTAGGAGGAGTTGTGAAGACAAGGATTTCTGCATAGAAAAATCTAAGAGTCCAAGTCCAAGGGCCATAACTTTTGTAAATTATTTTGAACTGCATTCCCCTTCCAATATGCACATCTTCATATGGTTCTCAAGTTTCATCAAAATTACCCCAAGGGTTTAGGAGGAGTTGCAAAGACAAAATTGATTGACAGATAGATGACAGCAGCATAGCATAACATGCCCACATTTCTATATGAGACCTATAAAAATTCTAATTTCACTCTTGACTCAAATGAGTTAAATTCTTCAAGGAAATATGAAACTAATATCATAAATATTTTCACCTTCAATTTTCTCCTTTATCTTTTGTTGGTCATCCCATCTCAAAGAATCAAATCCATGAATGTCTGCATAATTTGTTACTTTGGCTCTTTTCCAAAAGCAATGGTAATGAAACCAGTTTGGAACCTGATTCAAAATAATATGAGATAATCAGGAAAATCTAAGCCTTCTTTAGAAAATGGTTATTCAGACAGGTTCAAAACATTCCCTCCCAACTTTTGACATACAGTTTTACCAGTTGAAAATAAAGTTGCAAGGTAATGTATTTACATCTTTAACTTCATCATGTTCAACTTTTTCACTCCTATTTTCAGTTTTAATTTTTTTTTCATTTAGCTCTCCAGACTCCTCTTCTGCAGTCCATTCGATTCTTTCACAATCTATTTTTTTAATAATTATAACCTTGTTTCGTTAGTATTTTTTAAATGTGCAACATTTTTTCCCTACATTTGTGGAGCAGGTTCAAACAATTTACTTTTCAACTTTAAGGAAAAACCAAATTAATCCGATATTGTGGTTAGATACCAAGTGGGAGTACTGCAAATTCTTTTAAAATCCATAAATCGAAGAATGTAGTTCATTTTCAAAATTTAAACTTTAAGATCATGTTTGATACAAGCATTGTAAAATATCGAATAAGAGAAGCCTAACGTCAAAATGACTACATATATAGTAAGTCAAATCCAGAAACATATAACAAATTGTCAGAGTTCCTGAAAACTGTCGCTTTTATCAGTTTTGGTCAGTTGAATTGTGAAAGTCTTTTACCATCTCCATTACACGCCAAAGCACAGACTTATTTGTCTGGCATACATGTGAGTGTTAATAACTACAGGGGCTAATTTTTAATAACAGCTATGAATGACTTCCAAACTGAGGGGTTTTTTTTACACTACACAGGAAAAGGCAGAAGATGTGCGAATGCAAGATGGTGACTAAAACCAACGGATCGGCCAAATCAAAAATCAAAATTAGATTTGCTACATGGTCTATTATTAGTCAAACTCTAAATTTCAAAGAATAAGGATTTCCGATTTAAATTGATAATCGATCGGTTTACCTTTTCCGATCATCATCTGATTATCGATTCTTAAATCACTTCCGATACACAACACTAGTGATAATAAACTATCTGAAGATGAAAATGACAGACAAATGGAACAAATAATTAACGAATATGAAATGGAAATTGAAAATGATTCATTAAATTTAGGGCATTGAATTCCACTGGTGTTTATTTTCAAATTTTTTCATTTCCTACTCCAAATATTGAGAAAAAAATTCGATATGACAAAATTTTGTTCAATCTGACAAAGTCAATCAGTTTGTCAGACTGAATGGCTGACAAGTTTCAAAAGTTTTCAAGAAGTCTGAATTGTTATATGTCTCTGCCTAATCTGAATCGTTTGCTGCCTTGGTTGGAACTTTTAACACCGATCTTTTGTAAGGACTTTAACAGCAGTGATGCAAACAGTAAATCTAGTACGTAATACGGATTACAGACTTGGACCGAGGTGCTTGAAATGAAAACAAGAGCAACATCTAGCGTGGCATAATATGCCCATCACTTTATTCGGACAGGATCAATTCGCGTTTGGCATGATTTTCATGAAAAACATCTGATGTTTACTAAAGTTAATTGCGTTTCATAGCATTTTATCATAGGAATAAGTCCAAGGGCAATAACTCCTGCAGAAATGGTCCTATCCAACCCATCTTGGAACTTGACCTGCAAAAAAAACCCTTGAAACTTTTTAATACAAGCCCCCCCCCCCCTCCTAATATTATAAATTTCTCAAAAATGAAGAAAAAGATATCAATACCTGTAAAATATGTGAAAATTGGTACATTTTAGTTTTCATAATTTCATAATGTTTTTACAAAAATTAGATTTTTAATGAATTTTCAAAACAAAATCTTGAAACTTATAAGTCCAAGGGCCATAAATCCGTCAAAAGTGATCAATAGTAACAAAACTCGAACTGGTACTGACGCCGCTTGGAATAAAGCAATATACCAAATTTCAATTCAATATCTTGAAAGACGGCAAAAAAAGTCAGGAAAACATGACCTTTGACAGATGGTCATCCCCCCTTAAAATTATAAATTTCTCAAAATGAAGAAAAAGATATTAAAAACCGTAACATATGTGATAGTTGGTAGACTTTACTTGTTTCATGAAAAATTTCATAATGTTTTGAAAAAAAATTAGATTTTTAATGAATTTCTGAAAAAATCTTAAAATTTATAAGTCCAAGGGCCATAACTCCGTCAAAAGGAGGTCAATCATAACAAAACTCTAACTGGTACTGACGCTGCTTGATATAAAGCTATATACTACATTTCAACTCAATATCTTGAAAGACGGCAAAAAAAGTCCAGAAAACATAACCTAGGACATATGGTCAACCCCCCCACCCCCTTAAAATTATAAATTTCTCAAAAATTAAGAAAAAGATATTAAAAACCGTAACATATGTGACAGTTCGTACACTTTACTTGTTTCATGAGAAATTTCATAATGATTTAACAAAAAATAGATTTTTAATGAGTTTTTTAAAAAATTTTGAAATTTATAAGTCCAAGGGCCATAAATCCGTCAAAAGTAGGTCAATCGTAACAAAACTCGAACTGGTACTGACACCGCTTGAAATAAAGCTATATATCAAATTTCAACTCAATATCTTGAAAGACTGGCAAAAAAAAGTCTGGAAAACATGACCCTGGACGGACAGACGCACGGACAGACAGCGCCATAACATAATAAATCTCTCTAGTGACGGTCGTATAAAAATGTGGCACTACAGAGCGGGGCCCAAAATCCGTTAAAAAGAAGGCAACAGGGGGAGGACAGACAAGATTATTTTAAAAACTATGATGGGGATTAGAGATAAAGATCTTTCAATTCTAAATGATAAGATCTAAGACAACCAAATGATGCAGGAAGTTCTGGAAAGAGATCAGGAATTCAAAGAAAAAGAAAAACAATAAGACTGAAAGTGAGTCAGCGAACAAGAATGATGTGTACTGTTAGGTTGAGAAGGGACTAAAATTAGCGATAGCGAGACAACATCTTTTGCTTCTGGGCCCCTGAAATCCTCCTACTTGATCACCCGAGTGGCGACTACTAAAAACTCTTCAGTGTTAGTAAACATTTCACTGATAGTACAATCATATTTTGAGTTGTTTGAGTGCTTCTTTTGTTGATATCAATGTTCTTCAGGTGCTTCATGCTCTACTTCTGTCGAATGTTTGAAGTTGAGAAGGACCGACACTAAAACTAGTACGCAGAAGCTAACACGGACTCGGAAAACAAAACTATTGATTTCTCTAAAAGTTTGAAATATTTTCTTCGTGAAACTTCATACTGGCATTATTATGGTAATATTTACTGTAGTACCTCTTTAATAGCAATAAATCAAGGTTTGTTTCTGTCGAATGTTTGAAGTTGAGAAGGACCGACACTAAAACTAGTACGCAGAAGCTAACACGGACTCGGAAAACAAAACTATTGATTTCTCTAAAAGTTTGAAATATTTTCTTCGTGAAACTTCATACTGGCATTATTATGGTAATATTTACTGTAGTACCTCTTTAATAGCAATAAATCAAGGTTTGTTTCTGTCGAATGTTTGAAGTTGAGAAGGACCGACACTAAAACTAGTACGCAGAAGCTAACACGGACTCGGAAAACAAAACTATTGATTTCTCTAAAAGTTTGAAATATTTTCTTCGTGAAACTTCATACTGGCATTATTATGGTAATATTTACTGTAGTACCTCTTTAAAAGCAATAAATCAAGGTTTGTTTGGTCAGGCTTTTTCAAGTCAGGATAGGAATTAAAATGTGTTACAGTCTTGTAGACCAGAGGGTGACGGGAGTTCTTGCACCATAACTTTTCACACCTAAGAATTTCTGTATTTGGGAGTTTCCATCCAGGTATTTTTGGCCCAACTTACAATTATAAGACGATAACTGAATGAATTTGATTTCCGGAAAAATGTGTGTGGAGGGAGGGGTGCAAAAGAATTGACAGTAATGAGAAACAGAGTAAAGGGGAAGACGTTTAGGAGATATGTGAGTATGGCGTGCAAGATATAGAAAAAGAGCAGACAGAGAGAAATTACTTCTCTCTGTCTGCACTTTTTCTAGAGAGAGAGAGAGTTAAATGGGGAAAAGGATACATGTAGGAAGAGACTGGGAGAAAACAATGTTAGGAAAGTCTGCTTTTACTTACGGGCTACTAAACACTACTCCAAGCTCCTAATTTTTTAAATCTAGAAGCCCAGATGGCTACCATGTCAAAACAGCTAATCTTAGTTAGGGCTGTATATTGGTATTGAAGTATTGAATGTATCGATATATCAACCATTCAATACGTATCGATACGCCGATTTTCCAGTATCGATACATTAATCGCATTATTGAGACATCTGAACTTTACAACCGTTACAGGTTTTGTACTATTCATTTCTAATTCTTAGTCTCACAAGCGCTTTGAAGAAAGTGTATTAAAAGTTACAAGCATGTTTTAGGCCCTAAATAGTAGTGCAAAACGAAAGTGAAAGGCATGTTAGGATACCAGTATGGGTCGTTCTGTGGTCTGGAAACACTTCATTAAATTAGACATTAAAAGAGCTAAATGTGTTTTTTGCTGTTCAATCATTACAAATTCAAATGGAACAACCAATCTTTTTAAACATCTCTACCGACATCATGTCATTGATTTGTTTGATAGCTTTGAAAATTTGAATAGATAAAATATTTTCAAACAATAAAATGCCTTGTTTCATCTGAAAGGTAAAAGGTATGGAATTATTATATTTCAATTATACACCTAAATTCCTTAACTTGGCAAAGGTGCAAATTCGAAATCAATATAATTATGGTATATCATAAAAACATATCTGTGCTATTCTGTAGTCATTCTAACAAGTCGCTAACGATTTGAAGATTTGATTTATACTTGGATATAAAATTAAAAAGCTGGAAAACTGAAACATAAAAATGGTAACTGAACAAAAGATATTCATTATAAAACCTATATCAGATACACTCTTGATAAAGAAGGGTAAGCATCCCCTGCTTGCTAGCAAAACCCTTTGTTTTTGGATACAAACTTTTAAAGTAAATTTACCTTTTATTTAGCCGATTTCTTTACATTTCTGTAAATCAAGTGTATTGGATTGAAATATTGAAAATTGAAATGAAAAGTATTGTATTGTATTGAAAAATAATTTTCAATATACAGCCCTAATTTTAGTCCCTGTTGAGTGGCGAGGGAGTTAGTGAATGAAAATGAGAATATACATGTAAGACAGAGTGAAAATGAAAATGAAATTGGATGAATCAGAGAGTGAAATGTTTGGAAGATTGCTGGAGATAGATTATGAAAGAATTTGAAATCATATGAAAAGAATAATAAAGTAATGAAACAAATTCTTTGTTAACTATTTGTGGGCCCCATAAAATTTCTGAGTCAGAGGCCCATATGGCTCCTGAAGTATTTCAACGAATTTTACTCCCTGTTGTGTGTGGACAGGAGAGTTTGATGTACAGGTATACTGTGTGTGAACAGGAGAGACTGATATACATGTAAATTGTGTGTGAACATTAGAGACTGATATACATGTACAATGTGTGTTAACAAGGAGAGATTGATATACATGTACACTCTGTATGAACAGGGTGATTCAGGGATGGAAACTCGGGAAAATATCTAAGGAGCCATACGGGCTCATGAAAGTGAAAATCTAGGAGCCCCGATTAAAAGTAATTGGCCCGTTATAGAATTGACATAAATCAGAAACTAATTTCTAAATCTTTGAATGCCTTTATTACAAACAATGTAGTAAGTTGATCTCGTAACAATATGTATTGAAATTAGGTCTACTCCATTACCAATTCCATTTCCATTTCTAATTCCTTTTCAAATACAATCAGTCTCTCAAATACCCCTTCTACATCTGACATTTCACCATCCAAATATGAATCATGCATTCTCTCATTCTCTGACTCATCTCTTCAATCCCTTCTGTCATTCCCTGACTCATTACTACTTTCACTCACTGTTTCATTCTCTCTTTCACAATCTGAGACCTCCCTCTCCCCTCTTTCATTTCTGTTTACAGAAGACCCACTCAAACTCATCTCTCTGACATTCCGATCACTACTCCTCTCCATGTAGTAAGGCCTCCTGCTCCCACTACCATTCCAACAATGTACTGCCTCTGTGGGATCAAAATTTTGAATTGATTGTCCCTCAAGCTTTATTTATCGTACTCCCTATCATAATCTTTTTTGCGATCTTGTTTGTTTGTGTTTTTATAGCCATCCAGCGCGGCGTACCAGGGCGCCGCCATTTTAGTTTGCAATAACAACCAAGCAATTGTGGCCTATAGGGGGATACTACTTGTTGATAGAATAGACTTCCAAATGAGCACTGGAAAGCCCACTGAAGTCAAGCATTCAACTGACCCAAGACGAAGCAAAATCAGAGTCAGCTGAGAGTCCGCGAGCCAATTCGCCAAACAGGCTAATTCGTACGCAAAACCATTCGCCCGATTACGATTTTGGTCGCCTCAGGCGAACGTGCAATTGGGAGTTTCCATTCCTAATGATTACTACATAGTACTGCAATACTTTGTTTTGGGTTGTAGTAAAATTTTGAGAATGCATGTACTTACCTTGCCATCAAAAAATGGAGACTGCAATGAAAAAATAGAATTTTCATCAAACAAAAAATGGAGACTCAGATTGCAATGAAAAAATACTATTTTTATAATTATAGAACAAACAAACATACATACTGGTATACATTGATATATTTCTAACACTGAAAGATAAAGTTTGAGAAATGTATACAGTCAAACTTCGGTATGTCGAACACTGATATCTCGAATACCCGGGATATCTTGAAGTCGGACTTTGGTCCCGAAAAAATTCCTTCATAATATGATTAAATTCATCCCGCATGTGTCGAACACTGATGTGTCAAATACCATGCTTATCTCGAATACATTTTCAAGTCCTGAAGTTCTAATTCACCCGGTTTATCTCAAAGTTGGCTTCTTTTTTTCCCCACAGCGTCTTTCCTGGTTGCCAGAACGTGCGAACGGTGTGATCAATTGACTGTGTCGGTGTACAATGTATATAGAAAGCCGCAGTAATTACATAATCGATTGAGTCCATTCATACCTTGTTATTTATACTAATTGATAGTTTGATACCACAGTCATGATGATAGATAATTACATTTGACCTTGTAATTAAAAAAATAACTTTTGATATTAACTCAGTTTTTCATACCTGCATTTATTTAAAGATACTTATGGTCTCCTGTAGAGTCTACTATAGTGATTAAAGTAACATCATAAATTTGTTTAGTACAGTATCTTTTGACTGCCCATCAGTATTAAATGCAGCTATCACGTACAAATACGCTACATAACCCGCGTTTTCCTTATCAGTTTTATTCATCTCGGTCGACCTCGGAAATATTCATTTGCATAATGTATGCACTGCAATTGATACAAATTCTACTTCTCGCATGCTTTACATCATACTCATTATTTCTTTCTTTTCTTTTCCGAGTCACTTAGCGCAGAAGGCCGAATTCTTTTCTTTTTCTTTCTTATCTTCACCATTGTTGTTTTACTCTGTATGCAAATGAATAATTTTAAGGTCACATGCATATTCTCCGGTCTCGTAAGAACATAAGTAGGTTAAATCTGAGGGTCGTATTTCTAACTTGCTGCAGCAATAACTGTTTCACCAAGGCTTATTAGGTTTGGGGGTCGCTGCAGTTTTTTTATCTTTTTATAAGTAAAATAAGTTAGGAATATATTTTATTGTACCTCTGATTTTATAAAATTGGACATTATGTATCTTAAAAAGTTATTTCTTTACATTGTTAATTAATCTATTTTTATTTCATATCCACAGGGACTTATATATCTAAATCTTAGATATATACGTCCCTGGTATCCATGAGTATGTCATTGTAATTTTATGTAAAGTAATAGTAGCTTGATGTGTTTTGAATGAAATAAAGTTATGACAAATTTCTTCACGTCATCTCATGCTTTAGTCCGTCCTTGGTTTAAAGTATAGTATACGACAGTTATGTCCTGTATTGAATTTAACATACAAAATTACTGAGAACCAAACATGACGTATATTCTCTTTACATATTTATAAATAAAAGATATGATGATATTTTGATTAATTATTGTGTAACTATGTACATTAACACATATTTCTTGATAAATACATCACATACTATAACAATCACACGTGTCAAATGTACCAGCGTATGTTAACAACTTCAAAATTTGTGATCCTATACTCGAAATTTGGATATCTCGAACTACGGATATCTCGAAGTATTTTCCACGGTCCCTCCGACTTTGAGATATCAAAGTTTGACTGTATTTTATTTTGAGCAATTGAATGTCATTACCTCATTCAGCTTTTTATTACAAAATAAAATTCTAACTCTATACAGCATCATTCAGCTTCCACTCACTTATTTATAGTGTGAATGACAGCAAAATAAACAGTATTTGCAATACATGTACTAAAAAGTTAACCTCTGCGATTTTGATTCGAGGTTCAAAAGTGCACATCTTTGTAACATATCCAAGATGATTTACAAAATAGGTTTAACTTTTTACATTGTAGTTTGCCTTTTGGAATTTAAAGCTACAACAATTGTGCAGCTACATGTATAAACTCCAAAATGGTATCTAGTTTAAAAGGTCAACTTTTTTTTAAACTCATATTCAACATGTCATAATGTCATTAAAGATGAACCCTTTTCAGTTTGAAGTCAAAGTTCCAAACTTTTTATTTTTAGTACTGTATTTGTTTACCTTTCGATCTTTAATTCTTACAATTGATTAATGCAAACAAAGACTGCTTAGCATACAAGTAATTATCTTTCAAACACAGGTCATGATCGTCGACTCCATCAAACGAGGCATGTGATGAAGCAATATAGGCTGAAGTCAAACTACCATATATATCATTATATTTTATCAATGAATTAAAAGTACAAGTTAACATATTTATTTCCTATATCTTGTATATTTCTTTAACAACCAGTGACCAAAATCAAAAGAAAAACACCCCTAGTTTTAACTGCTTCGTCACGTGACTTGGTGATCTTGTTTGACGGAGCCATGGATGTAATGATAAATTAGGTCAGATTGACTGTACATTGGAATCTGGTGCATCAGGTCTAAAAAAAAAAAAAATTGTGTTTCCTATAACTCGACCAACCCTGTCTTACAGATTTTTCTTTCGCCACGTGGGCGAGTATAGGAAGTGTTTCTTGGTCGTCCACAACACAATTTACTCGTCTTGGGCGAGTGGGCGAACGTTAAGTTTATTCCCTGATTATCGATACGTTTTTGACTTTGGAAGAAAGAGACTTCCTTCAATGTGAAACTAAACAGTGCAGAAATGTGTGCCAGACATTTGGATCGGCAAAATGCAGATTTCTGTCAGTCCTTGTAAAATCTTGACCTGATGACCGGCTGGACTGGGACTTTTTGTTAAACTCTGGTGTTTTTCCCACTGTTTTGTGCAATTTCTCCAAAATACCCGGAGCCCGTTTCATCAACATGTGTAAATTTTCAACTAACTAAATCTTACACCAATGGCGTTAAGTCTACTTACGTACATTCTGATTTCAACAAAACGTGTGTTTTATCAATTGGTGTACGTACGTATGGATTCAACTAGCCAGTGGACTAAATTTACACAGTACAAATGCATGCATAAAATATATATTGAGATATTACTTTTCATAAGTCTAAGTTTACTTTTTACAGATGTTTAACTTAAAATACATTTATTTTGCAATACACGCTTACATTTGTATATAGATGATTAACAATTCATGTACACTCAATGCACTTGTTAACATGTAGCGACGTCATGGAATTGTATGCAATACTTGAAAATACGTTATCAAATGAAGGGATTAATCAAGAAGTACGTTTGTGTCCATATAGACCTATAAAGTCAGGCGAATCACGACGAAATAGAAAAAGAGAATCATTCCTCCCCTTTCTGTCAATCTAGTATATAATAATGACTAAAATACCCAAAACGACTAACTCCCTACTCAAGTCTCCCTAAAGTAAAAATAAAACTAGCAAATTTATGTAAGGTAAACTATCTTTCTGGTTAAATGTGGATAGTATATATGTATTGTATTGTTTACTAAATGGAAGCATTAAAGAGGACTATAAGTCAATACACTGATTCATACCAATTAACACTTATTAGAGGTAGGAGGCTGATGTAGAGATTCGACTAAATCTACGCTTATCGTAGAGTTACGCCGTTTGATGAAATGCAGAATAGTTGGAAATTTAGTCTAGTCATGTATTTATGCCAGACTAAGCCTATGTCAGGAGTTCCGCTGTTTGATGAAATGGGCTCCTGGACTGTACAGTCGTTTTCCTAGTTCCGAATATTTTCCAGTTCCGAATAATTTAAAAAGTGTAGCCCACCAGTTCTTTACAGACAGAGCGTATCATACAGAACTTTTTATTTCATAAAGACAATTCATAATAGTATTAAGAAATATAAGAATTTTCTTTGAAAGTGAAAAAGGGTCTCAAGATACAGCACTTTGAATCTAGTTGGTATCGGCGAAATTGTTCATTCCGCCATTTTGTTACTCGAAATTGATTCGTTTTTTGATTTCGTATTAGACTAATGTAAATGACAAATAATTCTATGCCTTATCGTTATAAAGACTAAGTTTCCGATTATATATTCCACCCTTTTTATTACAATTTAGTGGCACAACAGTCCAATACCATGCGTCTGAATGTTTGTTGACATTTTCCTAGTTCCGAACAGCTGAAATTCGTGTGATTGGAACATGCATTTTTTCGCGGAATTTGAACCTTATTGTCATAAGGTCATCTAACAAATAAACACTAGATCTATCAGTTTTACAAACCATCGTAGTCACAAATACGGCATATTACTAACTTATTTTCCGATATAAACAAACAACATATCATGACAAACTAGAACTACATTCGTCTGCTGTGACATAATGACGTTATGCGCAAGGCAGGTGCGTGCGGCCATGTTTAATGAGGCTCCATACGGGGAGAACAATGTAATAATGAATTGACGTGTACAAAAGAATGGATGAATTTGCATGCTGAGCAGATGTGTTATACAGATTTAACGGACAATACAGAGGCGGATACAGAAAAGTCAATGGCGGTTGGGAAGGGGGTGCACAATTGAAACCCAAGGCTTCATTGAGACACGAAGCTGCTGCTGGTACGGGTTCGGGGGTCCTCCCCTGGAAACTTCGGTAAATGGTTTTTAGAATGCTGCATTTTGAAAGTGAAATTTCAAAAGGAAAATAATAATAATTATTATTAAAGAATTTTTAATAATAATAATAATAAAAACCAAAAAAAAAAAAAAAAAAACCCACAAAAACAAAACAAAAGTGTCAAGACAGCTTCGCGTGAAGCTTCCATTTCTGAATCTATTTTACCTCTTGTAATTAATGTGATAATAAAGCATTATCTAGTGTTGTGCATGGGAGGCAAGTTAAAACCAGGCGAATGCAAGAGTTGGGTATTCTATGCGGCAGATGCAAAATACCTGAGGGGAGAGACGACAGATTTACAATAGCGTTACACAAAGTCCAAGTTGTTCCTGCGTTCACTGAGTATTTCAACTTTGAAAGACAACGGGAACATACTCCAAGTTACTTAAGTTTCGCGGCCGCAAACTATTTTGAGTAAATCAAATTAGAGACTCCAACTTTGTAAAGAACAGATTAACATTACATCATTATTATAATAATATTTAAGGTCATATGTAAGGTTTATATACATTCCCCTAGATCATCTTTATGTATATATATATATATATATATATATTTTCTTCGTCAGGACACGGAGTGGACAGAAAGTTGTCACTAATCAACGTTGTATAGAAATAAAACTAATTACAATCTTCCACCCCCTTTCCTTTGAGCAGCACACGATTCGCGAGCGCAGTTTTCTTTCCTCTCTCCCATCTCAAACTCTACTTTCCTCCAATCTAGTATGCGTTTCTTCTCCATGTTCTCACGCCCTTCCCCTCAACCTCCCTCTTATTTACCAGTATAGGTGGATCTAGACATTTTAAATTGGAAAGGGGGCAGAGTTTGACATTTTTCAGCCACACCAATTCAACTTTATTTTTGAAACATCAATTTATGATTCTATATCCCCAGGCTGCGTTACGAAAGGTAAAATTTACAATGTTAAAGTCTGACCCCGCCCACCATAATCACATGATTCCTCTGAAGTTTGGATAGCCCTGAAATGAATTTACAGTTCGGGTTTGTTTAATATTGTTTAAAAATTTTGTTCCACTTTTTAAACCAACCATGAGTTTGCCCCTAAAATACATCCTAAAGGGGGAAAAGCGTTGGTACACAAAATTTGTTTATGCATGAAAAGACAATGGGGCATACAGGATAAAAGGAAGGAAACAAAGGTGGGTGTTGTATTGAGAAGAGAGAGTATAAGGAGACTGGCAAATTTAGAGGAAGGAAATTGAAACTCTGCACTTCTTTCATGAGAAAAGGGACGGGAATACCAGCAAGCAGAAAGAAATTAAGGAAAGGGCGCAATACAGGGAAATTACGAGCTCTTTGAAAAGAAGCAGAATAAAAGGGATTTGGTGGGATTTTTGTTGTTGTTGGGGTTTTTATTTTGTTGTTGTTGTTGTTGTTTTTTATTTTTGTCTAATCTTTGTTTGTTTGGGGTTTTTTTTGTTTGTTTACTTGTTTTCTTGGTTTTCTTTCTTTCTTTCTTTCTTTTTGTGTGGTATTGTACATATATAACCATTTGTGGCTAAAAAGAAAATGAAACTTATTTCGACTCTCATCACATCTGTGTTTCATTCAGAGGTTCCATTCCTATCTATTTCAGCGTTTCCTTATCATATCCTAATCCACACACATACACACAATGTCTTAGCTAAAGCGTGCACATCTAAATATCAATGCTCAATTTAAACTCCTCTTTTTAAAACACTCACATGGAACTGTGAAGTTATGTATACTTTGAACTTATTGTCTAAGCAATGTCACAGATTTGACGTCACCTTTAAAAAGTGCATGTAAATGCTGAAAAAAAAAATATATTCGTACACACCTATATATGTGAGAAGGATTAAATATTGTTATAGATGTCATCTTTAAATTAATCTTTAAAGTTGAAGGTATGGAATACATTATCAGAAAGTCGGCGATTAATGTATCGTACCGATATCTGTTTGTCCTCAATTTTTTTCCATTTTCTAAACTGTCATGTAGACACACATAAATGTATAACCGATTTTCATTGTTTTAACAGCAAAAATCTCAACTTTGAGTGAAAAAAAGGAAATTTTCAATCTTACATTTTATTAAAGACGGTTGACAATATAAATATATCACTGTATACCCCATTTGAGGCCCCTTTGTGATACCAGTTCGGAACCGGAAACGTTATTCGGAACTGGGAAAATTACCACTGCTGAAATATCCCATAATACTATGATGTATAGTACGACTTTTACTAATGTGGTTGATAAATTCATTCATTAGACTACACTTAACTAATTGATACCACATAAATTCATCTGTTCTCCCTTTCTACAACGAAGACTACAAAAAATCAGAAACCTGTTCGGAACTGGGAAAACGACTGTACTGTAATTTAGGTGCAAGTGAGGTGGGTGAAAACCAGTATTTACAGGTTTCAAAATGATGTACAATTTGGACACAAGATACCTTTCTTTCTTATGCCTACCAAAACCCCCACCCCCAATATTTCTGATTCGTCTGCATATATTAACCTAGTTTCCTGCCATCCTGGATCTGTGATAGAAACTCGGTCATTGCATCCAATAAACTGAGTGACAGCACAAATCACTTACCTTTTAGGCTAATTAAATCTCTAATTTTTCATATCAATCCATTTTCTCGCACAGAAATTCATATATACTCCAATAAATGCATTTAATCACATCTGGTGTCATTTTCAATTACTTTCAGTTTCAAACAGCCATTTTCAGTGATTGCTGTGAAGAGTTGTCTTTCCCTGTGTGAGGTAACACATGCATGGAAAAAGTTAAATACTCAATCATTTTTTATCAAATCTTGCTAATTACTTGTAAATAGCTCAAAACACTTTAAATACAAATTTATTTGGTAAATGTTTGGAAGAATCTCTGAGAAGAACGACCTTTTTTCTTCATTTTCATTGCTGTGTTTCCCTTAGACGCCCCTCACATAAGTAAAGAGAACTCTTCAGTCTGCGAAACCACTTTTAAAATGTTTGAAAGCTATGGAGCACTTCATCAATCAGTCATTGAGTTTTAATGCATTTATTTGAATATACAGATATAGGGACTTTTGCGAGAAATAGGTCGATATTCATGAAAAGTTACTAAGAGCATAAAAGGTAAACGATTTCTGCTTGTTAATCCGTTTGTTGGATGTAATAACCCAGCTTTTATCGGAAATTTTTCCTACACAAATATGAGCGGCGCAGTGGATTAGAATAAGTAACGGTGGTGCCAGTGGTGAAATAAAATATAAACATTCCGTTTCAATAGAAATGAGCTACCGTACCGGTCCTTAACTAAATAAAATACCTGAACCATAACTGCCATACGTAAGGAATCTTGGCTGATGTTAGTTTTGCATGCTTTACATCCCGATCGCCCACTTTTGGCATATTCGGCTTTAAAAGGTAAGTCGTGATGATCTGCCATTTTTCTGTTGTGTTTTCTGCTTACCCAGCACCGCTTACTCACGTGACATTACCCGCGTTTATTTTGAAGAAAACATAACAATATGTACACTCGATCCCGATTTCTACTGAGCTGAGTTTTTCTCGTTGTACAAATTAGGAAAAGTATAAGACAGAAAATTGATTGCCGTTCTTTAAGTATGTTCCCCTTTTCATCTGTTTGTTTTAGTTTTCCGTACTCAGTAATTAAATGTATCTGAATCTGATATAAATGCTCAACTTGTATATCATAGTTTCAAGGACTTATAAACATAGTTTAATTTCTATCATTAACAGAAATGCTTTAGTTAGAAAAATTTATAACGAAACTCAAGTTTTCCTGAATACGGCCCTGCTTTAGTATACAAAAGTACTTTAATATAATTATAATACTAGTAGTACATGTAGCAGTGATGATAGCGGTGGTTGAAATATTAAACTGAAATATCGGTATTCGAGTTGCGTTTCTTTGAACTTTAGAACTGTGTTTTTGTGTGTGTGGAAATGAAAACAAACAAAATTGAAAAGTAAATCATCCGACATGGAAGAGAAAGGAATGAAATGAGACGATAAGATCAGTAAAATTCAAAGTAAGGAATTCATAGAATTCAGTCATAGAATATGTATCTGGTCTTTCGTTTCCCTACAAAACTAGGAGTAAAAATGCTAGCAAAATTTCCGAAAAAGCATCGTAAATGTGACGTGTTGGCTGCAGGTTTACATCATGAATTACCATCAAATAAAACCTAAAATTGAGAGAAAAAAGCCAAGGTCCGGCGCCATAAACTGAGGATATTTTAAAATCAATTCTTCTTCTTCTTCCAATACGAAGTGTACTAAAAATTTGAGCGTTATACTTCATGTGGCAGTCAAGATAAAAGCCTCACAGGGCAATTTGATACATTTTTAAAAAAACGTTAAAATCTTTGATCTTCATCCTAAGCTGAAGTGGGCATGTGGTATGTTGCCCATTGCAGTCCGGTAGATCTACAAAGAACGTGCTGATGTCACTGCTGATGGAAGTCTGTTCCAATCCGTGATGGTACATGGGAAGGAGGAGAACCGGTACACATTCTTTTTCGTTGTTGGGATGCTAAGGTATGGTTTCCCCTTTTCCTGGTGTCTGTCTGGATTAGGCATTGTTCTGCTGGAATGGCCACTAGATTGTGGTGGATCTTGGATAGCAACAGAAGGCGGATCTTTCCTATTCTGATCTGTAGTGGTTCCCATCCCAGGGAGCTGACCATGTTGGTGACGCTGCCTGCTTTCCTATCCCAGTAGTTCCTTGTAGCGAATCGTGCTGATCTAGGCTAGAATTTCTCTATCTGGTTGATCTGTCCGCTGGTGTAAGGGTGCCATATGGAGACAACATACTCTAGCATTGGATGTACAATGGCTTCGTAGGCTCTGACCTGTGCCGAGGTTCTGCAACCTCTGAGATTTCGCTTTAGAAAGCATAGAGTCCTATTGGCTTTCGCTGTGATGGCATCAATGTGCTTGTTCCACTTCAAGTTGCTGCTGATTGTACATAACTCCCAGATACTTGCTCTAGTCCACGACTTCTAACTTACGGTTGGAAGGACATCTGCCACTTTTCTTCCCATTTCTCAAGTGCTGTACAAGGTCTTGCTGTAGACTGTTAGTGTCCTCTGTGTTGTTGATCGGGCGGTACAGTAAACAATCATCTGAGAACAATCTGGTTTCTGACTTGGTAACTTTTGGGAGGTCATTGATGAACGCGAGGAAGAGCAGTGGGCCAAGTACTGTTCCCTGTGGTACTCCTAATAGGACATCTGAGATGAGGCATGGCCGTCTAGAAGGACTTGTTGATCAGGAAGTCCTTAATCCATGTAGCAGAGTGTTGTCTCGTACACCATAGTTCTGCATCTTATGTAACAATCTCTGATGTGGCACCCTGCTGAATGAGGGGCAGGCTTGGTGTAGTGGTTAAGTGCTTGGCTTGCGGTGCCGACGATCCGGGTTCGATCCCGGGTCGCGCCACTATGTTTAATAGGTTGGTTACCTCCTCCTTCCATGTCGCGATATAACCGAAAAATTGTTGAAAGCGACGTAAAACACCAATCAACTAACCAAGCAACCCTTTTGAATGCTTTCGAGAAGTCTAGCAGAACAATGACAACTTGGCCTTCCTGGTCTAAAGTGCAGGCAATACTGTCAATGGTGATGGCTAGCTGAGTTTCACAGGAACGCTTGGATATGAAGCCATATTGACTGTTGGTGAGGATAGAGTGCTGGTCAAAGTGGTCCATGATTACATGGCTGTGAATGATATGTTCCAGTAATTTACAGAAGATGTAGGTCAGGGAGACTGGTCTGTAGGTGGAGGCCTGATGCTTATCACCTTTCTTGTATACTGGAACAATAGAAGCTGATCGCCAGTCGTCTGGAATAGTGCCTGAATCCAATGAGATCTGGGTCCGGCGCCATAAACTGAGAATATACTTAAGTCAAAAATTTCATTTTCATTTATTCCATTATCAAACGCTCAAATAAATTTTATTGCAGAATGGTTTACTTCTATTTATTAGTAGAATAAAACTAAATAAAATCCAAATTCCAGTTATTTATTCATTGATGAACAGAAGAATATGAATTTTTGACTTAAGTATATTCTCAGTTTATGGCGCTGGACCCTGGAAGACGTCGGTCAATACTGGAGCAATTTGGTCTGCATACTAACGTAGAAGCCTGGCTGATTCCATCTGGTCCTGTTGCTTTGTGGGAGTCAGTGTTCCCGGGTAACTTGTGGACTACTGCTTGGCTGACTTGGATTGAAGGCATCGCTGGATAAGGACTCGCACCATTGTTTGTCATCGATGTGCTATCCACCCTGGTGTTGTCGGAATGAAATTGCAGGTTGAGTATTTCTGCTTTGGATTCAGTATCACTGTAGAGGAGTCCATTTGTCTTCCTCAGTTGGACAACTCCTTGTGAGTCCTGACGTTTGCTCTTCAGGTATGACCAGAATCTCTTGTTTTTATTCTGCGTCTCACCACATACTGTTTGGTCTATGAACCCATCATGAGCTGTCCTCATTTCCCTCAGTCCTGCTGCCTTGAGTTGTTGATGTCGGGCCCGGTCCTTAGGATTCATTGTGTGCTGTGCTTTCTTGAGGGCTTTCTGGCGTTGACGTAGTAGGTGTTTGACCTTTATTGTCATCCATGGATTTGAATATCGGCTTCTGCTGATCTTGGTGGGAATGGCGTCTTCTACTATAGTTGATATGGATCCTCTGAAGTCAATCCATATGTCGTTGGCTGTTGTGTATTCTTTTGCAATGACGTTGTTCACTGCTGTTGTTTATGCTGACTGACCACCTCTCTATTTGCTTTGTCCCACAGTAGTATTTTTCGAGGGCATAATTATTTCATTTTGATTTTTAATTCCATTGTCAAATGTTCAAATAATTTGTCATGCAGAATGGTTTAACTCTTTTTATCAATAGAACAAAACTCAGTAAAATCCGAATTCCAGCTATTAATTCATTGTTGAACACAGCTTTAATTTGAAATTATGACTTAAGTATTTTCTCAGTTTATGGCTCCGGACCCAGATAAAATAAAAAAATTCTTGAAATTTAAAAGAATCCCACGGACGAGCCCCATTTACCATCAAATAAAAACTAAAACTGGGAGAAAAAATATCCAGATAAAATTCCAGAATTTAAAAGAATCCCACGGACGAGTCCCAAATGGCTCAGGACACAAAGATAAAAGAAAAAGAGAGGAAAAAAATATTCGAAACCAAATAATGATACAACTAATGGATGCTCCCCGAACGGCATCAAATAAGTGGATGAGTCTATCAAAAAGAAACTTTTAATGGCATGAAAAGTATCAGGGAACATAGAAAGTTCATATTCTCACAACAGGCGTGAATCCAGACATTTTATCGAGAGGGTTCCACCCGAATGAATTTTCCGAGAAGGGGTTCACCCACGCTTTTGTGTGTAAAATTACTTATTTTGCATAGGAAACTAACAAGAAAAGTATTTTCGCCGAATCTCAGGGTGGGTCGCGACCCCGGTCCACCGCGCTGGACCCGCGCTCGCATAATATCATTTGTGTGAAATATGTAATACATATCAAATTCTGATGAATGTGAAACCCCATTTTCTGATTGACAGTTGAAGCCGGCGTGGCCTAGTGGTATCGCGCTGGACTCCTGATCGGGAGGCCGGGGTTCTAGTCCCGCTCTGGTCATGCCGGTGTCCTGTCTTTCGGATGAAAAAGTGAAAACCGAGACCCCGTGTCGTGGCATGCATGGCACGTTAAAGATCCCTCACTGCTTCTGGTGGGTCCGTTGCAAAGGTCAACATTTGTGTGCCCTGCATCAGGCAGATGCCGTCACCATATGTGTGACGTTAAACAAAAATCAATCAATCAATCAATCTGATTGACAATTGTGTGAAATATGATCAATTACTGATAGAGGCTGAGGAGATATGTGTTCGGTCGGGCGAACAGACAGACACACTGGCATGTAGACGAACAAAAACACAGACTTGACAATAACCATATTCAACTAAACATTCGTCGGGTAGCATAATATAATAGATATTTTATAATGAGGAGATTTGTAAAAGATGAAAAGAACTGAAACCAAAGATCCAAATCAAGTAGAACTAAAACAAGGAAGAGGGGATCTAGTACATGTACATGTATGTTCCAAGTTAAGTCGGGAAGACGAAGAGACTCGATCTAATTACATTATATATGGAACTGCTCTTCCCCTTTTTGTGCCCACCAGATTTGAAATAATGCTTTGCTAGAAATTGGCCAAAATAAGTATTGAATAGATATATAATGAAAGCAATATGAAGAAATAAAATCCACTTACAGATGCAGAAATCAGTGGTAAAATACGAAAATAACTGGTGTCACATGACTATGGCACTAACAACAATGTACCACAGTGGACATTCACGGACCCCTAAAATTCAGAGGTGAGACCAGGTGCCCGGGAGGAGTAAGCGTCTCCTGTTTGGCTAGCCACACCCGCCGTGAATGTCCTGACATACAGACGGAGCAATATAATTCAGCACTATATATATAGATGAATGTGAACAAACACTGTAAAGGGAATAACATAACTGGTGTCACATGACTATGGCACTAACAACAATGTACCACAGTGGACATTCACGGACCCCTGAAATTCAGAGGTGAGACCAGGTGCCCGGGAGGAGTAAGCGTCTCCTGTTTGGCTAGCCACACCCGCCGTGAATGTCCTGACATACAGACGGAGCAATATAATTCAGCACTATATATATAGATGAAAGTGAACAAACACTGTGTAGAAAGTGTCACAGCCACATAACATCAGGAAAAGAGTATAATAACACTGAAGTCAAACCCTCCGCGGGGAACTTTATAGTGCCTTTATTGAGGGTGAACGACACACTGAGGGTCGGGTATTTCTTTATTGAGGGCAAACGACACACTGAGGGTCGGGTATTTCTTTATTGAGGGCAAACGACACACTGAGGGTCGGGTATTTCTTTATTGAGGGCAAACGACACACTGAGGGTCGGGTATTTCTTTATTGAGAACAAGCGACACACTGAGGGTCGAGTATTTCTTTATTGAGGGCAAACGACACACTGAGGGTCGGGCATTTCTTTATTGAGGACAAGCGACACACTGAGGATCGGGTATTTCTTTATTGAGTACAAGAGACACACTGAGGGTCGGGTATTTCTTTATTGAGGACAAGAGACACACTGAGGGTCGGGTATTTCTTTATTGAGGACAAGAGACACACTGAGGGTCGGGTATTTCTTTATTGAGGACAAGAGAGACACCGAGGATCGGGTATTTCTTTTTTCATTAGCAACAGAGAATCTCTTTCCAACTTACTCTCCTTTTGGTTTATGATTGAATTTTGATCTGAAGCTCATCATAGCTTAGCCGAAGACTCAACTGAGTCATAACGTATCGTTCAAAGTCTGTCAATTTCATTTAAATTCGTGCTTTTTTGAAATATCGATTCATTTCATTTTCATTTCTTTATTCTGTTTCTTTCTTTCTTTGCAGGTACCCAGACGACAAGATGAAAATAATACGGCATTCTCTGGACCTAAAATTAGATATAAAAGGTCTCCATGAGGAGACACGGACCATCGACATTACAGGTCTCCACCATTAGACACGGGTCATCGACATTATATAGGTCTCCACCACTGGACACGACCCATCCACATTATAGTCTCCATGAGGAGACACGAATCATCGACATTATAGGTCTCCACGACTAGGCACAAACCATGATATACATCATACCGTAGGTCTCGGCCATCTGACACGGGCTATTGACATAGATACCTCCACAACTCGACACGACCCATTGATTTTCATTATTAGATAGGGACCATCGACATTATAAGTTTTCAGCATCAGACATTGACCATTGGCATTATACATGTGTAGGTCTCCAGCACCACACACGGGCCATCGACATTCTAAGTCCTCATCACTAGATATGGACCATCGGCATTATAGGCTTCCACCACTAGACATGGACCATCGACATTCTGAGTCCTCATCATTAGATATGGACCATCCACATTATAGGTCTCCGCCAGTAGACACGATCCATTGACATTATAGATACGTATATCCACCACTAGACACGCTCCATCTACATTATAGGTCGCCGCCACTAGACATGGACCATCGACATAATAGGTTTCCACCACTAGACATGGACCATCGACATAATAGGTTTCCACCACTAGACATGGACCATCGACATTCTGAGTCTTCATCATTAGATATGGACCATCCACATCATAGGTCTCCGCCACTAGACACGGTCCATTGACATTATAGGTCTCCCACATTAAACACGAATCATGAACTTTATAGGTCTCCACCACTGGACACGCTCCATCGACATTATAGGTCTCCACCACTAGACACGCTCCATCGACATTATAGGTCTCTACCACTAGACACGCTCCATTGACATTATAGGTATCCACCACTAGACACGCTCCATCCACATTATAGGTCTCCACCACTAGACACGCTCCATCCACATTATAGGTCTCCACCACTAGACATGCGCCATCGACATTATAGGTCTCCACCACTAGGCACGCGCCATTGACATTATAGGTCTCCACCATTAGACACGCTCTATCGACATCACTAGACACGCGCCATCGACATTATAGGTCTCCACCACTAGACACGCTCCATTGACATTATAGGTTTCCACCACTAGACACGCTCCATCGACATTACTAGACACGCGCCATCGACATTATAGGTCTCCACCACTAGACACGCTCCATCGACACCACTAGGCACGCGCCATCGACATTATAGGTCTCTACCACTAGACACGCTCCATCGACACCACTAGACACGCGCCATCGACATTATAGGTCTCCACCACTAGGCAAGCGCCATCGACATTATAGGTCTCCACCACTAGACATGCACTATCGGCATTATAGGTTTCTATCACTAGACAAGGTCCATCGATATTTTAGGTCTCCACCTCTAGACACGCGCCATCGACATATAGGTGAAGTAGTCCTAATGCGCTATCAAACAATTAAACAAACCAGTATCTTAGATTGATTTTGCCCAACTGAAATATGAATTGAAAACAATGTAGATAGTGTTATGGTTCATTTTTGATTATATTTTTAATGTTGCCCCACGGATATGGGATATTCAATATCAATTTAAAGAGAATACCATTACATTGCTAAGTCAGCTAAATGATCAAATAATATTCTTTGCAATGAAAAAATGAGAAATTTGTGACGTAGAATTGAGTACGTATGCATCATTAGACGATGTAAATTTCCTCGGAAATCCAGGATTATTCCTACTCCTTTCAAATAATAATTACATTCAGCGTTCTTCGCAATGTTTTATGAACCATGTGATAAAGGGAGACGGAATGACTATCACGTATAATCAGCGAGTAAAGCGATGAGATGAAGACAATCTGCGTCAAGCGATGCATGCGAAGGGTAGAAGTTATACCATCGTTTAGGCGTGTTCACTCTACAACTGTACAACTGATCGTAACTACTCGTCCATTTCCGTATTCCGAAAAGCCGTGGTATTCAGCTTTCTGTACCAATAAAAAGGAGTGTGATCTGACCGTTATATGCACATTCTTCAATTTCCACATTTCAGTACATACAGGTGTATTCAATTTATTAATTGAGAATCATTACCCGATGTTTTCCTATGTCCCAGTATGTACAAGACTTCTACAACTCATTCCCTGAACTCTTTTCGGTCATTAGAATAAAAGAAGTTTCCAACTGAAGTTTTGGTCATTTCCTGACTGAAGTCCTTGATTCTTTATTTGCGAGTTTCTTACAAAATATTCGTCTCAATTCAGCAAAAATACTCTAAGAAATACTTTTCTTTTTCTTTTTAGTTTTACACTGGTTTATTCCTAAAATTTATGAAACCAGATCAAGTGTTTATTTGGAGATTCAAACAAACATTATAGATGTAAAATGAGTACAGATCTTAACATTCAAATAAATGTGTAACAGACGAACAGCAAGACAGACCGGGAGAGAGACGACACACAACAAAATCTCTAAATGGCGATATTTATCATAGTCTCTAATAATTTGACTATTTCACTTTAAAACAAGAGTGTAGTGTTCCAACAAACTCGTATCGGCTTCAGTCATACTTTAAACAGATGTGAAACATATCTAGACGAACAGACGGACATATATGTAAATTTTATTGATGCTTTCCAGGCGACACAAAATTTTTTAAAAAGATGGTCTTGTATAATTGTATAATCATCCTAAGAATCTGGAAAACTCCCCAACTTAGAATCATCAAAAAGTTTGACACAACATCTTCAATTTGAAAATAAATACCTTTTGATTTAACAGTGAAAAGATACTAGAGAGTCATTCTTTAATGTTAGTGTAGTACTAAAACTTGGCGGCCTAAAATATTCTCAGTTATATACGGTTTTTTGAAATTAATTTGAAAAGTTTTGTTTACAGATATTATGCGATTGAAAATCTAATGTAACGATGCTTAAATAGCATATCATTCAACACATATAACACAACAGAGTTGACAGCGCAAAAAGAATTCCTACTAATTGACAGAACATTATTAGTAGATTTTGATTAGGCGAAATATCTTCATTCCTTATCTTGTTCTCAAGATTTCAAAGATTAATTCTCTCTATATTACTTATTATGGCTCATTTAATAAATAGAGAAATGAATAAACAAAATTTATTCCAAAATAGAAAAAAAATGCAACAATAAAGTAATAATAAAGCAAACAAAACGAATAGATAAATAGAAATAAAATGAATAAAGAAATCAATATATAAAATAGACAGCCTTAGATGAAAGATTGGGTCTAAATAAAATTTGACATAAATTTGATGCTCCACGTTACATACCATTAGTAAGAAACAGTCAAAACACCTTTCTATAAAGAATCGTCCAGGCGTTCAAAACAAACTACAATGTTTCGTAAGAAATGCATTGAGATGCAGGCGTTTACTTTCAAGATCCTATAACTTGTATAAGTCGTACTCTGGTTGGTCAGTCAAAAAGGTCATACTGACAAAAACCTTTATGGAAAATAGTTAAATCTTCTTGACGGCGATTTACGTAAGGCGGTTAATTTGATTTTTTTAGTCAGATGTCAGATTGATTTAACCATCTCTTTTTTTTCTCTCCCCATTTTTCTGGTCTTTATTTTTGTTCTGTAGACCGAGCTGTATATAAAGGAAAAGATAAAATTATCTGACTCGGTTGTTTAGTAAAAGTCAGCACTGTTGATAATGTAATAATATGAAAAAAAATAAATGAAAATAAAATAAAATAAACAAAAACATCACAAAAGTTTTCGATTTCAGTGCAGATGGCAGTAGTCAATCAATTGGTGCGGTTAACCGGTTTACGAGCCCTTCTCCCGCTCACCACAAAAGCGGTATAATCAAAGGACATACAATTAAAATCTATAAATAATCCTCCATTAGGGAGCAAGGATCAATAAGTTTCTTAAGTTGAGAGGTCATTAAAATATAAACACGTATAGTAATGAAGAGCAGGACGAAGATATCAAAAATATATAAATTGGCATCAACATCGATGAACCATGCTCTGTCGATCTCTATAGAAGCGAGCTCTGACGCTTAATCTGTATAGGCCCCAACTACCATTCAGAAGGGACGAAGTTCCGGACCATGTCTCAACAGGGTCCGTTATATAGTCCCTGCTGCCCTGTTAGTCAGCATGCAACGTTCAAGTAAAAGTCTCTATAAGGTTGTAGAAGGGCCCAATATTGAAGACTTCTTGTCTTTTTGATGATATCTATACCGTACAACATGTCTTCCTTGCACACACCTATCCTCGCATACCTGATTGCAATATATATATATATATATTACGATAGTAAATTCGCTTTGAGAGCGCATGTGCAAACTCCATTAGCGTGGCATGTTAGGTAATAATCTAGTACTAAGAAACAGTATTAACACATAATTCTGCTGTAAATATTAAGATTTCTAGAAATAAATCTTATAAAATGTTCACAAATTAAAAAAAAAAGATTTGCTCACTACAAAAACCAAATTATTTCCGAATATTGACGAGAACATCCGAAAGACTTTCCTAAAAAGGAAAAAAAAGGCGCGGGAAAAATGAAGCGTGGCTTTAGAAATTTTGGCGGGAAAATTGCGCGTAAAAAGATGGTTTTAAGAATAAGTACATGTAATTCCTATTTACATAAAGCCATTTGGCTTTTTGACCAACAACTTGAAGATTTAAAGCTATTCCGATTGCAACCTAAGCTTTTTTAAAAGCTACGCTTGTTACTTTGTAAATGTCAGTTTTGTCTCATATTCTCCATTGTATTGAAATGTTTTGTATTTTACTCAATTTTGTAATTCTCAGTCTGTTTCGGACTCGTATAGCACACGATACCTACTGTCCAAGTGTTAAATATATCGAGAATTGTCATTTCAAAAGACTCGCGTAATATTCAGTTCAGAACATGTCTCGTCTACCTGAGCATTTTAATATCAAGAATTAAACGGCCATACTCTTTCGCTAGGACATATATCTTCT
Source organism: Pteria penguin (assembly GCA_035048485.1). NCBI lineage: Eukaryota > Metazoa > Mollusca > Bivalvia > Pterioida > Pteriidae > Pteria > Pteria penguin. The sequence continues at coordinate 22,756,655 of CM068587.1, read as the reverse complement.
TCAATACAAGCATTATATGTTTTACTGTTCTTTAGTGTCCAATCTAGTAATAAGTTTTTATGTCCACTAACCACGAATGCTCCCACCACCAATATGTCACTATGGATCTCTGTGAGGCTTGATGGAGTGAGAAACGACAATTTGAAATGTGGCGTTTATATAAGTCCAATCGGCCATTTAAGGATCGGGGGCCACTTGTTCAAAACTCGTTAAGCTAACCAATGGTTAAATTTCATCTAACTCTATCTTTGAAACGATTAGACTTTAAGTAATTGTCAGCGTACTGATTTGTAGTATATGATACAAGTTTTTTATTTTTAAGTAATTCAGATTTTTATACAGGAATCTTTTAAATCAAATTAATTGTCTCTAAAACTTTAACCACTGGTTAGCTTAACCAGTGGTTAAAGTTTCGAACAAGTGGCCCCGGAATGGCAAGTAAGCATAGTAATGATTACTTCGATGTTTTCCAAAATATCACAAATTGCACATTTTCACAATGTCAAAGCGTGGAGATACGGAAAAGCCTTGACATTGTGAAGATAAAATTGCATTACAAAATGGATATTTCAAAGAAAGTCGAATTTTTCAGAATGATGTAAAAAATAAAGCATATTTGAGACAAAAAATGTGAGTGATTGTTATCTATTGACTTATAACACGATCGTTTGAGGATAGTTAAGCATTATATAAAGTACTAATTAGGTACAGCGCTATTATGTCAATTCTGAATCAGTCAATTAGTATTGTAACATTTATCAATTAAGCTATTGAAATTTACGTTTCAAGAAGAGGCGAGACATGTATACGAAAATTGTAAAATATTCCAAGTAGGCTCAGCACCAAAGCTATCACGACAAACTGAAAATATCTCCAGGCAGAGTCCATTGCTCATACGATCTTGGTTAAAACAATCGCGGCATTCATTTCTTTTCGGCTGCTAAATAGCAAATCATTTTGCTGCTGAATGAAGTGGATGATAACATTAGAGCAATCCTTGAGATGAAATGAAAGTTGCGCTGAGCCGAAGGGATGTGACAATCTATACTGTGTATCATTACACAAACTTCATTCCACCTCCTTTATGTATTTCTCGCAACACTTGAACATACTTAGAAAAGCAGGCATATCACAGAGTCGGCGAAAAAGACGGCAAACGAGATTACACACATTGGCGCCGCCAATTTAGCCTTTAGCAAAGTGTTTGTTTGATGAAAAACATAGAAGTAAATTTGATTTGGTCCGATTTCTCCTTTTGGAGTGGGATTAAATGTGATAAGTTTTCTATTTCTTTGAGATGAACAGGCTATAAACATCGCTTCCGTTAGAGTCAAGATATTGTCTCTTTTCTCACAGTCGTTAATGTAATTATTTTGAAAAAGGAAAGACTTGACATACTGTTTATCAGACAGTTCATTTTATGGGTTTATGGCTTTTATATTAAGATAAATCATTTGTCATCATAACCAAGTAGAAAAAGCTCTGTTTCACACCTATGTATAATTCAAATATACTTTTCCTTCATTCAGTGTTTAATATTTCTTTAGAATTTTATTTTCATTTTGTTTTTGTTTTTGCTTGTTTAAGGCGGTGTAACTTCGTGGATGAGATGCTCGGCTTTTGACCGAGAGGTCCCAGGTTCGACTCCCACCGTGGGCACATCGGTGTCTTTCCGACAGGCATTAAAAACCGAGGTCCTGTGTCCCCGTATGAGTGGCACTGCATCGTGTGGGTCCGTTACAAAGACATACATTTCTATGCAATTCAATGAATAATTTTGGATTGATGTAAAATAATAATAATCAATTAATTAGGTAATGTTTTGGCTTTGTTCTGCCTGGGATGGCTTTGATATGCTTGGGATGGGAATTTTAGCTTTGCTGAGCCTAGTTTGGGAATTTTGTCTTGTATTTTGGAGGCAACCATTTGAATGTAAGTTGAATTAAAACGTCTTCATTATATGTCTCAGAGCCGGAAATTTTTAACATGCTCTTGGGGCTGATCTTTTTCTTCATTTTTTTAAAATACCGTATGTAAGATAATATATTCTTATATGAATTAGATATCATATGCGCATTTAGACCTCTTATGTCTATTCAGCGATACCCCAGGCCATGAATATGGCAAATCCAAAAGCAAAGATATTTAAAGAACAAACTACGAACCAAAATGACCTTAAAGTAAAAACAAAAGAATCCATCTAAGGACATAACCATGCATAAGGGGTATACTCTTCAGTTTCAGAATAATTTACAAACTTCTGCAAACTGACTAAACCATATCTTTATTCCGCTTCTCTGTTTGTCCCATTGCGGATAAAGATCTGGCGAAACTCCGTAAGGGGTCATGTTCTGGTGAACTCTGATGACGTTTCAGTCACCGAAACCGTTATTTCTTATAGCCAATCAAGGAAGTGACGCGATATGTAACGAAAACTGTTCAAAAACCTTTTAAGTCAAGTACGCTGGGGATGTTAATTTTGTTCCTAGGAATTTGTAACCGATACACAGTTTGGCTGAAAATCAGAGTTCACCATAACATGACCCCTAACGGGTTTTCGGTAGATCTCTATCCGTAATGGAATAAATAGAGAGGCGGAATAAAGATTTGGTTTTAATCAAATTGAAAATTCTGATACAGTTAATGTGAAGTGTGTTTATTACGGGTCAGTACAGAAATACTGAAAACTTCCTTATGATACCCACGAAAGTCAAAAGTCCACCATTAGGGATATAATAATAATAATAATAATAATGATGATGATGATGATGATGATGATGATGATGATGATGATCATAATAATAATATTAATAATAATAAAAATAATAATAATAACAACAACAACAACAACAACGATAATAATAATAATAATAATCAGCTTTTATAAACTGTAGATTCGTCCGTCTCTAAAACAAGACGGTCATGTCTAAGGTTAGATCTCTATCTAATCTCTTAATATCTGTAATTAATGTCAAGTCGGAGTATTTGACCTATACCCAACATGTGTATCACCATTCTCACGATGGAAATTTCTAGTTCACACATCTACAATGTATTTCGAAGTTTTATCCAAATCTTCGAGATCTTTGTCCTTTTTCGGCGGCATTGATTTAAAAAAAATCAGTAGTATGTGTTATGTATTTATTTTATTTTTAAGATGCACGACTGTTCTGCTTGGCCATCAAGCAAATATAATCAACACATGAAATAACATACAGTTTACTTCAACAAATTACTGTTTTTTCAATTGTCTGTGATTTTGTAAATGTTGCATTTCGGATATAATAACTATTTTAGCGAAAACTCACTTATTAAAAATGAGAACGCCGCACCCTTTTCTATTGCATAAAACTAAGACTACAGTAGTTACTTAAAGGGTAAAAAATTTCCCACCATGATAGACACGTCTGAAAATGGCAAATGATCAGCCATGAAATATGTTGCAACATTGGTCGGACATCTGAGTCAATAATATATGGTATTGCGTTAGAATGATTTTCTTTGTTTGTGCAAGGTGAGTTACACATGAGTCTGTATACTTTATGAAATAAAATATGAAAGTATATCTACGGCTTTGACAAAATTCTCAGAATTTCAATCGACTATCCTGTCGATATTATGATAACAATGATAAAATAAAAAATATTAAAGGCATTATAGAGTTGTTAATACTTTTACCTATTCATATCAGTAATATTTGAAATGTCCATTGCCAATGGTAATTATCCTTTTTTTTTTGTTTATTCGGACATACTAGATATCTAAGTGTTTTTAAATATATAGAATATCAACACTGTATTAACATTTCTCTTTGTTATATATGGGTGTCAATAAAGTCTTTGTAATTTAGCAATACTTTTTTTAGATAATATATTAACATAGAGGGTAAATACTGTCACACAAAATTGAAAGGTATATATGTTCTATATCTATTATAATCACTGGGCCGGTGTCACTGCTGGTGAACTGATTAGTGCCCGACGGCACCATAAGTCTAGTTTACAGTGCTTTTGTACTGACGGTCTACTTTTCAGTGCTTTTGTACTGACATGAACTATATATTTAAAATTTTCATTCATGCAATGATGTAATTCACTCTAAAGCTATGGAGTATTCGTCATGCATAGCTCTGTCCTTAGATTGATTCTTTGGTTCATTTTTCGGTAATATTTTTTCAACACTGCTCTTCAAATATTTGTATATTATGTGAATTCCATTTGGCCACGAGCATCACGGAAGAGACATAAGTTGTCGAAATGCGCATCGTGCACAAAATTGAGGTATGTTCTACATTTATTACATACTTCTATATTTTAGCCATCGCTCCTTGCTTAATATAAAGATGCTTCAACATCACATCTAATCCTTATTGATACAGGGCGACGTTGATATGCCATGAGAAGTTTGTTACAAAACGCAAATTGTTATACGCCGACGGTCAATGTACTGAAAAACTGTACATAACTAAAGTTATATATCCTAACATATGTCATACTTAATTAATTCGTGAAATATATTTCGTTAACTATTTTATATCGTCAATGTTTTTGGGGATATGTATGAGAGAGAAAATAGAAGATGCCAACTCCTCCTATTTACACCCACTTCTAATTTACAGGATTCAATGAATGCCCCTTTCGGTACGTTGTTGTAATTTGTAAGCTACACAACATCAGATATTCTTAAATTACTTTAATATTTTATCCTCTATGATTTTTTCTGATGGCTTGTAATACATGTATATTGGGAAGGCAATGTTTGATGTGTCGACCCACTTTTTGGATTTATAGTAAAATTGTATTCTTAATTATTTTTAACATAAATTTGTCTAGTTATATAGAATGAAACATTGGGAAGAACAGGCATCTTGCTTAACCTGAAATTGAAAGGTATCCATGTTCTATATTAATTCTACCTCTACAACTACTCTGCTTTTCGTAGAAACATTCGTATATGACGTTTTGTCAGTTTTCATAGGAACGTTGAGTTTGGAGACAATCTTAACGAGAATAAACATAGATGCATGATTGATTCAGACAGGTATCCATAGTTATACCATTTGAAACCTCTCTTATCCTAACAATATGGCAACCGTGTACCTTGCTCTGTATAACTTGTGATACCATAAATATACATGTATTAGACCACCTTACAAGGGCTTGTGTTGGACAGGATGATTCCAGAATGCTTTATGATATTCCGGTACCTAATCATGAACAGTGACGTCTTTTTACAAGTTAATGAATTTTCCACGGAATACGACAGGTTTCTGCTAATATTTGCAGCAGATGTAGCAAGCTGCAGGAGACACCCACTTCTGTCGGACAACTTATCTCTTCATACTTAGGATTGGCAATTGTTCTTGCTGAAATCAACACCACCAAATTTGTAGTATTTGAACTGGATTTGGGATATCGGACATCAAGTTGTACTTTTCCGAGCTTTTCCTTTGAAATGTGTAGTCTGTATATCTAAAACCATTTTAATTTTAAACATGTACGCTAAACGCTTTTTAGCAGCAAAAGTAATGCAGAGTAGGTATACTGGTTAAGCACATGTCTAGAGTACTGAGTGCAGACACTGAACGAGGTCGTGTCATGCTAACCATACAATAATGTTAAACTTTAAAAAGCATTTCGAAGATAACTGTCATCTTTATACAAAAATGCAATCATTATAAGGTTTCAATCGTGTGTACTATTTTATAAAATTACAGTGATTTTATAAAAGGTATAACATTTCTGCTGCCATAAAAGACACGTCTGTGAAATCAAAATGATCGGCTATATTATATGCTTTGACACTAGTCAATAATTTAATCTGATAACCATTGTTATAGCTTTGACATAAAGTTCTTTGTTTGTTTGTTTTTTCTTTTTAATTTTCGTGTACATACTGAACTGAGACACATTAATTCGTATGTAATTAATGTTCAAAGGTCATGGCAAACATAAATTTTTATCGTCAAAAATAGTGATGCTTGGAAAAATTAACCTTCTTGTTAAAAAACAAATTTTTGTACTGTATCATATAGGTATAATTGCAATTATAAGTCAGTAATAAAGAGTAAAAGAGTTAAATGCCCCTACAGGAATAAAAAGTTGTCTCGTCACATTAGGTCGAGCACGACATTTATACGTGTAACATACAGGTTGTGAATACAGCTCATATAGTAATTGACCTAATATAACGTCATAGTGATCATAGTCACGAAAATCCGCGAGACTTGCCGAAGCAACACACATTGACATTTATATTAAAATGTCAATATCTCCAGAAAGAGTAATTGTTTTGAAATATGAGGATGTTATTTAAAGCAAATATATTTTATTTAAGCAAATTTGTATAATATAAGTTTCCCATGACCTTTAAGTATATATTGTATATTTTTATTTTTAAACGGTAGTTAATTTAGTGGACTGGTACTGCCCCATGTGTGTTTACTCATGAATGACTACAATGATACAAATGTATTCAACAGAGACGGTCACAAGTTTCGCTACAAAATTCAACCTTAACATTTTGTGTTAAAGTGAGTACAAACATAGATATTATATTATATTATATTATATTATATTATATTATATTATATTATATTATATTATATTATATTATATATATTTATTATATTATATTATATTATATTATATTATATTGTTTTATATTGTATTATATTATATTATATTATCATTAAGAAATTTTATGAATTAATTTTATACATTCCATCTTACAGTATCTTGGTATGTAAGCTTTTGATTTGCCACTCTAAATGCCCACAAATATGGATATCAATTTTGTCATATACCTCTCAGTACTCTTGACCTATCAGCACATGAATATGTATGAATTGTTTAACAAACCTCTGATTAATGTTTTGATATATACTTTATGTGGTTAATAACATGTTCTCGTGGTGGATACCTCACTATTCTTTATGAGAACAGATGTGCGTTTCTTTTTGATTAAAATCACAAGCGGAAAATTGATACATTTTATCGTCATCATCATCAACAAATGATATCCTTATCGTATACTCCTTCAAGATAAGGAGAACACACAAGTAACTGGTAGTATATACCATACATAGAAATGTACAATAGAGGACATCCGTAACAAGCAGAGCTGAGAACTAGGTTCCAGGAGGAGGAAAAGTAAGCGTATCCTGTCTAGTAAATACATCCACCATAAGGTGACAAAGTGAGGTAGAGAGCTGATCGCGAAATCGAAAGCAATAATGACAATATTCATATGATGACATTATCCATGTAATGATGATTCAGTATTCCGGTATATCCATGGAAGGTATATCAATCTTAACGATTACACAATGTAAACAAGAGGCCCGTGGGCCTATATCGTTCACCTGAGTACCTAGGTGATCAGTCATGCATGAAGGAAGAATTCATTTATTTTTGCATTAATGTGACTAAGTCAACACAGATGTTGAAAATATGTCAAATTTTATTTCAGGCTAGAATAAAAAACAACACTTTTTTGCACTTCCACTCAGGTGATTTTGATATTAAGCATTTCCTTTGTCTCTGCAAGATGTCATTCAGGGCAACAAGTTAGTCATTTTCTTTAGGTGGGGCCTTTTGTTGACTGATTTCAAGTCTGGGTCATGAACAACAATTGTTTCAAATATTGTCCAGATCTAACTTAAAATTGCCTAATTTCATATGTTGAGTGTTCAGAAACATCTAAAAACTTATTTAGATGTGTAAAGAAATGAAAAAAAATTTTTTGACCACAGCTGGATTTTGAACCGCTACTCTCCATATTTCAATTACCAAGTGGTATATGTACCATTGTGAGAACTGCTTTTTAGACATGGTGACATTATCTGTTAACCAATTTGGATGAAATTTACCATATAGATAGATGACCTTTAGTACTTCATGTATTCCATGTTTCATTAAAATCTTTCATGCGGTATAACAGCAGAAGTGAAAATTGTGATTGAATTGTTCCTATACACCCTCATTTGGAAGTCTTAAAAAATTCATAGAAAATCCAAAAATTGAGATATTGACAAAATTCTTTCAAAGTAACAATCCTTACCATAATTATGATCACAATAGTCCATAAGAAATCATCATTATCAATTAACTAGGAAATATGACACTTTTTTCTGCATTGAATCATCAAGTCCAAAGAAATGTCGAAAAAAAATTCTAAAATTTGATTTTGGAAGGGAACCAAAATGACAATACGTCTTCACTCATCCCTCTAGATCATTTCTATGCATTCTGTTTGTCTCTGTATACAGCCCGTATGAAAAAGAATATTGTTAAAGGAGGGAACTCTTTTGTGACCTACTTTTGACTATGGTGGCGCCACCTGTAAAGAGGTCTGGACAAAAACAACAGAATTTGAAGAGGATCATAAGTGACTTATTTCTACCAAGATTTATTAAAATCCTTCAAACAGTTTTGTAGAAAAAGTTGAAAATGTGAAAAATGGCCTCCCCCCCCCCTTTTTTTTTCGAAGTCTTAAACGTAAAATTCCTAATTTCATATGTTGAGTGTTGAGAAACATCTAAAAACTTATTTAGATGTGTAAAAAAAAAAAAATTTTTGACCACAGCTGGATTTGAACCGCTACTCTCCATATTTCAATTACCAAGTGGTATATGTACCATTGTGAGACCTACTTTTTAGACATGGTGGCATTATCTGTTAACCAATTTGGATGAAATTTACCAAATTGATAGAGGACTTTTAGTACTTCATGTATTCCATGTTTCATTAAAATCTTTCATGTGGTTTTATAGAAAAAGTCGAAAATGTGAAAAATGGCCAACCCCCCCCCCCCCTTTTTTATCTAGAAGTCTTAAAATAATATTCCTTACCACAATTGTGATCAAAATAGTCATTAAGAAATCATCAATATCAATTAACTGAAAAACATGACACTTTTCTTCATTGAAATGACTAAGTCCAGAAACACGTCAAAAAAGTGTAAATTTCTATTTGACGGATCTTAACCCCGAAAACAATTTTTAATAACCCATCTTTATAGATTGTTGAAATGCAATTAGTTTCCCCATTTATGTACTGGTTCTGGAGAAGAAGATGTTTGAAGAGGGGTACCCTTTTGGGAACTTTTGGTCCCTCCCTGGATCCACCCCTGAGGGAATCTGGATCCCGAACACAAACTTGGTAGAGGACCTTGAGTACTTACTTCCTATGAGGTTTGATGAAATTCTGTGCAGCCAATCTGGAGAAGAAGTTGAAAATGTTTCAACCAATCAGAGCCAATGGCGGCCGTCTTGGATCACGGACTGGCATAAAAAACACAAACTTGGTAGAGGACCTTGAGTACCAACTTACTATGAAGTTTGGTGAAATTCTGTGCAGCTTTTCTGGAGGAGAAGTCGAAAATGTGTCAACCAATCAGAGCCAATGGTGGCCATCTTGGATCACGGATCGGCATAAAAAACACAAACATGGTAGAAGACCTTGAGTATTTACTTCTTATGACGTTTGGTGAAATTCTGTGCAGCGGTTCTGGAGGAGAAGTCGAAAATGTGTCAACCAATCAGAGCCAATGGCGGCCATCTTGGATCACGGATCGGCATTAAAAACACAAACTTGGTAGAAGACTTTGAGTACTTACTTCCTATGAAGTTTGGTGAAATTCTGTGCAGCAGTTCTGGAGAAGAAGTCGAAAATGTGTCAACCAATCAGAGCCAATGGCGGCCACCTTGGATTACGGATCGGCATTAAAAACACAAACTTTGTAGAGGACCTTGAGTACTTACTTCCTATGGAGTTTGGTGAAATTCTGTGGAGCAGTTCTGGAGGAGAAGTCGAAAATGTGTCAACCAATCAGAGCCAATGGCGGCCATCTTGGATCACGGATCGGCATAAAAAACAAAAACTTTGTAGAGGACCTTGAGTACTTACTTCCTATGGAGTTTGGTGAAATTCTGTGCAGCGGTTCTGGAGGAGAAGTCGAAAATGTAGAGAAGTTAACGATGGATGACGGACGACGGACGACGGACGCTGCACTATGACAATAGCTCACTTGAGCTACGCTCAGGTAAGCTAAAAACCAAAGTCACCAGTGCCACGCTTTGTTGCACTAAAGCAGTGCATAAACCAATGTTGACACCAATGGAAATCTGAGATACATTCAGATAATCGAAAGGAGTAAAATTCTGATGTTTGACTAACCAGGCCTGCAGGTATTTTCGAAAAATTAAATTTACCGACAAACAAAATCAGGAAAAGGTGATAATTACACAACCTTTCTGGTGAACGTTTGAAAAGCTCTACAATGCAAATTGAATAAATGTAACAAACGAGTAAATATACTGGATTTTATGTCTTATTGGGTACCTCCTTTGATTATGGTTGTTAGACCGTGATTTCTCTTTCACATTTAAATATGAATTTACATTGCTCATAATGCTCGATCCTATATACTGATTATAAAGTGTAATACAATATTGTTCACAATGTTCGTCACTATGTACTGATTATATAGTATAATATTACATAGCTTACAATGCTTGTCAATATGTATCGATTATATATAATACTACATTGTTCACAATACTTGTCACTATGTACTGATTATATAGTATAATACTATATTGTTCACAATGCTTGTCACCATGTAATGATTATATAGTATAATACTACATTGTTCACAATGCGTGTCACTACGTACTGATTATATGGTATAATACTACATTGTTCACAATGCTTGTCACTATGCATTGATTATATAGTATAATACTACATTGTTCACAATGCGTGTCACTATGTATTGATTATATGGTATAATACTACATTGTTCACAATGCTTGTCACTATGCATTGATTATATGGTATAATACTACATTGTTCACAATGTGTGTCACTACATACTGATTATATGATAAAATACTACATTGTTCACAATGCTTGCATTATGTACAGATTATATAGTATAATATTTCATTGTTCACAATAATTGTCGTTATGTACTGGTTATAGTCTATAATAATATATTGTTCACATTGCTTGTTACTATGTATTGATTATATAGTATAATACTACATTGTTCACAATGCTTGTCACTATGTACTGATAATATAGTATAATACTACATTGTTCACAATGCTTGCATTAGTGTGCAAATTATATAGTATAATATTTCATTGTTCACAATAATTGTCTCTTTGTACAGATTATATAGTATACTACTACATTGTTCACAATGCTTGCATTAGTGTGCAAATTATATAGTATAATATTTCATTGTTCACAAAAATTGTCTCTTTGTACAGATTATATAGTATAATATTACATAGCTTACAATGCCCCTCAATATGTATCAATTATATATAATACTACATTGTTCACAACACTTGTCACTATGTACTGATTATATAGTATAATATAACATGTTCACAATGATTGATTGTCACTATGTATTGATTATATAGTATAATACTACATAGCTTACAATGCTTGTCAATATGTATCAATTATATATAATACTACATTGTTCACAATACTTGTCACTATATACTGATTATATAATATAATACTATATTGTTCACAATGCGTGTCACTATATATACTGATTATATAATATAATACTATATTGTTCACAATGCGTGTCACTATGTACTGATTGTTTAATATAATACTTCATTGTTCACAATGCGTGTCACTATGTACTGGCTATATATTATAGTATTACATTGTTCACATCTCTTGTCACTGCGTACTGATTATATAGTGTAATATTACATTGTTCACATTGCTTGTTTCTATGTATTGATTATAACAAGGATCCAGCCACCGTAGCGCAGTTTGCTGCGTGCTTAGCTCGAGCCTAGAGGTCCTCCGTTCGATCTAAACAGACGGCACTTTCAATTTTACAGCAGACTGTGGCATGTACAAGATCCCTCACTTCATCAGTTAGTCCGTGGCAAAGGTCGCAATGTTTTTGCAATGCATCTGACAGATGCCGTCAGCCTATCAAAGAAACAATTGTGGCATAATGTCAAACGGCAAATAAACAAACATGACCAATGTCTGTAACAAATGCTTAGTCTTTTTTATCCCCGAAACCTGACCTTACTCTTGTTTCTTCTAGTGACCGCAAGTGCCGCTTGTATCATGTTACCTTATAAACTGTGCTTTCATTTATTGTTACGTATCAGAGCAAATCTGGCATTATAAGAACGTTGTATCTAAAGTGTTAAAAACGGTAGTGGCAGCTGAACATGCATTCATACTTACTTGGCACAGGCAACTTAGACAGACATATTTGTAGACGTTTTGATGTTGAAATAGTACTCAAATTGGCAAATCAGTTATTTACGTATAAATAAAATACACAAAAACTCAAAGTTTAAAAACGGAACAGAAGCTATTTCAATACTTTGTTTTAGTTTTTGACATATCTTCCAATCAATTTTTATGAATAATGTGATCGTGATGGATACCATTTTAAAATCATTTCCATTATACGTGTAGTAATAGATCTTTATCACTTACATCTTGTCTCTCAACTGATTCGATATGTGAAAGCTTGTTCAGCATATAGTAATTTCGCATGCAGAGGGAAATTACCTAAAGAGTACATTTGACTATATCTGAATTCAGAATTATAAAATTTTACGTTTGTTATAAAATCATTAGTTGTTTGTGTCTGACATGTTCCTTACTCGTGGTTACAAAAGTTTTTCTAGTTAGATCGTAAATGTTACAACGATTTAATCTTAATATGCATATTTATTGTGACTGATTGAGACTGCAGGTTATAGCATTATCACTCAAAGTGTCAAAATGATTGCAGTCTAAAATTACACGTGTGTAGACATCACGGAGTACATGACCATTCGACATGGAATGCTTATCTAGCACTCGAACTCATGCGTGGTTCTCCCGGCGGTCTGTGATTATCACATCCCTTTTGCATTGTGCCTTACGCGATAGTTACCGTTCACTGCATGCTATCTTATTCAACTCAGTATCTACTATGTCCGACAAACCTCTGTACAGCGTTCTCCCTGACTTGACAATGATATCATATTGCATAAGTTATTGTAATATGTAAAAAACACAAAAAAAATTTAATTAAAGTAAATTATGCCTCTGATATGCGTGTTTAATTAATTTCCGTTTTAACACCTAACCGAGAACATTCTGTGAAACTGACTTACGGATTTTTATTTATTAATTTAAAAGTTTTTAATCTGATATAGCAAAATACCAAGCACTCGGTCTGATATACCAAAATCCCAAGTGGGTCAATTCTCTATTCAGATTATTTCATATATTTCGTTGGATGATGCGCCGTGCGTCATTGTGTTGCTAGTATTCTTCATTAAATTTGCTACTTCCTCTTAAAGTTGTATACACTACAATTCAGTATAATTTCAAAAATTAGGGCATGTAAAACAAAAACTGTATTTTTCTTGACTGAAGCTATTAACTTTACGTTAATAACATTTTTGTTGCTTCAAACCTTCGGAGATATCAAAATAAAAACAAAATACTTCGTAAATAAATAGGGTATTCCATAAATGCAACCATAGCCTGCGCAGTTTTAATCAAAACAAATACGTCGAAGAAAGACTCCAAAAGAAAACAATTTCAGTAAATACTAACTTTAGCAGACTTGAATGCAGATTTTTAAAGTTACCCGTCAAGTTTATTTTCCTCGCCCTCCATGATGCGGCTTCCGAATTAGATCACGTGATAAGTTTGTTGTAAACAATATCGTGTTTTAGACAGCCGTATCTCACTTAATACGACGAATTTTATCACAACATTTGCAAGGACCCATTTTTAAATATATTTAAGCTTATATATATAATCAAAACAATTTAGAATAAATTTACCTATAATATGCGAACATAGGGTATACAGCTTTAATTAGTGCTAAAAGATCTTTTTTTTAGCCATGGAAATCCTTTTCTTTTGATCTAATATAATCTAATTCAGCACTTTTAAAATGGCCACAGAATTTCACTTATAATCATATCTCAAAGAGAGATACATCTATTATCAAAAGCCAGCAATAAAGTGTCAAAGTTGAAACTGTATTCGTCATCCACAAAATCATTTCGCACTTGTAATAGGACTGAATGATTGTTTTACTTCACCTCACGATTATTCCACGTTTTTGGTGACGGCACCTACCTGATGCATTGCATCGAAATTTACATATTTGCAACGGACCAACCCAAAGCAATGAGGGATCTATTACGTACCAGGTCTGTCTTAATTCCGGACCTCGGTTTTTACTGTCTCATATGTCTCATCGAACCCAGGACCTCATCCACTGGACCACATCGGCTTCACGTCTAATTAAAAAGTTGGCCCAAGTGTTTTATTTCATAAACCAAAATGCCAAGTATTTTATCCTATAAATCAAAATACCATGTATTGGTTTTATAAACCAAAATACCAAGTGATTTATCTGATAAACCAAAATACCAAGTGATTTATCTGATAAACCAAAATGCCATATACTTTATCTGATAAACCAAAATACGATGTGTTTATCTGATAAACCAAAGTATCAAGTGTTATATCGGATAAACCAAAATACCATGTGATTTATCTGATAAAACAGAATACGATGTGATTTATCTGATAAAACAAAATACCATGTGATTCATCTGATATACCAAAATGCCAAGTGGTTTACCAAGAGGTAGTTTATATTACACATTCTTAAAATTTGAATAACATCTTAAATATTTAATTCAAGGCATTTTCATAAATTCTTACTTTCGTTTAAAAGTTCCTTTAGGAAAATACCATACGGAACAGTTTACATACTAGATGAATGCTCCCGCGGTGATAAAATTAAAACGGGACACAACTCGAATTTTAGTTGAATCACTGAGCTAGAAATATCTTAATCATAACTAAATGAGGGGCACACTTTATATAGCTAGAAATATCTTAATCATAACTAAATGAGGGGCACACTTTATACAGCTAGAAATATCTTAATCATAACTAAATGAGGGGCACACTTTATACAGCTAGAAATATCTTAATCATAACTAAATGAGGGGCACACTTTATACAGCTAGAAATATCTTAATCATAACTAAATGAGGGGCACACTTTATATAGCTAGAAATATCTTAATCATAACTAAATGAGGGGCACACTTTATATAGCTAGAAATATCTTAATCATAACTAAATGAGGGGCACACTTTATATAGTGGCTTGTAGTGCATGAGATACGGGTTCAATTCCCATATTGCGCCACTGTGTTTAAGAGACTCTCCACTATCATGTCATGACTCATAAATTGTTTAAAGTGACGTATAGTCCCGATATTCAATCGTAACAGACGCACAAACGTCAAATTTATTATTGGTTTTGAATTTGAAAAAAAAGGACCACGACTCTGGCAGAGGAAAACTTTTGACACATATAACAAATAGTATTTGAATCCATTTAAAGCAATGGCGCAGAAACCAAATAAGGGGAAATGGATGAACGGATTTTGGTAACATCTTCGATAGGGGAAGATCAGATGAGTACTAACACTTATATATAGTAACGTAAACCATTAATGAAGGGATTTGCTTGTATACAGACACATACACACACATGTGTAGTTGAATATATGTTTCATCATCATCAATAAGGATCTACAGGTAAATGGATCATAAGGTTATAAGGTTATATAAAAATTAGACGTATATACCAAACTGTATGCATAAGGAATGAATCCATATGGTATTTCTATAGTTGATTTGTTGTTTTACGTCATGCCAGGATTATTATACTCATATAATAGCAGCATTTATTGAGGCATAATAAAGATCCATCCGAAATAGGGACCATCTACGTAACAACGTCTACGGTGACTTGGAGCTTAACTAACGCCCACCATGACACAGGGTTTAACTTATATCTACTGTGACACTGGGCTTTAACTAACGTCTACCGTGACACTGGGCTTAGCTATTAACGCCCACCATGACACAGGGTTTATCTTATGTCTACTGTGACTCAAGGCTTTAACTAACGTCTACCGTGACACTGGGCTTAGCTATTAACGTCCACCATGACACAGGATTAACTTATATCTACTGTGACACTGGGGCTTTAACTAACGTTTACCGTGAAACCGGGGTTAACTAACGCCCACCAAGGCACAGAGTTTAACTTATGTCTATTGTGACACTGGGCTTTAACTAACGTAAACCGTGACACTGGGCTTAACTAACGCCCACCATGGCACAGGAGTTTAACTTATGTCTATTGTGACACGGTTTTAACTAATGTCTACCGTGAAATGGGGCTTTAACTAACTTGAACCGTAACAACGGTCTTTAACAGAATTCCTACGAATCTCTGCTCTACATAAAATTAAGGCCAAATAATATGTGTAACTGATTGTTGCTGCACGAATACCAGGTGTAGCCACCTTATGGATCAAATAATCTTGGTGTGGTGTGAAACATCTTATCATTCAATTCATATTGTATCTCGTCACGTGATATCACAAGATAGCAAAATCATTTGTTGAGAACGTACATTACAAATTGAAAAGAACATTTTCAGTTGTGAAAAACAAAAGCTTTGTCTTTGAAAACGGAACAGAGAGCATAAATCGGCTTATCTGGAATTTACTTCTTAATTAAAAACAATGCATCAATAGATCTTATGACTAAAATCTAATACTTAATGTATCTCTGGTTTATGTCTTAAAAACAATGTAGGGTAATTTATTTCTTAATTTTTCTCTTGGAAATGAAAGGTAATTTCAGAATATGCCTGAAAAGCACTTCTCTGAAGTAAATATCCATAATTACAACATCGATACAGCTATCAAATCGGTAATTAGATGGGTCTGAAAAACGAATCTTCATATAAATCGATTGATATTTAACTAATAATACTGCGCTAAGATGGAACAACTGTTAAATCCGATTTCTAATTGTTACAGTATCAAATAAATCATAAACATTTCGATTTTGAACAAACCGTGATTTTAAATAAAGGTTTATCCTTGTCAATGACAAATATTGACTCAGCAGAAGAAGGGAGTGAAATCTGTCCGTAGAGTAGAGCTATTCGAGGTTAATGCGCTATTCTTACATTCACTACGTCATTATTACACCCCTCGTCTTCTCAAGAACCTACTTGTAAACATATTAAATTGATTAAAGAATGTGTCATTCCTTTCACAACTGAACAAGTATTTTCTCAAAATTAAAGAGAAAAAGATATAGTATTCAGAATGTATTGATACGATTTGATAACCGCTAAAGAAATGTATAGACCCCATTGTGACACCAATGATCAGTGTGTTCAAATAATCTTTTCAGTAATTGGAATTTTCTCGAAAGGTTTGATAATATTTTGAAATTGGAAAAAACAGAAATATTGAATTGAGAGATCGCATTCCGTCATCACAAGAAAGACAGATACTTTGTCATCATATTAGAGAGTGCACGAGTCATACCTGAACTATTCAATATGCATTAAAATCAAATCAAATTAAATCTTCATAATAGTAAATATTTCCAAAATTGTTTTAATTGAATTCATGAGAATCATTTTCTAAAAATTCTGTAGAAAAGAATATTGAGAAGGGGAATTATGTTGTACCTTACGCGACACTTCAATAATGCTAGCTTACTCTCTATGCAGTTTTACATTTTTATTCAAAAGCGGGAACACAATAATATATTCTCAAATGGCAAGAATCACGTGGTGTCTACAGTTGTTCCTTTTTATCTTTGTTAGGTTAGTATATTCTAGACACACGTGTACATGTATATAAGTTTGTACCTAACACTTTTACTTTTATACCGTCTACTTGTATGTATGCCAAGTTGTTGAACACTGTTCGCATGATCAGTAAATCTGTTGTTATATTTACAAGATTAAAAAATATTGACAAATGAGCAAGACGTCCATAGTGGTATGTGAGATCTATTTACATTTCAATAATTTGATTGATATTCGATTATCAAAATTTCGAAGGATAAAATAGAAAATTCCGACATTTCTGATTGAAATCGAAATTGCCAAGTTCGAATATATACTCTTTCAAGAGTAAGCGAGCAAACAAATTCGCTGTATTATACTTACTGTTGCTTATCTGTACCATGATCCATAGTTTTCATACCCGCTTTCGAGGTCTGCAAAAAGATAATTCAGTGCAGGACCGTAAGAAGCATTGCAAAAGTGCGGTGGACAAACTTTGAATTCCGGAGTGGTTTTTGTAATATGTTGAAAAATAGGTCCGTGATCGGCCAAAAAGGTGAGGAGGGAAGGGGGGTTATCGATCCGCCGCTCCTACGGGCCTTCCACGTTTCTTCAACTTTTAAAAAATGGCTACTTATCTAATGAGAAAACACCGCGAAGTGACGTGAATAATACTTCTTATCTAAGGAAGCTTACATAAAAGAAAAATAATTATGTTGTTATAGGGACATATACGTTGTTATTACGACTTAATATCTCGTTATTGCGACATACAAAGGATGTCGTTATTACGTCTTATTATCTTGTTATAACGACATATTATCTCATCTCATTTTAACATCTCGTTTTCACGACATACGACGGATGTCGTTATAACGACTTGTTATCTTGCTATTACGACATATTATCTCGTTTTAATACGACATATAAAGGATGCTATTATTACCGAGATATGTCGTAATAACGACATCCATACATAATAACGAACTATTTTAAAGTCGTAATAAGAACATATAAGTGGTTGTAACGGCATACTTATTTTTTCTTACGTGGTACGGGCTTCCGTAATCATTTGCTACATGTATATCGCATACTTAGAAGAAGGTGTAGCTCAATCGCTAAGGTGCTTGACTCATGACCGAAAGGTCGCGCGTTCGCGTCCCGCCGATGGCTTGTCGGTGTATATCTTTCTGGTGAGACAGATAAAAGCGAGCTGCCGTGTTATGTACACGTGACACTTCTTTGGGTAAGCTCGTTGCATAGGTCTAAATTTCTGTGCATTGCATCAGGCAGGTGCCGCAACCATATTAGTACAATATTCTTGGTGTGACGAAAAACAAAATTATAGCAAATGATAATTTCTTAATCATATTTGGGCTCGAACGGGTAAATGGATAGTTTGATATCTGGGTTTGAAATACGCAATAGCCGGTTAAAATGCAACAGAAAATATCTTGATTTAAATGATGTTTGAGATGGAATATTAACATTAAGCCTGAACTAAATCTGAATCAATGACTCACTTTATAACGAGTCAATTAACATATAGAAATATGATTAGTTAAACTGGCGCTTAGAGAGAGAGAGAGAGAGAGAGAGAGAGAGGATGCACCTCGCTATAGTGCAGGTGCATACCTGGCTCAGGTAAGCTTATCTGAGCAGAGGTAGCTTGGGAGTACAAAGAGTTTTGATACGGATCATGTAGCTACGGAAATCTCCTCCTTGATCAGTTTTCTGTAAACATCTTTTGCCAGATTATGATAAAGCGAATCCCCTCTATTGATAACAACAAAGTAAATATATCATAATTTGGCGAATCTTTTGTATCAGGTTCGGAAAACCGATCATGTCATCACGGCTGGACAAAGCTTCTATTTGTTATTACGTTTCCGACAGGCTATTAGTGTTTTAAGTTATTTTAGCATTTCTTTACGCACGCGATTTCCTGTCTGTCACTGCCGAGCATTATGGTTTTTGTGTAAATAATATCAATTTACATTTTAAAGAAACGAAGTTTGGCTGAAGAAATACGGAATAGATTATAAGATCATGCGGTAAATCGCTAGAAACCTTAAACAAACATTGCCTGGATAGCGCTTTTACTTGATAGACCTCTGTGTAAATCATTCACAGATTGAGTGATAAACGAAAAGAATTAACTGATTTCGTCGAATGAGAGCATTCGGTACTATGGTAACACTTCTTGTGTTAAATAAATGTGAAAGCTATAACACTCTTGTCTCTTGATTGTTCAGTTCAGGCAGTCCTTATTTGATATAAACCCAATGGGCAAAAATAATGAATATACCATAATGTGCAACACACAGCAGGTGAAAACTAACAGCGCTGAGGAGCATGTGACATGGGTGACATAGAGTGTGGTACTTGAAGTAATAAACAAATATTAAGACATACTCCATGTCCATACATTTGCTGCCACTTCGCCTCTATCATGTGGAAACAAAAATAACGAAATCCCTAGGTAAAACCCAATTAAATTTAAATTTTGTTTCAACATGGTAAGGACCAAGTGGTATAAACTTTGTGTACATGGAGCTCGAAAAAGAAATGTGACATCCTGATTGTCCTCACTGCAAACTATTACTGTAAAACTTCCATGCATGTCAATGGTTACAGTCAATCTGTGCTATTATTAATTTGTATTCAAATGACTAATAGAATTAAAAGAAAAAAAATAGAGAGAGAGAGAGATAGAATGGAAACTGAAAAAAAATAATGTCGTATGGACCCTTTTCTCTTGGGCGAAATTGATTACATATATGCAAGTATTATACTGTAAATTTGTAAGCTACGAGTTGTTCCTTTCCTCAGAATCCCTCCCTCGGACATCTTGAACGTCAAAATAGCAACATGTCGGAGGAAGAACACAGTAGTGCACTTATTTGGATGATATGACGTGTGCGTAATATTCAGCGGTGAATCCAGGATTTCCGAAAAAAGGGAGGGGGGATGTGAAAGTTAAGTATTAGCCAAAACATTCAGCCATTTTAAATCCCAAATCTGTAGTTTTCCTCATTCTTGTGGCAAAGAGAGAGAGAGAGAGAGAGAGAGAGAGAGAGAGAGAGAGAGAGAGAGAGAGGGGGGGGGCAGATATCATGTCGTCAATACCCATTTAGGTTTGGATTTTGATTTACTGCCGAGTACCTCGTTATTACATGTAAGAAATCTGAACTTGTCAGGCGTATACAGAAGTACAAATTGTATTTCCTAGCCATGAAAGGAGCACCTGTTCTAGCTCAAGACCACAATCTAGAAATCCCAGCGGTCGAGGGTACATTGGACGAGGTCAAGCTACAAATCCCTGCTGAGGAAGGCACATTGGACGAGTTCAAGTCATATTTCTCGGCAGTGGACGGCACATTGGATGAGTTCAAGTCATATATCCCTGCAGTCGAAGGCACATCGGATGAGTTCAAGCTACAAATCCCTGTTATGGAAGGCACATTGGACAAGTTCAAATCATATATCCCAGCAGTCGAAGGCACATGGAACAAATTCAAGCAATGAATCTCAGTATTGGAAGGCACATCTGACAAGTTTCAGCGTTAAATCCTAGAATTGGACGATTCCCAGTTTGGAATCTCAGCTATTGAAGACACAAGTTCCAGCTTTTTTGAATTTCGGCAATCGGAGACACATCGTGTAAGTTCAAGTGTTAAATCCCAGCAATCGGAAACGTACGAAGCCGTTTTCGTGCCATTTTAAAGAAGAAAACAATTCTTTATCTGGTTCGAACGAGAAACTCGTTCGAACTTTTGAACGAGAAAATTATCTCGTTCGAACGAAAAAGTATCTCGTTCGAACGAGAAAGTTATCTCGTTGAACGAGAAAAAATTTCGTTCGAACGAGAATCTATTATATATGAATTAAGGTGTTTGGTTATTTAAAAAAAAGTATGATTAGGAATTATTTCAATTGATACATACATTTATAGTACGTATCTTCAGTAATGGAGGAAATAAAGATCATTCATTCATTCATTCATTCATTCATTTTATGCATAATTGTATATATTTCACCTTAAAATTCATATAAATCTAGATCCACATTACATTTACAAACACAATGTACATATGTATGTTTATTCTAAAACACACAACTTACCAACAGAAAGGGAGTATAATTTATTACATCGCGAAGAGGAAGAATGCGAGGGGAAAAAAGGTTGGGGGGGGGGGAGGTATTATACCATCAGAGATATTCTTCCCTCCTCTTGTAATTAAAAGTATTATAATAGTTATTAATTATGATTTATAAATTTCAGAATTGAAATATAAACTGAATGGTACTTACTGATATAAAGTAAAACACTCATAATCATGCATTATTATTTCATTAATGATTGATATTAATTGGTGAGGTTACTGAGCCAAGTTAAGTTGATTCCAGTGACTTGAAGCCGAAATATAAAAGGGAGGAGATGAGGCTCCAAATCAAATGTTACAAACATTCTTTAGCTCTGCCATTTGATATACTGATAGACTGAAATAGAGACATAACTTGTCGAAATGCGCATATGGTGCACAAAATTAAACGGTATATATGTTCTATATTTATTTATAATACGTATAATGTATTTAAAAACCAAATTCAAGCCAAACACAGGAGCACGATCAAATGTAGCTCTTGCTTCTGTTATTATTTAAACGATCAAACTACCGCTACTAAAGAAATTGTTGGAAAATGTGAAAAGATTTATTGATGTACGATATTCCATTTCTTTTTATCGGTTATTAATACTTACACTGCCGACTATGATATATAACAGTTTCTCGTTCGAACGAGAAAATTATGTCGATGGAACGAAAAAGTTATCTCGTTCGAACGAGATTTTTTTTACTCGTTTGAACGAGATAAAAAATGTTTTTTCTTCTTTAAAATGGCACAAAAACACATCAGACTGGTTCAATCTTTAAATCACAGCAATCAAAGATACACCTATAAATCATCAGTTCAAGCTTTGCATTGCAGAGGAGACCCGAATGTGGTACACATCGGTACATGGCAGGCTATCCCTCTTTCTTCTAACATGGAATGAAAGGCTACGGTGAGTCCCAGCACAATGATTTTCTTTATTCTTTTCATATAGCTATATATTGTTGTGCTAAGTGATTAAATCAGCCGACATTAGAAATGAATTCTTTGCGTTGATAAAAGAGTTTATTTAACATGTATTGCATTGTTTAACTGTGGAATTTACTACGTGGATGGATATAGATAGGCATTCATTTACCGTCCATACCTCTCCCTCTCTCGCCACTATAACTAAAAGCAAAGCATAAGCAAACACTGAGTAGGTAAATATTATATGCCACCTCAGTAACTTAAAACTATATAAAACTATAAATGTATGCCCTTTAGCTTTCGTCTAATTGCCCTAATTTATACATTTGGTTTGAATGATTGACGACATCTGGCTGATGCATTGCACAGAAATTTAGCTCTATGTAACGTACCCATCCGAAACGGTAAGGGGAACATTCTATGGTCCATGAAATGTTGCAATCAATGAAATGCATTTGAAATATTCATAATGCGTGGCACGGGACCTCGGTTTGTACTTTACCATCCTAAAGACCAGACAACACCTAGCCCCCGACGGGGGACTCCAACCCCGGATCTCAGGTTCTCAAGCCAGGCTTATAACCGACTCCGCTGTAATGTCTCTATACATCTGTTTAAAATCATATCTATATGTATAAACATGCATTAATCAGATCTATGATAAAAGAAAAGATGACATGCGTTGAATATAACATATTGCTATACTCATTTTCATGTGAATAGTCTGTTTTATAGATACTGATATTAATGGGGCTTTATTGGTTTCTTTATTCCAGTTTCTGTTTGGTTGTTGGTTTGTTTTTTGTTTTGCTTTTAGTTTTGTATTTGTTTTGGGTTTTTTTCTTGTTTTCGTTTGTTTGTTCGTTTTATGTCATTATTGTTATTGTATGGAGTGTTGTAAGGTTTTAGGTTATAAGTATTACTTATATATATATAGGCCTTGCCGGCATCTAAGATATCTTCATTTGGCTACTTGCACTCTGAAAATCCATATCGTCTTTGTTTGGTATATTTAATTTACCGATTACCAATTTATGAAGAGTTGTTCCTATAACAAGTTTGTGATAAACAATTATCGATCTCTATTATTTGATTCTTGTTTAACACTGCTTTCAAGAAATGTTCGCATATATTGCATTACAAATTCATATTTAAAGTTTGGCCTGTTTCCATTTCAATCCTAGCTTGCTTTAGCTCCTGAAAGTTTCAAATTGAAAATCCTGTCCTTGAAATGACTTCTTGTTTTACGTTGCACCTGACATGACCATCTGTTTTGCAAGATTGCTGAGTGTAGTAAAACAATGGCTTTCCAATTATTCTTAAATGACTTAAAGATTTAAGTATGAAAATGATTCAGTAATTCATTTATAGTTCATTTTTGTACCACAGGTAAAAAAAAATTCAGTGATGGCAGCACCATCTAGAGAAGCATCAAATATAAACATCTATTAAGCATAAACCTCTTTCAGAAAATAGAACATGCTTAGGTAGTCATTAGCGCGTGTAAGGGGCTAGATGGTCCCACTAAAGGACATTGCTATTCTAGACCAAACAATTCTCTGACCAAACAACGTAAGAAAGATAACTATATTACTAATGTTACTAATTTTGATAGCAGAACCACACAAAACATTAGAATATAAAACTCCCCAGGGTCACATATATAATGTATATGATATTAGTAAATAAATTATAATTTGTTATACAATATCGGAAATAATAGTATATATTATATAGGTTCTCAGTACTAAGGTTGTTAGTAGATGTCATCACATTTCTCTCTGCATGTATTTCGTCTCATTATACAGGCTGTCAGATGGCCGGTCACTGTCGATCCTTCCGGACTGCTATCTGTCTGTCGTACAGCGACAGGCCAGGGCGACGAGATCGCCGCGAAGTTTGTCGCACTACGTGGCGTAGATCAGTAGGTACTTTTGGGATCTTGTTGCGTACCGCTATGTTCCCACGTTAATTGCCACGGTTATATTAGCGGTTTGCGATAGTGATTCGCGTCGTATTGTATGGTCATTACGTGTTGACAATTCATCAATCTATGTCTTTTCTTATTAGCAGTAAGGGGTAAACGACACTGATACAGGGTGCTTATGTGTTGCTCTCAGTTTTTTATACACACAATGGTTAACTAAATTTATAACGATGTTTATCGAAATTGCGGCGCAAATCTCCAAGAATTTCTACACTTCCGTAATGGTGCCGATCTAATTAATTTATTGTCTATATCTGTAAGCAATGTAAGCAATACATAATGAATACAATTTAGTGCTCATCATTTCAGTATTTATTTATCTATCTATCGATTTACTTATTACTTCTTTCTTAATGAATTTTAAAATCTATTTACATTCATACATACATCTATAGCTTCAGAAAAAGGGGGAGCTTCGAAGTGGAAAGAATATATGAGGCGTGAATAACTATGATTTTCCCATCATCAGAAGTCATAGATATTTAAATGAATGAACTTTATTCACGTATTCAGATATGATTCTGTCTCCGCATAAAGAGTATATGAATTCGGCGTCTATAACGTTATTAGTATGAAAGAAAACATCTATTTACATTCCTCCTAGATGGCAATTTAATTACCGGTTCAAGAAAATAATAATACCGATATAGGTTTTCTTCATTGTGTATTTTGGTGTAAGACTTCTATGCTTTATAACAATATCCGGTTCCGTGACATGAGACGGAGATTTGATTAAGTTCCATTCACCAAATTCAATTATAAAACAAATATGATTCTTCTAACAATATCCCTTCGTGCTTTTACAGAGAGAAGAAAGGTCAACTACCCTCTATTCGGAAACTCCTACCCCAC